>CM061918.1:119269752-119399928 GCA_031002005.1 Vandiemenella viatica
ATGAGGCATGTACCATCATCCAGAGCAAAGCAATTAACAAACAAATATGTGCCAAAACATTTCATATTTGAGGTTGCTACCTGAACAACTTACAAAAAGAAACAAAATTCCACAAAAATAATTCTTGTAAAAATAGGACCAAAATCGGACATTTCTTACGGGATGAGGTTGAAATCAGATATGTGTACCAATTCACCTGTTTTTAGGATCATGGAAAATATAATGGAGAGTCGTAGTTTTGAGAACTAAGAATTTCACTAACCTCCAAACTACGAAAAGAGTGAACTAAAATTTAACATACGGTACTAGTTAAATTTAGAAAGCTCTGTTTATAATGAAAATCTAGGGAGTATGAAGTTATTAGGGTTGAAAGAAACTTCACATTTGGGGTAAATAAAGTGTAAATATATGATAATTTTCCAATTTAATACTTTTCTTACAGTTTGGAAGTAAAACCATACCTGTGTAAAAAAACTTCAGCTTTCTATGACTACAGGAAGTTTAAAGCTTTGATGACCATCATTCAGTGAATGACAAAATGGTTAAATCTGCACTTTATGAATATCTTCCAAACTAAGGACAGAAACGAAACATTTAATGCATAACACATTCTCAGGCCTCCCACTACGGGAGTGAGTTCAATTTGATGCGACGTTTCGAAGACGCACCAAATTGGTGTGCTCCTCTGGTAGGAGGTCCAGAAACACTTTATGTAGTTGATACACTGGGAAAGCCTTCAGTCATTAATGTGTTTGCTAAGCTGATATATATGCATAAGAAATTTGAGACACGTAGTGTCTTTCAGACCGAAGATATTAAGGTACAAAACTTCTCCAAATTGCTTCAAGAAAAGGGTAAGCAGTGCCACAGTTCACTCGACGCATTGAAGTAGCAGAAAGATCCAATTTCTTGGCACAGAAGGAGGGATCTACATAACGACAGCATACATTCATTGTCTGTTACTACAGTTTCATTACTGATAAAGGACCTTACATGACAAGTTTACTTTTCATTTACACCTTGTCAATGACGATCTCTTTAATAGCTATGAAAGGAATGGGACCAAGAAACGAATAGTTCCAGATATTACTGATCAGGTACCCGGACTTGACAGTTTTTCTCTCTCTTTTCTCAATCCTTCCTTATTTTCATTGCCTACAAGCATTTTTCCTGTCATTATTATTGTATTTTTTTTGCCTAATAGCCTCCTGTTTTTGGCCTGCTTGATCTTGCTCAATTTTTTTCATCACTTTTTGTTTTGTCTCTTTTTTTGGTCCTTTCCTTGTATCTATATGAATAAGGTTTTATGCCAAACTATTATAAAGAGTATTATTCTTTGTGCATTTGTTACTGTAAATCCATCACTTAAAATAAATACTAACCATCTGCCTTTATCCATGGTAAGTGATGAATTTACTTTCCCTTTCATCACTTATTACTCTCTTTTTTGTCAAATATTACATTATTTCAATTCCATCATTTCTTCTACTTGCATTAGGAAAAAAAATCTGGTAAATATTAGTTTTTCTATTGATCAGTGTCAGTTATCAGGATACTGGTACCTTTACATATCTTGGGCAAATTTGTATGCTTCGAGCCTTCCTCGATTAACTATATTTCACTTCAGTCAGTCTACCATTCCTTCCTCCTCCACCGTCACCTATCCACTGTTGCCTAGTCCCTCTGAGTGCCTATGTTACAGCAAATGCATTGTTACCAAATGAATGTCACAAACCAAAAATATTACTATATATGTCATGTCCTCAGAAGCTTTGCCATCATGCATGTTTGGCCAGTTTACAGATACCTTTTGAGAAAACGGAATTAATGACCAACATCAAGGATGCTCCATCAAAACTTCAAAACAAATCCGGAGACATGAACAGAGTGGAAAAATTTAAGTACTTGGTGAGATCATCATGAAAAACAGATTGGACAAAGAAGCTATTTGGGAAAGGATTCACAAACTAGAAATAGCCTATCAAACTTCGCAAGAGGTCTACAATAAAAAAGGTTTTTCACAAAATACTAAGATAGGTCATTATGAAACAGTTCTGAAACAAGTAGTTTTGTATGCAGCTGAAACCTTGTTCCTGAATGCCATTAAAGGACTCTTGGGAGAATTGGAGAAAAAAATAGAAAAATTATTAGAGGAATTCTGGGTTCCAACTTCAAGAATGGTGTCCATCAAAAGAGACCCAACAAATAAATCTACAGCAAAATAGAGAAAATCACCGAAACAATCCGCCAAAGGCACGGTTCTATGGCCACCTCAAACGGATGGAGGAGAAGAGACTAACCAAAAAAAAATCTTTAATTTATTTGATTCAAGACCCACAACTGTAATGCCCTGGTTCGTAAATATTAAAGATACCTTCATTTTATGGGACTAGAACTAAAAGATGCATTCAACAGATTTTTTTCAAAAGAAAATGACAAATGGGACAAGCCGAGACGAACATGCCAAAAGGAGATGCGGTACACTCTGGACAGAGGAGCACAAACAGGCGCATTAAAACGAATTAAGAAGTTCTGGGCCCAGAAGAAGATGAAACTCGCTGCCAAATGCACAAAGGCTTAACGTGGTCCTAGTTGGCCTCAACGAATATAAATACACAGACGGAAAAAAATCCCAACACCAAGAAAAAATTATTGTAGAGTAATGAAATTTGGACAATGCATTTGTCAAGTTAACATGTTTAATTGATTAAATTTTCAAGATCACAGGTTAATTTAAGCTCAAGAAAATGCATTTCAAATGTGAAATACTGTTAAATTAATAGCCGGTGTAACCTCCAGAATTTTGAATGCAAGCCTGCAAACGTGAATGCATTGTGTCATACAGGTTTCGAATGTCACTTTGTGGTATGGAGTTCCATGCTTGTTGTACTTGTGCTGTCAATACTGGGACGGTCAGTGCTGGCTGTGGATGATGCTGGAGTTGTCGTCCAATGATATCCCATACGTGTTCAATTGGAGACAGATCTGGTGATCTCGCAGGCCAAGGTAACATGTCGACACTCTGTAGAGCACGTTGCGAGACAACAGCGGTATGAGGGCGAGCGTTATCCTGTTGAAAAACTCCCCCTTGAATGCTGTTCATGAATGGCAGCACTACAGGTTGAATTACCAGACTGACGTACAAATTTGCAGTCAGTGTGTTTGGTATAACCACAAGAGTGCTCCTGCTGTCATAGGAAATTGCTCCCCAGACCATGACTCCAGGTGTAGGTCCAGTGTGTCTAGGCCGCAGACAGTTTGGTTGCAGGCGTTCCCCTGGCCTCCTTCTGACCAACACTCGGCCATCACTGGCACCAAGGCAGAACCTGCTTTCATCAGAAAACACAACAGATCTCCACTCCGTCCTCCAATGAGCTCTGGCTTGACACCACTGGAGTCGCAAACGGCGATGGCTTGTAGTCAGTGGAATGCACGCTACAGGGCGCCTGGCTCGGAGCTGTCCTTGAAGTAACCGATTTCTAACAGTTCGTTGTGTCACTGTGGTACCAACTGCAGCTCGAATTTCTGCCGCAGACGCAGTACGATGCGCCACAGCTGTACGCCGAATACGGCGGTCTTCCCTCTCAGTAGTGCCACGTGGCCTCCCGGAACCCGGTCTTCTTGAGGCAGTACCATCCCTTGACCACTGCACCCAACAATCATGCACAGTGGATACATTCCGGCCAAGTCTTTCTGCAATATCGCGAAAAGAAAATCCACCTTCTCGTAGCCCTATTACACGACCTCGTTCAAACTCGGTGAGCTGTTGATAATGGCTTCTTCGTCTTCTTAAAGGCATTCTTGGCTAACATCAACTCACTATGTCAAATCTCAGCGGTAAATAACGTTCACAAACTTTACAGCGCGTATTTAAAGCAAACCTGATTTGCAAGCTCTGAGTAGCGCTACTAGCGCCACACTTATGCGCGAAGCGCGAAATTTGAATCGATGTCATCTTTCAGATGTATAAACACGCCTACCAAATTTCGTTTATCTAACACAAGTCTTTCTTGGTGTTGGGATTTTTTTTTTCCGTCTGTGTATATGTCATGTCTGTTTCACTGTGGCTGCACCTTCTGATATGGTATATGATGGTGTTTTAGCTACATAACATAATTAATTACTGCTCATAGTTTTACTTTCCATCTGAAAAAATATCAAAGGCAACCATTAATCAAAGTGTTTAATGGATTCAACAGATAATTAAAAATTCAGAACAGTTAACAATAAATATATTTATTCTTTACAACAGCAACAAAAATAAAGAACTCTCTTTTTAAAACTTTATAAAATATGTATGTATTGTAACTAAGCAATTATTAGGTCTACGGTTTTAAGATATATTTTCTACTATGCAGAAAAATTGATAAAACACATCTTAATATAATTTACATATATAAACATATAAAAGTGCATTTGGTTATGCCTCCAAATATTTAATTACCAGCTTTTGGCCTCTCTTTTAAAAAAAAATAATATTGCTAACATAAACAGAGAAGGAAATGTATACAGTTACACAGGTCTTTAATTTAGACAGACTGCAGATTCTTCATACAGTGGGCAAAGAATATAATTTCCAAATTAATTTAAGACTGTAGCACCATTAACATCTCACATTTTGTATGGCCTTTGACATGAAAATAAAATAATCACTACCACATTAGAAGACAACCAGTGATACACACTACAAAAATCAAGTGCTTCTCTTTTCACTAAACTATGGCGATATCTAGGTATTTCAACATAACTTTTCATACGAGCTTATTATCAATTACGTTTCTGTGCATAAGTTTAACAACTTACTGTTCTTCTGTTGGTGTCATGTACTTTACCCCATCAGTTCAAGAACGATGGGAAAAAAAAAGGTTTTGGGAGGATTGCAACAACCAGAAACGAGGTTAACACACAAATATTGTATATTTGTGTTTGTCATTCTGGTTGTTCCATATCTCGTTTGGCTTCATAACCGCCCCTAATTTTGTCATAATTTATATTTATCATTATCATATGAAATAAGTTTCAATATATGGCAAGATCTTATGTTTCCATAAATAAGGAAAATAGCTGCCATGATTTAGAATATCTTACGCCATTTTTTTAATGCTTCAACCTTATTTTTAGAGACAGACCATGATTTTTATTTAAATACTGTAAAATAATCAAAACTCAGTTTTTTAAATACAGAAACTAACAGAAACATGAAACCTGCCACACAGAAATCATGTTTCAATTTTAAAAAATATGTACACATACTAATTATTGAAATGTTTGATTTTGTGCATTAATTAAATTAACATATAACTACTCTGATACTACAATTTTTATGGTACATGTCCAACATTTTGATACTGTATAATCTTTTAATACATTCCATCTATTTTTGTACTTAAGTGTATACACGAAAAGTTCATATTCACAAACTGTTCAAGTATTGACGAACCCTTTTACATTTTCAGAATTTTACAAATAATATCGACACAAAATAAGTAGATACAACTCACAAAAATCCATACATATTGTCAGATTTTATTGGTCAACAACTATGAGCTGGCTCACATTTTGTACTTAAAAAGTGATGTTGGTTAAAATTGAATTTAACGAACTATGGATATTCAGTCTATTTAAATGTCAAGACCGAGATAAAAATTTCAGTTGAGTTTTTTATATATATTTTGTTCAAAGTACAACTCAATGTGTCTGTATGAAATTACATATGTCAGTTTGCAAATGTCTGGTGTTGAATAAGTTTCCTAAAGGTTCCATCTTGAATTGTCACCAAATCTTCATAGCTTCCCTGCTCCACAACCTTTCCATTAAGCAGTACAGCTATTTGGTCTGAAACAGAGAAGTCATTCTTTACTCACTTTAACAACAACCCTTTCAGTGAGAAATTTTGTCAATAGTTCAAATAATAGTGATAGTAGAAATAGTAGTAGTATTTTTTTTATCCTTTAAATATTATAATGTACTTTATACATAATGAAATGAGACACATCAATTATAAAATACAATTTACATTAAATTGTTTACATTTACATTACATTATTTACATTAAATTAATTCATATAATTCAAACAATCTTCTACAGAGTAAAGGAGTGGTATTGAAGGTATGACATCAACAATTTCTCAAAAATTCCCCTTTCTGATGTTGCTTTTACTTTATGCGGTAATTTATTGAAAAGCTTAATCCCTATGTGAAATGTTCCATTTGATATATTTTTGTTTTTGTATGCACAATATGCAAATCTGATTGTTTCCTTGTGAAATGATCATGTACCTTGTTATTTGTTTAAAGAGCTGCATCTTTACCTATGACATTATTTCTAAAAAACATAATGGTTTCAAAGATGTAAATGCTTGTTAGTGGGAGAATACTCATATATTTAAATAAGGGTCTACAAGATTCCCATGATTTGTGATTTGTCATTATTCTTATTGCTCTCTTCTGAATTTTGAAAGTACTTAGTGCATCTGATGATAACCCCAGAATATAATTACATACTTTATTTGTGAGTGAAAAAGGGCAAAGTATGCATTTTTAAAAGTTTGTTTACTAGTGGTTAATTTTAAGATACGTAATGCCTAACAGATTTGATTTAATTTAGAGTTCAAATATTGAATATGACTATTCCAATTAAGATCAGATTGAATCCATAAACCTAGAAATTTTGAATCTAATTTGTTTGCTAAAGACTGATTGTTCAAAACAATATTTGGGTTGGCAGGATTCCTGTTTTGAGCAGTATGGAAATTTAATGCAATGGTTTTTTCACAATTTATTATTAAATGATTGTTTTTGGACCATTCAGATAGCTGTTTAGTGGTTTTATTAATACTTTGCTGAAGAACTTCTTCACTTTCATCTTTCATTATATGTGTTGTGTCATCTGCGAAGAGAATATTATCATCTGACTCAACATCTTCATTAATGTCATTGATACACAAAAGAAACAGGAGCGGTCCAAGAACTGAACCCTGTGGAATACTTCTATGTCTGATACATGCTCTCTGATTATTTCACTTTCTGTGTCCTTACAGTAATGTGTCAATAGATATTGAACATAAATATGTTAATGAATTCATACCAAACAATTTATACAACATTTTCAAGTTAGAATAAAAAAATGAAAACAACTGTGAATTTACTCTCTCATGAAACACTCATAGTACTTTCAATAAACATTCTTAGGGAATCCATCAGGTAAGTGTGTCAATTAGATTCAATGTTTCAAAACATTCTCCAACTTAATCTTCTCTAAAAAGTAATGAAATTGGAGACCAGGTCCAAGGTCGCCATGAAACGCGCTTCGCTGTTATCTTCTTTCTTTAACCATTATTTTAGAACCAGAAATAATTCATATAATTATCTTCAATGAAGGAAGGCTCATTTTATAATAATTCAATTTTAATAACAACGATTCCTAAAGCTAAACCAACACCCATCATACAATCTACTTGGGTTGTTGTTTAAGACTTCCTTTCCGGAAAAATTGCGGGTTCATGAATTGTAATCTGATCTCACGAAGCGATGTTTAATTGTCAGAAGTTTTGAGTCATCTGTTTGTTGATAGTTACCAGGCGAGTTGTAATGGGAAAATTCAAAGAACGTATATTTAATATCTCCATGGAATTTTGATCTTTCATTGAACTTTATTGAACGCTAAATAATTTTATAAGTTATCGCTTTTTTTGGTATAAATCAGCCCCGTTATAAGGAGCTCTGGTCAGCCAAAGAGGAGTATTTTGGGTGGTCAGATGGTAAAAGGATGGAAAGAAACTACTGCCAACTTTTAAATATTTTGAGTGTATATTCCAGTACATGGACTAATCTTCACTGTACCTGCATTCCTGATAGTGGACAGCCTGTGTGCTATCGTAGTACAGTCCGACCCTTCATAACACGTTCCAGAGCTTCTTGAACCAAGTGCTCACTTTCAGCATCCAAAGCACTGTGGAACAGATTGCATGGTATGTTAATTGTATTTAGAAACTTTCCTACAAAATATCCAAATAATAAAAACAATACAGAAAAATAACGCACCTAGTAGCTTCATCGAGTACCAAAATCCGAGGATTCTGAAACAAAACAGATAGTTGTTTATTATTGAGCTAATTAACCAAAATATAGCACATAAATTTTATATTTAACTATTAAATTAAGAGCAGCCAGAAGCTAGTGACTCCCGTTTTCATCTCATTAAATTATTTATAAAAGCAAAAGTTTGGAAGCTAGCACAGTTCCTTAAAAATTCTTGTAATTCAAGAACAAAACATTTCATGACTTTATAAATTTAAAAAATTATCTCGGCCTTTCCACCGCGTAAATATGTCACTTTACTGACACGTTTCGAGAGAATCAATCTCATTGGCATAGCAGGTACCACCCAAACAAACAATCACTATGCCAGGACATTTGCAGTTGATTGGAAATGAGGGCAGAAATTGATTCCCTTAAAATTTTTAGGATTAATCTTCAGTATAATTTAATAATCAACAAAGTGAAAATAATTGTTATTGTGGCATAAGGGTTCAGAGAGAAACTATCCCCAAACTACAATCTTCTGCTGATGTTCTGTCAACAGTGAAAAATTACTGAACAGCATGAACAAAATACTTAGGAAAAAACTTGAGCTGTATATAAACAAAATCAAGACAAAAATCACGAAATATTTTAGAAACTATAACAATGGCAGTAGATTATTTAATTTAATTTAATTGCAATGGAGCACATGCTCCGGTGGAAATTTCCCTAAACACCCATATTCCCCCTTTCCTGCAACACCTATATTTGCCCTCTACAAATTTTAACTTTAAATTCTTCCAACGTTTTTGGTCAATTATTCATCGCTTCTGTTGGGTAACTTATTCTGATCCCTGACACCCTTACCTAAAAAAGAGAATTTTCCCACACCCTTGTGACTGAAATCGAGTGCCAGCTTGTGGTCATGGTCATATTTTCCCTTCCATGCTCTACTTTTCATACCTACACCAATATCTTCGCATGCCTCATCACCAGTATATGCCTTGTACACTCCCATGATCCTCTTCACCCTCCTCCTGTCTTGCAATGAATCCCATTCCAGCTCTTTTATCATTTCTGTTACTGATTGCATTCTGCGATAATTTCCAGAAACAAATCTAGCAGCCCTTTTTTTGCACCCTTTCCAACTCCTGTATTTGATACTCAAAATGTGGGTCCCATACTACACTACCATATTCAAGAAATGGTCTGACCAAAGTTTCGTAACCCAATTCCTTTACTTCCCTCGTACATCCCCTCATCACTCCTCTCCAACAAGGGCAGAATTTTGAAACCATTTCCAGTGGTGTAGCTAGGTCAACAAGGGCCCCGGTACAACACATTTATTTTGGGCTCTCACGCAAGATGGGCGACCTTTTTTTTTGCTTTATGTTGCTGGTAGGGGCCCCCTCAGCTGAGGCTGGGGGCTCCTGAGTTGTGCTTGGGGGCCCTCCAGTAGAGCTAAAAAAATACAAAAAAGTTCACCAGTTTGCCGTGAAGGCCCGTGGGCCTTGTGAACTGCGCTTAGGGGGCCCCCTGAGCGTAGGGGCCCCAGTGCACTGCACCGCCTAGCCCCATAGTAGCTACGCCCCTGACCATTTCCTACCACCTGTCCAATTTGTCCTGCCCAGTTAAGCTTATCAAATGTAATGCCAAGATATTTACATTTCAAGTGTTCAGTAAGCAATTCTTTCCTCACCTTATAATCATAATCAACCTTTTGTTTTTTATTTGTGTATCTAATAAGCTGACTCTTCTTTGCATTTATCTTCATCCCATGTTTACCAACCTAGCTAGATATCCTGTCCAGATCACCCTACAACTGTTTACAGTCTTCTACTGTTTTGATCTTTGTATATAGCATTATGTCATCTGCAAACAATCTATTTCGGATAGTAAACAATCAACACAATTATTCACTAGAATAATGAATAACAATGGTCCCAATATGCTAACCTGCAGCACTCCCATTTTTACTACCACTTCTTTTGATACTGCATTTCCTACCCTAACTTTCTGTTTTCTACCTTTCAAAAATTCTTCTATCCAGCAAATCACTTTCTCGTCCACTCCAATAGTTTATACCTTATTTACTACCATTTTATGGCTCACTCTGTCAAAAGCCTTTGGAAGATCTAGTGCTACACTATCAATTTGGCCTCCCTTGTCCATTTCATATGAAATATCTTTCATGTATCCATCCAACTGAGATTCACATGAATATCCTTGCCTAAAGACATGTTGCCTACTTGAAAACCACTTACATTTCTCACATATATTTCTGTTGTGGTTGCATATCAATTTTTCCAATAATTTACCTACCACTGATGTCAAACTGATTGGCTTATAATTTTTTACTCTATTTCTCACCCCTCCTTTATGTACCGGCACTACTATCGCACTTTTCCAGTCCTCTGGTAAGCAGCAAGTATCCCAACTCAATTTAAATAATATTTCAAGATGAGGTACAATGTCACATCTGGCTATCTTATTAAAAATATCTGTAGTAATATTATCTACACCACCCCCTTTATGTTTTTTCAGCTTTCTTATTTCCTTCATGATATCCTCAGGATGAATTTCAAATTTTTTTGCATCTTCATTTCTATTTGTGTTGTTAAGCTCATTCTCTGAATTAGGCCTTCCCGTTTCTGATTCATTGTCCCTAATGCTCTCACTAAACCAGTTACTTAAAATCTCTGCCTTTCTCAAATCCTCAGTAACTTCTTCTCCATCCTTATCTACAAGGGTCTCAACACCCTCCCTTCCCCTCAATTTGCTAACATAGCCATAGAAATTTCTAGCTGCATCAGTCAATGGTCCTCCTGCACTGACAATACTCTTCATAAACCCATCTTTAGCCACTTTCTTTGCTGTTATTAAGTCCTTGTTTAGTTGTTTTAAATATTCCCTACTACCCTGCTGTCTCTTAACTCTGTTATGTTCTTTTCTTATCAACCTCTTTAACCTCCTCACTTCCTTATTATAGTACCTAGGTTCTCTACTTCTTTTTATTTTCTGCCTAGAAATAAATTTTTATTCCCCATTTCTTATTATCTCCTTGAACTCTTCCCACCATGACTCTACTGTACTTGTACCTTCCTTCCATTTGCTGAAACGTTCTCTGAAATATCTCTTCAAATTTGAAATCTGTGCCTTTTTATAATTGTACCTATTTCCCACTTCAGTTTTGGCTGCTGGTTCACTGACTCCTCTAATATCCATCAGAACTGCTTCGTGATCACTTGTTCCTTCAGTTACTTATACCCTACAAGGTCATTGGGCTTTATTAGGAATATATCCAAAATATTTTGTCCCCTAGTGTTTTGCTCTACCACTTGTGTAAATTCTCCTTCCCTTATTAAGGTATTTGCAAATCTCTGTTCCCTTGTGTTATTAATCTTATTTCCTACCCACTTTACACCTGGTAAATTTAAATGCCCACCAGTAATGACCATTCTATTCTCACCTCTGAAATCCGAGTATGAATTTAATTTCTCCCCATCTGTCATTCTTCCACTGCGATAAGCAGCCAACACCCTGATTTTTTTTCTTTTTTACTACCACAACTAACTCATGGTCTTGATCTATGAACACTGTGTACTGTGGTAGTTTTTGCTAACTAGTATGAAAACTCTTCCGCCAATTGCTCCTCTATCTCTGCGGTACAATTTGTAACCATCAGGAAAAACCTCACTGTCTAATACTTCTTCTTTTAACCAACTTTCTACCCCAATTATTACTTGTGGTTCGTGTATTTCTATTAAGTTTGCAAATTCGATTACTTTGTTGATTATACTTTTACAGTTCACCATTAACACCCTTATTACTGGCTTTATATTTTCAGCATTAACCTCCTCTTTCCCCGTTCTACCCCAGTCATTTGACGTTTCAGCAACTTCATCTATTTCTTTAACATCTGTGATTGTGCCCAACGTGGATCTGCAATCAGTATCACTTTGATCATCTATTTCCATCCCTTCACCAGCAGCCCCTAACCTAAAAAAGACACAGTCTTGATCCCATTATCACTGGAAATGGGCTCCCTGACTGCTTTAGCTAACAACTCAGACAGTACCCCTTGCCCCTACTATTTAGGTGTAGGCCACGCCTAGTGAAACACACAGAACAGACATAGAAGAAGAAGTAAGCGCATTCTGTTATTGAGGCAGTCAATTATATATGATCTTACTTCAAAATCAGAATAAGAGTGACGAAAATAACTTTCTTTGGAAACAGAAATATTTCAGTTTTAAACCTACAGCGAGAACTCAGAGGGAACTTCCTAAGAGTGTACATATGGAGAACAAGTGAAACTTGAAATTTAGAGATTCAAGGAAAATTAAAGTTTAAATCTGATGTTATAGAAGGATATAGACACGTGGAAATAACAGGTGGATAAAGCTGCTTATGGAACATTCACTCCTGACAGTAAGAAACAGGGACAAGTGAAGGGAAGAACTATAAAAGAAGACAAAGATTAGACTGCAAAGCAAATAAAAGAGGATGTATATTGTAATTGATACACTGAGGTGAAGAAGGTAGACAAGGATAGAAGAAGAAAAAAGGAGGATTGCATCTAACCAATTGAGAGCGTAAAAACACCAAAAGCACATTGTTTAAACTAATCAGGTCTTGAGGTTATGAAGGATGTTTCTCTAAATTTTTTGACAATATGTCATCAGTTACATGGTATTATGTACAACTTGTAGTTTAGGCTTTTGGACAATAAACTGTGTTCAGAAATTCTGTGATATAAAGTAAGTCCTCAATCGATAATCAGATTAAGAACACATACAACTCTTTTGATTGCCACGCAGTTGCCTCCCAGCATTAAACATAATTTTGCCTAATTCCTCTTGGGAAATAATCCCACAATACATCTCTTTCCCACACAAAATATTGTCCTGATGTCAGAATAACTATCACAGAATTAGCGATCCACAGAACATCTAGGAAGCCACCTTCGATTAGGTCAAAGATAGGAAGTGAAATGATAGTTTAAACTTTTATCTTGCATTTTATACAAGGATTCAGGATAGAATTGGTTGAAATCCATCAATAGCTTAATGACATAAGATATCACACAAACTAATATAATTTGGTGAAGCTGTTTCTAACCTTGATGAGAGCCCTGGCAATCGCAACCCTCTGTTTCTGCCCACCGGACAGAGCCACTCCGCGCTCACCGACCAGTGTGTCGAAGCCCTGAGGCAGTTGGTTGCGGATGAACGACAGAGCGTTTGCCTCCTTTGCTGCCCACTCCAGCTGCTCCTCTGTGACCGAGGACGGGTCATTTGCGCCGTACAGAATGTTGTCCCTGATGCTGCATGAGAAGAGTACCGGCTCCTACAAAAACAGTAGAAGTTTAAAAATTTATTTATTGTTTTGATTAATGTGAAACATATACAGCAAAGTATATGAAACTTTAACCACAAACATATTTAGATGGATCTGACTTTAGCTTCTGAGGTGATGTAGAAAAAAATTAGATTTCATTTGATTACATAGTTCCTAAGCCATTATTTACATCTGCCATTCATTTACCAAGGATAAACATACACTTATAATTAAAAAAAAATTTCTTTTTTTTTTACTTTTTCTGTGCAAATCCATCGTTTGTTATGATTGCTATTTCATTTCAGGCATGCAGTTGTAGACCCACCTCTCATTCATAGTAATAAATCGGTACACAAAATTGGTAGGGTACATTTTAAAACAGTCTGAACAGTATGAGAAATTCGTTTTCATATTTGTTTTTGGTCAGCATTTAACAAATGTGGCCCACATCCTTACACAAAGCATTCTTTTTTAAAAAAATTCTTCATGTAAAATGTAATGAACTCATTCTGATATGCCCACAATACCATATTGAACTCCTTCTCAATGTTCACACCTGTAGACGCAGTTTTTTGTAATATTACCATATTTGAATCAAGCAGCTTATTTCTTTACTGTTTGAAATGACAGAGCAGAGTCCTTATAAATCTTTACCAACTTTGACGCCAATAACTGTCCAAAAGGAAAAATTTTATGATGGCATTAAAATTAGTATTTACACAATGCTATGAGACACAGAAAATATATCTACTTTAAAAAACCACATATAAAAATAAAAACTACTTCAAAGGCAAAGTTGAAATTTGTCATTCATTACTGCAACAGGCATACCAACATCACAATCAAAAATGCATTGAGTGTAATACCACCTCTGATAACTTTTGGCCTTATTCCAAAATTGTTAATGCCCACTTTACTGCCAAGGTATTTCGTCCCACATACTCTTTTGCCAGCAAGTTGGATGGGCTTCAGGTCATTCAAAAAATATGCTTCTGAAGACTTTAGTATCAAGCTTGCAGTCAATTGTTATATAGCAACCACCCAGTTATTAAATAACAGAATTAAAAATGTGGTGACGGGCATTTTAGTTTTTATATGTGGATCTAGTGACCACAAATATATTTTGATTCCTCTGATCAGTCAAGAATATTGTTACAAATTTCTGAGACTGGCAAAGTTTCAGACGAAAAAAAATGGCGGGGGGGGCAAAATGAAACATCAGCTACAGGATCTGGTCACATTTCATTTGTTTATAATTGGGTACCAATATTACCTGACTGACAGTGCCAATATGCGAACGCAGCCAGCGCGGATCCAACTCTCGCACATCATTCCCGTCGAGAGTAATACATCCTCTGTCCGGATCGTAGAGCCTGAGCAACAATGCCGCAACGGTGCTCTTGCCAGAGCCACTGGATCCCACCAGGGCCGTGATACAGCCTGCCGGCACGCGCAGACTCAGCCCGTCGAAAATAGGAGTCCCCTCACGCGTGGGATACGTAAAGCGCACGTCCTCGAACAAGATGTTGCCGTGGGGTGGTAACTGTGGAACCAGCCCTCCTGTAAAGAAAGATACCTTAATGCATTAAGAATAAAAATATTCTATAAAGAAAAACAATTTTTAAAACAATGAAGGATATGGAATGAATAACCTTACTTGCAAAGATGTAAACGGGATCAAAGCAATGACAATCACGCACACACAAAAAACACAAAAACAAATCACCATTTCTTTGGTTGTGCAGAATACTGAAAATTAAGTGAGAATGAAGTTTTTCATGGCACTGTAAATAATAAATCGCTCTCGGGATTTCAGCCGCATATGAGCATCGCATTCCTGGGACGTTTTGAGCGAGTCCGTCTCTGTCCTCAAAATGTCCCAGAAGCCCTAAAGCAGTTTATTTTTTTTACTGTGTCATTGCTGTATTTGCTTTCATCTATTCTCTTAGTTTTCTTACTGTCTTATTACAATTTACTTCTCATTATTGTGATAATAAGAGATTTGAGATATGATTCTATAAAATCCTATATAATGTTGGGCTTCCTGATTGTGTTGTTAAATGTTTAAGCGTTTAAGTAGCTTCAGCTTGAATTATATTTACAGTACAGTAACTTACTGCTATGCTTTTTTATTAATGAAATTTTGTAGCTAAGACTTTGTAATTCTGTTTGATCTACGAGGGGGGATCAAATATAAACGGGATTTTATTTTTTATTTAAATTCATTTACTGAAAAACACAAGGTAATTACAATTTATTTTTCCACATAGTTTCCTGCTTTGGTAATACATTTTTCCCAGCATATGGGCAGCTTTTTGATGCCCTCATCATAAAAAGAACAGGGTCCTGTCACACGAAGTCATCCACACTCTCATCATCTTCGAATCGTTGCCCTCCTAGAGTTTCTTTAAGAAGTCCGAACAAATGGAAATCACAGGGCAATAAGTCCGGACTGTAAGGAGGGTGATCAAGCGTAGTCCAATGCATTTCCTGTAGCTTAGAGACAGTTAGAGTAGCAGTATGGGGTAGCGCATTGTCGTGGAGGAGAATGACACGTCAAATCGGTTGGTCTCTTCTTTTGCGGCGATATGCAACTCTTGCTTTGTTCAACAACTCGCAGTAGTAAGCAGCATTGATTATGCATCGCTCATGCAAAAAATAAATCAGCAAAATGCCTCACGATCGAAAAAAATGGTTGAAAGAACCTTGCCAGCTGACAGTCAAGTCTTGGCTTTCACTGGTGCTGCCTCCCCTTTCCTCTGCCAATCGTTAGTGGCTTTTTTTATTCTGGAGTGTAGTGGTGAATCCATGTTTCATCGCAGGTGATGATTCGACTAAAAAATGCATCACCTTCTTCCGCAAACCTAGCTGTAAGCCTCTGGCAGACTTCCAATCGTCTCGACTTCAGATTTTCAGTCAAAAGGTAAGGGACCCATCTGGAACACACTTTACGGAACTGTAGGTGTTTTGTGATGATTGTTTGACAGCTCTCAAAGCTGATTCCGACTTGTTCTGCAATTTCTGATACTCTCGCCCATCGATCACGTCAATAATGTCTTTAACCGCACGAATATTTTCGTCTGTAACGCTGGTCCAAGGACGGCGATCGTGTTGCTGATTTTTCACACGTTCCTGTCCTTCCTTGAACTTTTTATGCCAGAAAAACACTCGCATCCTTGATAATGTTAGATCATCGAACTGTGCAGTCAATCTCTGGCAAATTTCCACCTCTGTAACTCCTTCAAGAGCAAGAAAATTTATAATAATGTGTTGCGCAGTGGAGGGGTGCACCTATTGCTCCGATATTGTGAGCGTAACTGACTAAATGCCAGGAAATATCTAACAGCACGCTCTCCTCACTCCTGACGGTCCTGCCCAAGCATAGCAGAAGTGCAGGGCCAGTACTGCCAATTGTTACTGTTCAGCAACAACAATACCGTTTATATTTGATCCCCCCTCGTATCTCGTATAGTCTGTATTTATTCACATGTATTTGTTATGCTATCAAGAAACATATTTTATGATTACAGTCTCATATAGTATTGCAGACTGATAATAAAACTTGTTTGTTAAATAAACTGCTGTATTACAATATCTGTCCAATGTATAGCTATTCAATAACAGATTTTACATATTATCAACTATTAATCTTACCATTATAATCATTATTGTAAAGACTGGGTGAATTATCCTGACAGATAGATTAACTGAACTTATTCATTTTTATCCAAAACATTATAAGACTTGAGTTTGAATGTAAGTTATTTTCTTATTTAAGATGAGCATGGAAAGATTACTTGTGGAAAGATGATGTTTAAAGGGTAAAATGCTGAGGGAAAATTGAGTAATTTGTTCAAAAAATTATGTTTAGTTCATATTGTTGCAACTGCCATGATTTTACTCTGCTGCTTCTTCACAAACAGAAAGCTTGTGCCACTGCCAAGATTACCTCAATTCTTCTCTTCTGAAGAGTATTAGATCAGATCTACTGTACCTGTCACTGGTATGGCAGGTTTCCTGTCGATTATCTCCCAGAGGCGAGTGGTGGCACCGAGGCCGCGGCTGAGTTCCGAGTAGAACCCGGTGAGGCCTCCCATCGAGACGGCAGTGTAGGCCGCGTACAGTAGGAACGCGGACAACTCTCCGACAGACAACGAACTCTGGCCCACCATAACTCCTCCGTAGTACAGCACTGACAGGATTATGATGTTACCGGAGAGGCCTGTCTGCACAGAAAACTCAGTTTTTAAAAGCACAAGTTTAAAGTAAATAGCTGGCAAAACCTACAAAACCAATACAAACCAACAAAAACACATAGATAAGGCACAACAGTGACAACTTCCCAAAAATTATAGCATTAATGCAAACTTGTGAAAAAATATCAGTTACTTCCACAAATGCAAAAAGTATAGATGGAATCATGTAATACCATCCTGCCTGGAGCTAGAGAGAATAGATATCTACAAATTAGAACATTGAGAGTTTTGAAGAGAGGATAGAGGAAAATCATAAGAAGAAAAGAGGAAACATATAGATGAAAGCAACACGAAGATACTAACACAAGCTAAATCAATAAAAGAAATTCAGATTCCTACAATTTATTACTGGAGAATGAAAGCAATAAACTAAAGTTTTAAATGAACATATGGTGATGACTGGCACTACCAAATTTGAAGACAAAATGCAACAGGATAACAAAACAAGGAAAAAATGCAGAAACTTTCAGCACGAAGATTCTTAATTGGTTAGATTCTTGTCTCAGACTCTCATTTTTTTCTTTTAGTTCCTTCTTAATGCGTTTTGTGTCCTTGATTTGTTACAAATTTCATTTTGGTTAAAATGATGGAAAATTTCAGCTGAAAAAATATATTGGGCCATTACGTACGCATGGGCTCGACTTATATGAACCTTGATATCAACAGTATACATAATACTCTGAGGCAGTGAATAAGTGATAACTCAACACATATGAACAGAAACTTATAATCCAGTTGGCTGGACAGAAATAATGAACTAAGAAAATTCAAGATCTGAGAATATAAAAACAATATTGCACAAAATAGAAGTTTAAAAATAATACTCATGTTTTTATTAATAACAAAGGATAGGGAAAAATGATCATCGCTCACCAAAGTTGAAGGTTGTGACAAGTGAAAAACCATATGTGATGAATGAAAACATAAACAATATTTCTGTTTTACACCTTATTCATGTGACAGGGAACAAACCATAAGGTTCGGGAAGTGTGCACACACGAAAAAGGTGTAAACCGAACTGTTGTTAATGTTTTTGTTCGTCACATATGTTTTTCACATGTTGTACCCTTCCAACTTTCGTGAGTGATGAGTCATTTTCCCTATTCCTTGTTATTTATATTGCCTAAAAGCAGTTTCCTTTTTCCTTAGTATCATTCATGTTTTTATATAATGTGTTAATAAAGGAATTTGTCTGCAATTGTAATTTTCAAGGTTGTTTCATAAAAGAAGTTCTTTATAACTACAAAGACCAAACAAAATAGCATGATTAATTGTTGTGACAAGCAACCATTAAATTTTAAATTGCAGTATGCATGAATTTTTCTAGTCATTTTATTAGCTGAATCTTGTCAATTTCTGGCCCCCAGTTCAATTCACCATTAACACTGTAAATCCGAAATAAAATACTAAGACACATTTTTATCTCTGACACTGTCACATATTACTTCACATCATGTCACTGTTACATAAACACATTCCATAAAACGTTACCTTTATTATAAAGCAATAAGATAGGAAAGGGAAAGATGACCCGTCACTTACCACAGACAAAGGAGAGCGAGATGAACATGTAAAAAAAAAAATTGCACAATATTTCAGTGAGAAACCTTATTCACGTGAGAGGTGAGACATATGGGGGGGGGGGGGGAAAGATGTGGTCACAAACTGACCCACCACAATTCGCCCTCCTGCCTTCATCTGTGGTAAGCGATGGGTCATCTTTCTCTTTCATATCTTATTTTTAGTGCCCAACAGCAGTTTCTTTGTTTCCATTATCTTTATTATAAAGCAATACTGTCAAATAGCTTGGTGTGCCCACCTAGTAATAATTAATAATTTATTACTAATGATGAATGACTCACAATTCCAAAGAAGACTCCTCTGATGAAAGACTCCCTGTAGGCAAGCTCCAACACTTGCTGCAGCTTCGAGTTGTACGCTTTACACTCTGATTCCTCCTGGCTGAATGCCTTGACAGTGCGGATTGCACTTATCCGCTCTTCAGCGACTTGCGTGGCCGACGCAAGTGCATCCTGCAGTTAAGGAAGAGAAACATCAGCATGGACTTAATTTTTTATAATGATATGCCTAACATGGACTATAAGGAAACTAAAGATACTGGGTATGAAAATTAAAATTAGGGTAGGGCAATAAACCACTGTTTTCTACACATGGAGATGTGACAGTGTCAACAAGAAAAAAATAAAAAAAATAGACATGAGCACACAGGTGTATACACTTCATCATGAGAAGAAAATGGTGTGCATATGGAGGGAATCAAGGGTCAGTTAAAAATCATTTATTGATGATGGGTATACACCGATAGTTACAATAGTTCTTGTGTTTTTATCTGTTCCGTATGGCAATGCCATTCTACAAACATCTGTGGTATGCAATATGTATAAGATATCAGTTGTAGATAACTTTTTTGAATATTGAAACATGTTGTACAAAAGGAATTTTACTTCAAAATACATATTGTTGCTATACATTATCATACTACAGAAGAGTGTAACTAAGAAAAAACCACAAATTGTAGATCTGCACAAAGATGCAAACATTAAGGGTGCAATGAAGGGTTAGCAAGTACAGCTTGTGGACCACACAGAGAAAATGAATAACAAATTTTTTTAATTTGAAAAAATGCTTGATCAGACACTTAGCAGCATGAGAGCCCTTGGACAGTCTAAGATGAGAGGAAAGGACAAAGTATGAGGAGATCTAATATGCATGAATGATTTGGACATATGTTGAAAGGTGGCACCAAAAGCAAATAAAATTGCAAAAAATACTAATTTAATCACTAAAAATATTAAATAGTGCATCTTGAAAGGCAACCTGAAAATTCTGATTCACCAGTAATAAATTAACATCACGATATCGAGAACACATGTTTAAAAAAGAATCTTTTGTAAGCAAAAAACAACACAGAAAAATAAAAATAGATATATCATTTACGGGGCACTATTGCTGCAAAATTATAAATTTGGCATTTTTCATCACATGGTAGTAACTGATTACATTTATTTAAAAGAACCAAATACACCTTTAGATATGAATTGAGGTCCTCACCTGAACAGCTTTGGTGATTTGTCGTACAAATCGTCCGTACACTATGGCAATGCCGGCCAGTGGTGGTACAACACCCAGCCCCACGAGAGCGAGATGGGGCGACATGTAGAACTAGAACAAAGCACTTTTATAGGACATCAAATAACATGGGCAGAAAGACACTGATTAATAACATGGATTAGAAAGAAAGATTATAGTACAGCAAATCTGATGACAGCAAGGCAACAAATGGATATGTGATAGGTAGGATGTGAGAGAGGCTTTAATAACTCATCCATAATGTTGCAGATCTGAACAACTTATACAAATGCAATGTAATGTAATGTAATCTTCGCAGGTATCCAGCCAGATGCGGTCATGAAAAAGTTGTCGAGTATGCATTGGCAGCAGGCTTACAACCACTGGAAGCGAAGTGGCACCTTATGCAGACAGCAAAGCCAGGTGTAAAAATGTAGTGTTTTCACAACACTATCCAGTTGGACACCCGTGAAAATTACATTGCAACAATTCATAGGGAGTATATTGACATAAATATTTATATATATTGACACAAATATTTCTATATATAGCACGCTTTGCATTTACGATTCACCAAAATGACAAACATTAGATTTCTCTCTGCTTCTTAAAATAAGCCATTACTGACTTAAAAACAATTTACTTCACTGGTTAAAATTAATTTGTTCTAAATTTAATGATATTAAGGGAAAAGGAAATGGCTTTTAGGCAATATAAATAACAAAGCATAGCGAAAATGACTCAACACCATTTCCCCTATCCTTTGTTATATGTTCCAAATTCATCCTTCTCGTTAAGAATTAATTGATTTTTTTTTTAAATTTCACATGCTCGGTACTTAATGTGACACGAAACATTACAGATCTCTTTTTAAACTTGAACATTATCTTTGGTTACTTACAGCTATATTATCACTAATACATTCTCCTTGCTAAACCATTACATTCAAGCTTACAGGCTAGCCAATATTATTCTATACATTAATACTCTAATGCTGAACCTTGTATGCTAACACATTCAACTTTCAGATAGTTACCTCACAAGCATCAATGTTAAATTGTGGTCCGATCTTTAGTTTTGTAAAAGCATAAAATCAATATAACTGTCATATGATGCTGATATGCCTTTTTATGATTTTGACCAAGGCTCAGTACACCAAACATCATCCTTTTAAACAGAGCCTATAGCGAAAAATATATTACCACAATTAAAATTACACAGAATCCTATGTTTTAACTGGAGTGTTGGTAACACTCAGACAGTCATCTGAACCATCCGTTTTGTGAAGTTGTTTTTATTTGATTCGTTTTTTGGTGTTGTTTCATAGGTTTCCAATTCATTTAAATTTTTGTCTCAGCTACATAGTGGTGATTTCTTTCAAATTGATCTGCCTCTCTCCCTCATTTTTAATACACCACTGCATAGTGATGAGGAGATGTACCAGAGAAGTAAAGGAATTGGGTTACAAAACTTTGGTCAGACAACTGCTTCAATATGATGGTGAATGAAGTATGGGAGCCACATTTTGGGTATCAAATACAGGAGTTGGAGGAGTTGCAAAGAAGAGCTGGTAGACTTCTCTCTGGAAATTACCGCAGAACACAATCAGTAATCGATATGATAAAAGAGCTGGAATGGGATTCATTGGATGATGGGAGAAGGATGAAGAGGGTCATGGGAGTGTACAAGGTGTATATTGGTGATGAGGTGTGGAAAGATATTGGTGTAAGAATTAAAAGTAATTAATGGAAGGGAAAAGATAACCAGGACTACAAGCTGGCACTCAATTTCAAGAGCAAGGGTGTGGGAAGATTTTCTTTCGTTGGTAAGGGGCTCAGGGATTAGAATAAGTTACCAAGAGATTTGATGAATAATTTAGACGTTGAAACCATTTAAAGTTGAAATTAGTAGAGGAGAAAAGTATGTAGGTACAGGAAAAGGGAGGGGGTAAATGGGTGTGTAGGGAAGTTGCCACCAGAGTGACCGCACCATCACAATTAAATTAATCATCGACCAGTTTTAGAGCAAATGCAATTGAACTGATATCCAGCTTGGCTCATTTGTTATTGCTCCCTTTTAGCATTAGCTCATTCCGCACGTGTGCGAGACTATCATCTTTGCTCTGTCTAATGACACTGAAGCAGCCAGTACTGGATAACATAGTTGAATTTTGTTTTTGAAAAATCATAGGTTAAGCCAGAGCAGACTAACTCCCACTGCCTAGGATACTTTGCGTTTCCAAGACCAATTGACTTGATCATATTGGATTTGATGGTTATCACTGGATTGCTGTGGTCATGCTTCCTTAAACTGTATACAATTAATGTATTTAAGCTTGATGTTTTGGCGACATTAGGCTTTATTTCCAATTCGACCACATTCAACTACACCATAACTACTTGACAGTAACGATGTACACATATCATGGTTCACACACAGAATTATGAATTCTTTCATCCTTTATTTATCAAGTGCATTAATTGGATTTTGGATATTAACAATATACTCGGAAATTCAATAACAGACTATCTCCCAATTTTGATACCGTTCCCTATGAATGACCACAAAGTAAGTATTACTTTTTTCCCCAACCTGTCTTACTTCAGATTAAAACAAGGAAGGTAGAGTATAATGCTTATTTTGGGAAGATCAGGAATCAGTAGTAACAAACTAAAGTCAACCAGGCACACAAAACTCTGCCACTGCAGCATTCCCAACACCCTGTAACATGCTGATATTGGATTTCTAAGGTATCAATGGATTGCTGTTGAAACACACTTTCCAACTATACATTACATCAGCATTTCGATTTAGTTTTTTTTTATTAGCATAGGTCAATAATGTTTTGAGATTTATTTACAACTTTAATCCCACACTACTCCACCATACCCACTCAACGCTAATTTTTAGACAAGAAATCAATATAGCTTAAGAAAAGCTGCTGACTGCGACCACGAGGCATACCCGTCACAAATTTCCAGATGCGGAGCAATTAACTCAAAATCAAGACACCCTGAACTCGAATGCATGTGAAGTGATACTGTGCCCCAAATTTCTGACGAAACTATTATCAGTTTCTTGTATTGTATACCAAAAACTGACATATCCCAACAGAAGTAAGGAAGTCACCAAGCTACCCCATCATCAATAAGGAAACAAGTAGCAACAAAATTACTTTTATAATATGATGTTTTACAATGGAATACACCATCGTAATGATTTCAAATGTTAAAATGCCCAAAGAATAATGTTTGTTTCTGCAACTCAGCAGGCAGCAAGGTCTGTCAGTCAGTTTATCATATGGCCTTGAATCTGTTATCATCACTTACAAAAAAAACCTGATTCTTTTAGTTTTCAAACTTTAAACATTCCACCAACAATATCTATGAAATAGTAACCGAGAGGTTCCTGATTATACCCTAATACAAAAAGCTATATTTTTCTAAGTGCAAATATTATTTTAGCTTTTGTTAACATTGTTGTTCCACTGTAAATAATTTGATATCTTATAAATCCTTGTATTTGGTATGAAAATTACACACAAAATAAGCATTAATGACACTATGCACAATTTGAAGGCTAGAGTAATCAAACAGAATAAAATACATCCGTTTTATTCATAATTAAATTTGTTAACTAACTCACAGTGAGGTAGCAAAGTTATCCAGCATTCCACTTCATTTTATTACAGTCACTATGGATTGTCAATGCCAAGGTCATTAGAGCCAAGCGAGGACTGCGAACAAGGAAGGGGAATGAATTCGGGAAGGTCTTTTTAAAGGAACCATCCCAGAATTCTCCTGGAGTGATTTCAGAAAACTATGGAACACCGAAATCTGGATGGTCAGATGGGCATTTAAACCTGCGTCCTGCCGAATGCCAGACCCGAGTGTTACCACTCAATCATCAGGCTCGGTTTCATGTACTTCCAGTTTCTTCGACTAATGAGGGGTATTATTTTTTTATTCTTGGTGGGTTGATATTTTATTGTCTTCTTCATTGCCATTTCCCAACACTTTGCAATCACCTGCCTTCAATGAGTTTTATTCATCGTTCGCATAGGTAAATTTAAAGTTAAGGTATTACATCCACCTGCCCAATCTGACACAAAGCATTTACATCTACTGCCAGATGGTACTAAATATTAATTGAGGACAGAAGTATTGCCATTTGTCTGTGAAATGTGTAACTATGTTCAGCACATATAAGTGTACTTTTTGTTTGTCAAATGCGCAGGTTACGAGGCAGAGATTGGGGAACGTGCCCGCATTAGCCTTGATGGCTGCAAAAAACTGCCTAAAAGCCACAGTCAGGATAGTTCAGTATGCGAGGAGGGCTCGTGCTGGGTCCGTTGTACCTCCCCGATCCACTGTGCGGCACCTCAGTGCATTGAGCCACACTGGTAGGTGTGTGTTGATATTCAATGCTTTCTCGTTATCAGAATCTCATTACTAACACCATAAATTCTCCCACATTACTTGTCATTAATTGTTGCATTCATATATAATAAATTTAACAACAAAAATAAACCAACAAAAACAGGATGGTTGTGGCCAATAAATATTTTTTTTTTATCTGTGGTACAAATATCGCTACTGTAACAATAATAGTACATCAGACAAATAAAGTACACAAGAAGATCTGTGTATCATACCAATAATATTACAGACAGCGATGTCAACCTCATAAAATGATAATCCTTAAACCATGTGTAATATACTGAAAGTAAATAATTATTTACATATAACAAGAAAATAAATAAGAAATTAAAAAATAAAAATATGAATAGATATGGGAAAACACTTACCCTAATTTAATTATTTGTTGAAATTAATGTCTAGTACTCACATTAATTGCATACTTTGAGGAGAAAATCAAGCATAATAAGTTTTAGTATCAGCTACATGTAAATTTTCTATACAAATCCATAATATTGTGTTACTGATGTATAAAATTATGGTGGAATTATTTTGAAGTATACAATCAAAATATCAAAGTTAAAACCTGAGAAATCTGCATTTGATTTGTAGAGAGTTGTTACAAAAATTCTCAGTTTAAGACAATTATAGAACTAAGTGAGACATTCAACATGGTCTTAGCATTTGCAGTCCTGGACCAAAATATTTTTGGATATAGCAAACACAGTATGTTAATGCTTCACAGCTAAATATGTTCTTAGATAGTAGTACCACAAACACTTGTAAATACATGAAAATCTACCTACCATCATTGATACACCTGCAGCAGCCATAGCAGTAGATCGGAGACCATCAGAAACATTAGATGTTACAGAATAGCTGACAACAGATGTATCGGATGAAAGTCTGTTTACGAGCTCTCCTGTCTTGTGGCGGTCAAAAAATGCTACCTCCTGCCTCACCACCGAACCGAATACACGTTGACGCAGAGCCTGTGTGATACGGTGTCCTATGGACAAAAACAGATTGGCTTTGAAGGTGCGAAATTTCAACTCCCATAAAACATTGATCACACAGACAGGAGAAAGAAAGGTACCATTTTTCAACATAACATATTAGCTGGACAAAAAAAAGGTAACTTTCTACAAATGGATAAAGAATGATAGTAAACACTGAAATTGGGAACAATCTGGAGATCCGGACTAAAACCTAATTCATACCACAGTTTGTGACACAGTATAGAAAAACTAATTGTTTGTGTAGTATAAGTGTCATGCATTTCTCAAAATTTTGAGAGTGATCGAAGATTACATGACCTCAGAGCTTTCAACAAAAACTTTGTAGTCTGTCACAATTAAATTAAATTAACCACAGGAACAACTGACACTAAAACTTTAATTAAAAGGGTTTCAGTTCATCTGTCTGCCACCTTTAAAGACTGTGTAGGGCTTTTTTAATCGTCAATGATTGTAGTTAATCATTAATTAATTACATAAAAAAGTGTTTGAGTGTTGTGGGCAAAAGTTGTTCCAAAAGTAGTGTATCATAAATAAACAATCTATGAAAGACTAAGGTGGTGGTAACTGTGAACTTAAATAGTAAATAAGAGTAAAGGACTGTGTAAACAGCAACTATAATAGCATGAAGAGATTAAATGTGCTCACTTCCACTACTTTCAACTCCTGTATAGAATATGGGTCTCATCCCATTTTATTAAGTAGAGGCCTGACCACAGTTCCCTTATTTCCATAGACCATCTCTCCATTACTCTTTTTAATAGACACAGGATCTTATACACATAGCCTATCACCTCTCTACATGTTCTGTCAACTGAGTCCATTGTCATATGCTAAGCTGAGATATTTGTACAGTATGCATCTAAGCAGCAAACGTCCATCCACCAGTTTAATCTTTTCTTTCGAATCTGTATACCTAACAAGCTAAAAGTATTTATCATTTATCTGGCAATCTACCCAACTAGATTTCTTATCTAGCTCCCTCTGAAGCTATAAACAATTGTCCCATCATAATCATATCATATAGCTGCATCACATGCAGGACGACATAATTTTATAGCTACTAACCAACAACCGGATAGTTGATCTTTTTTTTTTTTTTCACTTATGGCTTTACACCTTGTTCGACATCACTGGAGGTGGGTATGGGATTTGGAACAAGGAACGGGAAGGAATTCGGCCATGGCCTTTTTGACAGAAGCGTCCCGGCATTCACCTGGAGCGTTTTAGAGAAACTTGGAAAACCCGCACGGGATTCGAACCGGCGTACTCCTTGAATGCAAGGCCAGAACGTTAACCGTTACCCACTACACTCGGTGATAATTGATCAAAATAATGCCCAAAAACTGTCCTCTTTCACAACCTACTGGCCCTTCTGTCTTCAGTTTCACCTCTCATGATTGAATAATTTAAGTATTTTACTGTTGGGAGGGAATAACTTAATAAAACAATATTAGTAGCAATGATACATAAATGTGCATTTAAACTACAGCACACTGATTGATAAAACAAATTATGAAAGGAAATATTAACATTCCTGTATTTCTACCAGAACATGACGTCCAGTACAAAATCAAAAATT
The DNA here is from genome assembly GCA_031002005.1 of Vandiemenella viatica. NCBI lineage: Eukaryota > Metazoa > Arthropoda > Insecta > Orthoptera > Morabidae > Vandiemenella > Vandiemenella viatica. The sequence continues at coordinate 119,297,477 of CM061918.1, forward strand.
AAATTAATAACTGCAGAGAAACAGATTTGAAGCATTTACCAGCTCGTGTCAAGCACATATAAGTGTGATAATATGTACTCTGAAACATAACCTGGAATTGAAGATAAATCGGCACTAGCGTAATCACTGGGATTCATAAATGAATTGTCGTTTTGGTCTGAAAATTGTTACACACGTTTAACCTGGAATTGAAGATAAATCGGCACTAGCGTAATCACTGGGATTCATAAATGAATTGTCGTTTTGGTCTGAAAATTGTTACACACGTTTAATATGTGCTGCTCTTGACAGCCGTAAAATATATACATACCTCAAACTTCACTCAAAAATTGCCATAACACTATACTGCAAGCGACTGGCAGAAACCTTGTAGCGAAGTATAATGACCAAGCATACGTTCTTTGAATGATATTTGGGAATTTGTTGCTATCAAAAAAATAAATATGGAACAAATTACACACATAAAAAACTGCCACAACTTTGAACCATAAGCGAATGTTAGAAGCCTTATTTATGTACACATATGCAATGTCGAAGAATAATAGGTATTACATTGTCAAGAAACATATCCACATGTTGTTATGCTGAGATGTTAATATTCTATGGCATTTATCAAAGTAGATTGCGGCAACATTAATGTAGGCCTAGGTTATGTTTACATTGAAAGAGCCGCAATATCCTTGTTTCAGCATTAGATCGAAGGAATTTAGTTTTTATAGCTGAAATGCAGCCTGTACCAAAATTGTGTTTGGTTCTTGTTGATAAAGCATAATTCGATAGAAATTTGGATTTATTAAAGTTATCATGATTTTCGAGTGGATAGATTGGAATGTAGCCTGGACCAGAATGGAAATAGATGCTTCCTCTTTAGCTTAATGGACTTGAAATTTTGTTTTTATTATAAAGTTAAATTGGTTTGATTTTCATCATTGTTGGTCATTGATGCATTTTGTTGCACGTAATATTTGTATCACTGGACGTCGCATATTATAACAAATAGTGCGTCCCCCCCATCACTTAGTGTATAACGTTACAGCAGATTTTTTGTGAAGTATATGCAGTATATACAATCTTGATGCGTATAATAGAAACATATTCCTAAATAATATAGTCGAAGGAACGATTGTGTTATCATTCTACATCGCTATATGTCTTCTCCAAGTTACTGGCCGTTTAACGTTACGGCACTTTTGTATTGAAGTTTGTGTGGTATGAATATATTTTACAGCTCTAAGAGCAACATATATCAAATAGTATCACCCAACAAATGTGTGCGACAGTTTTCAGACCAAAATGACTATTCCACGACGAGTCCCAGTGATTGCGCAACAACCAATAAATCTCTTAGACTTTACACAGAGTTGAAAATTACTGGACATTGTGCTTCACAAGTAATTGGCATCATAATATTGCAGCAGTTAGACAAACACACAGCTAGAAACACTTTGCAAAGTAATTTTAGCAATGTCTTAGTGGTTCAAGGTGTATTACAATCTAACTCCTACTTGAAAATATCTTGTGATTGACTGTTGCATTATTGTGAAGTCATTAATGGGCGGGGAGCAATGCTATTGTTAATAGAATCACCATCACTGGCAGACCCCAACTAAAGGGTACAAATGTTCAGCATTTGTGTTCAACAACAAGGAATAACCAAAAATTAATAATGACATTGAAGACATGCAGTCCTTAACTATGAAAATTTGGGTAATATCAAGATGGGGATACTGCTGCGGCCTCACCTAGTTAACACACAGATCATGTGGTATATATGACATCATTCTGATGTATTCAGTCTGCATGTACCAACACAGTAACAGCTATAGATATGATCTGAAAATTGGATATCTGCAATATCGTGCATTGTAGTTACGTTTCACTTTGGTCCAGGCTGCATTACGACCAAAACAGATATTTATAAAATATGATTTTGTCAATTGTGATTTGAGTTTATGTTGTAATGCAGTATGGACCACACCATGTTTGCCACAGCGGTATCCCCATCACGATATTGCAGATATCCAATTTTCAGATCATATCTATAGCTGTTACTGTGTTGGTACATGCAGAATGAATACATCAGAATGATGTCATATGTACTACGTGATCTGTGTGTTTACTACGCGAGGCCGCAGCGGTATCCCCATCTTGATATTACCCCCTATATCGTATAAAAATGAAACATAAATCTGATTTCGATTTAGTTCACTGGACTTTGTTACGCATTTAGGAGAAACTAGTTTACATGCTTTCCTTAAGAATAAAATATACGCACCTGAAATTGACATAAGATACACACGGCCAAAGTTACATGCTCCACCAATAAGGAACACTCCCAATAAAGCCAATGACATCTTTTTTAAATTCTCTGTTGCCTTTTGTGGGTCTGAGTCCTTACTGTAAATTAAATCAATGACCTTGCCCAAGCAGAATGGAACAGCCATCGTGACTGAACTGGAAACCAGGAGAAGACAGATGGCACCTGTGATTGTATTTAGATTAATACTGGTTGTAGCTGACATACATTGATATTTAAGACATCTACAGATAAAAAACGCTCTATACAACAACTCAGGTGACTGAATATCAATACCTACCTGCCAATCTCCATCGTTCTGGTTTTGCAAGAGAAAGTAGCCTTTTCAGTTCAGATGCTTTGGGAACAACTAATGTTTTTGACTGTCCTTGGCCTCTAGAGAACAAATCTTTACTTCTTGACTGTAAGGTTGACTTTGTCCTAATTGATGTATAGAAGGTAGACTTAAATTTCTCTCTCAAAAGCGGAATTTCAGTCGAAACCATCAGCTTTGAGAATCCTAGTCGTTGTTGTATTCTTGAACATGAACCGCACAGGGATGGTACAGAATATGGTAATCTAATTCCACTTTGCATTGTAAAAGAGTAGTGTCTTCCGAAGTATCTACAACGCGCAAGAGTTTCAAATAAGAATTTCTGAAACTGCATTTTCGCCGAGGAAATACGACTGCAAGAGCTAGGGAAGTAGAAACTGTTTACGGGTCTGAATGGTTACATCACACAAACAGATTACATGTTCAAGAATAAAATACAGATTTACGCGCCACTTTCTATGCTGATACATAGCACACATGTTCAAAATCGCAGAATCACGTTATGAATACGCATTATTTAAATCAGTAGGCCACATTCATTTTAGGTTATCTTCGAAAAGGTGCTCGTAGTTTTACGTTGCTCATACTGTTTTCATGAAGGAAAAAAGTCATTATGTATTATATGCACGGAATCATTAATATTGTGTTGTTGCCTTAGAAGCCTAATTTAGTTACAGATAACGATAATTTAATATGCAAAATACAGTGAAACAACTAGTCTTAACAATGTACCAGTGTAATAACCAACGATATTTCATCAATGTAACGCAGGATGCAGCGTTGGTAGCAGTGACAACTCAAACGTGATGTTCGCATGTTACTTATTTTAATCTGTCATCAGAGATGCGGGGAAGGTAGTAATAGCGGCGTGTTAAATGTGTGAAGTAGTGGGAAGAGGGTTGAAGTCAATTACCATCAGCAAGTTAGAGGGAAAATTGAATTTATGTAGGTATTCTGTTTCTGCTCAACAATCCCTGTGAAGTGGCAAAGTGTCAGATTGTTAAGGAATTAGAGTAACATTTTACCTAATTATGTATTGAGGGAATCTGAATATTTTACTGTAGTGTTGTATTGTGCTATAGTGTTGTAAGTTTTTCCATTTGATTTAGAGATTACTAATATTATTTTTCAAGGATATTGTGACTAAACATTCGTTTTCTGGGATATCTAATATACTCCTGCACCAGAATTAAGTTTTAAACTTTGCAGTTCTTAATACTTTCAAACTTTTGAATTTTTATTGGTGTCAAACAGTTCAGGATTGTTGACAATTATTCTTATCATTGAGGGTGTATACTGTGATGTTTCTGTAAAAAGTTGTAGTTTTAGGAAGAGCTTATATCAATTGCAAGTAGTGTCATAACATTTGGTGCTTGTTACACTTCTATTCTCCAAAACCTTTCTAATCTGGGTAAAAAATTACAGAAGTCTCATTTTTATGATGTAGTCTTCCATTTCTTTCTATCCTGAGCTAATATGTATCCATCACCCATCATTTCCAGGCAAGTTTTTTTTTCACATATGGTCACTTAAATTTCGGGATTACTGGAGATCGCGATTCCACCAGGAGTTTACATCAAAATACAGCAGTGGTCAAACGCAAGACTCCACTAGAAATTCTTTCCGAAGTACATTTAACGATTTCATGGTGGTCCAGGCTGTATTACAACCTAATTTCTACTTCAAAATAATGGTACAGGCTGTATTATATCGTAATTACTGCTTGAAAACAATACGTCTTGCGACTGACTACAGCAGTTTTCCAACGATATTACTTAATGTTGTTGTAGCGGAATCGCGATCTCCAGTAAACCCTAAATTTCAACCTCTCTCAATGGCATACTTTCAATGCTTTAGTTTTCCTTCTTTTTAGTGGTTCTAAAGGTTGAGCTTCTATCCCATACAGTCCTATTTTGTAAAAGAACATTTTTATTTAATTCATTCAGTATTAAAAGGTTTCTCTGGAATGTGGAGCTGCCAGACTTTTTAAATTAGGTTTTCTTGAGCTATCAATTTTAATGGTAGTACCATAGTAATTTATTTCTCTTCTACTGCATCAGATGTTTTTACACTTGGTCTGTTATTTTTGTTGCAAGTCATGACCTTGCCTTCTTTAAGTCCATAAAAATTATTTCTGTTAGTCCTTGTTAGCCCAATAGTTTTCTTTTCTGCGTCATCTTTCTAAAATGAGGTAATTAAAGAAGGTTGGTGCATGTTTCAGTCTTCACTAACAGCATCATTCATGCCAAGCCCACTCTTTGCTTATTAATTCCTTTCCTTGTACTATACATGTTTTTGAAATTTTATAACTGGTTAGAATCAAGTTTTTTGTATATTTTATATTGTTCCATTTTGTTTAATTCTAGTCTAGATCTTGTCTTGGACAACTAACACCCCTAAGAAATTCTGAGAAGTTGGAAAAAGCAGTTTCAACAATAAGAAACAAGGCTGCCTGTGAACTTTGCTCTTGATGTAGTTCACATAAAAAAGAAAACAAATATGAAAGTTAGAGGTTCCAGTGACAAATACTTTTGATAATGTTCGGAAGCTAATTCCCTACCAACACCAATTCCAATACAAATTTGATCAAACTTCAAATTCCAAAATATAGATTCCAGCTGGAACAATTGAACATTAACAATAATTCTTAATCTCTTGTGCATCCCTACTACTTGCATACTTTATTGGTGGATTAAAGACAGTTATGAAAACTTTGGAAAGTATCCGTTAAATTGCACATAGTGACTTGGAATATATCTTAGTATACTTTTCGCTCCATTTCAAAACTGATCAGTGAATTTGCGAACTGTTTCAAGAAATTATCCCAGCAATTGAGTGAATGTGTGTGACCTTAGAAAATCCGTCAGGAATAATCGCTTCAACTTACACCAGGACTCCATACACTGACATCCAAATATTACAATCAGAAATGGCCATAATATTTATAAAAACATTCAGGTAGCACTATTGTTTATTGCCAATATACTTGGTTGAGTAATTAATTCAGTAAGGCCATAGGAACATGGTATGTTAGAGGTAATGAAAACCCTAGAACAAATAACTAATGAAGTCTAATTAAATGCTAATTACCATTAGCTCAACCCAATGATTGCATAATGAATTTATATACGGGAGATGTATGAAATAATTATGGAAAACTGTCTGATCTTGTATAAACGTGGAAACTACATAATTTTAAATAGATTCTCAGGAAATTATGAAGGAACTCGGAATGCTAAAAAATGTAAAGGGGCTGGTTTAGATAATATTACTACAGATTTATTAAAGATTATGGGATATGATATTGTACCTTACCTTGAAATTTTATTTAAAATGAGTCTGGAGTCTTGCTGCTTACCAGAAGATTGGAAAAGAGTGATAGTAGGAACGGTTCAGGAGGGGTTACAGATAGGGTTGACAGACCAATCTGTGATAGGAAAAATGATATATTGATGTGCAACTATATAAGAAATGTCTATGAGGAAAGAAACTGGTTCCAGATCGACAACATGGCTTTATACAAGGACATTTATGTGAATCTCAGATGGTGAGCTGTATGCAAGATACTTCATATGAACTGAACAAGGGAGACCAAGTTGATAGTGTGGCACTATATCTTTCTAAGGCATTTGGCAGAGGGAGCCATAAAATGGTTTTAAATAAACTGAAATCTATTGGATTGGATGAAAAAGTTACTTGCTGGGCAGAGGAATTCTTAAAAGCCAGAAAGCAAAGTGTTAGAGTGGGAAATACATTATCAAAATAGATGGAAGTAAATATGGGAGTGCCACAGGGTATTGCATTGGGAACATTGCTATTCATTATTCTAATGAATGACTGTGTTGATGGGTTATGATCAGAATTTAGGTTTTTTGAAGATGATATAATATGCATACGATAGGATCAAAACAGGTGAAGACTGAACAGTTGCAGGGTGACCTGGATAAAATTTCTAAATGAGTAGGTCAGCATGGAATGAAAATAAATGCCAAGAAGAGTCAGCTTATTAAGTACACAGATAAATTAAGGTTAATTTTACCGAGCGTGGTGATGTAACGGTTAGCATTCTGTCCTCGCATTCGGGAGGACGGCTGTTCGAATCCCCGTCCAGGCATCCAGATTTGGGTTTTCCGTGGTTTCCTAAATCACTCCAGGCAATTGCCGGGATGCTTCCTTCAAAAAGGCCATGGCCGAATTCCTTCCCATTCCTTGCCTCCCATCCTTTCCTGTCTCTAAAAGACCTCACTGTTAAGAGACATTAAGCAGTTTAAAAAAAAAATAATAAAGGTTAATTATGATTACAGTGTGGGGTCAGAATTGCTTGTTGAAGGCTTGAAGGCATAACCTTTGATAATGAACTCAATTGGTCAGAGCACATTGGGCAGACGGTAGGAAAAGGTTACAAAATTCTTCATTTACTGGAGAGAGGGTGATGAGAGAATGTGCCAGAAAAGTTAGAAAATTGGGTTACAGAACTTTGGTCAACCCATGGTTGATTATGGTGGTGTAGTTTGGGACCCACATTTCGGATATCAAGTACGGGAGTTGGAAGGTGTGCTAGATTTGTTTGTGAAAATTATTTCAGGGCCCAGTTAGTAACTGATATGATAAAGGAGCTGGATTGGGACTCATTGTAGGAAAAGAGGAGGGTGAAGAGAGTGCTGGGAATGTGCAGGGCATATGTTGGTGATGGGGCTTGGAGGGATATTGGTCAAAGAATGAGGAATAGCGCATGGAAGGGTAAATACAACCATGACCACAAACTGGCTCTCTATTTCATGCATAGGGGATTGGGAAAATTTTCTTGTTGGTCAGGGTGTCTGGGATTGGAACAAATTACCAAATGAAGTGATGAATAATTTAACATAAACGCTCAAGGAATTTAAAATTAAAATTTCTAAATCAGAAGAATGAATGGAGTAATTTAACACTTCAATTATAAAAGATATTTAAAAAAAAGAGAGAGAGAGAGAAGAAGAAATTGGTTGACTAGGAAAATTGCCACTGGAGCATTAGCTCCATCGCAATTAAAATTAATAATAATAATAATGAACAATAACGATTGATATTGTGTATCAACGACTTAAACTGTCGGTCACTTCTCTGCAACTACATTTCTGTCCTCATGCTCGTTCTTCGAGCTTTGTATATCTGTTTTCAAACAATGATTCTCCGTTGAAAAAGATATCCGTTTTGAAAGTGTCATCCAGACCATGCTGAAAGAACTTTGGAAGTTTGTCCTCTCTGGTACTTCTCCAGACAGACATTTGTGGAACCAATCCTTCTCCCTTCTCTCCCTTTCCCCCATCTGGTACAGAGAGAAGTCTTCCTCTTGTCTGACTGCATTGTTGTAACAAATTAATAAGCCTAACAGATTTTGATAATTGTTATTATATATGCCAGATAGGGGAAAATGTACATAATAACTTTTTTATGTATATAAAAATTTATAAGTAGTTTATTTGTACCCATAACTATTGTTTATTTTTTCCTACTTTCAGAAAATGAATGAGAAGAAAAGTAAGCCGGAGGATGACGAAGATCACCGAGATTCATTTTATCAAGATTTTAAAGATGTTGTCAAAGTTAGTAAACCAGATCAAACACCCTCCAGGTAAATATTCTATATTTGGTACGATTTACAAATTGTAACCTTTTTTCAGTTTGAAAATCACGGTGGATCATTTTTAATTTTTGTTTAGTTGAGATTGCAGATTGAACAAATGCCTAGATTTAATAAATTTGTATCAGCATTTTGGTTTCGACCCACTGGTTTGATCATATTGTACAGTGGAAACTACATTTAAATCTCAGTTATGGCATTATTATTAATTCTTATCACCATTTTTAGGTGGTTCTGCACAATTGCTGCAGTGAATGATAATAGATGATTCCTACCTTCCATGGCAAACTATATGTTATAAGCAATGTAATTTTCTCAGATGTCCAGCTGGAAGATGTCGTAAACACAATGTTTCTACATTTGGCTCTGCTATCTTCTTCAGGTTTAGAGTAACTTCTAGGTGTTACAAACTTAACGTGACTGCCTATACTGGTTTAGTGTCATATCATCCCTGCCCTGGGGCAGGTTTCACATGGCTGCTTTCCATGCTCTTCTGTCTTATGCCTTTCTCTTAAGGTCCATGTAATTGCCGTTTTCTCTGATGTCTGTAATTTTGCATCTCCTTCTTCCTCTTATTTTCCTCACACAAACTAGTCCTTTCAAGGCATCTTTTATCTAGCACTCCCATCTCGGCAAGTGTCCCATCCAGTTCTTCTTTCTCTTTGATGACTTGGAGTCATGACTTCTTTGATTACTTCTCCTTTCACCAACCCTATCCAGCACTTCAAAATTACTTACTTTATCCATCCAGCTTATCCTCTCCATTCTTCTCCACATTCGCATCTCAAAAGCTTCTAACCGTTTTTCATCTCCTCGCCTCAGCGTCCACGTCTCTGCCCCATAAAGAGACACACTCCATAAAAAACATTTGCCAAGTCTTTTCCAGAGTAATTTGTCTAATTTTCCAGATAGTAGTCACCTCTTCCTATTAAACGCTTCCTTCGCTATGGCAATGCGAGTTTTTACCTCTTGATGGCATCTCAAGTCTTCAGTGATCGTACTTCCAAGATATTTGAATGATCTTACTTGACTGATATCAGCTCTTAATACTTATTAGTTTCCTTCCTTTTCCAATCACCATACTCTTAGTTTTACTGTATCGATTTTCATTCCAAACTCTTCACATATCAGATCATGCTTCCTTTTATATGATTATGCAGAAGCTTGGCTCCCTGTGATGTTCACTCCATGACTGCTAAGATCTTCCTAACTGGCATAATAAGCTGGCAGGCCCATTCTGACTGTCTCAAAAGCACTGGCTTAATCAACAACTTGTCGCGACACCCTGATGGTGACATTTATCCAATTTCTTCTCTCTATTTGATTTAATTTTGATCGAGTGCACACTCCAGGGACAATTTCCCTACATGACCATTTCTCATGTGCCACATTCTTTTCGTAACAAACCCTCCAGTGTATTCTGCTAATGAGCAAGATTTGAATGGCTACATGGCAGACTCTGTTAAGAGCCAAATTTTTGTGCACCTTTTCTTAGCACATGACTGGAAGCGTGATAATGTGCCGAGCCACTGCAGGCAGTCTCAGCGAGCTTGTAACATTTAGAAGCTACTTGACACCTGTGAAGGTAGCAGAGTCAGCTGTAGAAATGTTTCTATGACACCATCCTATTGGATGCTTGAATGCAGCGCTTTGTTACAAGACGATATTATGAAAATAATTGCGTGGTGTAAAGATTGGCAGTTGGAGTTAAACGCTAAAAAGTGCCAAGTCATGCGTGTAAGTAAAAAGGTGACACCATTTAGCTTTGAATATACAATTAATGGCACTGTCCTTAGAACGGTAGATTCCGCTAAATACCTAGGGGTAACAATTCGTAATAATTTGTCGTGGAATGAGCATATCGAGAATGTAATTGGGAAAGCAAAATCGTATGCTTCGATTTCTAGGTCGTAATTTAAAACAATGCACTCCGGAAGTTAAATAGATTGCGTACAAGTCACTAGTGAGGCCTCACTTGGAATATTGTTGCTCTGTATGTGGTCCCCATCAAAAGGGATTAATGGAGGCATTAGAGATGGTCTAAAGAAGAGCCGCCCGATTCGTGATAGGTATATATAGTTGGAGGGAAAGCGTAAGTGCGATGTTGAAGGAGTTAGGTTGGGAAGACCTGGAGCACCGAAGGCGTTGCTCTCGACGGAAGCTAATTGAAAAATTCTCGACTGACGTATTTCGGAATGACAGAAAACAAATATTGCTACCGGCAACATTCATATCTCGGAATGACCGCGAAAATAAGATAAGAGAAATCAGGGCCAGAACCGATTCATTTCTCTACTCATTTTTTCCACGAGCGATTAGGGAATGGAATAGAATGGATTTACCGGGCGAGTAAACACAAAATCGGACAGGAGTAGCTTCCGATAAAGCAATCCGGCCATCCTGATCTGGGTTTTCCATGGTTTCCCTAGATCGCTCCAGGCGAATGCTGGGATGGTTCCTCACAATAACCCATGGGCGCCACCTGCCATATCCCGTATATCCCTTCCAAACCATTACCTTTCCTGATAGGTGCAATTTACCCTCCGCCAAACACTTTTAGTGAATTGCGGAGTAATTGTAATAGTAATAGTAGTCTCTACTTAAACATTTTACATGATTGAAGTAATACAAAACAATTTGCCCTATATTTTCACAATTTGTAAATTGGTGGAAGAATTGACAATCCCTACTATAAATTGGAATATCATTAATTACCTTTGTAATTGATGGAACACTGGGTTGTAGCAAAAAATAAAACCTTTATTTTTTTTTTTCAAAGAATTTTAAAGGTAATGGAACACATTTATCTTGAAAGGGAGTATAAGAGAACTTCTGGTACACTTTACTAGGATTCTGTTATTCCAACAATATAGCTTAACATGGAAGGAGTTAGAATTATTCGTCCCTGTTATTCATGGTTGAAATCATCACGGTAATGTATTTTGTATGTTTATTCTATTGGATTACTGCTGAGGGACATGACTAGTTGAAACTGCTAAATCTGCATTCAATGCTTCCCATCAGAGCTTCCAAACTTTGTCTCTATTCTATATCTGATGGTATGTATAAAAAGAATTTTTTGGCTGCTGTGTTGGAGGAATTACAATTTTTTACATCACTCTGGTGTAAAGTGTTATATATATATACACATATATATACATGTTTGTGGTAACTGATTACCGAAACTTTAAGGCTAGCATATTTAGTTATGTTTTATGTCATTCCATATGTTGAAATAAAAATTCATACTTTAGCTATCATTGCAGTTTCGAGTTAGTCTCGTACTAATGCAGTAAAAAAAGAATCAAAACGATAGAGGATTGTAAACAGTTGCAGGTTGATCTGGACAGGATATCTAATTGGGTTGGTAAACATGGAATGAAGATAAATGCAAAGAAGAGTCAGCTTATTAGATACACAAATAAAAAACAAAAGGTTAATTATGAATATAAGGTGGGGAAAGAATTGCTTGCTGAAGACTTGAAATGTAAATATCTTGGAATTACTTTTGATAACAAACTTAACTGGGCAGGACACATAGGACAGGTGGTAGGAAAAGGTTTCAAAGTTCTGCACTTGTTGGAGAGAGTGATGAGGGGATGTACGAGAGAAGTCAAGGAATTGGGTTACAAAACATTGGTGAGACCATTGCTCGAATATGGTAGCGTAGTATGGGACCCTCATTTTACGTATCAAATATAGGAGTTGGAGAGGGTGCAAAAAAGTGCTGCTAGATTTGTTTCTGGAAATTATCGCAGAATGCAATCAGTGACGAATATGATAAAGGAGCTGGAATGGGATTCATTGCAAGAGGAGAATGAGGATGGTCATGGAAGTGTACAGGGCATATACTGGCAATGAGGCATGGAAAGATATTGCAATAGGTATGAAAAGTAGTGCATGGAAGGGAAAAGATGACCATGACCACAAGCTGGCACTCTATTTGAGGCACAAGGGTGTAGGAAGATTCTCTTTTTTAGGTAAGGGTGTCAGGGATTGGACTGAGTTACCAAGAGAAATGATGAATAATTTACCGAAAACTTTGAGAGAATTTAAAGATAAAATTTGTAGAGGGCAAATGTAGGTAGGTGCAGGATAGGGGGAAGATGGGTGTGTAGGGAAATTGCCACTGGAGCCTGTGCTCCATTGCAATTAAATTAAATAAGGGTCAGTCTAAATAGCTTTTGAAGTTCTCTCTCTTGCTATAATCATTCAATTTTGAGTGATTTACTTTCTGCCCTTGTTTCTACTTGTATTTTAGAATTGTTTTCCATTTCTTATTGTCAACATTCTTTTACTGTGACAGCTCAATGAGCAAATACTAAATAGGAGCCTTCACATTCAAATCTGTAATTTAAAAAAAAAAAATCTCTTGGTGTTTAGATTGTAGATTAAAATATTTTCTCCAGTGTTAAATGTGGAATTGCCTAAAACAGTGAAAGTGTTAAGATAATTTGCAAAAGTCTTTACTGTGATACATTTCTTCTTTTTTTAGTTTCGATGGTGCAACCAGGCCGTCCCAGTTCAAGGTGGAAATGCAAACACTTTTTATGAACACGGAAACTGAAAATATGGTTATGGACGCACTAAGAAAAATACATGGTCCTGTAAGTATTGTGTAGTTTCCATTCCTAATTTTGTAATTACATTTGTGTTTAAGATATTTTGTTAATACCCAAACAAATCGTGAGTGAAGGTTGGCAGAGGACATTTAGGTCCGTCAATTTATAAATGATCATATTTTTCATTTACTTACTTCCTCTTATTAGTGACAGATGTATCTATAATCTGGAGCTGCAGTATTTACTTCGGTCAGGCTGTTATTTATTCAGCACAATTATTGCTAGTAATAACTGTAATAATTATAGTTATAAAGTACATTTATTTGCTTCAAATGAACTGGGAATCTATATGACTCATTTCCTACAGCACGAATTAGGTGTAAAACTGAAATATTTTGTATTCTTGTGTTCGTCACGTATGTTCTTCAACAGTTGCAGCCTTCAACTTTGGTGAGTGATGAGACATTTTCCCTTTCCTTGTATTTATATTATTAGCAGAGTTAAAGAACACAATTAAATTTCTTGTTAAAATTATTTAAAATTCTGGTTTTCTACTAGCATAATGAGCAAAGTCCTAAAATGATAGTTGGATTGCTGGTATAAGAGATCTTGGATGTGATTTTATTTAGCAGGTAATGAATTAGAGCTGTATTGAATCACCATTTTGTGCCAGACATATTAAAAACACATCAGCTCTCAAGTGTATGAGAAACCACCTCACTGTAATATTTATCTATTTGGCTTTGAAAATTAGTTTATTTTGTTCGAGTTTATTATAATGTGCTCAACTTTGAGTACTATTAGCTGTAGTTAGAGTGAATGTTAAATTTATCAGTAATCACCAAAACCTGATTACAGACAGAGAAATGAACTATCTGATAACTAGGGTTTGGATCTTTATGACCAAAAAAATAGAGAAATATGCAGGCAAATATGACCTTAAAAATTGGTAAATATGACTTAAAATGATAAAATATGACCAAAAATTTTAATTTACGATTCATCAACACATGCTCAATTATATGTCATTTATTTTATCTAGTAGTGTCTCTTTCAAGTAGACAGTATATTATTTGCTTCCGTGCACTTCACTGCACCATTGGAAATTAAATTTTAAATTGTTTTGTTGAAGTCACTTTAATTTCAGATTGTTTGCAGAATAGAACTCTTTCATCTGTACGAAAATACGCCTCTCTAAATTCACTTATGTAACTTTGCACTTTCAGAAAATTTTAATTTCGGCATGGTGGTAGGTCTACTCACTGATCCATTACAGATTTAACGATGATTGAGGATACTTCATTAAGATTTTAATTGACGCGGATCGACACAGGCATACTGCTGCTCCATTGCCGAGATTAAAATGCAGGCGGAACATTACATTTAGAGAGTGACAATAATATATCAATTCAATTCTGGTGAATTTTGACCACAGTGAAAATTAGTCCCTCCTCACCCTCCCCCCGCCTGTATATCAGAAGTACATTTCTTCTCATCTATATCTAGTGAATTCGCAATAATATTAAAAAAAATTACCAGATTTTTCCTCAAAATATGACCATATAACCATAAATATTATCAAAATATGACCAAAACCAGGAAAATGGTCTGCATATGCATTTGTATGCTATATAAAATACATTTAAATACAATCAGAAATGTTGAATCGGTGTTTAATTCAGCATTTTCAATCAAAAAGAAGGCCCGAAAAAATGTGACTTTGTCTTAAAGATCTGAATCCTATTGATAACATAGTCTGAATTCATGCAGTTATTGGGAACAAGAATTAAGAATTCTGGGAACTCTGTTTATATACAGTAGAAAATTTAATCAGTGTACTGACAAAATAATTTAAAAATACATTTTTTTTATTTATAAATTCTCCATACTCTTTAGTTTCTGCACTGTTGTGCCATAATTTGTACTCAACAATGATTTATTTCTGTTTTATATTTAATTTGGTAGTTACATGTTTTACAAGAAAAAGGAAACTGATTAGCAAATATTATTATAAGATAAATAAGGAAACATAGGGAAACCATCGCTTGGCACATATGACAGGGTGATGCAAAAAAAGTAATCAGAATAGTTAATTTTTATTATTATTTTACAATTGCTAAAACAGGATTTTTATCTGAAAATTGTGTTATTGTTATAAATTTGTGATTTCTCCCAGTGTTGGATCTAGAAATTTTCCAAGCCGGGTGAAAACTGTGATTGCCACCTACATCCAGCTCCGTCTTCCCCAATCCCCATCTTTTTGTTGCTTCTGCACAATCCTGTCATCTTTGGTAGTAATGATTCCACTTTACTTAAATTAAGTTATTAATTATTTTTCTGTTTCTTGTGAAATCTTTGCTCCAATTTGATCACTTTGAAATGATGCTTAAAATTTTCTGAAAACAACTCCGTATTATACAAGTTTTTTTATGAATATTATTATTGTTAACAACTAATGTAATATTTTTTTCTATAACACATTATGCATATTTTTCCATTGTCACTTTTTTAAGTATGGTGCCTTCCTTGACATATTATCGCTGTTTGGTTCCCTTATCTACAAATGAAAACTTTCTGACTCCCTTATGCCTTGAATGAAGTACTAATTTGTGATATTCTCTTCCTTCCTATAAATCACTCCTAATCCCTTTCCAGTTATCCATTCAGATCTCACCACCAATGTGTGTTTAATACAAATTCATCACACTCTTCACCTGCCTTCTCTCTTCGAATGACTACCAACTCGGCTCCTTGGCCATAACATTTATTCCACTAATTGATGTAGTTACCCTTCATTTATTGTTCATAATGTGGGTCCCATGCTATCTTGCTGTATTCAAACAATGATGTGACAACAGCTTTTAAAGTATTTCCATCATGTTCACAGTGAAGGCTGGTTTCTCTAAAAATTGTTAAGACATCATTGCAATAAGCAACTTCAGGTATTATTCAGAAACTGTTGTAAATTTCAAAAGTTGTTACCAAATATACTAATAATTAAAGTGATTGAAATTTGGATTAAATAATAACAGGAAATGAATAGTCAGAATAAATGTTTTTCTCCCCCCCCCCCCTTTTCCCAAAATCTCATTTGTTTTGCACCGTATTGTGGCTTACATCACTTTTCTGTTGCAGAACTTCAGTTTGCGTGATCGCTCTTCATTCCATGACAAGGGGGGACCCCTGAGCAAGCAGTATTGGATGGACCGTGGCCAGCTTGTGGTTAGGGGTGGTGTTGACTATTCAGCCATACCGAGGAAAAAAACAGATGCACAGTCTCTTGTAAATGCTTTTGCACTCACCAGGTTGCAGGGGTAAGTTTATAGTTTCTGTAAATACAAACAGAAGTTTCATGTGAGGAGAGTTGACAGAAAGTGCAGTGATAATATTCAGTAGGCATTAATTGATTCTTTTCCAATTTCTTGACTAGCATCTGTGGTAGTTCACATTTTATCTACCAATGAATTATTACTTTTTAGTGCCGGTCATTAAATGGGTAGCAGTAAACTTTGTTGAAACATATCCACTGTCAGTTATTGTATAATAAATAGTAAAAAACAACATTCGCGCATCAGCACCATTCTCAGAAAACTAAACTAACTTAGTCCACAACCCAAAAGTGGTTGGATCTTCCTGAAGGAGGCCATATTAAGCCATTGTGTCAGATGTAAGACGACAGTTCCTTTCCTATGGGACCTACAGTTTAACATGGAATCCGAACCACAAAATGTCCTGGTATAACAACTCTTAAAAATATCTGGCCCCATTAGGGCACCATTATCATATGAAACATTAAATGCTTTCTGCAGTAATTTCCAAAGACAAATCTAGCTGCCCTTCTTTGCACCACTTCACTCTGATATCAATCTGTGCCCAATACCGTTCTGCTAATCTCGAGCAAAGGCTTGATCAAGCCAGTTCCCTTACTTCCCTGGTACATCATCTCAATACTCACTCTAATTGATGCAGGAATTTGATTTTCTCTAAGAACATATACAACTTCAGGGAAAGTCACTTATCAAATTGAAGCCAAGAGTAAACAACACAAATTTACCATATTTAATGTGAGAGGGAAGTTAAGCACTGTATGTGGACAGCAAAAGTCCTTCTGTTAGGCTTATAGGTACAGTTGGGTACAATAATATAAAAGGAAAAAAGGATACAGGTGATGGCAGAAAGTTGTAGAAATGAGTGAAACAACTCCAGAGTTTTGGGCTTGAACCTTTTGTCAACCTTAGAATATGAAGTGCACAGAGTGGCAGTCAGAGGGCAACAGACAATTCATTGCCCACTGGTGGTTAATTGTGTACAAGGTAAGGAAGAAAAAGGGGTGAACGATATGAGTGTGCAGAAATAAATTATAAAATATATCTGTTAAAATTAATATGTAAAGGAAATTGAAACACTAACTGCAGTAAGAATTTTTCCCTCTGGAGGAAGAGGAAAGAAATTAAAACAGTGGTGAACATAGCACATTTAGGGGGAGGGAAGAAGTGAATGGATAACTGTCAAAGATCGGGACATTTAAAAAAAAATAATAATAAAAAAAAAAAAAAAGTAAACGCTTATGGCATTGTTTGTCAGAACAACCCACAGGATAGTTCGGCTGCCTAGCAGCATTTTCAATTTGTTGTGCAGTCCACCTCTACATGGCTATCCAAGCTAATAGATGATCATACAGTGTAAATAGGATTTTTTGTGTGGAATCCAAACCGTAGGGTATCCTATTGTTTTCCACAAGAACTAAGCAAAGTTTTGCCAGAGGTTAGGATCAGTTCAAGATGTCTTAATCAACTGGGCCAATAGACCACTGTAAGATCAGTTGTTGGTTTGATACATAGTATCTACTGTTAAACTTTCCCAGGAAATGTTCCTAACTGGCTGTATTATAGTATCAAGCACTGAAAAATAGACATATTGCTTTTATTTATGGAAGCATGGGCTGTATTGAACACTGTGGATGAGTTATGAATGCTTGGGCCTGGCAAACAGAAGGACACAGGTTTAATCCATAATCCAGCTACACTGATTTTTATTTTCCATAGCTTCCCAAAATCATTCAAGGCTGATGCTGGGAGGGTTACTACAAAATTTCATGGCCAAATTCCTTTGCATATTCTCCTATCACTGATGACTTCTACATCAATGAGTTTTAGAGCACTAAGTAAAAGTATTGTAACCGAATTTTCAGGAATTTGGATGAATATTTTGCTGTAACTGGTAGTTAGTTTTTTTATTATTATTATTCTATCTACTGTTCTTGTACTCCTTTCCTTTCTGGGGGTTTTCATCCAAAAATTTTAGTCTGTATTTTCTTTTTTATATATGCAGTCATTTGTTATAAGTAATTGGAGCTTTCTCTAACCTTATGTTTATTTAAATAATAATTTGTTACACAGAAAGGAAAGATTGACACATGTTGTAATTGTTAAAGGTAATGTTAGAAGTGATTACATATTACAGCTCATAGTGTGCTCTGGCCTCACATTTCGGAGGACGTAAGTTCAAATTCCCTTCTGTCCATCCAGATTTCCATTTTCCACTACTTCCTGAAATCACTCCAAGCATATATCTGGATGGTTCCTTCAAAAAGCCATGGCCAAATTTCTTTGTTACTTTGCCCTTCACTCCTTTCCCACCTCTGACATCAACAAGGCTTAATGAGCAAAAAAAAAAAAAAAAACTAAATAATTTATTTAGGGTGAAATGGACTGTGATGTACGCATACTCCAGTTGTGTCAAAAAAGAAGAATTTTTCGACGAGGCCTTTTGCCAGTAAAAGGTATTTACATGGTTGCCACGTAAACATTGCTCCATAATTAAGAAGACTGTTGCAAAATACTTAATCATTTTTATTATCGTAAAATGTGTGTGCATAACAGTTTAAAGTTTGAATTTAGTTTATCTGCCAATGTTTTGGCAGGCTGTTGAGAGTTTCAGCACATTTCTTGATGTTATTTTTCACTACAAATAAAAAAAATAATAAGCAATACACCAATCAGTGAAATTATTACATTAGAAAGAAAGAGTGTTCTAGTTTAGCATTTCTCAACCTTTTTAACCCGAGGACTAATAAATTATTTAAAATAATACTGCAGACCACTATTTTATATGGATGCAATTTCTTACATATTTGTATGTTACTAACAACTGGAACATATGTTATGGTACTATTATAAAATAGTAAATCTAAAAGTATGTTTTGAATTCTTGTGGAAACACTATTATGAAACTGGAAGTGAAATGTTAAAAGTTGATCCCATATCCGCCAGACTTAATATTTAGTAACCATAGGCTGGATGCTACTCTATACCACTGGTCTATGGGTAAAAAAACGAAAGGCGGTAGGGCCTTACACCTTTTATTTTTATTTAGTTCACCACTCTGTTACTACCCCTAACATGTACCACAGTCCCTCACCCTTATTACAAGACCTTCAGGCAACAGTCATTTACTGATCTTAGTTAGACGGTGCTTTTTGGGGATGTCCATTAATTGCATGAAGTGTTCCCTTAAATTAGGACCCCACTCCTCCCCCTTGGTGAGTTGTGGTGGGATCGCCCCCCCCCCCCCTGCTCCCCTCAAGTGAAATTTAATTTTTAAATAATTAAATATATTGGATATGTTGATGTATTTTGCTTCATGCAACTAAACACAAAAGCGTTACTACTGATATCTTCTATGTATTAAATTTTTTCTTGTGAAATCGGAGGAGAAAAATGATATGAAAAGTTTAAATGAGATTTTTATTGACCCCCTCCCTTTTCCCTTTAAATAAGGTTTGGTGAGATTTTGCAGGACCCGACCCACTATTATGAGCTTTCGTAATTAAGGTGGGCTTGTAGCCTTGTACAGTATGAATACGGTAATTCAGTGTTTATCAAACTTTGATCCACAAAGACGGGACAGCTGGTCTGCAGGCAGGATATTAAAATTTTAATTCTAATTGAATTAGAGATTTAGAGATAATAATATCAAAAAATGTAGTAAAAATTGTTCTCATCAAATGGATACAGCACACGTATTGCATAAGGCTATAAGTGTATGCCCATAAATCAAACCTTGTAAAAACCAAGAATATTGCGGTGACTAGGCAAAATCTGGTATTTCCAGGATATTAGGCTATGACTGAATTGTAACTATAATAAAACACATTTCCAAAGTCTTCACAGAAAGTGGAGTTCCTTTAAGGATTTAAGTTAATGCCAGTTTGAAGGACCTCATCATAGATGTGAGTCTTAAGGGACAGCGGTATGGGCTAAGAGTTGGTATGGTTATTTAATAATATACACATAGGTAAAAAAAAATGAGGCCAAAAAACCTCTGCATAGGTATCATTGATGGTTTATGCTTTTTGCCTGTAACTAAACTGTATTGCTTATATCTTTGTTATATTTAAATATCTATTGTAACTATAGGCAAGTATTATGTGGCCCGCAGGCTAACACAGAATCGAATTTGTGGACTATCTCCAAAATTTGTTGGACAGCCTTGACCTAAACCATTTTTGCTGACTACTAGTAGTCTGCGTATCACAGGTTGAGAAATACTGGTCTAGTAAATGTGGATAAGATGCTTACCTTCAAGATTCCAGGTCACAGGTACGAATCCCAGTGTGTCAAGCATTTTTTACGGGTTCCGCTTTGATCATATGAGTATTCTAGGATGCTTCGTGGTTTTGATTTCACATTAAACTGTAGGTCATACCGTGATGGAGGCAGGAAGCGTGCTAAATTAAAATTCCTGTTACCTGGCAATTAGGCCATACAAATTAACTTGCTTGCAAAATGCCTGTTTTATGTGGGTACTAAAATTATGTAGACTGAATGATATAAGTTTGTGATATTGCAGGTATGGCTTCAGTGAGTTGCACTGCGTGGAGGCCCTGTCGGTGAGTCGAGGAGATGTAGGGTTGGCACTTGAGCTGCTCCTGTCGCAGTACTTCCGGATGAAGGTGACGTTCTCAGACAGCGTGCAGCTCCCGAAGGGTGCAATTGCGCACAGCGAAGCGGACGCCCCACCGCTGTCCGAGCACGACGTCGAGAATGTGGCCACGATGCGTGCCGACGAAAAATCTTCCCTAGAGTCCATCTACGAAGGAAGCTTTGAGGAACGGGTTGTCAACCGTGTCTGGGTCCTGAATCTGCAATTAGACTACTTGCACGAGGTAAAGTACCCTAGCAATTGGGGGAGGCATTACAAACTAGAACTAGCTCCAAACCTTTGTATTTGTACTTTTCTCAAACAAAGTAATGTAAGGGAACAACAGTAATGTATACTTTTGATCTTGAGAGTTAAACAAGTTTCAGTCTCTGAAATCTTCTAGAGCCATTAAACTGTTTATGGCAGTTCTGTGACCAATTTTACGGAACTTGGTAGCTACAGCAATTATTATCCAACTTATACTATTATATGTTAACTTTGCTGTTGCAGGGTCTTGACACATTAGAGAGTTGTAATTTGTTCTGCTTTTGAAAAATGCTTTTTTAAATCTTTTATTTATGGTCTTTTCTGCAATTAAAGGTAATCATATAAGTGTTGACAATATAGGCTTATGGGAATTAATATTATTAGAAATCTTAGACGACCTAGAGATGTAGTTTAAATGGTCACTGTTTTGGTAATTATTGATTGATACTCCAGCTTTTTGTGAATTTTGCCACTTAACATTTTGTAATAAGTTTGATTTGGAATTTAGTGGTCGTGAAGTCTAAACTCGTAAAATGTACATGGATTGGACAAAATAATATGAACACCTGACATTTATATATTATTGACTTATTAATATGGTTTTGCTCCTGGAACAGCTGCAATTCTTCGCGGAATAAATTTTTAGAGTGTCTGAATATTTTCCAACGGAGAGTTGTCCCATTCTTGTACAAAAACATTCGCCAATTACTTCAATGATGTTGGATATGGAAATCTGCTCCTTATTCTTTGCTCCAAAACTCTCCACAACTGTTCAATTATATTGTGGTCGGGCGATGGTGCTGGCCGGGGAGGATGTTTGATGATTATCTGATATCCCTCGAAACAGGACAGAACCTCTTTGGCTTTGTGTATGGGCGCATTATCATCTTGGAAGATGGCAGTGTTTGGCAGCAGTATTCTAGTCGTAGTAAGAAGTTCATCACTGAGGATGTCGAGATATTCATTCTCAGTCATCCGGCCAGTGATGTGAATGAGAGGGTCAGCTGAATACCACAATATAGCCACCCAAATCATAACAGAACCTCCCCAAGATTGACTGTAGGACACAGGCAGTCTGGATCGCAGGCTTCTTTTGGTGTTCTCCATACATAAACCCGGCCATTGGTAGGAAATAATGTGAACGATGATTCATCGGACCATGCCACATTCTTCCAATCATCAAGTGTCCAGTTTTTATGATAGTGTCATCACTTGTTTCGCTGCTTAGCGTTGGTTGCCGTTATAAGGGGTTTTACCATTGTAGCCCTTCCATGAATGTTAGCTTTGTGGAGCTCCCGCCATACTGTTTTTGTTGAAACAGTATTACTCAGGTTTGTTTTGAATTCTGTTGTTACTTTTGCTGCTGTAGTTTTGTGTTGTCTGACCACAATCCATTTTAATGTTCGTTGGTATCCGTCGGTTAACTATGGTTTTCGTCCACTATTCCTCTTTGCCGACAATGTTTTACCATCTTTTGTGTATGCTGTCATTACCGTGGATACTGTCATTTGTGAGACGTTAAACAGTTCAGTTGTTTTTGTTACAGACACTCCCGCTAACCGAGCTCCAACAATTTGCCCTCTTTCGAAGTCTGAGAGATCACACATTTCACCGATTGCTTGTTATAACCATCACAGATCAAAGTGTATAATACACTGACACATAACCTACAAGGCCTGCCACGTCAATTATCCCGTACATGAGCATCGCAGTATCCATACGGAAGTAGTGGTGCCAACATGCAACAACCTGTACTCTATCGCATGGTGTTCATATAATTTTTTTCAACCTCTGTATATGGCTTTTAGCCAGTGTTGCTTTGTTCTTTTTGAAGTAGATTATTCTAAGTACCTTTAATACACACAATTTTATAATAATTACAAACTACGAGTAGGAGCTACAAACCAATATTTAACAACAATTCTGTACACTTGTATTAAAAGTAAAATCTTGTAAGGGAACATCCATTAATTATGATTAATTATGTAAGCTGTTTTTCTTACACCCCTCTCTCCCCCTTTGTGAGATCTGGTGGAAACCCCCTTCATCCTGATGTGAGATTTACCTTGCAATTTTGAAGATCTCTTTGAAGAGAGGCAATCTGAAATAAAAAGTTGATGCGTCCCTTTAAATGACTTTTGGTAAGATTTTGCTGATCCCCTCCCCCTCCTTATTTTGAGCTCAGTTGGCTGCTCCAAAAGTTCTGTATTCAAATACACATTCAGAAATGGAATTGATTTTTCATAGGATTACTGAAATCTCTTTCAGAAATAGAGGGGCAGTTGGTTAATAGTTAAATCCTACCTGTTTCAGGTCAGTAATCCTCACTGCACTAAATACTTAATACTCGCAAGTTGGATAACTCGAGGGAAAAGAGTACTAGTTTTGTGATAAGTGAAATAAATTTTGTTAATATAATGATGGTATTATAAGCATCACTATGGAAGTTGCAGCTGGTTTGAATTGATACAGCCATGTTCCACATAGAAATATATAGAAAGAAGGAATTTCAGTAAAGATCAATAATAATTGCTGTCATATCATCTCTGATAAGTAACAGTTCAGGCATCAAAAAATTGTAGACACCAACAAAAATTGTATTTTAGTTGTAAATCCTGCATTGGCAGAAAATAAACTCGCAGGAAGTCGGACAGAAACTATGGAAAATATGAATACAATCTTTGTTTGTCGACGTTACAAAGAGTTTACTTATGATGGTTTATAGGCTCATACTATGCATTGTTTGTTGCTGTCGGTTTTATCAATTCAATGTTTTCAAGTAATGCTAAAATCTCTTGTTGTAATGGCCTGGTGACAGGGTATCTATTGGCTGTGCATTCTGCCCCTATGCTAACCACCTTAACCTAACCCGGTAATCCTACCAGGTATTGGGTACCTACAGTTTAACGTGAAATCCAAACCACTGGTATACTTCACATTACACTACAAACTGTGCCAGAGGTGAAGGTCAGGTTTAGGGTCTTTGAAAATCCCTGCTGAGCCAGGTATTCGAACCGAGGACTTTTCAATCTCAAGTCGGACATCTTGAGCATTGCGCTACCAAACCGCTGCAATAAGGTTGCTGAAATGTATTGAAATGCTGCCACTCACCTTCGTTTTTTCAGTTTTTTTCTATAGAGACTAATGCATTACTGCGAAATCTTTGCAGCGATACAGTAAGGTATCAACAGTTAGCTTGGATCTTTCGAATTCTATAAACCTTTAATTTTTGTTCTGTTGATATGGAACGTTTCTAATTTCCTTTATCTACATATTCAGGTATATGCCAGGAAGAAACATGTGCACGACAGCAGTGACGATGAAGGAGGAGGGAAATACACACACAGGAATACGAACAAAAAGTCTCCAGAGATATGCAAGTAAGTTCTGAAATTGGTTAATTGGTCGTTTTTGCTTTCCTCAGTCAGATGTGATTTTAATGTAGTTTTTTCTTTCTGACAAACATAAAAATTTATATCATATAAGAGCTGCCATTGTTACTAATTTTAAAACAACTCTGTCCTTACATCAGCTGAACTGTCATTGGCAAATTTCTCACAATCCCTCTCTTCCATCAGCCATTTGGTACTATACACTGCAAATCTCTTGTTTGTTAAGGACCTACTCTCATCCTATGTTCTGTCTAATAAAGTTCTCCAAAATTCAATATAGTTAGTTACTTTTAAGATTGTTAACAAGCGTCTGCCACAACAAACAAGTCTTATTTCAGTCATGTGGTCGTACTCGGGGTGTGTACATGGGACGTCTTCACCACATGTCGCATCTTTTAGCGTAAATAAAGTTCATACTAAAATACTGTGCATTGTTTGTGTTAATTGCTGCCATAATATGTGGTAATTGTTGGATTTACTTGCATGGTGGGTGAACATTAATGCTCTCGCCTCTCATTCAGGATGATTCAAATTTGAACCCCTGTCCAGCCATCCCGATTTCTGTTACCCGTTGTTTTCCGAAATCACCCCAGGCAAATGCTGGGACGGTTCTTTCAAAAGGCCATGACCAAATTCCTTTCCAGTCTTTGTCCTCAGTCCTTTCCTATCTCTAATGACCTAGACGTCTACAAAGTGTAAAACCATTTAAAAAAAAAAAAAACTTGCTCTAGACTTTGTTGTTTCCAATTAGCTTTCAGATATTCAGTGTATTGTCCTCAAGGTTTAGATAAGAGTTCAGAAAATTTAAAAGCTAAATATGAAGAAGAAGGTGGTTTATACTCTAGCCAACAAGTGAAAAATCTATTCAATTAGGGAAGGGGACAGGTAAAGTATAATGAACAATCATTGCATACTGCAGCTGATAATTAGATGGTTTAAAAAAATTTGTATATGGGCAAAACACAAGCACATCAGATGATAAGGTATAAATCATTTATTGCCAGAAAAATGTTTGCTGGAGAGTAGCACACCATCCATTCAATGTGCCCTGGCGATAAATTGTTTATATCAAAAAATTTCTTGTTTGTCCATGTCTGCATGTTTGTATGTCATCTTCAAATGAAGTATCATTTTAAAGATTAACATCTCCAGTTTGGTGTCATCACATATAAGAAAGGAATTTTTCATAATTAGACACCTAAAGGGCAAAAGTATCAACATCTTTGTGTCACAAGCCATTTATCTCCCATTGATATCTAACTGATGTAGATAAATGAGGTATCATTTTGAAGATTAAGGATTCTGCTGTGGTCACAACGTGCTTTAAGAATTTTTTTTCAGTATTTGACCCTTAAAGGACAAAGGTATCGTTATTTCCATACTATATTTCCTTGATACTTTACCAAACTATCGTCTACAAGAGTAATGTGTCTTTTTGGCCTCATCATATCTTAAGAAAATAATTTTGGGGAAATTGCCTCTTAAAGGGCAATAGTATCATTATTTCCATAATGTATTTTTTGTTAAGAGCCATTTAACTCCCTTGATACTTAACCGAAATCAATAAAAGAGGTATCATTTAAATTTTGTCTCCACCTGGGCAACATTATAAATTACAAAAAAAAAAGGGTTCTGCTGTCTTGAGCCCTTTCACGATACTTATAATTTTTTGCTGCTATTTGAAGCATTAGATACTGGGTGGGGAGTTTCCACATAATATATAAGGGGGGGACCCAAAAAAATTCGTCATAACTTCTTTATTTCTTAATATTTTACACCAAATTTTGATCACCTTCAAAGGATTCTCCTTTGAACACAATGCTCTTCTTCAAATGATCCTTCCATTGTTCAAAATGGTTTTTAAATTCTTATCAGGATGTTCTTTATGCCTTCCAGTGATTTTTGTTTTACCTCCTCCACAGTGGCAAACGCTTTCCTTTCATGTCCCTTTTGAGTCCGGGGAACAAAAAGAAATTGCAGGGAACTAGATCCGGTGAGTAGGGGGAGGGGGAGGATGGAAATCGTTGCATGCCATTTTTGGACAAAAACTGCTTTACGGCGGTGTGGGCCAGCGCATAGCCATGATGGAGAACCAGTCACCTGTGCGTCAAAGATCTGCCCTTTTCTTCCAGATACTCTCACTCAGTCTTTTCAAAACCTCCAAGTAGAACTCCTGGTTGACAATTTGACCTGGGGTAACAAACTCCACGTGCACAACACCTCTGCAATTGATCATTGTCTTAATGTTTGACTTCCTTTGGCGAGGTTTTTTGGGACGAGGCGGCCCAAATGTCTTCCATTGGCTTCATTGCTGCTTTGTTTCGGGGTCATATCCATAGCATCACAATCACCAGTAATCACCTTCGAAAAAAAATTCAGGGTCCTGTTTGAGCATGATTTTCTCAAAACATGCCCGCAGACTTTCTGGAGGGTAGAACACAGTGTGTAGTTCTCGACGGTGAGCGTTCATCACTTACTGAAGTTAGGTCGGGAGTTCCTCAGGGAAGCGTGATAGGGCCTCTGTTGTTTCTCATATACATTAATGATTTGTGCGACATAATAAGGGGGATAAAAAGATTATTTGCTGATGATGCTATTATTTATCGTGAAACAACACCCCAGGATGACTGTGCTTTGTTAAAAGACGATATTATGAAAATAATTGCGTGGTGTAAAGATTGGCAGTTAGAGTTAAACGCTAAAAAGTGCCAAGTCATGCGTGTAAGTAAAAAGGTGGCACCATTTAGCTTTGAATATACAATTAATGGCAGTGTCCTTAGAACGGTAGATTCCGCTAAATACCTAGGGATAACAATTGATAATAATTTGTCGTGTAATGAGCATATCGAGAATGTATTTGGGAAAGCAAATCATATGCTTCGATTTCTAGGTTGTAATTTAAAACAATGCACTCCGGAAGTTAAATCGATTGCATACAAGTCACTAGTGTGGCCTCACTTAGAATATTGTTGCTCTGTATGGGGTCCCCATCAAAAGGGATTAATGGAGGCATTAGAGATGGTCCAAAGAAGAGCCGCTCGATTTGTGACAGGTATATATAGTTGGAGGGAAAGTGTAGGTGCGATGTTGAAGGAGTTAGGTTGGGAAGACTTGGAGCACCGAAGGCATTGCTCTCGACAGAAGCTAATTGAAAAATTCTCAACTGACGTATTTCGGAATGACAGTAAACAAATATTGCTACCAGCAACATTCATATCCTGGAATGACCGCGAAAATAAGAGAAATCAGGGCCAGAACCGATTCATTTCTGTACTCATTTTTTCCACGAGCGATTAGGGAATGGAATAGAAAGGATTTACCCGGTGACTAAACATAAAATCCTACTGGAGTAGCTTTCGATAAAGTACTCCGGTCATCCTGATCTGGGTTTTCCATGGTTTCCCCAGATCGCTCCATGCGAATGCTGGGATGGTTCCTCACAATAGCCCATGGGCGCCTCCTGCGATATCCCGTACATTCCTTCCAAACCTTTACCTTCCTGAATAGGTGCAATGCACCCTCTGCCACACACTTTTAATGAATCACAGAGTAATAGTAATAGTAAGTCAACGCTTCCTTTGCTCCTCTGTGAGAAGGCGAGGGACAAATTTGGCTGAAACCCTTCTGATGTGCAAATCTTCAGATAAAATCCTCTGAATTGAACTCCATGATATTCCAGACATCTCAGAGTTGATCAATGGTTCGGCGATGGTCTTCATGAACAAGGGCATTGATTTTGTCAACATTTTCGTTGAGGGGTGTCCTGAATGGGGTTGGTCATCAATTGACATTTCTCCATTTTTAAAACATGAAAACCACTCATAGACTCTGGTTTTCCTTAGGGAAGCATCCCCGCAAGCAGTCTTCAGCATTACAGTAGTTTCTGTGCCCGATTTCCCCAACAGGAAACCAAATTTCACAGCCACACATTGCTCTCGACAATCTGCTATCACGTTTTCGGCAAAATGGAAAAAGTTATTTTACTAAAAAAAACTATAACGGGCGAACTGATGCACTCAGTGACACAACTTCACACACTGACTCAGGTAGCATGGCCGTAACGGGCACCGGGTCGAACAGTGGGTTCCCATACCTCAGTAATGAGTGATCATACGCATCATAAATATTCCTAATTGTTTCATTCAATATGAAACCAACTAATACTGTCATTTAGTATGGTATTGAATCTCTTTTTTTTGCGCTAAGGTGTATTATTCAGATGTACACTGAAATTGTGTTGGAGTAATATAAAAGTTAAGTATTAGATCTTGCCACATATTCAGGTATAGCAGACACTTTGGAAAGTGGACAATGGTATTTTACCATCAACCCATTCTTACAGCAGCTGGAGGTAATGCAGACTTTTCTTCCCCCGATATTTACAGCATGAATAACAAAATCATACCCTCCTCAGATTTCAAACTCACATTCTCACATTAAAAGTTCTATTGTAATTATACTATTAAACTGTCTGAAATTGAATTACCTTCAGTTTTCTTTAATACATATTCTTAAGTGTACTAGCTTGGCAGGATTGAATGATAATCATTATTTTCTCCCATCATTGCAGATTCTACCTGAAAGGACATTGTCGATTTGCACTGAACTGCAGGTTTTCTCACCAGCAACCTGAGCCAAAGAAGGTGGAGCAAGAAGAGGAGAAACACCTCTTCCAATTGGAGGTGCGCTTTCCTGAAGGTGAATAGAGAGTGGCTACTTTAAGAAAAATGGTTGAAAACTGGTAAGCGCTGAGGCATCTGTTCCAAATATACTTCACTTCCAACTTCGTGTGTGGGGAATTAAATTTTTGCACACTGAGCATAGTATATATAAATATCTTTGAAACAGACATTAAAATTTGAAGCTTAGAGGGAGGTTCGGTCTCTTCTCTTTTCAGTTTTTATTTCAGCAAAACTCTCCTTTTTTTATTTTGTTATGTTCAATAGATAGTAAACTCTGTGGTTCAGATCCCACATTGAACTCTTGCTCCCGAACCTCTGACTTAAGACACCTCTGTCTGGTGGATCCAACCATCCCTTAAGTTGAGGACTAAGATTAACTTAGCTAGATGGTAAACATTAACATTCATGCTTAAAGCTTTCTCGGGCATGCGGACAGATCAGTTGATTGTCGTTCAATGAATTTTTGACAGCGTATTGTGCCACCAGTCTCGTCTCGGTCCCTCGCTTCTCGTGCCAGTCAGCATACATAATCTGAAGATGATGGCACACTACGCCATCGAAAATTCATTGGACAGCAATCATTTGATCCAGCCATGCCTGAGAAATCTTCAAGCAGCAGATTCGCTGGGAAAACCTAGGATTACATTAATATTCATAATTTTAAAAAAG
This sequence comes from Vandiemenella viatica, assembly GCA_031002005.1. Classification (NCBI taxonomy): domain Eukaryota; kingdom Metazoa; phylum Arthropoda; class Insecta; order Orthoptera; family Morabidae; genus Vandiemenella; species Vandiemenella viatica. Next base: position 119,327,225 of record CM061918.1, read on the forward strand.
TCTTGCAGTAAATAGAATTGAGATTTTGCTTTTAGGATACAATTCTTCTTGTATATTTTAATTTTCTGGTTTGTTTTTGTAAATCTATGTATTTTGTCTTGTGCTGCAGTAGGTATTTTGTTGCACATAGTGCTTTATTTCTGTGTCACAACACCAAAAATGATGTAACAAATCTGATATAATAATAAACTATACTCATGCACTCTACAAATAAGATTTGGCACATATTAGCCCCGCTCTCCCCAATCACCCTTATCCCAAGATACGGAATAATGGTCAGTAAGAAAGTTTGAGATAAACAACTGATTATTTTAAAGATTCGTATGAGTCATATTTGTTGATGGTACTAAAAAACCCTTGAGATCAAATATGAGTAAAAATAGGTGGTTGCTCTCCCCATTGGTATCTGTACAGGCTGAAATATAGAGAAAATATGAGAACAGTATCATAGAATTACTGTGCTCATTTCATTGTTACTTCTTCATGTTCAAATTTAAATAACCTTGTAGTGTTATTTTTTTTTTCTGTTATGATTTCATAGTTTCTTGTTTCACCCTCTGGAAATTAAATATAGTATTTTCTTAAATAGCCGTGACACAGTGCAATCTTATGGCTGACTTTCATTATGTTATCTCAGTGAAATGTATGTATTTTCAGGTTCAAGGTACCCTCTAGAGCCGGCACTGGTTTGCCTCAGTACCACGTCTTCCCAGTTCCCAGCCGATGCCGCACTGCGATTGACGGCTCATCTGTGTTCCCTGTCCAAGGAGTACGCAGAGATGGAACAGCCGTGTGTCTACACTCTGGTCCAGACACTGCTTGACCAGAGTGAAGACATGGTTGCACTGTTAGCTGGTTTGTTTGATCTTTTGCTGAAATATTTTAGTGCATCTAGATATAGAGCTACTGGAAATATTACATACTCCTATTTAAAGAAAATCCTAATTAATAGAATTAATGCTAAAAATTTAGCTTGTTAGGAATTCGGACAGAAGATTTTAAGTGTAAATATCTCTGCATAAAATTTGATAGTAAACTCAGATTGGACGACACTGCACAGGTTGTATAGAGAGGTTCAGAATCCTTCATTTGTGGGAAAATGTGGTGAGGATATGTTTGAGAGGAGTAATGACATTGGGTTACAAAAACTTATGCTTGTATATGATGGGTTAGTATGAGGCATCAAATTCAGGAGATGCAAAATAGAGCACCTAGATTTTTTTATGGAAATTAAAGTAGAACATGGTCTGTAACTGATGTGATGAGGTAGTTGAATTGTAAGTCATTGGAAAACAGAAGGTGGATGAAGAGAGTGCTGGGTATGTGTAATGCTATTTTGGCAGTAAGGGGGCATCCATAAATTACGTGAGGTGAAATAGGGGAGGGGGGGGTCCGGCGAAATCTCACCAAGGGGGAGGGGGGTCTACGGAAATCTCACGTGAGATTTTGCAAAAAATTTGGGGACAGTAGAGCAAAAAAAAAAAGTCTCAAATTTGCGGCAAAGTCGATTTTAGGAGGGTATTTCGTCAAAAAAGTTAGGGTGTGACCTAAAAAAAAAGTTTCCATGGCGATTTCTAGGGGGGGCCAGATCTCACCAGAGGGGGAGGGGGGTGTCCGGCCAGATCTCACCAGGGGGGAGGGGGGGTCCAGAAATCCAGAAAAACACCTCACGTAATTTATGGATGCCCCCTAAGGCTTGAATGGGTATTGGTAAGAGGGGAGGAGATGACTATGAGCTGTAAGAGTGTATGAACATTTTCTTTTGCAAAGAAGAGTGTCAGGGGATGAAATAAATAACCAAGTGATAAAGTGAATAATTTATCCAAAATACTGAAAGAAAGTTAAAAAGTCATAAAGACCATCTGTTGGTGGGTGGTGAATTTTCCCTCAAAGGATTTAAGATAAGAGAAAAAAAGTCATGAAGTGTGGTTAAATTATATTAGATGAGTTAACTTGAGCACAACAATCCTGAGAAGTTTTTTAGCTATAGTTCATGTGTTGTGGAGTATAGATGAGCCTTTCTTGTGCATATTCTGTTACATCAGTTGGAGTTTACATCAGTGATTTTAAAAATTCTTCACGGTTGTTCTGCATGATAAGTTCTGCCACACTCGATATTTCGACAGCTACCTCTCCCAAAATCATGAAGATTTTATCTATGTTTTTGGCCATTTTGTGGCAGTGTTTATCAACTTGACAATGTCTTTTTCCTACACAAATTCCTGGTTCTCCATTTCCTTATGTGTCTTTGTTCCTTTGATATCTATAATGAGCTTGCTAGGATACCTGGAGAGATTTACCCTGACAATAGTCTCATATTTAAAATCCTCCACTATTGCCAGGTCTTTTGGAGCCTTAAGATTTTTTGGAACTGCGCGCTCATGTGCATGCATGCGTTTTATCAAAGTTATCTAATACTTCAATAATAACAGTATTAGGTAATGAATTCAAGGAAGGTAATATTCTAAATTTTTTGCTCTAAACCTTTATCGTGATTAGATTATATATGGCAAGGGGTTCGATAGTACGCACACGAAGACATTCCATATGATTCATTAATATTTTGACTGAAATATTGTAAGGTGTGTTTACCGTGGCCCTATTGTCTCCATTTGTGGTATGTGATGGGTTTAATTCCCCATTCTTCCTTATTTTCATTGCCTAGCAGCATTTTAATGTTATTATTTCTAATATTTTGATTCTTTTATTGTCATTTTAATATATTTGTTTGTTATTCCTTTCCCATTATCCATTCTTGCTCATTGGTATTGGGATTTTTCTTCCTTTTTTTGCGGTGCTTCACCTTTCTGTGTAGTGATCAGCACAGTACAGTCTGCTGCATAAAAGCCTCGTAACCATTTTATTATAGTGTATTAGTTTTGTTGATGGATAAAAATATCTTGTTCCATGTGTCAGTCGGTATGCCAATTTCTTACTAAGTTGACTCTTTTGCCTAATCCATTTAGTTGCATTATTTCACTCATACATTTAATTTAGAACTTTTTTTTTTTTACAAATTTTGAGTTCATTTATTTTGCAGCATTTTTTTTACTTTTTTCATGTATTGTTTATTGAATGGTATTCATAGGTCTGTGTGTGGGTTTTTTTTTCTCTGACTATATGTTTTGTTGCACCCATTTATATCTATTTTTCCTTGTTTTATCCTCTTATGCTTCTGCTAATTTTCATATTTTCACTTATTTTCTATCTCAGCTCGCCCTTTTTTTCTTCCAGTTTTTTCCAGTGATATTCCTTCATTCTTGTTAGTCTTATTATGAGTACTCACATTACAATTATAAGCATTACATATTCTTACAATATTAAAGAATCACACATCTTTTGCAGTTGTCATTCTTCCTTCAGTTCTGGCAAGTTACAGGTTTCCCATTATTTATTATTAAAACAAGGAAGAATTGGGAAAGTAAACCCATCACTTACCAGATATGATGATCCAAAGGCAGTGACAACCATGAAGACTGTTGCAGTTTACAGTATTTTGATATGAGTATATGAGATGCACCCAGAGTCTCAGTATATGTCGTATTACTTTCATATTGCCTTTAGCATAGTGTAAGGTATCCCTCGTTCTATTTTCAATATTCCGTTAGAATCCGGTCAAGTTTAAGGTTAACTTCAGTACACGATACCACAGTTTAAATCGAGTTAACAACACTTCTAGTACAGTAAAGTGAATAAATAACACATAACTAACATAAATAAACTATAAATTGTCATAAAGCCATGATATTTCAGCAGGAAATAGGTTATTTCACATAAAAGTAAACTTTCAATAACAGATCCTAACATTAATCAGAGAGATATTCTGAACGGATTTAAAAGAAGTAAATGGTAAATAATAGTAAATATATTGCCTAAACAAACCTTTTATCATGATTACTAAGCATTATTCCTGAGATAAACAGATAATTCCAATATAAAGTAAATCTAACCCTAAAATTTGCCATATACCAGATTTTGGTATTTCAGGAGAGATTTTTATACTGTAAAGATTGTAAAGAACTAATAATATTCAGGCCTAGACCTATGATAACCATAACTTTACAGTAATATGTAGTTTCAGTAAGATTTAAAGCCGTTTGAAGAAATATGATAACACATTTGCATAAGCTATTTACATAAACGATTTGAGACCTTTTAAATAGTTTCAGGACTTAAAAAGTAGATAAAAACATGATAAATAATATCAGCCTTCAGCTTTAATAAGTTTCAAGTAGTTTCAATCCGTAAAATATGAAATATTAGTAAAGAACAGAAAGCCGGTAAATCGACTAAATTATCAAGCCTTTCAGTATTAATTCCAGTAAAATTAAACCGTTTCAAAAGCGCTAAGAACATGTAAATGCCAGTAAACACACATAATTAATTTTCTATAACCAATAAAAGACATTTTACTGACCTTCGGTCTGTTAATCCAATTTCGTAGTAACTTGCCTGTGGCATAGTACACATTATATGCTTTTTCACTGATTTTAACCACTGCCACCTGATATAAAGTAAATAATAAATTAAAACAATCCTAAAGAGAATTAAATTCATCTAAATCTTGTAGTTTCCAACCGTTCAAGTATTTTTAAATGCCATCTGAACACGTAAAATAGACCACTCAACTTTAACATTTCCTCATTTAAAAGCCTACTTAGTTTCCGGGTTAAAAAGTAGTTTTTCTTAAAGATCCATTCTTCTAGCTTCATACATATTAATTTCATGCCATTTAAAGCAGTAACACCGATGTTGGTGAATTTTCTAAAACACTCTGTAATAGCGCACGTGTAAATAATAGAACATTTTATTGTGTCTAAGATACACCACCTACAGAGATGAAATAACTTTTAAAATATGCAGTTTAATTCAGGCTACACATTGGTAATTTTTCCGGCCTAATAGCCAACATACTTTCAGAGCTACACACAGAAACATAAATAATAATTATAGCGGATTTTCGGAAACCACTGTTTTTGAAATAACTTAATCGATTCCTGACAGATCTAAATAAAGTTTATATTTTTGAGAGGCTAAAATCGGGGCCGATATTTTGAGCCTAATTTCGTGTTTGTAATTAAAGCCGATTTAAAAAAGTTCTAAGACGCGGACCTTAGGTGCAAGCCTTTAAACATGACCATATTTGGTCATCTCCTCAGACATGAGAATTAGACCTAAAACAAATTAAAACTTTTTATCAACCAATACACCCATAAACTCCCATAACTTATCTAGTTTCAGATTTTAAATCAAACACTTAATAGAGAAATTATAAAATTAAACACGAGGGAATGTGTAAGAACGCGTAGGCACTCAGCCGGAGCGCCACCTCACGTGAGGGAAAGCTATATAGGCGAAGTAGCGCGCGTAGGTTTAAGTTCGGGTTTTCAGTCTTTCTTCAAACTTGTAAGAGAGAGGTCGCGTCGGGGACGCTGGGAAGCAGTTGGAGGGGGGGGGAGTAGTTTTGGCACTATGTTCAACAGCAGTCACGCGTGACCGCAGCCATGTTGGAAATTCGGCAACTTTAACATTCAGACGAACAGTTTTGGCAATGTGACTTCAATTTTCAAATTAATTCTTGGGGTTTCGTGTGGTTTTGCTCTGTTTCGCAATCTGTAATCTTTGGTGAACGATTTTATCCGATTGCTTTGCTAACTGTGAACTTTAATACTAAATGTGAAATTTTCAAGAATATATGGCAGTTATTTGACTTTTGACTTTCATTTCTACAATAGCACCTTTCTTACAGGAGGTTAAATCTGTAAGTGGCGACTGTGGTCATTTTAACAGTTAGCATACCATTGGTTTAACACGGTAACAGAACTTTTCAGGACTTAGAATATTTTTGGAAGACTTCTAGCTCAGGTGATGAAGCCGATACCAAACCCCGTATACGCGCTAAGTCCCTGACAATAGCCGTCATTGTCATTATTATTCTCTCATGTGAAATCTAAGTGCTAGTTTACAAATTTATAGGTTTTATTTACTTTTGTCACAGTCAGATTAACTTCTGCAGAAAAATAAAAAAAAAAAAAATTTAAGTCTGTTTAACTGATTCTTTTGTCTGGTATGGAATATTTTAGTGTAATTGGGGTAGTAATTTAAACTATAACTGTATGTCAACACTTTTCATTTAAATGCATATAAAACTATTGTAATTAATACTTGTGTACATTTTGGCAGAATCTGAGGTGTTCTGGGATCCTTTGCTGCCGCTGTTTCCAACGCAACCAACTGCTGATGGTATTATCTTCGAAAAAGGAACAGATGGGGATGAAGATGAGAAGAATGGAATCATACCATCAGACGCAAACAGCCGCAGATACCAAAGAGAGAAGGAGATGAAAGTTCGACTAAGGTGAGGTAACAACACTGACTTCCACTTGTCCTCTTATTTGGGAGGACACAGGTGTGAATCTCGATCCAGATTTCAATTATTCCATGGTTTCCGGAATCACTCCAGGAAAAATGACAGGATGGTTCCTTAAAAAATGGCATGGCAAACTCCCTCGCATTCCTTGTCCCCTGGTCCTTTACCACTTTCTAATGTCCTCAATCCTGAAAAGGTCTAAAGCTGGGGTGGCCTTAAACATTTTTCCGGCCCGCGAGATTCATCACACTTTTACAAATAATTTTTTATATTTCATTTTTAGTGTTACATATTTCTTTACACTGTGCTTTTAGTATCATTATTATTATATTATCTATGTTTACAAGTAAGAATTATAGAAAACGCAATGATAACTCATATTTCAATTTTTCACTCCAAAAAAATGTCTCTATTGGGGATATATAATTTTATACGCGGCCTGCAGAGTTATGATGCCCTTCCAAAGTGGCCCACACAATCATTTGGGTTGGCCACCCCTGGTCTAAAGCCTCCAGAAAAAAATATAATTTGTCTAATAGATATCCAGAGTCAGATTTGTGTTATTGTACTTGTAAACTACATACTTCTTAGAATAACAGTTACTAGGTTTTTTCCATTCGTTTTTCCTTCTTTTACCTATTTATCCCATCCCCCCCCCCCCCTTACTGGGAGTGAATCATTTATTTACCAGTTATTAAAATATAAATTTATTTCAAATAGGTGTGTATTCAGCATCTGTAGAACTCTGGTGTCTAGTTATGATGTGGGTGAACTGGTGCCCATTAGTTTAGGCCAGGAGCAGTTGGTTCCCACACCAGATCAGTATTCCAATGAAGAGTAAACGAAGGCTCAGGTTGTTGTTCCTAATCTGTTTGCATTTTTCTCCCTCAAAGCTCCAGTCAGTTGAAGATTAATCAGACTTTTCAGATTGACAGCGGTACCCTAAAGGTTATTTGTGCAAGTAGAAAGGTAAAGGCTTTTATTGTCATATTATATCAGCTGCACAATCTGCCCCCGTCATGGTCTACCTAACCTGACCTAGTAATCCTGCCAGGTATAGGAGACCTCAGTTTAATATGCAGTCTAAAACACAGAAGCATTCTGGTGTACTTCACATTACACATAAAGCTATGCCAGAGGTGAAGGTCAGGTTAGCTACCTTTTTAAAAATACCGTCTAGATCGGCATTCGAACCACAGATCTTTTGATCTCCAGTCAAATGCCTTAACCACAGAGCCACTAAACCACTAAGTGAGAGGTCGGACTAAAGTTACTCCCATATATTTTGCAGTAATATTATATTGCAGTGTCCTGTTCTCTGAACATTTTATTCAGCTGATAGTAGACTTGAATGTTGCCTTAGCGGAATTTACCTACTTCTGCTTTCTGCAGATTACGTCGAAGGTGCCACTTCCCAAATAGTTGTCCATTAGCTGAAGGTCACAAATCACGATTTCTTCTGCATGTGTGAACTACGCTCATTGGATTGTAGAGTCGATACCGTCTACATAACTGATTGATGGATTGTTGAGAATCCATTAATCTGATCATAAAAAAAGTCATAACTAGCTTACCATCAACAAGCTTCTCTATTTTGGTTGTAAGGCTAAAATTGATCATATCTGCTCATGATTGAAGTCAGTCATGCCGACAATTTTTTTTTTTTTTTTTTCATTTCTTGCGAATTTTCTACATTTCAAGCCAGTTCTGTCCATGAAATTGTCTTATATTAGTAACATAATTTAATCAACAATAATCTGCATCTTTAACAACATGAGTGCATTCGTGTTCTTTTCAAAATAATAAAAATGACAATCTGTACAAATATTGCCTGAAGAAAGATTAAAGAGCAGATTGTGGAAGGCAAGAGAGTCCTGACATATTAACATATGTTTTCAGGAATAAAGATGTAGTTAAGGGAGTCAAGGACAGCCATAAGTGATGAATAATATATCTTGGACAGCAAAGGAGTTTAAAGTAACAATGTGCATTAATTGTATTATACTTGTGTAGGGAACTTGGTGCTGATTTGTAACCTATATTGCAATTGATGTTGTTGTAATTATGAATAATAATATTGTGAGTGTCGACAGTTACATTCCTTACAGATACAGTTTTTAGCTTCCCTCTTCTTACTCTACACTGTCAACAATTCAAACAAGATTGAATGCTTTCGATGCTTTTGAAGACTGACCCGTAAACATAGGGTAACTCACGATAGATAATCATGACGGTTTCAAGGGATGTCGCCTTAACTGAACTGCGTTTGGAATAATTTATTCAGTATATGATGGCATCAAAACTGCTGAAAATCATTTCTACAATAGTTTTCTGAATAAAAGAATGGTTATAGAAATCAATCGGTTGAGGAGATGTAAAATAACATGTGAGGTTTGCCAAGATATACTTTATAGTTGTAAATATTCTTGTCTAGGGATGATGAACGTATATCTCAGCAGTTTATACAGAAAGTTAAGCAGCCCCAATACCAGAAGTTTGTGGAAGTGAGGCAGTCGCTACCTGCGTGGAGTATGAAAGATGAGATTCTGCGTGCCGTGCAAAGCAACCAGGTGGTTGTGATCAGTGGGGAGACTGGTTGTGGAAAGAGTACACAGGTAAGCTGGCAGAGTTTTATATATCGCACATAATGTGCAGCCTCTTATCATTGCCGCTAGATCCTAATTCAGTTTGACAGGTTTCCTAATGCTGTCATCACTTTAACTTGAATATGATATGCAATGTATGTAGCTGCAATTCATTAATAATTGTTGTATGTTAATATTACCAAAAACTATATTCTTTATGATAGTGAGAGTTGAATGAAATGCTAGTAGAGTATCCTGAATTTGTCTTTGTGGGAAAATAACTTGCCTTTCATGCATTCTTAGCTTGCTGGTGTATTTATTTTGTTTGGCAGATGTGACCTGTTTAAGTTACAAATTGAAAAGTTACTTATTTATTTAATACAGTGAAAACAAATAAGACAGAAACCCAAACTCTGCTTATATTGGCAGACGATAAACACTACTGACTCAGCTGTGAAGATACGTGAGCAGAAACAGACCTATCAACCCCAGTGTCTTTCTTTGAGTTATACCTTCATCCATCGAGGCTGACATTATCCCATTGAGGTTGTGGATTTCTTGGTTTACAACTCATTTGTCATCTATCAATTTCTCCTAGGGTGTTTTAGCGTCATTGTCTAGATTTTTAACACTTCAGTTATGAGGGTCATTCAGTAACTCCTTAGAAAGTCCTAGAGAGAGTACAGGTAGTGTCAAAAACTATTTTTAGTAAGTATCATTACTCACTATATGGCAGATAAACTCTCATCTACTTCCATCATGTGGTTTCATTGTTATTGATGACTGAATAAAAGTGGTGTTCATTTAGAAAAATGGGGTGAAAAAATTTTTTTTAGTGGTGATTAAACACTTATTTAAAAGGCATAAAACCAAAAGAATTCAAAGCTAAGCTGGATGAAGTTCATTACACTTCTGCTCCTGCATTTGCAACTGTTTACAATCATTTAAACCTGACCGCACTTCCGCACATGATGAACAACGTTCAGAATGTCCAGTGGAATTGACTATCTCCAAAATCATTGACAAAATCCACAATATGGTTTTAGTGATCAATGAATTGAAGTTCTCAAAAACGGGCTGTGTATTCAATTTTGCATAAAAAATTAGGTTTGAAAAACATTTTTGGCTAGATGGGTGTCACATTTGCTCTCAGTGGAGAATAAGCGCAGTCGTGTAGACAACTCTGAAGCTGTTTTGGCGTTTTACTGTCACAATCGTAACGAGTTTATGCATTGATACATAACTGTTGACGAAACAGATGTACACTACTACACTCCAAAAACTAAGGGACAGTCTAATAAGTGGGTTTTTTAAGATAAACAGGCTCCGAAGAAGGTGATGGTGGGGAAATTGGCCGATAAGATGATGGCCACAGTTTTTTGGGATGCATGCAGAATCTACATCGATTACTTGGAAAAAAGACAAACACTAACTGGAGCTTACTCATTAAACATTTCCACAGTTGCGGGTCATCCTGCATGACCTCTTCAAAGTACTGCATTCATTGTAAGATTTTTTCCTCCACCACTTTTCTCCAAATGACTCCCTTAGCCTAAAGCCCCAACCACTGCAGTCTTTTCCTTATTAAAATCTCTTCTAATGCTTCCACTTGTATTCTCACCATAGAGTTTACTATGAATCATTGCAAATCTTAGCTGGGGAAAAAATCCCTTTCCATCAGAGCAATGGATGCCCGCACAGTTTCGATGGCCAAAATTATCGAATTAAAGATCCAGTTATTACTAAATTCAGTGGATTTGACAGTTTTGGCTCCCAGTGACTTTTTTCCATTTCCATACTTAAAAAGAGACTTATTTATTTTGAATGAGGATGTCACCCATCATACAGATGCCTGTTTTGGAGAACTTACAAAATCCTACTTTTTGTAGGGCATAAACAAGTTAAAGAAGCATTTGGAAAAATGTTTAGAACTAGAAAGAGATTAAGCTGAAAAAATTAAAATGTCTATATAATTTTTACCTTTTTCTAAGGACTTACTGAACAACCCTTGTATTAAGAGGTATGCAAAGCTGAAGTGATTCTTATGCAATCTGAATTTGTAGCCCTGTAAAACCATCAAAATCTGAAATGCTGTAACAACTTTTTCAGAGCTGTGAAATATTTTGTTTTGCGCAGATTCCTCAGTTCCTGTTAGACGAGTGGCTGCATCTGCGATACAAGGGAGGTGGTCGCAGCTTCGTGGAGATCATCTGTACCCAACCACGCAGGCTTTCTGCGATAGGCGTAGCCGAGAGGGTCGCTGAAGAACGTGTCGAGAAAGTGGGAACGTTGTCGGATACCAGGTAATATCATTGTGGTAGCTGCATTTCAGAACTGCAGGATAAATACTTCAATTTTTGTTTAAACAAAATGGATAATCTAGCCATTCTAGTTTTCATTACAAATATTCTTTATCACACCAGTTCCAGAATAAGGAACTTGGATTTGAAACTTTGACTTTTTTTTACGATTGTTTTTCTTTAGTGTAAAATATTTTTTTAATAGAATAACAAACTTTCATATGTCTTATTTTCCTTTCTTTCTTGCACTTTAATTGTTGAGATTGTACACAGACATTTGATGTAAGTTATAACTGTTATATCTTTATCAGTAGTTGCAGCAGTAAGGATAACAATAACAGACTAAGTATAAAAATAGAAACAGCTATTATTTATTATTATTATTATTATTGCAGCTATATCAATCCTTTTTTCAGGATGTAGCCTCTTTAAGCCTAATGAGCTATATATTAGAATTTAATTCTACATAGTGTTGCTGTAGTTCTTTCCAGGCCGATCGATCCTGAGCCGCCCTCTTCCAGTTCACGCCTGTAACTCGACGTATATCCTTATCCCAGCGATCCGGGGGTCTTCCTCTTGCTCTTTTCAGGTTTCTCGGTATCCAGTCCAGCACTACCGTAGTCCATCTTTCATCTCTTTTGCGAGCAACATGACCGGCCCATTGCCATTTTTGGGTCATGACTCTTTTTAAGATGTCTGTTACTTTAGTTATTGAACGGATGTGCACAGCTATAATAGAATAAAAATGGGAATTCATTTAATTAGGAACTAAGATTGTAACAGATAACAGAAACAAGAACAACTCAAAACCAGAATGCGTGAAAATAGGCTTTCTCAAAAAGAATCTGTTTCAAACATTGGCCTAATACATTCTGAAAGAATTTTCTAGAAGTTTAAATATGAAATAGAGCATTTTATAGAAGTGAAGTTCTGACTTTAGGAAGGAAAAAGTGCTGAAGAAGGGGGCTGAAAATTATATACAAAATGAATGTATTCTGGGAGTTATAGTTGAGTAAGACTATCGCAGAATATAGTTTCATGTTTTAAGATATATGTTGTAGGTTACTTTCTTGCAACCTAGTGATGGAGTTTAGATTTTCTGCACATTCTGTCTGGACCTGCAGTTTAAAGTGGAACCTGAATTGTAGAATATCCGGGTGCAGCTCATATGATCAAGCAGAAGTCTTAAAACTTTCTGTCCCCACTGGGATTTGAACCTGCAACCCCAAATTTTGTGGTGTAGCCTTACTCACTTAGCTACCAGACCACTAACAGTTATAGGTATGAACTGTGGAGAAAATCAGATTACAATATATACCAGGAAATTAAGGGTGTGGAAAAAGAATATAATGATGGAAGAGCATAGCGAAGATGTGTGGGAAGATTTTCTTTTTTTAGGTAAGGGTGTCAGGGATTGGAATGAGTTACTAAGGGGAATGATGAATAACTTACCGAAAACATTAAAAGAATTTAAAGTTAAAATTTGTAGAGGGCAAATGTAGGTGGGTGCAGGATGGGGGGGGAGTTGGGTGTGTAGGGAAATTGCCACCGGAGCGTGTGCTCCATTCCAATTAAATTTAAAAAAATAAATTAATAATTAAATTAGATTAGGAAGTTGTATAGGACTGAGCACCAAACAGCAGGAAATAAGACTGGGATATGAATTAGCTAGTCAGCCGGTTCTCATTTTCAAATATAGTATTGTAAAAAGTGAACTGGGAAGTAATTTTTACATTCAGTTAAGGGGGTAGGTACACTTATCAGGTTTCAAAAAAAATGATTTTTTTTATTATTCACAAAAACAGTTTATAGTTTTGGCTTCATTTTAGTGAAAAAATTATTTAAATATCTTCAACAGTGTGGGAATTATGTGTGATTAAGCAATGCCCTGCACGATTGACAGCCATTTAAATCTTACTGCACTTGAATGTGATCCAAATCTTTAACCTTAAATATCTCAAAACAGCAATTCATCAAATGGTTTTAAAGATAACTTTTTTCCATATGCATAGATCTTTTTCAAATTTGCAGGACATGTTCTACATACTAAGTACTACAGTCTGAACCATTATTGTTTATTCAGCTTTTCCCAAATGAAAAATATGCCTTTATATTTAAGCAAAAAAGAGCTAAAATTTTAATTTCTTGACAAAAAATTATTAATAAAAAATATAGAGTTAAATATGTTATATTATAGGTTCAACTTGTTGCCTTGATATTAGTTTACAATATTAAAAGAACATTTCTAAAAAATTTCAAATACTATGCCTTTTATCTTTAAAACCCTCTACAACAATATATTTTTCACTGTCAATTTGGATGGTACATTATCCTATTGTTAAACAATATTTTTATTTTAAAAATCAATTTTTATATCTAGCTATAACAGTTATATGGAGCTATGAAATTCGAACCTCAAATTTAAATAGATTTGGAGAAAATGACATATCAACTTTAGCAAATATTTGTATGTGTTAGGTGTACCTACCCCCTTAAAAATGTTGATGCAACTCATGTTGAACAGTATGTGTAAATCTCAATCAGTTAGTAAGAGGCAGGAGAGGATGCGAATGGGATTTTTTTTAATGGAATATGGCCAAATATTTTATGCTAGTTTATTCTGACGTTTATATCACATTGATTCTAAAGTGTGTCAGAAATATTAATAATTTCACCCTCTCAGCTGTATCTGATCTGATTTTTGTTAAGGTATGGAGTCCAATTATAAAATGTAATCTCCATTTGGTCAGTGGGTTCACCAAAACAAACATCTATAACTTTTTATTTACATTTGAATAGTTGGGCCTTGAACTTGTCTCCCCCTTCACACAGTGAGGAGAGTAAACCTTATATATGACACTGTTTTGCAGATAAGGCTGGAGAGCAAGGTGTCATCAAGTACTCGTCTATTATTCTGCACGACTGGTATCTTGCTTCGCAGGCTGGAGAGTGACCCCAAGCTCGAGTTCGTGAGTCACATAATCGTTGATGAAGTTCACGAACGCAGTGAGGAAAGGTAATATTCAACTGTGGTTACATTTATGACATGTTGTAAGAAATATATGGCACACTTACAACTGATGTTATATCTATGTAGAAAGTTATTGTTCACTGGTGCACCAGTCTTTGTAACAAAAAAGTGCAAAATAAAACTCGTACCATAGAGTTTTACATTGAAGAGCCAAAGAAACTGGTATAGTCATGTGTATACAAACACAGAGAGATGTAAACACTAAGTACAGCACTGCGGTCGGCAATGCCTATATAAGACAACAGGTGTCTGGCGCAGGCCTTAGATCGGTTACTGCTGCTACAATGGCAGATTATCACGATTTAAGTGGGTTTGAATGTGATGTAATAGTCGCCGCACGAGAGTTGGGACACAGCATCTCCGAGGTAGCGATGAGGTGGGGATTTTCCCGTATGACCATTTCACGAGTGCACTGTGAATATCGGGAATCCGGTAAAGCATAAAAACTTCGACATCGCTGCAGCCAGGAAAAGATCCAGCAAGAACGGGTCCAGTGATGACTGAAGAGAATCGTTCAACATGACAGAAGTGCAGCCCTTCCACAAATTGTCAATTTCAATGCTGAGCCATCAACAAATGTCAGAGTGCAAACCATTCAACGAAACATTGATATTGGCTTTACTGAGTGCACGACACAAAGCTTTACGCCTTGCCTGGGCCCATCAACACAGACATTTGACTGTTGATGATTGGAAACATTTTGCCTGGTCTGACAAGTCTAGTTTCCAATTGTATCGAGTGGATGGACATGTACGGGTATGCAGACAACCTCATGAATTCATGGAACCTGCATGTCAGTAGGGGTCTGTTCAAGCTGGTGGAGGCTCGGTAATGGTGTGGGGCATGTGCAATTAGTGAGACGGGTCCCCTGATACATCTAGATAAGACTCTGACAGGTGACACGTACGTACGCATCTTGGCTGATCACCTGCA
Organism: Vandiemenella viatica; assembly: GCA_031002005.1. Lineage (NCBI taxonomy): Eukaryota > Metazoa > Arthropoda > Insecta > Orthoptera > Morabidae > Vandiemenella > Vandiemenella viatica. The sequence goes on from CM061918.1 coordinate 119,342,444, forward strand.
TCCATTCGTGTCCATTGTGCATTCCGTCAGACTTGGATAATTCCTGCAGGACAATGCGACACCCCACACGTTCAGAATTGCTACAGAGTGACTCCAGTAACACTCTTCAGAGTTTAAACACCTCTGCTGGCCACTAAACTCCCCAGACATGAACATTATTGAGCATATCTGGGATGCCTTGCAATGTGCCGTTCAGAAGAGATCTCCACCACCTCGTACTCTTACGGATTTATGGACAGCCCTCCAGGATGCATGGTGTCAATTCCCTTCAGCACTACTTCAGACATTAGTCGAGTCCATGCCACATCGTGTTGCAGCACTTATGCATGCTCCCAGGGCCCTACACGATATTAGGCAGGTGTACCAGTTTCTTTGGCTCTTCAGTGTATAACTTTTGTATTTATGATTATGTTGACATTCTTCTCAAGCTTTCATATGAGCACGCAACAGTACTTTCAAATTACCCAATATGTGAGGTAGTAATATGTGTAAAATACTGAACAAAATTTAAACGTGGAGGATTCATAACTGTATCATGTACCAAAGAAAATAAAGTAGATTTGTACTGAAGATGAAATGTTATATAACAAGCTGTTCAGTTTCATTAATATGTACCTACATACTTATTTTACCTTGGGTACTTTTGTTACATTTGTGCAATTCTTTCATATTCTTCCCCAAAAATTGTCTCAGAATGATTTGTTTTTATTATTATTATGATTTTTTTTAATTGAGTGTATCTACTTGTATTCCAAAACAATCTTCATTGAAACACCTTAAGTGCCATTGTATTGAATTTTTTCAGTTTTTTTTTTTTTTCCTTTTTAGTCATATGGTGGGGAAATTGGGGAAGGGAACACATTAATGAATTTAGGAGATTATATCTCTTGAAATACAGAAATGATGAGACTAAGGAAAATGGAAGCGGCCTCTAGGCAATATAAATGAGGGAAAGGGAAATTAACCCACCACCACCAACGTTGATGGCTGCCATGAGAGAACACGAAGGCGGACAAACAAATACAGAAAAAAATGAAATGTCACATAGTGAAACTAATTGAATTTCCATATACTTGTTCAATAGTACCACATTAAATAAGGTATTGTGAAAAACATTTTCATGAACCATTTTGTTTTAGTATTTAGTGAGAGTAGGCTAGTATCGCACTGACATGCTGGGGAAAATCACCGTTCACAATAGTTTCAAGCAAAACAGACTCAATTTCTTTTTTTGAAGTTATTTTGACATATATTAATACTATTTTATTGAATAATGTTCTTTATTGACAATTGTTTACTCCACCCAAGTAATTGCACAATGTTGGGAACTGTGGAGCATAATCCAGTACCTTCCACATTAAACTGCAGGTCCAGGTACAACACAGACAGAATGCATGGGAAATCTAAGTTCTATCACACAGCAGCCAAACAATCCTCTGTGAATTCCCGGCCAATATGCGTTTACTTTATAATCTAATCTGATAATGTATCTAGCATTGGTTTTTGTTCAAGAAACTACCCTCTGATCTACCAGATACAAGATGTCTATTAAGATCATAGAGTTCGGAACCATAATTGTGCAGGGTTCTACTCACACTTGCCCATTTGCATTTCAGATTATTGATGATGATCTGTTGAATATAATTGTATGTAACTGTGGAATTTAGAACTATTTTATTCCAACTTCCGTTCCAACTTCCCCTCGACCTTCCTACCGCTCAGTTTTTTAACCTAGTTGAATTTTGGTGTTATAATTACTGAAGATTTTAGAGGATACGTTTATGAGAAAATCATATCAGTCTGTTCCTGATTAATTTGGTACAATATGCCACCAATTTAACACAAGTCATAATTACTGTATGTTGTTGTCGTCACATGTTGATGTTGACATTGGTTGCAGTGACTTCCTGTTGCTGATACTGCGTGACCTCCTCCCTGTAAGACGAGATCTCAGGGTTGTGCTGATGAGTGCGACGATGAATGCTAACCTATTCTCTCAGTACTTTGACGAAGTTCCAACCATCGAAATACCAGGTTAGTAGCAATTTTCCCTCTTCCAAGATGGTTAATTTTACATAAAAAAATCGAGTGACTGTTGTTCACATAGCAAAACACCATTGATGTGTACGAGAGGTTTGGAATCGATGGAACGTGTGTATAAATAGTTTTACTTGTCTTGCTGTAGATATAGTGTTCAGAGTATTTCACCAGTTGGAAACTATAATGAGAAGATGTAAAAAGGAATAAGAGATGTGGGTTGCTAAACTTTGGTTAGGCATGATATGGGTCCCACATGACGAGTATCGATTACTGTGTAAGACGCTAGCTTGCAGTGGGGTTCGTGCATAAACTTGAATCTTAACTCTGACCGTGTGTAGCCTTGGATGTAACAGTTTTGGCTTAAACAGAATAATAAGGTCGCCACAAAGATTTTAACCTAAAATCTATGAAAAGGTAAAGTTCAATAATGATAAATAGTTCATTGCCATTTAAACAATTATATTCTTCAATTTCACAAAACCAAAAACTGTACAGGCAATCAGATGACTTTTCCAAAGTAATGTATTACAAGTTCGATTAACCAGTCGAGCCAGACCACACCCCAATAGTTCAAAGAATTAAATCACTAGCTGAAGAAAGCCAATAAAAGTTTGTCACTCGCTCCCATTGTTCAAAAGTTTAGTTAATTTAGACAACCCCGAGGCCTCACTTGGAGAAATACTATTTTAACACGACATTATGATTAACTTGAATAAAACAAGTGGCATCATTCCAAAATAAAACTTTCACTGATGTGCTAGTTATAAAACTTTCCGGCCTACTAAGCTACATGTTATCGCGCAGACTGCTTCCGTACGACTGGGGCCGAACAATTACACGCCCGGGTGTATATCACATAGCGCTTCCTGCTTCTCGAATATTCCTAGCGGCTTCTCACGCGAAGCATGGGAACAAATCTTTTCCCTTTCTCAGGGGTGACTGATGGGAAGCTCGTCAGATATCAAATCGCACATCTGAAGTCCTAACATTGGCTAATCTGACCTTGACAATAAAAATAATTCTATCTCCTTGAAACTTTACAAATCACTAGATCTTTAAATAAATGTTAACTTTAGTTATTATTAAAAATATCCTAACTTTAATCATTTAGCCGAAAATAAATAATTTAGATATGGACTTTCGCACTCCAGGCGAATGCCGAAGAATGTTGAAATTAAAAATATTGAAAATACTATCTTGATAACTGTAAAACTGCTTTCTGACTTGAATAAACATAGAAAAATTACTTTGAAAATAAAATGCACTAATATTTTATCCAATCTAACTCGTGGTTCTGAGAACAAAATTTTGTCTTGCAGTTACAAAATTTAACAGATAGCTTACAACTGGAGTTGTAAGCAACTGGAGGAAAGCTAAATTTGTCTCTGGAAATTACCAAAGGATGCTCTCAGTAACTGAAAAGGTAAAAGATTTTGGTTGGGAGTCATTCCAAGATAGAACGTGAGTGAAGAGAATTTGGGCGTATACTGGCAATAGTAAATATTGATGAAAGATTTGGAAACTGTATGTGAAAGGGAAGAGAACCATGACAGTAAATTATCAGTTGATTTCAGGCCTTAGATAGAGGGAAGTTTTTATTTCTGAGTAGGGGAGTGAAGTTAATGAACTAAGATTGAAGAGTTTTAAGATCAAAACATGTAAGATTCAGTATGTAGCGAAATTCCACCAGGGCATAAGCTCCAACACAGTTAATAATGATAATTTAGGAAGTTAATTAATGCTAAAAGAAGGGTTGTGCACGAAGACTACAAAGAGGTTGCAACACAAATGTGATGCAAAAGATGGAAGTCCCAATAAAATGTAACAAAATTATGTACTATGTCAGCACACTGATACATCCAGCAGAAATTTGGACTTTGACAAAGAAGAGAGTAAAAGTGAAGCCAGCAATATGAAGTCCTTGAGAAACATGACGGGTAAAATGGGACAGCATATTGAGAAATGATGATTCCGGGAAGGAGATTTTCTAGAAAGAATGACATATTTGTCTTCTGATTACTCCAGTCAGCTACAGTTTTATGGATTCTTCATATGGTATTTGATTGGTTCACTACATGCAGTTTATCCTGTGGTGTCTCCTTAACCAGTAGGTAGTATATTGAAAAAGATATTAATTTAATTTAATTGCAATGGAGCACACACTCTGATGGCAATTTCCCTGCACACCCATTTTCTCAGTTTCCTGCACCCACTTTCATTTGCCCTCCACAAATTTCAACTTTAATTTCTTCAATGTTTGTGGTAAATTAGTCATCATTTTTCTTGGTAACTTATTCCAATCCCTGACACCCTCGCCTAAAAAAAAGAGAATCTTTCTACACCTTCTGCCTGAAATTTAATGGTCATGGTAATCTTTTCCCTTCTATGCATTACTTTTTGAATTAGTTAAAAGTGAGAGCACAGTACCTAGCTCAAGTGCCAAGGCAGACAAGTTGTCATTAGACATCAGCTCATAATATGACATGTATCCAGCATATCCATCACAACTGTATACAGATAAATCTGAATGCACCAAGTCCTTTACTCTATGTATAAACCATGGAATGGAAATGGGTCTTGAAAGAGTGGCAAAATTTGAATAAGCATGTCCTGATAAGGAAGTGAAAGTCAGATTCGGCACTGCAAGACTAAAATTCCAAATGTTCCGATGTTTTGCCAAGTCGTGGCCTGCAACTAAGCAGTCGTCATGTGTTGGAAATATGAGTGTAAAATATTGCATCTTACATTTACTCGTCCCCGCATTAGTCATGGCCCGCTTATGTGATGCTTGTCACTATAAGCATTAATGTCATTTTTTTTTTTTTTTCCTTGTGGCTTGACACCTCATCGGTGTCGATCATTAGAGGCAGGGTCATATGCCAAATTAATGGGTATGCTGTTTTCTCCATTTTAAAGAAATTTCATTATTTGTCCAGTTATCTCATAATATTGTGTTGAGTTTAGCAAGTATTAATATAACAGTTTAACTGCATTATTGTTATGCAAGCCAATTTTTTTGTATGTTCAGTTGAATTTTTTCTTGTGATTGTTACTGTGTGACCAGCCTTTTTACAGTAAGGCGTATTTTGTCTGAATAATTAGGGAAACAGAAAGGGTAAACCTTATAAATCCTATGTCTCAAGATAGAAGTAACTGTAATTTCTGCTGTTTAGTTTATTAAAAACATTTTTATGTACTTCCCAGGTCGCACATTCCCTGTAAAGGAACTGTTCTTGGAGGATCTGTTGGAGGAAGCAAAGTATGCTCTGGAAGAAGACTCCCGGTTCACTCGCAAGTTGGGCAAGAAGACAGGCCTGTTGGCCGGAGACCAGCTGGACCTCGAGCTGGCACTAGCGGACGTCTCGACTGCCGCTTCGGTAATACCGAACGCCCACACACGTGACGAGCACCTCACACTCCAACAGCTGCATTTCCGTTACCAGGGTAAGCTATAATGCTACTTGTTGTCGTCAGAATCTGTATTGCTACAGTAAAAGAACAAGCAGCTTGTTGCAGACTTTACTTTTTCATATTTCTGAGAAATTTTGAGTGTCACAAGCAGTCAAATGTATTATTGTAATCAAACTGTAATCTCATAACTGAGCCTTCTGAATATTTGAGTTGGATAGTCTGTTATATGGTGTTACATATTCAGTAACGCAGCTGCTGGTAGATTTTGGCAATAAATGATTATATTACTGGGGATTTAATGAATTCAGAGGGATAGAAACATGAAAGCTGGGGGAGGAGATCAGTTACAGGAATTGATATGAACTGAAATATTGGTTCACAAGTGTATAAACTTGGTTTTTAGACAGACCATGTGAAAAGTAGTTATTATTCAAGGGATACGAGTATGGAATTTTTTTTTCAACTAGAGCAGAGCCAGTTAGTTAAATAATTACCTTTACCTTTTAAATTGAAAATTCGGGCAGGCACACAAGTCCATTGATTAGATCAGTGGTTAGAGTTCACAGCAGCCATTTCTGACCCTAGGCAAATTTAGGGGATGTTGAGGTCTGACCATTGCCCCCCTACTTTCTAGTATTATATCTGCTTTATAGGCAACATCAAAGAAGTTTTAATCGCATTTCCATGATCATATATAGCCAAAAGAGGATTTAATGTAGTCGGTAACTTATTGGTGAAGGAAAACAGATTGTCAGTAGTGGAATATGGCAGTTGATGACAAATAAGGCATCAAATATTGAAAAATTAGTGTTGTTACACCAAGCTCAGACCAGTAATTAATAGTTTTTTCATAATAAGTATTTGTTGATCAAACTGTGAACAATGCAGCAATATTGTTAATATCTGTTAAAGTAATTTTAAAAATCTGTCCTTGTTTTCCTGTATATGATATTGTCATCTGCGCCATGGAATCACTGTTTCAAAAATTGGGTTATGAACCAAAAACAGAGCGTGGTTGGAAAGTGATAACACTCTGGCCTCGCATTCGGGAGGACGCTGGTTCATTCCCCATCCGGGCATCCAGATTTGAGTTTTCCACGGTTTCCCCAAATCACTCCAGGCGAATGCTGAGATGCTTCGTTCAAAAGGCCATGGCTGAATTTCTTCCAATTCCTTGTCCTCAGTCCTTTCCCACCTCTAATGATGTCGATATAGACAAGACGTAAAACTGCAAGTACAAAAAAAAAAAAAAAAAAAAAAAAAAAAAAAACCTAAAGCACTATAGGTTAAATTACTTATTACAACGAGGGGAGTTGGCGTGGCTTTTTATTTCTGAAAGGAAGTTGGCAAGTACTTTTAGATTCGAAGAGGGTGTGGTAGGCCGAAAACGGTTGGGAACCTATGATTTAGATAATTATTAACTTTCTGTACAATCCCTAACTCCCATTCTTGTTTCAGATAATTGTGTAAAAACTATAAAAATCTATCATTTAAAAACTAAAGGAATTTCATATTTTAAGATTACTTTTTATACTAATTTCACATTGTGGATGCAGGATGTAGTCATTATAAGTATAACATTTTTTTTTCATTGACTCTTGGTATGTCAATAAAAGTGTTAGAACCTTCAGGAATGTTCATAGTTTCTAATCAAATTTTGTTTTCTGCATGTTTATTCTTCTTATAACTGCTCTTGTTAATATTTTCATCTTTCTTCTTACCTTTGTAAAATTGGGATGTATTTGTTTAGTGCTATTTAGAAATTGATTCATAATAATTTTTTATCCAATTTAATTCTGTTTTTTATCGTATGGCAAAGTAACTATCTATTAGCGTGTACTTTGTATTTTGCAAATTTTTTAATTTTCCTACAAATGAAATGTTTGCTATTCCCTTGTGCTTTAAATCAATTTCTGATTTGCAGTTATGGTCAGTTCTTCCTTTTTATGTACTACTCTTAATTCTTCTCCCAATATTTATCCAGGCTTCATCACCAGTATATACCTCTATGTTCCCACCACTCTCTCTCTACCTCCTATCTTCCAATGACATTCACCCCTTGTCATATTAATGGTTGACTTTGTTCCGAGTTAATTACCACAAACAAATCTAGGTGCCCTGAGTTGCAACTTTTCCAACTCTTGTATTTTTTTTATTATTATTATTATTATTTATTTATTTTGCCCCTATACACATAAATGGGATCCTGTTGTACCATACTCAAGCAACGATCTGTTCTAGATTTTGTATCTAAAGATGACCGTGATATCAGAGCGCTGTTTATCCTAATGATTAACAAACTGAAAGTTTGTAATTCTTCTTACAGATTACAGTTCTCAGACATGTAAAACTTTGTACCTGATGGATCCAGAGAAAATAAACAATGATCTTATTGAAGCTGCTTTAGTTTGGATTGCTGACGGTGATCACAACTATCCTCGTTCTGGTTCGATATTGGTAAGTTCCGTTTTCTTTTCGCTGCATATTTCATTTTTCCCCACTAACATGATCGTTATGTTTAATTGATGATGCATATTCTTTTGATGCCTTGTAGTGTTTCCAGCTGACTTGTATTTTATTTCTAGAAGGTGATTTTTCATGACAAACATTTTTACTCCCTTCATATGTAACTAAAATTGATAAATGAGATACCATTTTCAAAGATTAAGTTCTCTCCTTCTGATGAATTGTTAATTTGTAATTGCATATTATTTGTTTATAATTTAAAGTTTTTGTCCTAAAAAAATTTCTGTAGTCGTGTTGATTTGGCACAGGTGATGTGATGCCTTTGCCACATTTACACGATTCAGTATTCCAAACAACTATTGTTCATGTTATGCTTCCTAATAAACAATGATTACAACCTGAGCAGTTATTTTTTTGTCGTACATAAAACCATCAATCTCACTATTAAATTTTAACACTTCACTGTATTTTGTTGGCAAGAGTACTACATAATGAAAAATCATTTCACGTTTACATTTATGTACACTATTTCTCCAAAGTACAGAATTTCTGCTCTGACCCACTAGAATATCTAAATTTTAATATGTGTAGTTTTTTTCCTACTGCCTTTTGATTTCAGCCTATTCACTTCTATTTATGACCCCTCCTTTTCTCTCTTCTATTTTCGTCCCTAATTTGAATTTCCCTCTCTCCACCCTCACTTTCCTTAAACACAGTTAACTTCCATAGTTGCTTTCGGGTTCATATCCTGTACACTCCATGTTCTGCTGTTTATCTAGTGTTTAATCCTAAACCTTGTGTTTGTTTTGATATTTCTGGGCTGTCATTATAGAACGATGGTCTCTCGCTCTGTGCTTACTTATATATGTTTAGATAGTTATTTTCATAATATGTCCAAACAAAATTCGTCTTGGTTAGAATAAATATTATGGTCTCGCAGGTTTTTCTTCCTGGGATGGCAGAAATAACGTCCATTTATGACCAGCTGAGTGATCACCCACTCCTGGGGATGAGAGCAGGAAAGTTCTTATTGGTTCCCCTCCATTCATCACTAACCAATGAAGAACAGTCGCTTGTATTTAGGTAAGCAAAATACCAGAATGTAAATAGGAGAATTGATATTATGGTAATTTTAATCATGGAAAATAAAAGATAAAAGGGCAAAAGGGATTTATTTTGAAAGTTAATCCTTAGGGATGTCTAATATCCAGGATACGGCTAAGAAATATATGTATTATTTTTATAGAGTGGTCCAGCAATAGACCGAAAAATGTAAGTTGATTATCATTTAGATAATATTTCCATTGTACTACATTGTACACAACAACATACCCAAATTGTAATATTTGCACGTAATTACCAGGATAATCTGCTGAAGATGCTTCTGCAAAAGAAGTGGATCGCATTCGGGAGTTCAATAAATGCACAAACATTCAATTGCTTTGGCGTTATTTATCAAAACCATAAACCTTTTTTGAGCTTAAAAGCTATTTTGGGATGAAAGTGTTTTTAGCTTTTTTTTTAAAAAAAAAAAATACATATGATCATTATAATAGGCAAATATCAAGTGCCTAGACCTATCGACAAAAATTATTTAAAATATCTTAGTTTACTTCATGTGCTCTGAACAATATCATTCACAATAGGATCTGGTGTGGGGAAAAATAAAAATATTTGAATGGGGCTGTGTAAAATGTAATCATATTATATTTTAACTATGCTGTTTGGTGCTGGGTCAAAGAAATACAAAACCTGTGCGGATTTGAAGTGTCTGATTTATTCAATTTATGAGGTGTGACAGACAGAAGACAGTAGACAGTCAAAAGACTCCACTTTTCTTTGGGAGTGGAACCCTGAAAAGTTATTTTTTTTCCAGTATATATTATGAGGAGAGAAATCAATCTTTAGTTTTGACAGCTGACAGATAAGGCACAAAAGAAAATTTATGTATTTCTTTATTCTGATCATTGAGTGGTGTGCTTTTTCTTTATCTTGATCTATAATATTGTATTTTGTTGGTTAATAACATTTAAATTTTAATTAACAGCAAAATGTATTCGTTAGTAAGCTTATGAACTTTTAAAATATTTAATAAGATATACTTACTAATATAAGGAGTAAAAGATCAGGTACTGCATATCTTGAAAATGTTTATTAATATCAGTGTGTGTAATTTCTTTCTAAATGTTCATGTTTTCTCCATTTCACAGGAAACCAAAGGGAGGAATGCGCAAGATTGTCCTCTCCACAAACATAGCTGAAACTTCAATAACCATTGATGATTGTGTGTTTGTCATAGATTCTGGGAAAATGAAAGAAAATAGGTGAGGCATTTTAATTTTTTGCTGAAGTGTTTCTATTTAAGATCCAATCTCAGACTTAAAAACCTAATAAACTTTACAATTATTGGGCAAATCGTATTCATTTGGTTGAGTGCCTTGAAAATGTTCACAATTTTTTAGTACATAATTTGTTTTTAAAACCAAAAATTTCATGTTTTATAAAACTGACATACAAAAATCTAATCACAAATGAATAATTAGTTCAGTTGTTTTGGTAATTAAATAACTTTGCTTATTTCTTGTTGTGAGCAAACTTGTGGAGAAGTATTGGAATGATCTACACAAGGCTAAATTTATCAGACAGTTTACAATCTAGCAGCTGTGATCATTACTAATGATGGGTTTAATTTCTCTGTAATGAAATAATACTAGGTGACCCCAACCTGCCTTATATCAATCAGGTGAACTATGTTCGCAGAACTGACAGCAGCGATAAAACATCTTGGCATTGTTCTCAATGTGTTCACTGATTATCATCTTGAACAGAAGGTTCCTGAACCAACAAAGTGTTTTAAGGGTTACCAAACAAAAGTAAGAACCTATGGTTAATGTTACAATGAAACTCCTATTTGACAATGAAAATAAGGAAAGTTGGTGAAAATAATCTATCACCACAGCTGAAGGCACATATAAGATAATGTCAAAAGCTCTTCAAAAATCATTGAACCAGTAATAGACAAACAGATCTGAGAGTACCAAGATGAGTTTTAAAAAGCCATATCCTGTGTAGAACAGATTCTAAATCTTAAAACTATAATACGGGACAGGGTTACAAAGAACAAAAACTATGTTACAGTCTGTATGGACTTTCAGAAAATTTAAGACCAAGTAGACAGTCCCATTACTGAACAGTTTACAAGAATTTGGTATTGGATAGATCTTCAATGAAACAAAGTCCAGAGTAAAAATTATGTGAGAGATCTGAAACTAATTTAAAATTAAAACTGGTGTCTGGCAGGGAGGCGGACTGTCCTTGATTTTTTTTAACTGTGTCCTGGAGAAGATAATAGAGTATGGGAAGATAAACTGAAAGGGAACTAAATAATGGAATAATATTAGGTTTGAAGCACAGGGGTTGGAGAAAACTGTTCGACTTGTGCTGATGACAGCAATTCTATCTGGAAGTATAGAAACTGCATTTGAACTAATTAACCTTCTAAAAGAAATAGCAGGATAAGTTAGAATTCAGATATCGTTCGAGAAGATAAATTCATGACCAATATTAGGGAATCGCCCACAGTACTAAACGGAGTATTGATAAATTAACAAGGTCAATAAATTTAAATATCTAGGTGAAGTAATTCAGATTAATGGGCTTGATAAGGAATCAAACAGGTAAAGAGCAAGAAAACTAGGACAGGAGAGCTTAGGCAATGGAGGAATCAAGATTTATACAAGGAAGAAGAAAATGAAGGAATGCCATACAGAATCAGGAAGAGGAGATTTTTTTTTTCGTTTTTGAACACATAACACGAGCAGAAAATAGCAGACTTACAAAAAGAATTTTCTATCACATCTACAAGAGTAAGAATGGCAACCAGTGGATACAAGGAGTAAAGAGAGGAGATATGATAGAGATGGAAATAACAGAAGATACAATACAGAAGAATTTCAGACAATTGTTACAAACTTTCAATAGTTTTCAGGAGAAGAAGAGGAAAGGTGATAACATATGGATCCAAGATAGGAGTAAACAGCAAAGTGAAAGGATGAAGAACTATTGTAGGACAAGAAAACTAACTTTGAGGTCAATGAGCACGATTACTTTCTGTGGTCGTATTTCCCCCAAAACAAAGTATCATTCAGAGAGTCTCAAAATCGTGTTTCTCAGTTGCCAAGAACTCCACAGAATTATCCTTTTAACCCTCTATACACCTCTAAAATTTGAGCAAAAACAGTGAGCTGAATGTCTGGTAGTCCCTTTGCTAGTTAAAGCATGCTGCTAAGTAGTATCATTTGTTTAATCCATACATTCATGTGTTCTCTCAGTACTAAAGTAACGTCATCATTAGCCATTTCTGCTTTTGTGGATTGTCCAGCACATCCTCTTCAGTACTAAAGTAAATAGGAAAAATTTAAATGTTTGTTACAATGATAAATTGATGTAAGTCATGTTTCACTTTGTGTGTGTGATACTTTTTATCAAATCTATGAAGGTTATTTTTTGTTATTTAAGAACAAATTCTGAAATTGACAGGTTTGACTCTAACAAGAATATGGGAAGCTTGGAAATGGTGTGGGTGTCGCGAGCCAACGCCAAGCAACGACGAGGACGAGCCGGACGTGTGATGCCCGGAGTGTGCGTCCACCTGTACACTCGACACAGACACGACTACTGTCTGGAAGGCCAGCCCGTGCCGGAGTTACACCGCGTCCCACTGGAGCAACTGCTGCTGCGAATACTCACCATGCCTGTCTTCCAGGGAGCGGGCGTCCACTCTGTCCTCAGTGAGTAGAAGTGGTTGCCCGTTTATTATTATTGTGCGAGACTGAAACGTGAAATGTTTAATTTCTTGGTAGGACAGTGCTCTATTACAGGTTCTCAACCTTTTTTGTTGTCTACTTGTTTAGTTTTATACGTGAATCGAAGTATAAATGAATGGGAATGGCAATGGCTTTTGATGTATGATTATCCATCTCTTATAATGGAAGTACAGGCAGAATGGTGTTTTTATGGAAACCTATCAAGTGTTATTCTCTGTGAACTCTACACTAGTTTCTTCCTCCTACCAACTCTGTAAACTCCACTTTCTTCCTTCCCAAATCTCTCTTTAGGCACACGCACAAACTTTGGTTATAGTTTGTTTTCATTTCTTTGTGTATATATTTATTAAAGGCTATAGAATTTTTACAGTATGCATTTTATTTTTACAGTTTTATTCCACTGTTCTTAACCTTCTGTTCTTTCCTATTTCTCTTTGTTGTTCCTAGTTTTAGAAACCCTTCTCTTCCCAGCCTTTTATGCAGTCAGCTGCCACTGTTCTCAGATCCTATCCTTTGCTAACCGAGCATGGTTGGTGAATGGTTAAACACACTGGCCTCACATTTGGGGGTACGCCAATTCAAATCCACATCCGGGCGTCCATATTTGGATTTTTCATGGCTACCCCAAATCACTCCAGGCGAAAGCCGGTATGCTTCCTTCAAAGGGTCGTAGCGAAATTATTTCCTAGTTAGTTTTCATGGTAAATTATTCTGGTCATTAATCAATTACTTTCAGTTCAATTTTTGGCTGCTTTTATTTCTTTCACCTACTGATTTAAAATACAGTGCCTGATTGTGGTCACAGTTTTATATAAAATCCATAGTACCAAAAGAAGTGTGCAGATTGCAGTGATAATGAGTTTTATTCATTTACTCAAAAAGATTATATTAAACCGACATGATAAAAATTGCTTCTTGTTCAGGTTCTAGCCAACTAGTAAAACATTACAAAATATTTGCTGTTCAGAGTGTGAATCCCTAACTTTTTCCCACATGTTATTTAATGAATATAGCTTAGAATTTCACAGTTGTAGAAAGTTAGTCTTGCACTCATCAGGTGTGGCCCAATTTCTGGTGTAAAGTTCATTTGTGGCAGGGGTGAAGCATTAATTACATGTCACCCAATATGACAATTTTGGTGCTAAAATGTGGTGCCAAAGTACTCGTTTAGATTTCTGGAGTGTTTGTACCGATTTCAGATCGTACGATAGAACCACCGGCCACTCAGAATATAGATTCTGCCCTTCAGAGGTTGCGAGATATCGGAGCCCTTGACGAGGAGGAAGACCTCACACCACTGGGGAAACATCTCGCTGCTCTCCCTGTTGACGTCAGGTAAATTCATTCGTGTAAACGTTTACCCAAGGTACAACTCATTTTCTCATGTTTTCTTGAGGAAGCTAAACTTTTTCTAATGCACCCTAGTTATGTGATTTCGCCCAGCATGATTTAAAAAAGATCTTGTAATAAATCATTAGATTTGTAAGAAATTCTCACAATTTTTTTCCAATCAAATGCACAAAATATTAATGATAAAAAAATAAACTTGCTAAACAATTCTGTGCAGTCAATTTTAAATTGCCTCTTTTCATTTGCTTCTAATACTTTTAATGTACAAAATATTTTAATAACTAACAGATGTCGTTTTATCAGCTTTTTGATGATATCATAAAATTAACTCCGACAAATTTTTGTTTTTAATTCTCACATGTGTATCCTGTTGCTTTGATCCTCAAGTTTTTCTTTTACTGGTAGCTTTTTGAAAGACTTCTTTAAGACAATATTTTTTTTTTTACTTTGATTAATTGACAGCATTGGCAGTCTGTACTGGCAGCTCTGGCCGAAATTCATAATTATTTCACCATCTTCATTAACTGATGCTTCCTGAAACATACAAAATTTGTTTTTGTTGACACTTCCTCAAACATGGATGAATCTTGCATTAACGAGGTGTCAAGACCATATTTTTGGCACCATATTGGTCTTCTTTCAAATTTTGTAACCGCTGGTTTTCTTTATGTCACAGTTCCATATTCTATGTGTTGGCATTATGAAACCATAAAGGAATACGATAAAACTGAATATTTGAAATGCTTTTAACCACTGGCTCCCAGATGAGTGATACACTGCCACCACCGATTCCATCCCGGTGGCAGCATTGTAAGACAATCTGTTTTCAAATTCTGTTCTTTTTTAAAAGTGTGAAAATATGAGCAAGATTGTGGTAGACATAATTCCTAATAACCGACTCTTATTAACCTCTTCCGGGACATTGTGTATGTTTGTTCCTAAGTTCAGTTTCTTTGCTTATAGTAGTTTTACCACCCAGTGACAACTACTGTGCAAAGTGATCCTCTATTTAATAATGGTGCAATAGAGCTTATATTTGTACAAGTTGATTCAATAACAAACATTAGTTATTTCAGTAGTCCCAATTCTTTTTTCGAAATTCATATGGTACATGTTGATATATGCCCTGTGTTCTTTAATTCCTGTCCTCAAATATTTCCCTGTTCAGATTTCATATCACTGATCTGTCGTTACCATAAATATTTTTTATCACTGTATCCATTTTTCTGCCTGCTATTAACAATATGAATGAATAGCCTATCATCTTATCATACTGGAAAATAAGTGTCTTGTAATACTTTTCTCAAACTTCTTTTGGACTTAACACTATTGCTATCTGCAAGTTTATAGTGCAGCTTATTTGCTAATTGAAACTGTTTTGTCTTTCTTGTGAAGGATAGGCAAGCTGATGCTGTACGGTGCTATCTTCTGTTGTCTGGACTCCGCACTGACGATAGCTGCGTGTCTCAGTTACAAATCTCCATTTGTTGCTCCGTTTGCCCTCAAAGAGTTGGCAGACAAAAAGAAGAGGTCGTTTGCCACCGCTAACAGTGATCAGCTTACTGTGCTCCGAGCTTACAAGGTGAAAGTGCCCAGAGGTGGTTATTTCTGTATATGTGGTTATTTTTTTGTATTGTAGAACTGGATTAAGTAACTGAGCTTGAAACTCTGCAATGGCAATTTGCCATGTCGGTGTCAATCTTTTTTTTTTTTTAAATGCATACTATCCCCTTTAATAATAGAATCTATTCCATTAAGCTAAATGTGGCCTCCAAATCTGGTGTCCTATATGGAAGGATCTTTGCGGTACCAAGCTGGTTAACCAATGAAAATGCGATTTAGCAATACACCTCAAGTTACTAAATTCAGATATCTAGGAGAAATTATCCAACCTGCAGGACTAAATTGTGAAGCAAACAATGAGAGAATATCTAAATTACAAAAAGTGTATAGAGTCACCTGGAACAGATACAACAAAATGTCAGTATCCTGAAATGCGAAGTTAAGACAATATAACACTGTAATCAAACCAGAGGCATTATACACTTTGGAATCTATGATTATTGGGGGGTAGATCATTTATTAAATATATTGAAAAGCAAGGAAAGAAAATCTTTGGCCTGTTTGTACAAAAAGAATTTGGATGAAAAGGAAATTATATGAACTATACCAGCATTTGGAAAAAATTTGACATGTTCAGGAAAAGACAAATTAGATTCTTCGGCTATATTATCAAAAAGAATAACAAACTAACCAAAAGAATTCTCAACCTGGCCATTTCAACGAATTGGCTAATTGAAATTGAAAAGGATTTTCAGGAAATCAGAATCACAGATGACATCATATAGGACAGATGCAGGTTTAGTAGCATGGTCAGTAACCACCAATTTTCAAACCAACAGTATATTAGGAGGAGGAGCATCTGGATGCAAGAATATAGGAAAGATCTCAGCAAAAGGATGAAGAGATTTTGGGAAAAGAAGAATCTATTCCATCTTAAAGTTGACAGAAAATTGACCTTTAAAAGATGAACACACTTGATTATGGTGCTGGATAACGCTCACTCATATTCCATGGACAACAAGAGCTGGCAATATATATGTTGTAGACTTTATTAGAGCAAAGGTCGTTGGAGTGCATAATCTTAAAATTATAGTTCTCATATTTTGATCACATTATATCAAGCTTACTGGGAATAATTTGTGACGTGTGCCCACTAAAGCCTGTGATGGCTTGATAATATTGTGGAGTTGTTTGAAATGAGGGGAGCATTGAGAAACCAAACGTTATGGTGAATTGTGATATACCCACAAAGTTATATACTTGAGAGGAATGATGGAGTAAATTTCAGATTGACATTTTATAATCATTGGGGCATTTAATGGGATGGTACAAAGCTTCATTAACAACATAAAATAAAAATATATCAGCATTGAATTTATAGTTTGCAAATGGATGTAAGCAGTTATAATGACTCCTAGTGTAGATATCGCTGAGCTGTCAACAGTAGTTAGAAAGCACCGAAGGAGACAATACTTTGATGACCTCACTGTCACTTATGATGAACTTCATGTCCAAAAATATGTGAAAAGAAATTAAATGAATTTAAATTTTTTGCTGGAGTGTAATATGCAACGCATTTCATAGAAATAACATGGTTCTGAACTGGCCAAAATGAAGAAAAAGGAAGTTGTCAACCATCACTAGGATTATCAAAGTAGTCTGGTTCGTATTGTTGATTTGGTTATATATAAAACTGTTTTTCATACTCTCCATTCAGAATAAAGCTACTTTCGTGGTTTTACTATTCTATTATTTGACTGAAATTGCATTCATGTGTACTTTCTTGCATGAAGACAGTAAAGCTTTTCCAATTTTCCAATCTTCACATTCTACTAAAATTTCAGCTGTGCCTAATATGGACGTAAAGGCCGTTCTTTTTTATTATTATTATTATTTTAAAGTTTATACAGTAAATGGAAAATTGCAAAATATTTTTTGACTAAGTATTATTCCTTTTAATAACATACCTACAGGACATATAATAGTTGGATAAAGGAAACAAAGAAACTGCCGCGAGGCACTGAAAATAAGATAGGATAGGAAAAAATAAACAGTTACCCGTCACTTACCACAGATGAAGGCAGGAGGGCGAGACACGTAAAAACACAAAAACAAAAGAATTACACAATATTTCGACCTAAGTCTTATTCATGTAGGAGGCGAGACATATGGCAGGGGGAAAGATGTGGTCACATCCGAGCCCGCCACATGAATGAAGCACAGGCGGAAAATGCGTGGTAGTGGAAGAAGGGGGGGGGGGGAAAGGCTTGACCAGCGATAAAAGTGAAACAAATCAATATAATCTCTGTGCAGCTTAGTTCAAAAAGTTATAATTGAAAATAAAGGGAGATAGAAGAATTTAAAATATATATATATATATACAAAAAAAAAAATAATAATAAATAAATAAATAACCGACTGTAAAATGAAATGAGAGATGGCAAGTGACAGGTTTAACGTAGGTTTAGGCCAGGGGTGTGTCTGGTGTCAAGGATATGTTGATAGGCTAGTTCCCATCTGCGGAGTTCTGAAGGGGTGGTGGTGTTTGGAAAAACTCTAATAGCTCTGACTGTGAAACAGGTGTTGAGGTTGTTTGAATTATGGAAGTTCGCATGAATTGCCACGGGATGGTCTGGGTTGAAGTATAAACTGTTTGCCTGTGGCCATTCATTCTGTAGGAAAGTTGTTGAGTGGTGAGACCAATGTAAGAGGCAGTGCAGTGGATGCAGGTGAGTTGGTAAATAAGGTGAGTGGTAGCACATGTGGCATGTCCAATTATAGGGAAAGATTCGCCTGTGACAGGATTAGAGTAAGTAGTGGTGGCAGGGTGCATGTTGCAAGTTTTACAGCGGGGTCTGTTACACTGGGAAAGATCCCTGTGGAGGTCTAGGGGAGTCGGCAGGTAAATACTTGTGGACCAAGATGTTGTACAGATTGGGCGGTCTGCTGAAGCAAGTGCGGGGAGCAGTGGGTAGGATTTTGGGAAGGAGGAGACGCATTTCAGGGAAGGAACGTAAGAAGTCATGCCCACGGCGGAGTATCTGGTTGACAGATTCCAGGCCAGGAAAGAACTGGGTGACAAGTGTTGGACCACGGTCAGCTTTAGGAGGTGCAGAACGAGGGTTGTGGGTGATGGCACGGGAAATTTGTTTTTCCACCAGATCATGGGGGTATTGGCGGGAAACAAGGGCTTGGGATAGTTTTTGGGAGTAACTGGAGATTGATTCATGATCAGAACAGATGCGTCTGCCACGGATTGCAAGGCTGTATGGGAGGGAACGTTTAATGTGGAAGGGGTGACAACTGTCAAAGTGTAGGTATTGTTGTAAATTGGTCGGTTTAATGTGTACTGAGGTATGGAGGGTCCCCTGTCGTAGGGTGATATCTACGTCAAGGAAGGTGATACAGGTGTGGGAATATGACCATGTGAAATTGATGGAGTGATTATCATTTAATGAGTTGAGGAAGTCTAGGAGGTGGTCCTCCCCGTGGGTCCAGATCATAAATATATCATCTATGTATCTGAACCACACGAGGGGACTGAGGGGGGAATTCTTCAGAAAAATATTTTCCAGACGGCCCAGGAAAAGGTTAGCATAGGACGGGGCCATGCGGGTACCCATGGCAGTGCCGCGTATCTGGTGGTAAATCTGGGAGTTGAAGGAGAAATAGTTTTTGGAGAGGATAAAGTTGGCAAGGGATATGAGAAAGGATGTTCTGGGAAGACTGTTTGGAGGGCGCATATCCAAGAAGTGCTGAAGGGAACTGAGGCCTTCAAGGTGGGGAATATTGGTGTACAAGGAGGTTACGTCAATTGAAACAAGGAGGGAGTCTGGTGGTAGAGGACTGGGGACTTTTGACAGACGTTCCAAAAAATGTGGTGTGTCTTTGATGTAAGATGGAAGGTTCTGCACAAAAGGTTGGAGGTGTTGATCCACCAAGGCTGAAATTCGTTCAGTGGGGGAACCATAGGCCGCAACTATAGGTCGTCCCGGATTGCCAGCCTTGTGTATCTTGGGGAGAAGGTACAAAGTAGGTGTGCGGGGATTTTGAGGGGTGAGAAGGGATAAGGATTGTGAAGAAAGACCTTGTAAGGGGCCTAGGAGGTCCAGGAAGGAGCGAATTTCGAGGCAGATGGAAGAGGTGGGATCTGTGGCATGTGGACGATAGGTGTTGGTATCAGAGAGCTGTTTAAGGGCCTCCGCATCGTAGTCACTGCGGTCCATGACCACGGTGGTGGAGCCCTTGTCTGCTGGAAGGATAATGATATTTTTGTTATTGGACAGTTCTCTCATGGCCCGGATTTCAGTAGGGTTGAGGTTATTGGAGTTGGGAATAGAGTTGAGGAAAGATTTTGAGGATAAGGTCGATGTGAGGAAGTCTTGGAACAGGAGGAGGGGATGATTTTGGGGAAGTGGAGGAGGGTCAAGTTGGGATGGTGGTTTGAACTGCTCTAAGCTGGACTCAATCTCACCTCGGCGGCTGTCACTCTCCGTTGTGGTAGCAAAGTGATACCGCCAGCGGAGTGTGCGGCAGAAAGCAAGCGAGTCCCGGACCAGAGCAGCATGGTCGAACTTAGGAATAGGCGAGAAGGAAAGTCCCTTGGAGAGGATAGAGAGTTGTGGTTCAGACAAGGACGTGGACGAGAGGTTGACCACTGACCGTTGTGGTGTGTCTACAGGTCGGGCAGTGGCACGAGGGATGGGTGGTAATGGAGGTGGGTGTGGCATATTAAAAATGTGGGCAAGACATGGGACTTTGGCAACCAGGGGAGGAGGTGGTGTGTGCTGCCTATGTGAAGGATGTTGGTAAGGAAGAGACAGGCCTAAAACAAGGTAGCTTTTCAATAGATTTGATAGCTTTTAGCAGATGTTTTTGTGCACATTTCTGTTGCAACTGTCTGCACTCTGTGAAATTTGTTTAAGATGTTGAGTTGGGGCAGGGATGCATTAGACAAAGAATCTTGTGGAAAGACGAAAGTTGAATCGAATGTTGCTGGGCTTTTAGTAGATATTGCTGGAGAACAATATGGGTGAGAGTAAGCGATTGTGTGAAACGAAAATCATGGAGAGTTTGGTGGAGTTGTGGGTGGCAACCGGAGACTGGTAGTTTTATTGTCAGGCCATTGGGGGGTATGTTGAAAGAGAGGCATGATTGAAGGAAAAGTATATGGGAGTGGAGTCTAGTGAGGTGGATGGCATGGAAACGGAATTGTTTCAAGTAATGGTAAATTGGAGACATGATTTTAGAGAAGTTTATGGAAAGAACAACAGCACACGACAAGTTAGGAAGATAATGGTCAGTAGGTCAGAGAGCCACAATGAAGAGGAGGGAGATAAATAAATAAATAAAAGTAAATATAAAACTGGGGGGTGGGGGAATATTTGGAAATTTCAATTTAAGCGGCCACAGGCACAACAGAAAAATTAATTTTATTATTTAAGCGATGCCAAAAATCGCCGGAAAAAAAAAAAAAAAAAATAAATAAAAAGAAAAATTATAAAACCAGTAAAGAAAATAAGAAATGTAGTGCTTGGTCACTACACCGACAATAAACTGAGGAGGCAGATAGTGAAAACGGTGGAAAAAGTGTGTTTACTGAAACGCCGATTTTAAAAAAAAAAAAAAAAAATGTGAGGTTAATTATAATAGTGGCATACTTATTCCAAATGCTTTGCCTTTGACCATAATGCTGGCCTGAAGTTACACCAGTCACTCCTTAGTCGCAGCGTTCATTGATTGCAAAGACAACCTCAGTTCATGTCAAGGCTTGTTTTAATGATTAAATGGCATATTGTGTCCTTCAAAATGGACTACAATTTGCAGTTTAGATTACCTGACAACTAATTCTCAATGCTTACGAAACTGAGTAAACTATTTTGGAAAGTCCGTGTGGTTATCCCTGAATCTCATTTTTTTAACTTAAAATTGTGTTAGTAATTGTATTTTATTAGAGGCTGAAAATAAATATGAACACATGTAAGATGACAATCTATCTACTTGAAACAAATGAAACAAAACATTAACATACTACATTTGATACCAGTTGAATTACATTTTTGAGGCAAGTTTCACACCTTGCAAATTTTGCCACTTGCTTCAGGAATGTAAATGTCTACATGACCAACAGCTCAGTCTCAAGTTCCAATTTTGTTGCATTTATCTCCAGGTTGCCATTTTGCACAGGTTTATATATTTCCTGTCCAAATCTTTAGTGACATCAGCCTGCCACATAGCTCTTCAGTAAGGTTTGCAGATTACTTACTGTAGATGTAGGCAGGAGGGCAGTGAAAACGCATTTTACTACATTCCAGTAAAAAGATCTTACTTACGAACACAGGTGAGAGAAGGGATCGGAGGTACACAACCTCTTTACATAACTGAAGCTGGGATGCACGTGGCAGTGATAGGTTGAGAAGGGGATAATTTTAAAGTCTATACTTCTGTTTCTGCACCCTCCCCTCTTCCCACTCACCACCACCCTGATCAGAGCAGTCAGCCGTAGCCTTCATTGTGTGATAATACCATTTGTGAATGTCCATTTCCTTTATAATTTGTCTTATGTCTGTACATGAATAAGGTTTTTATACAGAATATTATAAAATGTTTTTGTTGTTCCCCTTTTACCTTCGTCTTTGATAATTGACGGTTTTACTTTTCATAACCATCTTTCTAAAAGGATTTTCATTCTCATTGTTCTTAAAATGTAGATTTTTTTAGCAGAACAGATAGTGTATGCCACTGTATGTAGGTATGAAAGCATACTATATTATTAATTTTATTAGGATGCTCTGGTGGAAATTCCCCTGGTTATATAATTTCACCATTTTTAAAATTCTTTTTTTTAATTGAAGTGTTCATTTACTCTCACCCCCCCCCCCCCCCACATTTACTTTTCTGATTTAGAAATTTTAAATTCCTTAAGTGTTTCTGGTAAATTATTCATCTCTTCACTTGGTAATTTGTTCTAATCCTTGACACCATTATTAACAAACAAAAAAATTCCCACTCCCTTATGCATGAAATCGAGCGCTAGCTTGTGGTCATGGTTGCCTTTCCCCTTCCATCCATTATTCCCAATTCTTTGACCAATATCCCTCCAAGCTACATCATCAACATATGCCCTGTACATTTCCAGCACTCTTTACCCTCCTTCTTTCCTCTTATGACTTCCAAACCCAGATCCTTTATCCTATCAGATACTGGCTGGGTCTTGGGATGATTTCCACAAATATAGCTGCTCCTCTTTACACATCCTCCAAATCCCGTATTTGATAACCAAAATGTGGGTCCCAAACTTCACCACCATATTCAATCAATGGTCTGATCAAATTTATGTAACCCACTTCCTTAACTTATCTGGTACATCCTCTCATCACCCTCTCCAGTAAATGTAATTTTTTAAACCTTTTCCTATGACCTGCCCAATGTGCTCTGCCCAGTTAAGTTTGTTATCAAATGTTATGCCTTGTAGACTCCCATGACCCTCCTCCTGTGTTGCAATGAACCCCATTCCAGCTCTTTTATCATATCTGTTACTGATTGCATTCTGCAGTAATTTCTAGAAACAAATCTAGCAGCCCTTTTTTTGCACACCCTCCATCTCCTGTATTTGATACTATTCCCTAGTGGTCTCATTAAACCAGTCACTTAATATCTCTGCCATTTTAAAATCCTCAGCAACTTCAACTCCGTTCTTATCTACAATAGTCTGAATACCTTCCCTTCCCCTCAGTTTTGTAATATGGCCTTAGAATACTTGAAACATTATATCTTTTTATCCACAGGAGTGGCTGAAACATTGTGCGACAAGCCGGAAGGCGGGTGCCGTATTTGCCCAGGAGAATTATTTGTCATTCAAGACATTGCTTACCCTGGCAGATATGAAGCAACAGTTCCTAGAGTTGCTGGCTAGCATTGGCTTTGTACCGACAGACCTTCGAGGTGTGAAGAGGGGCTCTGGTATAGACAGGATAGCTCAAGTCACCGGCAGCCAGGTAATTAGAATCTAAATTTAGATCCTGGTGTTGGTTTAAATGTTTTTTTGTTCTAAAATGACAGCACTGAAGTTTAATTTTTACAAACCATTTACCAAGTTGGCATCAAACTGAACATTATCGGAGGATTTAAATTTGCTTCCATGGAATATTTCACACTTGGTAAATACTACAACTAAACCCTTTTCAGTCATTGTTGGAACAGAAACCAGATCATTAAGATCTGTAACATAATACATTACCTTAACACCCTCAATAAATTGGAATGCTATAGAATCACTACCATTTGAAGCAATGCTGGAGTTACTGCCAAAGTAACAATCAACAAATGATTTTCACTGAAATTTTGTAAGTTATCTTTACTTCTGGACTTCGTGACAAACAACTAAAGATTCGATTATCTACTCACCACAACTCACTTGAAAATTTGTACGAGTGGTTCCCATAGCAACAAGGACACCTTCTGGTTTTTCTTGATTGGTTTTCTCTAAACTGGAATTCCTAGAGGTGGAATGTGGCTGAGAATCTGTATTTCTTGCACCTGCAATCTTTTGTGTGTAGCAATTTTCCTTGATGTGAGCTATCTTGTGACAGTAACCATCTTCCATGTCTTTGCTATTGTTTGGAATGCTAGCAGGTGTGCTATCTGAATGCCAGTGCCTTTTCTGGGAATTTTTCTGTGTTCATTCTTTGTTCTTCGCCTAGAAACTTGCTTAGAATATCATCTGGTGTCTGTGTGGTGTTGGAATGCTCCTTATTCATAACGAGGTTCATATGAAGAATGATGTTCTAGTGGCATAAAGCTTGCTACTACATGATCATCCATTTCAAAGGCAATGTCCTTGAACTACTGTACTGTTTCCATGAACTTTGTTGTATATTCACACATATTTTTGAAATTGTGACATATGGTCCAACAAGGCACAATGGTCCTGGATGCACTTGGGATGAAACTTGTTAGATAACTTGTTCCAAACTAGACCAGCAAACTTCATTGATGATATTGTGTAAACTTGGATGGATACGAAGTCCAATAAGGCTGAGAGTTGTAAGGTATCCCTCGCTCTATTTTAGAGATTTAGTTAAAAACCAGCCAAGTTTGGGGTTAACTTCAGTACACGGTACCACAGTTAAAATCGAGATAACAACTCTTCAAGTACAGTAAAGTAAACAAACAGCACATAGCTAACGTAAATAAACCATAAATTGCAATAAATCAATGATACTCCAGCAGGAAATAGGTTATTCCATATAAAAGTAAACTTACACTGTCAGATCCTAATATTGGTTAAGGAGATGTTCTGAACAGATTTAAAAAAATTAAATGTTAAATAACAGTAAATATAGTGTCTAAACAAACCTTTTATCATATCTAATAAACATTATTCCAGAGATAAATAGTTAATTTCAATATAAATCAAATCTAACCCTAAAATTTTGCCATATACCAGATTTGGTATTTCGGAGGAGATTTTAATACAGTAAAGGTTGTAAAAAGCTAATAAAATCCAGGCTTAGACCTACAATAAACATAACTTCACAGTTAAATAGAGTTCTGAGGAGATTTTAAAGAAATAAGTATGATGACTGGATAGTAGAATGAAGCAGATAAAAATAACACATTCGATGGAATTGACCATTTAAAAGCTCTAAAAGTAAATAGAATAATGCCTGAGACAGTTTAGAAGGATAATTGATCAGTTCTAATAGTTTTTAACCACCTAATAATAACAAGAAGTAGTTTTGAAGAAATTTGATCACTCATTTTCATAAACAGTTTACATAAACGATTTAGGCCTTTTAAGTAATTTCAGGACTTAAAAAGTAGATAAAAAGACAGTAAATCATCTTCTCTTTCAGTTTTAATAGATTCCAAGTAGTTTAAATCTGGAAAAATATGAAATATCAGTAAAAACAGGGAGCCGGTAAATAGACGAAATTATCAAGCCTTTCAACATTTAATTCCAATAAAGTTAAACCATTTTAAAAGCGCTAAGAACAGTTAAAAGGTAGTAAATCATCGCAATTAATTTTCTATAACCAGTAAAAGACATTTTACTAACCTGTAGTTTGTTAATCCAATTTCAAAGTAACTTGCCAGAGGCACCGTACACATAATATGCTTTTACACTGATTTTCAACACTGTCACACCATAGAAAGTAAATAATAAATTAAAACAGTCCTAAAGAGAATTAAATTCAACTAAATCTGGTAGTTTCCAGCCGTTTAAGTATTTTTAAATATTATCTGAACATATAAAATAGATCACTCAACTTTAACATTTTCTTATTCAAAAGCCTACTTAGATTCCGGTTTAAAAAGTAGTTTTTCTTAAAGATCCATTCTTCTAGTTTCGTACACATTAATTTCATGTCATTTAAAGCCGTAGAACCGATGTTAGAGAATTTTCTAAAACACTCAGAAATAGCACACGTGGAAATAACAAAACTAATTTATTGTGTCCGAGATATCGCACCCACGAAGATGGGATAACTTTTGAAATACGCAGTTTAAATCGGGCTACACATTAGTAATTTTTCCGGTTTAGTAAGTAACATACCTTCAGAGCCATACATAAAAATACATAAATAATAAAAATGGCGCGAGTGAGAATCTCTGTTTATAGTAATAACTCGATCATTTCATAACCGATTTAAATAAAATTTACACTTTTGAGCGGCTAAAATCAGGGCCAACATTTTGACCATAATGTCATGTTTGTAATTGATGTCGTTTAAAAATTTCTAAAATTTTTAGCGGTGGTGCAATACCGGAATTATTTCAAATTTGTCGTGACGTCAGACCGAAAATTAAAGTTAAAAATAAATTAAAATTTTGCCTCACCACACTACACACGTAAGCTCCCATAACTTGTGCAGTTTCCAGATTTAAATTGATCACCTTAGAGGGAAGTTATAGATTTAGATGTAAGTGAATGTTTGAGAACGCGGAAGGGCACAGCCGGAGTGCAGCATCACGTGAGGTACGTCTATATAAGCAAGCCAGAGCGCGGCAGTGACGCCGGTGATATTGAGTACTTTGTCTAACTTGAAGCAGGACGCACGTCCTCGCGAGTGCTAAGGCTCGGGGCGTGCGCGGAAGCTTATGGTGGGGGAAGTCCAGACACAATTGTCGGTCGACGCCATCTTCAAAATTTTTACTATGAACAATGTGACTAAGGAACTTTTAGACATGTGCTTGCTCTAACTTTCATTTTCATTCTGGGGTAGTGCGGTTTTTGCTCTGTTTCATAATTTGTGATTTTCGCTGAACGATTTCTCTCCGATTGCCTTTGCTAACTGTGAACGTTTGTAACTTATGTGAAAATTTCAAGAATATATTTCAGTTATTCAACTTCAGACTTTCATTTCTACAATAGTACCTTTCTTACAGGAGGTAAAGCTGTAAGTGGCGACTGTGGTCATTTTAACAGTTAGCATCCTACATGGTTTAACACGGTAATAGAACTTTTCAGAACTTTGATAAATTTTGGAAGACTTCGAGTTCAGGTGCTGAAGCAGATACCCACCCCAGTATCCCGCTTGTCCCTGACAGAGTCTCTATGACCTTTGACATAGCATAACTTTCTTGCTCTACATCTGTAGAATCATCAACATATTATCATAGCTTCTGGTACCCTTGGAGTGTCTTCATGGAGCGGGTCTGTTTTATAGTTGTTAGTGTCAATTAACTTGAGAAAGTTAATTATACACACTGCCCTCGAGTTTCTGGATTTTTGGTCAGTTATATTGTTCGGCATGTGCTTCCTGCTGATGAACTGGTTAATAACTTGCATAGACAAATCACTGAACCCATAACCTGTTGATAATGACAGTTCTGAGCACAGGGATGGGGTAGATAAAACTTGGTTATATACTTGAAATAAGACAAATAAAAAGATTTATTCAGAAGAAACAAAACAACTAGCATACACAGGTCAGAGATAAGGCACAATAAACAGATTACATCCACATACAAGCCATTCCCAACAAAAAGAGCCTAATTAATACAAGAAAGAGGAAATTAGTGATCAGCTAAATAGAATGGTTCAATTGGAGAATGTATTGGTAGCTGAGTTACTACTAATATATTGGCAATATATTAAAGAATCTACTTTTGTAAAATGGCACTATTCCAGCATGCCTCTGAATATTGTCACCAGTACGCAGTTTCAGATAACATCTACTGTGTTATTAAATACAACCATTTAATCTACTGCTTCACCTAATAAATACAATAGAATTAGCAATGTAAATTTGCTCCCTCCTTTCTTCCATATTTAGGATTTTTCAGTTGCAATAACATTTTCTAGCCACATACCTTTGAGGACAGCTTCACAATCTATATAAATGTTTCAGTCCATGCCCCAGTGTAAAGATTTAATCCCATAGGGCATAAGGCTTGTGTGTTGATAAAAAGCTTTCAGCCATATGAGAATATCAATTCTGCAATGTTTTGAGGGTCCTGTCCTCCCTTCTCCCTCTTCATCCTTAACCAAATGAAGTAATGGCAAGTTTATACTGTAGCCATTATTTCTTGTGGAGGGGATAGGTATTCCATTTCCAACTTGTGTCCATTTTAATGAACTTGGGCCAGTAATATAATTATAATTTTTTTAAAAAAAATTTCCAACCACCCTTACCACCCTACTCTACTGTAAATGCGAGATTGCAAGCCACATTGAGTCAATAACCAGTATCCTCCTTCACTAGGTGATATGCTGGCTTCTAAGATGTTACTGTTCCAAAAACCCTTGACCTACTTCAAAATTCTTATTACTTCAGACTTAAAAGTATGTCTGCTACAAGTGACTACGTACCTGTATATTATTATTAATTTTAATTGTGCTGGAGCACATACTCCAGTGACAATTCCCTGTCATCTAATTACCCCTTTTTTATTTTATCTAATTTTATTATTAAATTCCTCCCCCTCTACTTTTGCAATTTACAAATTTTAGTTTTAAACTCCTTCAGTGTTTTTGGTAAATTATTCATCACATCACTTGGTAATTTGTTCCAATCCCTGGCACCCTTACCCACAAAAGAAAATTTTCTCACTCCCTTGTGCATGAAAACAAACTCATCACTGAATTTGTGTGATTTGACGATTTTGTTTAAATTTCAGCTGAACGCAAACGGCGACAACTGGCGTCTGCTGGCAGCCATCCTGTGTGCGGCTCTGTATCCGAACATAATCAAAGTGCTGACACCCGAGAAGGTGTACGTCCCCACTGTCAGGGGAGCCGTTCCCAAGGAACTCAACGCTAGTCAACTCAAGTTCAAAACACGAGATGATGGTTATGTAAGTAAAACTGCTCAGAGTGTAATGCCTTTACAATGACTATTTTTGCTTTCTTCAAGGACACAGGGAACCATTTTCTTCTCTATAAAGTGAAAGAAGATAGTTTTATCATTTTCTTTGTTACTTTGTGGTTAACTAGTATTGCTATACCTCTTCGATCATTTGGAATACAATTATTAAAGTTCGGGTAAATCTGTATTTTTTATTATTAATAATAAAAGAAAGGTAAATTAACCCATCACATACCAAAGTTGAAGGCTGCAATGAGAGAAAATGTGCAATGAGGCCAAACAAACACAATATTTTGGTATTAACCTTCTTCATATAAAGAGAAGGAGCCATTTGGTTTCGGACGTGTGTGCATACACGTCCGAAACCAACGAAGAAGGTTGATATCGAAATATTGTATTTGTGTGTCCACGTTACGTGTTTTCTCTCATCACAGCCATCAACTTCAGTATGTGATGGGTTAATTTCCATTTATTTCATTATTTATATCGCCTAGAGTTCACTTCATTTTTCCTTGGTTTCATTGTTTTTGTCAATATTATTATTTTAATTTCATTTTTTTTAGTGTATATGAATTTGTTTTGGCACTAATTATTCCCCCGATTTTTCTTTTTGATGTAGTATGTCTATGGGTTTGAATCTCTCTACTCCCATACTAGACTATCGGAGATGGCACAATCGAGCAGTTCTTTACTTTCCTCAGCAGGATCCTACTTGATATTTTTTTACCAGACATGAACTTGAGTAGCTGTACTGGATGTTCAATGTTCAACTCTGAAGAAAAATCCTCAATCTCTTTGGGAAAGTAGCACCAGTTGCCCTTGAACACAGAAATTAGGGTTTTCTCTTTGAAGTTGGGGAATGTTCCTTATTTCTGATCGTGTAATTTTTTTTATGGTTTTGACTTCACCCCTCAGTTCATTACACTAGGTAATATGACATTACATAGTAATGCTGTTTTCTGACAGAAGTGGTGCTATGTGTTGATGATTTATAGTCTTCACATATCAGCCCCACAAGAGTTGGTGAAATCTTTTCCTGGTGTATTTGTAATCTTTTTCCTGGTGTATTTAGAGAGTATCATTATTTTGTGTAATCGTGTACACCCATATTTATCACATTGTAGTATAAATGTGCTTAATATAAAGGATTATAAAATTCAGCAATGTGTGCAAAATATTTACCATTCTGTAGTGCAAAATGTCACCTTTTGTGAATGAAATCAAAGGCACTAAGTAGTGAAAATGAATTAAATTAGGATAGGAAATGATTCACCACTTCCCTCTAGATGATGGTTGTGGGGCATGAACACAGAAAAGACAAAAGCACACAAGATAAAGAAATTTTCCGGACGAGCCCTTGGGAGGTGTGTGATGACTCTTGTTTCACAGTCTGTGCTATCAGAATCCTCCGTAATAGCACCAGCTCCTCTATACTCAGAAGGTGGGAACTTGCCTACCAGTACAAAATGGGCGCAAAACAATCACCTGGTCTTGACTTTAGATAATACCCAGTCATTATTATTATTACTTATTTTTATCCTCTCTTTGCCTCCATCCCCACAACCTATATTAATCCAACACTAAACTAAGGTGATGTTTGTTTCATAGTCTTTTTTAAAAAAAATTTAAAATTATTTTAATATTTCTAAAAATATTTAATTTATATATGTATATATATATATATATTTAATCTATTGAACATTAGGATAGGATAGAAAACCACCGCTTACCAAAGAAAGGGAGTCCAGCGGCGTTGGTACACGAAAAAAACACGACACACAAATAATAGAATTTTCGAGCATGGCTATTCCTCAGTAGAAGTGAGATGGCTGCACGCAATTTGTTTTAATTATATTTTGCTCTTCCCACCAACCAGATATTAGTTTGGATATTTATCTATGCTCGGGTATTAGCTCTGAATCACTGCCCCTCTACTTTTCCTCTGTTTGAATTTACCCCCCAACATTTTCCTGGACAACAGTTGCTCTGTGAGGCAGTCTCTTGTTCTTCCTCTGGCCACTTCCCTTTCCACTCCATTTCCAGCATTTTCTTTGGTACCTTCTCCTCTCCCATTCTCTTCACATATCAATATTGCTGCATTTCTCTCTTCTTTATTGTAATGATTCCTCCTTGATTTTCTCATTCCTCACTCTGTCCCTTCTCGTTACTCCTCTGAAATTTCATTTCCATAGCTTGTACTTTCCCTTTGTCCCTCTCCGTCTTGTTTCCGACCCATATTTCAAAATTGGCACAAAATAGGTTTTATAGATTAGTTCCTTACTCTTTTTGCAGCACTATTTTTATAACAAAATGTTTATATATATTATTAAAATTAAGGAAGGATAGGGAAATATGACCCAGCACTTACCACAGATGAAGGCGGCTGGGACGACGTACAAAAAACAAACACAAGAGAAGTGCAATATTTCGGCCTACAGCAGCCTTAAACGTGCAGAAGGTGAAGCCCCAGGCGGCGTCACATGCGTACACATAGACAGCCGACTGGTGAATGGCGTCTCAGGCACGGATGGTAGTTTAGGTGGTGGGAGGGGGGGGGGGAGTAAGCTCAAATATTAGATCGATAATCGATACTGATAACGATATGTTATTATTGAAAGAGATGAAAAATAACTGGGTGGGGATATATATATATATATATAATTATAATTGAAAAGCAAAACAAATGTAAGTAGCATGGAAAATAGTAAATACAGAACTAAAAAAATATATAAATGGTATAGATAATAAGTGCTGGGTCTAGTGGGCAGAAATTATTGGAGATTGAGGCCAGGAGGATGTCTGGTGTCAAGGATATTCTGGTAGGACAGTTCCCATCTACGAAGTTCAGAGGGGGTCGTATTGTTAGGGAAAACTCTGATTGCTCTAACTGAAAAACAGATGTTCAAATTATTGATTTTGTGGGAACTGGCATGTTTTGCAACTGGATGGGCCTCATTGTTAGTATAGACTGTCTGCCTGTGGCCATTCATTCTGATAGCTAGGGGATTGGTTGTGAGGCCTATATATGAGCTGGAGCAATGGAGGCATGTCAGTTGGTATATGAGGTGTGTTGTCATGCAAGTAGCATGACCAATGATAGGGAATGTCTCACCTGTTGTAGGATTGGAGTAAGTGGTAGTGGCTGGGTGCATGCTGCATGTTTTACAACGGGGTCTATTGCATGGGAATGAACCCTGTGGCAGTCTGGGCGAATTACTTGGTGAGTACTTGTGGACCAAGATATTACTTAAATTCGGTGGTCTGCTAAAACATGTGCGAGGGGCAGTGGGTAGAATTTTATGGAGGATGGTGCGCATCCCGGGGAAGGAACGTAGAAAATCATGTCCACGGCGAAGGATCAGGTTAATGGACTCGAGACCAGGGAAGTACTGAGTGATGAAGGCGGGGCTGTGGTTAGTATCAAGGGGTACTGACTTGGAGTGGCTGTGTGAAGGAAGGGCTATGACACGGGAGATTTGTTTGTGTACTAAGTTAGGAGGGTAGCTCCGGGAGATGAGAGCTCCAGACAGGTTTTCTGTGTATTGGGAAAGAGATTGTTCATCAGAGCAGATTCGCTTGCCACGGAGGGCCAGACTGTAAGGAAGGGAACGTTTGATGTGCAAGGGATGACAACTGTTGAAATGAAGATATATTGTAAGACCCTATTTGGTCATAGAAATTTAAAATAAAAAAATAGCTAAAAGTAGTGATTATATTGTAAATCTTTAAATTAGTTTTTGGTTGTTAGAAAGAATGTCATTTTTCAGGTCTCACTCCATCCGTCATCTGTGAACTACATTGTTAACCGGTATCCCAGCCCGTACTTAGTGTATCAGGAGAAGGTGCGGACGAGTCGTGTATATGTGCGCGACTGCACCATGGTGCCGGTGCTTCCTCTGGTTCTCTTCTCTGGGTGCACCTTGCACGTGGAACTGCAGCAGGGTAACTTCGTCCTCGCCCTCGACGACGGGTGGATCAAGTTCCTAGTCGACAGGCACCAGGTGAACTTAATAGTTCTCGTCATTACTAATCATTTAATAAAGGTTTATCGCTTGCACTATCAAAGCACTCAAAATTTGCTCAGTCCTATTACACATTACAACAGAGACAAACTTCTTGACTTTGGGAGATAATGCAGAAGTTCTGTTACTAATGTCAGCTTCAGAAGCTTTATTTGGTACCAGCTGTTACTTGCAACTTCATACTTAGAATTTTATTCCTTGAAATAGGTATAGAAAGCTGTAAATTACATAAAAAGTGTCCCACAAACTGACTGCAAGGGAAACAAAGCCTTAGCAACCAATATAACATTACAGATTCTTCTACGTGCTATCCATCTGTCACTATTTGATTAGTTTCCAAAGTTTCATGACAAAATATTTTATTTATCCCCCCAAAAAGTAACCCATATCTTTATCAATGCAATGTTCATAAAGATTGGTTTGGCCATTTAGTCGCAAAAATGTAACGGACCAACTCAGTTACATAAGAACGAAGTCTTTCTCGGTGTTGAGAATGTATGAAATGCTCTCGGGTGACTAGCTGAGTCAAGAATGTGTTGTCACACGATACTTCAGCAACTAAATTCATTGTCGCCATCTGGTGAAGATGGCGACAGTGAATTTAGTTGCCGAAATATCGTGTGACAATTCATTCTTGACTCGGCTAGTCACCCAAGAGCATTTCAAACAGACTTGGTTACCTTCACATTTATAATATTACTGTAGATTTCAGAGTACTTGTATTCAATCTCTCAGTTGATCATATGTATTTTAGATTTCCATGGCTGTCCAAAATAAATTCAGGGCAAATCGTTGAAATAGACAAAGACTGATGGTTTGTTCTGATATATTCTAAGGATATCAAACATACCCAAATTTAGTAATCTGTGTCTGCAAACCATAAGCCAATCCCAATCGGAATAATAGTGGTTTTTATACATTTTTCCAAACTCATTTTTAGCAACTGTTGCAAAGTTCTTTCTGTCTCAGAAATGACATTTCAACATTGATATCAATGGATATTTCAATTTACTTATAAAGAACTTCTTCCTTACTAGACAATTTAATTTACAGGATGCAGAGACTCGGGTACAAGATTTTATTAATATCAGTCATTCAAGTGGATCTTATGTCTCTGTGGAAATTTTTGTGCACGTCTACTTTTTCAATGTGTGAATTTGCATTTTACTATTTATTTTAGTTTGGCATAAATTGTTTATCTCCTATCTCAATACCTTATTCAGTAAGTTACTTTAGACACTAGGCATTCAGAACATAATTATGTATGCTGTACACTATTTAAATGTGGAACATTACTAAGGTAACTTCACCATAACTATTTTGTGTTACTTGGGCAGTAATAAGTTGTGTGTTCATCTGGTCCTCATTTGTGCATTGTGAGCTTTGTGTGCTTATATAAATTATGACTTTTTATACTTTTTTTTCCAACCATGTGTCTTTACAATTATTGAAGCTGTATTTTTGTTTCCTTTGAATTTCTCTTTATTTCAAATTCTGTATGTCTAAATATTTTCAATTCACCTTCCATTTTATATGGGGAAGTATATTTGTGCGTTTATTTTTCTAAGGAGACATTCCATGGCTGCTATATCAATACCATTTTGGAGTGGACCCCGTAATACTTACCTAAAGTTACAATAGATATTTAAATGTAGCAAAGGTATAAGTAACAAAGTTTAATTAACCTTGTACAATAATAATAATGTAAACACCATCAATGAGAGGTTTTTGAGCTGGTATATTTTAGACCACTCCTTTGGCGGGCAAATTGAAATGAGCTGGCGGACCTGGTGTTGGGCAGCCCTGATTTATACTGTTTCTTTGTGTGAAATGTATAAATAGGCACATTATTTGTAATATGTTTACTGTCTCATTTCCAGGTGGGACAGTTGTTGAAAGCAATGCGTAATGAACTCATAAAGCTGTTGGCCGAGAAGATCGAGGATCCGAGCCTAGACTTGGTGACACACAACCGGGGAAAGGTCGTCATTTCGACCATCGTGCAACTCGTATCACATGACTGATCCTAAGCACACCTTCATTAGGTAAGGCCTCAATACCATTACTATAGCAATCACTGTCCTAAATTTATTTTATCTTTTTATTCTCTTCAGTGTAATTACAGTTAAAAAAATTTCTCATATTCATCATCCTGCTAATTCTGCTTATACAACTGTAGCTGTCGGCTGCAGTTTCTGTCCTCTTTAAAATAATTTTCACAATTCAATCCCATTTGTACCGATCTCACTGTCAACGGCGTGTGTGTTAATTAGCTATATTCCCTGCACTAAACATCAAGCTCTTCCTTCCATTTGGCCTCGTTAATCCCAATTATGTTTAACTGAAATCATTCCAGCTCCATTTTTAAATTGTTCTATGTGCTCTACTCAGGTGCAAATCCAGGGGGGGGGGGGGCTAGACGGCTCAAGCCCCCCTCCCAAAAAGTATTCAATTCCACCCCAACATTGTAATTTTGGAGACACTTTATATATAAAACTAAGGAAGGATAGGGAAATATGACCCAACACTTACCACGGATGAAGGCGGCTAGGATAAGGAACAAAAATAAACACGAGAAGCGCAATATTTCGGCCTATAGCAGCCTTAAACGTGCAGAAGGTGAAGCACCAGGAGGCGTCACATGTGTACACATAGACGGCCGACTGGTGATTCACCAGTCGGTAAGCGTTGGGTCATATTTCCCTATCCTTCCTTAATTTTATTGCCTTAAAGCTTTTTCCTGCTCATTGTTATATATATCCTGTTCTTTTAACGGGGCAGCAATCCGAGGAGACTCAAGGCCCCCCCCCCAACCAAAATCCACAAAGTCCACGCGAGGACCCCCCCCCCCAACCAAAATCCCCCTCAAGCCCCCCCAAACCAAAATCCTGGACCCACCCTTTGCTCTAGTCATATAGCAAACATCCTGACTTAGAATATTTCTGTTAATTATAATTGCTACTGGCTGAGCAGTCCTCACTCAGAGATCTGATTTGGGAGTATTTTGCCTCAGAAATATTTTTCTTCATAGGTTAACATATCCTAACGATATGCTTAAGTATCCTGCACCTACTCTCTATTCCTGTACCCTCTTATCAGGAGCACATGCTGAGATTGTTCAGTTGCAAGTCTCAACTGTGCTAAAGGTGTACATATAAAACTTTCAAAGCAGAATACATCATTATTTAACAGTAATTAAAAATCAAAACCAAATATAGAACTGAAAACATTCATGAAATGTGAAATTTTAAGGTTCAGTTTATCAGAACCATCAGACACAGCCTTTTTAGGATATTTTATGATGGGAGTTGAGTAATTGTGGTTTTGTACATTTTCCTTGTGATTAGTTTGTGAATTTGTGTATATGCGTCATGCAAATGAACCTTGTTTTATGGGCAAGAATTGTGTGAATGAGATGTAATATGATCAAGGACAGTATTTTCTATGAAACATTAATTAAGTTTGTGATTGTAAGTATTGATGTGAACTACGATATTTGGAGGACAATTTGTTATTGTTTGGTCCAGTTTATGTTAATAATTTTGTGTGTAAATGAATGTAAACAGTATTAACTTTCATTTCAAGGTGTTTTCTAATGATTGTGAGTGGTTTTGTAAAAATTTTAATTATTTTTGTACAGATTTAATTGCTACTGTTAGAATTTGAGAAACGTTGGTCGGAATTCTTTGAATTATTTTGGGTGTTTCTAAGGTGTTTATTTAACTGCACAGAGATGGCGAGCAGAGGGAGTTCAGTTAGTAGTTTTGGAAGTGTGAGAGTTTACTCGCTGGGACATTTGTGCATCTTTGGATCGAGACGATGCCTTGTTATTGTTTTTCCACGAGCTCTCTAATAATATTACACAAGTCGAAAGTGATTTGTCGGAGTTATTTCAAGCAGCCAAATGTTTATCGTGATTTCTGCAAAAGGACTAAAAATCAGGAATAAAAGGCAATTGCCAAATGCTTATACAGTTCCTCCTTCTTCATTTGTACAGGGGTTTTTCAATATCCTATAAAATTTTCTACCCTTGTTTCTTAATAATTATCTTCATTCTGTATCAAGAGATTTCACAAGTTTCTCTCATGGGAAGATAACATCTTCGTAAATAAATCCATTTATATTTAATAGTTTCTTGTTTTATATAGAGATTTTCTTCCAAAAAGTTTTCTCAGTTGCAATTAAACAATTTTATGTCAAAATATTCTTACTTTGACTATTTGTGTAGTAGGATACAGGAAATTCACCTTACCTACAGAAAAAAAATTGTTGTTTTGAAAAATCTTGTTGTAAACAAAGTAAAAGAAAGTGACACACTTGATGTTATCAAATGTTTACTCCACAATCACAAAGAGCACAAGTAATCTCATAAAATTACTAAAAATGTATTTTATACCAGCTAAAGCATTGTACTTTTCATGTTTTAAGGAAAAATTGCTGTAACATACCTCTGCATCTGGCTGAAGAATATTCCTTGGTGGGTCTAGCTAAATGGTAACATTGGAACCAAGTGATGGAAGACAAAAGTCGGATGGAAGTAATAGTAGTGTGAAATAATTTTTCTTCCCCTCATCGCAGGAAACTTAAGTGCCTTAAAATAAAAACTGTTAATTTTTTACTAATGTAATGAAGATTGTAAATGTGTGTTACTTTTGAAACTCTCTGTTGAACATTGTTTGATTTACTGTCGTAAAATGTTGATAATGTTATACATTTTTGAGTCTCTTTTACTTTCTTAGGACAAACTGTTATATTATTTAAAAAGTTTAATCGTTATTTTCACTCCTAAGTTGTTGTGGTGTTAAATAATTACAGCACATGTTACTGTGGTACTTAATTTGTTGGTTTTAAATTAACTGTATGTAAAACATCCCACAAATATTATTGATGTCTAGTTGTTCATGTATGTATCTCACTGTTTCCAATCTCAATTTTCATAAACTTTTTATTACCCGATGAAACATATCAATCCCAAAAATCCATACCCTTTTCTCCTGTCTCGGGCTCATGTTATATATATGAAGAGAAAAACTGCTTCAATTTAAAGATCATTCGGTGGCATTGAGTTGTATTTCAATTTTTTAAGAATAATGCAATAATCTATATTCTACGAAACAGAAATAGATTTTGATGAAGTTTCAAACTACTTATATTTTACCACTGGAAGCTTAAAAAAAAATCTTGTATACAGTCAGAAAATTATTACTAAATGCAATAGAATTTGTGGCTGGTTGAAAAAAATTTTGCTACAGATTTGCTTATATTTTATTTGCATTTTTGCTTTAAAGTTTTATTGAGTTACATTGGGAGAGGATGAGGTGTAGTGAAGTGGAAGGAATTTGACCATCCCATTATTTGCCCGGGGTAATTTCTAGAAATCGTGGAAAAGCAAAACTGGGTGGCCCTATAGGTATTTGAAACCACATTCTCCCAATGCTCATGCCTGTTGTTTGGGAGGACACAATTTCAGTTCCGTGGAATTTCCAACATCACTACACGTGAATGCCAAGATGCTTCCTTCACTTTCCTTGCCCTCTTCAGGATTTAATGACCCTGACTTTGATGAGCCATAAAGTTTGAATAGATAAGAGAGATAATTTATTCTAGAGGTATTTTTACTATTTCTAGACACACCGGCCACGATGAACAGTCGTGGAAACTCTACCACATTTTTCAAACTCTGGTATCAAATCTTGATTGCCTGTAGATATGAGACATGGCAGGGGAATCTCACTTTTTTACAACATGGGAATGAAGTTTTGGTAAGGTAGGAGACACAGAAACTGTAGAGGAACAGGTAGGTTTTAGTTGGTTACATCATATATATGGAGAATTGATTCTTTCCTGGTGCACTGCTGATAAAAATTCTTCCCGGCTGTTCTGCCGGATAAGTTCTTCTGCCATGCACGGTATTATGACAGTTTCCTCCACTGCCTTCATCAGGTAGACTGAAAGTCAGAGTAGTTATTGCAACAACACCAACTGTGTATGCCTCGCAATTGTGGCTCGTATAAATATCCTGCGGTCAGCGGACGCATATGAGGCCCGCTATGGAAGCTGCTTATTAAATATTAAGAGCCTGGTAAATATGTAGTTAACTTTGAGTAGTTCATTTCCAGTCTCAAACCTGTGTCCGTAGAAATTCGAAACATGCTTTTAGATTTATTGTGTTGTAATGGTGCAATAGAATATATCCCAGATAGGTGGATTTTTTTTTTTTTTTTTTTTTTTTTTTTTTTTTTTTTTTTTTTTTTACACCTATGTAGGAACTAAGTTGTGGTCTGCAGCATTATTCTTGTCCTCTTGTTAAAAAAAGGTTGAGAAACCTAGTCTATAGTGAGTTATGGTTCATATATCATACCTTCATATATCATACCTTCATATATATCATACCTTTTGAACATTTCTACTTCCACGGTTCTGTCTGCACATCGTGTTATAGATGCTGTGCTTATTTTCAAAACAAGGTTCATCTATTACAGGGTTGCAGGTTGATGGTGGGGAGCAGATGTGTTGACATCTGTCTGTGAAATGTGCAGTTGTGTTCTGTATGATAAGTATTTTTGTTTGTTTGTGAAATGTATATAGTCTATGACTTGGATATTGAGGACCAACCCAGCATTCAACTAGATTATTGCAGAAATCCACAATCAGGATGGGCAATACGCAGGTACTGGGGTTTGTACCTGCTGGGCCCATTGTACTTCCCCTATCCAGTGTGGTGGCACTCTCCTTAAGTGTATTACTTTAATGAACACAGCCACACTGGTGGATATGCATACTTTTTGTTCTCCCCTTTAGGGTGTAATATTTTCACATTATCAGATTGGAAGTATAAGAGTCCATAACAGAATTTAGACTGTTTTGTATTGCTGCTGGTTTCTAACCTCATTTGGGGGGGGGGGGGCGGCTTTCAATGTTTATATGTAAAAGTATCCCTCATATTGGATTGGTGGAGGTGGAACTACGAATTCACTTTCAAACTTCAAAACTAGCATGCAAATAGTGAGGTCAGCATCACTATGCAACCAAATCACCCCAGAGTCTTTCTTCCTGGTATTCGTTTGGTAACGGGCCTAGTGGGTCTGTGTAACCATTCTGAGCATTAACGATTTGTTGCGAGTTGGACCTACATCATCCAGGTCACTGTTATTCTACAGCTGCCCTTTTTTATCGTTCCATTGCAAAAAAAATCTGAACCATTATTTTGTCACAGCCTCATAATCCTGCTGACTTAGTGGAATGCATCATCCTGTGAGATTTCACCATGATCAGTACAGATTGCAAAACAGATCCATAAACAAACTGTAGTCTACTTTGTACCTCAATGAAAAATTATGAAAATCTTTTTTTATGCACCCTGTCAAGTGTGGTATCATTGAATAGGTACTGTAATACCCCTCATGGCTATAACATTTTAATTGGATCAATATTTTCTTTTCTTTATGACTTAATTTATTCACTTCAAACTACTCCAAAAATTAAAGATATTATTACATGGCATTTAATTTATTGCATATAAAATCCTAAACCTTACTAACATTTTAGATCAGATTTAATTTATAATTCAATACTTGGCTAGTAGAATTAAAACTTATCTTGAACTAAATATGTCCTGACTTTACATGGAGCATGAAATTGTTCTTAATCTCAGGGCAACCATTTGTCGTAGCACGAGGATATCCACTACCAGACAAGCGTATCGTTGATTAACAGGCAGGCAGTGACCTAATACTAGTCAGTGATATGTATGACATTCACTTAACTTTTACTTTGCTCAGCATACGGAACTCTCTTCCCACAGTGGTTCTGTCTGCCAGAAACTGTCGGCGCGCTCCCTCCACGAACACATTTCACGAGGGGTGTCTGGGGCTGTTATCGCAAATCCTGACCAGCTACAAAACTTGCTGGATCTTTATAGTATTCAAAAGTGTAGTCGGTAGTATCTTTGTTTTGTATTATTATCCTTTTTTTTAATGAGATGTTGACTTTTTCTAGATTTACTCCTACTACCAAAACCTTAATTTTCTCATTTTGTATAGAGAGTAGATCAGTGGTTAATGCACTGCCTTGTCTCTGTGTGAATCCTAGTCCATCCAGGAATTTTAATGGAAATATAACCTGAAATTTACCTTTGGCCAAGCTTTGCTTTCTTCAGGCAAAGCAATGGTTCCAATTAAGATGGTGGTCATTGAAGAGATCACAGGGAGCATTTCTGTTCCATGGCAAATTTAGGGCGCGTTCAGGACCAATTGCCATTCCCGTCTTTCAAATATTATATCTGGCTTTAAGGGGTGAATCAAAAAAGTTTTTAATCATTCCAATTTAGAAATTTACAAGCTAAGAAAAGAAACAGATTGCCAATGGAGGAATGCAGCAATTTTTAAGATTACTGCTGATGGCAAAGAAGACTCCAAATATCATAAAATTAGTGACATTACACCAAGCTCAACCTTCTAATTAATATTTTTTAATAGTACACAGACGGAAAAAAAAATCCCAACACCAAGAAAAAATTATTGTAGAGTAATGAAATTTGGACAATGCATTTGTCAAGTTAACATGTTTAATTGATTAAATTTTCAAGATCACAGGTTAATTTAAGCTCAAGAAAATGCATTTCAAATGTGAAATACTGTTAAATTAATAGCCGGTGTAACCTCCAGAATTTTGAATGCAAGCCTGCAAACGTGAATGCATTGTGTCATACAGGTTTCGAATGTCACTTTGTGGTATGGAGTTCCATGCTTGTTGTACTTGTGCTGTCAATACTGGGACGGTCAGTGCTGGCTGTGGATGATGCTGGAGTTGTCGTCCAATGATATCCCATACGTGTTCAATTGGAGACAGATCTGGTGATCTCGCAGGCCAAGGTAACATGTCGACACTCTGTAGAGCACGTTGCGAGACAACAGCGGTATGAGGGCGAGCGTTATCCTGTTGAAAAACTCCCCCTTGAATGCTGTTCATGAATGGCAGCACTACAGGTTGAATTACCAGACTGACGTACAAATTTGCAGTCAGTGTGTTTGGTATAACCACAAGAGTGCTCCTGCTGTCATAGGAAATTGCTCCCTAGACCATGACTCCAGGTGTAGGTCCAGTGTGTCTAGGCCGCAGACAGTTTGGTTGCAGGCGTTCCCCTGGCCTCCTTCTGACCAACACTCGGCCATCACTGGCACCAAGGCAGAACCTGCTTTCATCAGAAAACACAACAGATCTCCACTCCGTCCTCCAATGAGCTCTGGCTTGACACCACTGGAGTCGCAAACGGCGATGGCTTGTAGTCAGTGGAATGCACGCTACAGGGCGCCTGGCTCGGAGCTGTCCTTGAAGTAACCGATTTCTAACAGTTCGTTGTGTCACTGTGGTACCAACTGCAG
Organism: Vandiemenella viatica; assembly: GCA_031002005.1. Classification (NCBI taxonomy): domain Eukaryota; kingdom Metazoa; phylum Arthropoda; class Insecta; order Orthoptera; family Morabidae; genus Vandiemenella; species Vandiemenella viatica. The sequence continues at coordinate 119,384,818 of CM061918.1, forward strand.
CTCGAATTTCTGCCGCAGACGCAGTACGATGCGTAACAGCTGTACGCCGAATACGGCGGTCTTCCCTCTCAGTAGTGCCACGTGGCCTCCCGGAACCCGGTCTTCTTGAGGCAGTACCATCCCTTGACCACTGCACCCAACAATCATGCACAGTGGATACATTCCGGCCAAGTCTTTCTGCAATATCGCGAAAAGAAAATCCACCTTCTCGTAGCCCTATTACACGACCTCGTTCAAACTCGGTGAGCTGTTGATAATGGCTTCTTCGTCTTCTTAAAGGCATTCTTGGCTAACATCAACTCACTATGTCAAATCTCAGCGGTAAATAACGTTCACAAACTTTACAGCGCGTATTTAAAGCAAACCTGATTTGCAAGCTCTGAGTAGCGCCACACTTATGCGCGAAGCGCGAAATTTGAATCGATGTCATCTTTCAGATGTATAAACACGCCTACCAAATTTCGTTTATCTAACACAAGTCTTTCTTGGTGTTGGGATTTTTTTTTTTTCCGTCTGTGTATGTATCTGCTAATAAAACTGAACAATGCAGCAATATTCTTAATATCTTTTTAATTAAACCAATTTTAGAAATCTTCTCGTTTTTATTTGAAATTGTACACTTCAAGTATGAGGGGCGCCATGGAGTCACTGTTCTAGAAAGTGGGTTGTGAGCTATAAACGTTGGAGCAGTATGGATTACATTATTATTATTATTATTGGTGTGGGTTATTTTTTTTAAAAAAAAGGGGGGGAGGGGTTGGCAGGCCAAAAAGGTTTGGAACCTGAAACCTATGATGTAAAGCATGCTAGTAGGCTCCATGGTTCAGGGCAGGGCACTCCAGTGGTCCATTTGTGAATTATGAGGATCTTGGTGTATACACAAAATTTGACACATTTCTTCATCGTATCAATTTCTCCCACCTCAATGTGATGTAGATGAATATTACTCCATACCAATGCCACATGTCATCAAACTGGTTTGATATTGGTTAACTGTGTATGTAAACATCGGACACAATATATTATAACCATGAAAATTCTGAGCTATAAAGCAAGATACTAAATGTAGTGTGGCTTCTACACTAGTATGTTCCCTCACTTCACAAACTCGTGTATCTCTAGTCCACATGCTAGGTCTCTTCTTCTAGACATCCTCATTTCATTTCTACCTGCAAGGATCTCAAACACACTCCTTCACCAGATGAGACTGAAATATTAATCTGTCAGATTGGCTTGACATTATTAGTTCCCTAAATCTTGAGACGGTGGCTCCCATCACAAATCGGACTTCTTATGACCATTGTTGTTACAGCCATGTACAAATAAAAACTTATTTCAGTTCAATTCCCAGTACGGCTAACAGTTTTTAGAACTAGGATGTGAATGTGAAGAATGTTGTAACCCATGCTTGAGATTCAACATTATATGATCTGGAGAAGAGGAACCTTCGATGCATCAGCTTAGTGGCTGCATTTTAAAAACTAATGCAAGTTTCAATATAGTACTACATTCCACCAGGTGCCCCAGTCCTACTCTTCCTAGATCGAGAGCACTATTGTGGTCTTACTCTGCATCCAGGCAAGATGTGTGATAGAAAAACCAGTGTACAAAAAGTTGAGCTCTCCAACATTCTCTGTAGAAAAATACAGGGCGATTTCAAAGATGTATTGTGTAGTGGTTATGACAGATACAGCAAAAACAGTCACATCTAAAGCTGCAAAATCTCTCCAAATTTTTCCCGATTTAGCCATTAGAGTGCAGTCACAACAATAGCGAAAATAAATTGTTCTGAGCTTCATAATTCACTAAATGTCTGTTATAGTGCAGTGGAAATTACATACAAAATATAATACAGAACAACCTGCAGACAAAAGAATCTGTGCACGGTACACCAAGTTTAAGGAAACTGGCTGCCCAAGTGTTGCTACACGAAGAGGCCAGCTGGGATTGTCTGCAGAGATTGATGTCCGTTGTGTGATCTTAGGTACACATATTGAGCGCCTGTATGGCACATCACAAATGAGAGATTCTGTAGCACATCACAAACAGATGAGACTTTTTATGGTATCTGTCATAGTAACTGCACGATAAATGTCTCTGGAGACTTATGAATCACCCTGTATAATAGCACAATTCAGTCACTCACTACAAAACAGATACCTCCAGTTATTGTGTCCTACTGGCATTTATGCTGCCAGGAAATATTCTTGAGCCAACTGAAAATTGATTTTTAAAAAATGTAACTGCACTTTATCTCTAAATTTCATATTTTGTCTGTTGTAATAAAAATACTTTGCCATGAATGCATTATTAAGAACATAATTTTATTAACTCAATAATCAAATATATATTTTTCATTAAAACTAGCTTTAGAAATCTAAGTACTTGTAATATTCAGCAACAACCTCTTAAATTCATGACAGCTGGATAGACGATTTGGTTACCACAAAGGCCTTATATCACAGAGCAGTGTAATCTCAATATTTTATCTGATGGTAAAAATATGCCAACAGTCAACTATCTAATATTCTTCATAATTAACATTGCATTTGGAAGGCACATTTCAAGCATAAAAATATCTTAAAAATCTCAATACATACGAAAAACATAACAGACTCAAAAATGAAAATTCAACCATTAAACAATATTTCATGACTAGATAAAATCACTCAATTCTGCTGGGAATTAATGCACAGCAGAGAACTTTTCCTGCGCTATCCTCTAGCTGCCATTTCACATCAACTGACACCTGTGAAAAAATGTTTTAAAAATACACAGTTATACAAAAACACTATCTTAATTAACTTATTAATGTGACAAGGGTATTCAGAAAACTATTAGAGACAGCCAGACCATTTCTGCTGTTTTTTTTTTTAATACTATATCTTGCATACATAGTGTTTTCCGTTTCATTAAGCATAAATAATACTACAAGACAAAAATGAAAGTCCTTTCATTCAATATTTTAACAAGTAGCAGTAAATCCATCACTAATAAATAATGAAAACAGCAGGGTTGCAACTACATTAAAAATACGAGCATACAAATACTTCCACTTTTCCCCTCCTACAATATACACGCTATGCATTGGTTTTAATAATAATTCAGTTGTACCCTTATGTTTAGTTTTGTCAGAGTGCAATGTGCTTATTATTGTTGTGTTAATGCTGTTTTCGCTGAAGGTGAGCGATAAAACTGTAGTTTGTGTGACTAATACCCACACGATATAAACCAGCTAAAAAACGTCCAGCTTAACGTATAAAATCTAAAAGATGGAATTGGTACTAAATCCATCATAATATTTCTTGGAGGAGACTGAATACAACACAGAGCAGTAAGGAAGTCAGGAGGAGGGTAAAGAGAATACTGGAGGCATACAAGGCATATAGAGGTGATGAGGCATGGAAAGAGATTGGTAGAAGAATTAGGGGTAGTATGAATAAGGGAAGAGATGTTCTTTTGTAAGCAACGAAATCGGAATGATTTACCAAGGGAAATACTGAATAGTTTACCAAGAATGCTGAAAACATTTAAAATTCGAAATGGCAACAGTAAATGTACAAGAAACTTATAAAAATAGAGTGTAGAGAAATTGTTACTGAAGCATAAACTCCTTCACACTAAAATTACATTTTATTCAATTACTTTTATTTTCCATGTCGTACCATCATAATCACAAATTAAACATGTTATCAGTAACACATTTTTATTCCAGGCATGAACACAGCTAAAATGTTGTTATTTGGATATCATTCCTGAAGGTCACTACAAAACTTTTGAGATGAGGGAAAGTAAAACAGGTCTTATTTACACTGAATGGATTACACCAGTCTCAAGAAGCTACCCTTTCACTCTATACATTTGAGATGTATTGTATACACAGCCTATTAGTTGCTACAATGGAATGGGAAGACTTTTACTCAGTTACCTACAATTTTAAAAGTGACTTGAATGACCCTTTTCAATAGCCTGATCTAGCTAACACCTCCTCATTCCACAGTTTTCTGGTGGTTTAAAGAGTCTAAATGGCATCTTCTGCCAAGTCTGAGAGATGCGGGAAAGGATGGGTGTCAAGCCACAGCACGACTGAGGATAACACTGCTGCTGTGGATAAAATGGTCCACAAATACAGTGCACAACTTTTAAACAAATTGAGACAGCTCTGGCCTGCTGTGACAAGAATCCTACACACACTCTCAAATGTGCAGAAGATGACACAGATTGAATGTTGATTAGAAATGATGGGGCTAGGTTTATGGATGGGTGCTTCAGATGGATTCCTGTCACCACTGACGAAAACTTACTTTACCAGTTCAACCTGAAGACTAAACGTTGGTACGTGTAGATATTTCCCGACTGACAATCTGCCAATAATACTGAAGTGTCCTCGCAATGTTGGCAAGAAAATGGTGCCCATTTTTTTTTCCAAAGGTCCTTGTCAGGATCAAAGAACTGTCACTCCTCAATGATACGCCACAGTTTGCCTTCCCCATGGTTTGAAAGAACAGTTACACTCTGGTCAGGCTCAAATACCCGTCCAGCAATCTATATTTGGGTTTTCCATGGTTCCATGAAACCAGTCCGGGAAAATTCAGAGATGGATTAAAAAAAAAAAAAAAAAAAAAAAAACACTGCAATCAAACTTCTTCATGTTCCTTGTCCCCCCCTCCATTCCTGTCTGTAATGACTTCAACATCAAAGCGTAAAGCCCCCTACCCCACAAAATAAAAAGTCAATATTGTGGACAAGATTGCAAGCAATTCTCCTGCACCACGATGTGTGTACATCATCCAGTTCCTAGATTCCTTCATGAATTATTCTCATTACAATTCCGATCTGGCTCCGTTAGAATTTTTCTTTTGGCAGTGATAAAAAATTGTGTTGGAGGCAGTTTTCATCCCGCGATGAAAAAGTTGCTACCTGCAAAGAAACCATTTTAGCCTCTGAAGAAAATGATTGGCAGAGGTGCTTTCAAAATTGGTTTCTAAGGATATCGTATTGGTGACTATTTTGAAAAAAATGTAGGCCACAGAATGATTTTAAATAAATTAATTCGTCAGCATTTTACAATTTTCTCACTGATCATGGAGGGGAATTAAAGATCTGGAAATAACTATTCTGTAATTTGTACATATCACTAAAATTTGACTGCAAAATACGAGTTATTCATTCAGGAAATTTCCCACCAGGCATCAAATAATGCTTTGAATCACACATTCATACAGTATATACCAACATACTGTAGTCCTTTCCCTAGATTACAAATAGTGTAAGATGTTTCCTGGTATAACGCTGTAGCTTACCTTTGGATATTGTTTCTTGATGGGTAACTTGGCTGTGTAGGTGTATGTTGAGCCCTTGTGGAGTGGGCAGGTCAAGCCACAGTTGCGACAGGCATCAGCATTTGGCAAGTGAAACGGGACAGGAATACCGGCAACAATGCCGTGTACGACAGCTTTCACTGCCGAGGTTTCCTCATCTGAAACAAAACACTCCTTAATGGAAACAGAATGTATTAATTAGAAAATATAAATGAGAAAAGATATCATCACTATTATGAAATAAAATAAGAAAAATATGTGCACTAAGATGATATCGTAGAAGTCAAATATTCTAAATGCCTAGAGCAGCTTTTCCCAACCTTTTCCAATGGCGGACCCCTTAAAGGTTAGACCACGATCACCACAGACCCCTTAATAATAAAAATAATAACAACAATAACAACTGGATATTCAAAAAGTCATTTGATAGCTCAACTCACATCTCATACGATGTGGCCAGAGTTCGTGTGTTCTCACAACTCCATTTACACTTTTGTAATTATTTTTATTTTTTCCACAGACCCCAGGTTGGGAAACCATAGCCTAAAGTATGATGATAGTTTTAATACTTTGAATGAAATATTTTTCACGAGAATTAGACTTTTGTTCCATTTTCATTTGCTCATATTTTATAAACAAAATTTGTCATATGTTATAAATTAGTATTACTTATTCTTTTTTTTATCAATATATTCTAGCAAGCACCGTGTCTGCCACCCACAGGTAGGTGCAACATATGCGGACAATTATTTCATGCCAAGATTGGTCCGATCAGCCACCAACGTACAATGTATGCAAGTGGGAAACAAACTCTGAAACGAGTACTGACCAACGATTCTAAAAACAAAACATTCATCTATTATTACTATTACTCCGTGATTCACTAAAAGTGTGTGGCAGAGGGTGCATTGCACCTATCCGGAAAGGTAATGGTTTGGAAGGGATACGGGATATGGCACGAGGTGCCCATCGGCTATTGTGAGGAACCATTCCAGCATTCACGTGGAGTGATCTGGGAAACCATGGAAAACCCAGATCAGGATGGCCGGAGAGCTTTATTGAAAGCTAATCCTCTCGGATTTTAAGTTTACTCGCCCAGTAAATCCTGTCTATTCCATTCCCTAATCGCTCGTGGAAAAAAATGAATACAGAAAAGAATTGGTTCTGGCCCAGATTTCTCTTATCTTATTTTCACGGTCATTCCGAGATACGAATGTTGCTGGTAACAATATTTGTTTGCTGTCATTCTGAAATATGTCAGTCGTGAATTTTTCAATTAGCTTCCGTTGAGAGCAATGCCTTCGGTGTTCCAGGTCTTCCCAACCTAACTCCTTCAACATCGCACTTATGCTTTCCCTCCAACTATATATACCTGTCGCGAATCGGGTGGCTCTTCTTTGGACCTTCTCTAATGCCTCCATTAATCCCTTTTGATGGGGACCCCATACAGAGCAACAATATTCTAAGTGAGGCCGCATTAGTGACTTGTATGCAATCGATTTAACTTCCGGAGTACATTGTTTTAAATTACGACCTAGAAATTGAAGCATACAATTTGCTTTCCCAATTACATTCTCGATATGCTCATTCCACGACAAATTATTATGAATTGTTACCCCTAGGTATTTAGCGGAATCTACCATTCTAAGGACAGTACCATTAATTGTATATTCAGAGCTAAATGGTGTCACCTTTTTACTTACACACATGACTTGGCACTTTTTAGCTTTTAACTCCAACTGCCAGTCTTTACACCACACAATTATTTTCATAATATTGTCTTGTAACGAAGCGCAGTCGTCCTGGGTTGTGATTTCACGATAAATAATAGCCTCATCGGCAAATAATCTTTTCATCCCCCTTATTATGTCGCACAAATCATTCATGTATATGAGAAACAACAGAGGCCCTATCACACTTCCTTGTGGAACCCAGACCTTACTTCGGTAAGTGATGAACGCTCACCGTCGAGAACTACACTGTGTTCTGCCCTTCAGAAAGTCTGCAACCCAGTCGCATATTTGTCCAGATATGCCGTAACCGCGAAGTTTCGTAAATAACCTAGTGTGAGGCACAGTGTGGAAAGCTTTTTTAAAGTCTAATAGAAATAAATCAACCTGGGATTGCTCATCTATAATACAGCTCAAGTCGTGAATTAAAAGGGCAAGTTGTGTTTCACAGCATCGGCCTTTTCTGAATCCATGATTACATGTGATTAAGTTAGGATTAGATATTATTTTTTATCAGTATACGAGGTGTGTTCAGAAAATAATGGGAATTTTTAAATTTCGCGGGTTTGGAGAGTCCAATTGTCAAAAAAAAAAAAATTATTATGTTGGTATACATGCCCTGGAAATATGATAAAATTTTCAGCTGTATTCATTGCTTACTTTGTCTGTGGCAGCCGCTAAGGTTAGACGTGTTTTTATGAGCTCGGCGATTTTCGTTTGTTAAAAGAAATGGATCAAAGAATTTGTATCAAATTTGCGTAAAAAATGAAATAAAGTGTAACAAAGTGTGTGATATGTTAACAAAGGCCTATGGTGAGTCTGTTATGAGTAAAACAAGAGTTTACGAGTGGTATAAGCATTTCCAAGATTGCCGTGAAGACGTTGAAGATGACGAACGACCCGGACGCCCCAGCACATCAACAACCGATGAAAACGTGGAAAAAGTGAAAGCAATGGTTATGAATGATCGCCGAATCATAATCAGAGAAGTTGCTGATGATGTTGGCATATCGACCTGGCTCATGGCCATGAAATTTTTTCAAATGTTTTGGGTATGAAACGCGTGGCAGCAAAATTTGTTCCAAAATTGTTGAATTTTGACAAAAACAGCGGCGAATGGAAGTTGCTCAGGAGTCACTAAATGAAGTCAACGACGATACAGAATTACTGAAACGTGTTATAACAGGTGACGAAACATGGGTTTACGGATATGACGTCGAAACTAAGGCTCAATCGTCTCAGTGGAAGCATCCTAACTCGCCAAGACCGAAAAAGACTCGACAAGTGCGGTCGAACGTGAAGGTTATGCTTACGGTGTTCTTCGATTTTAATGGTATAGTGCATATTGAATTCTTGCCACAAGGTCAAACGGTAAATAGGAGTACTACCTACAAGTTCAACGCCGTTTGTGTGAAGCAATCCGAAAAAAACGTCCGGATTTGTGGAAAAACAATTCATGGCTTTTGCACCACGATAATGCACCATCTCACACTTCGTTGCTTGTTCGTGAATTCTTGGCCAAAAACAATACTGTAAACGATACCCCAGCCTCCATATTCGCCAGACATGGCTCCATGTGACTTTTTCCTATTTCCAAAAATAGAGAGAACCTTAAAGGGCCGTCGTTTAACAAGCATAGATGACATTAAAAGCGCATCGCTGAAAGAGCTAAAGGCTATCCCAAAAATCGAGTTTGAGAAGTGTTTTGACGATTGGAAGAAGCGCTGGCAGAAGTGCACAATATCTAATGGGGACTATTTTGAAGGCGACAACATTAATGTAGACAAATAAATAAATATTTTTTTCAAACAACGAAAATTCCCGTTATTTTCTGAACACACCTCGTATTATGGCTGGCAAGCAATTTTCAAGGTAGGTGAATATACATTATGGAAAAAAAAGGCAACGTGGCTTTTGTCATCACTAATTAGCTGCCTTGGTGACTGCAATTAGAATGAAAATACTTAATGAAACTAATTCCATGAGACCAGCTGAACACTCATGCCAGTTGGTTGCAATTGACTGTAAATAATATGACTAATGAGAAGCTACTTACTAGAGGCAAATTCCATAGCGATGCCAACACTGGTTCCTCGTTTCAGCTCACAAGTTGCTGCACTGTCAGGACATCCCGATACAGTCACATTTTTGCAGATTCCAACATCTGACTCTGCAACAGATATTTCATTTATTTGTGCAATTAATACCATACTAACTTTTCTACCCACAGTATTGTGGTAGAATGATTATCCTATGAAGTTTGGAGATTTTTATCCATGCAGCCAGGCTTTCATTTCAAAGTTAACAGTGGCCACAGTTCCTTACATCTAGATTTTTGCTATGTTATGTTAATTTAGTCAACTTATAGATGTTTATGAGAAAATTTACTTACACTGGTCGAGTTAATGAAAAGTAATCACACTAAAGTATACTTGATTTTTAATTTAATCTTCTATTGGAAAGTTTAAGGGTAAATAATAACCAAAACTGGTACTTTCTGTTACTCCAATATTATTGGTATTAACTGCAATCATGCTTATGTCCTGTGCGCATTTCCCTATACATTTTCTCATGTTCATTTTTACTTTTACTTCGAATTCTTTAAGTGTATAAGACCCACAGTTTAACATCACCATTAGTAAATCTCTCATCCAAATACCCTCCTAGCATATACAAATGATTTCTAATGTATTTCCATCATTAGATCGGTTAAGAATGTTTTCTACAGCGATTTTTTGAACAAATTTAGCTGCACTACATACTTGATTTACATAATGTGGGTCCATTCTATCCCATAATACTCAATATAACTACTAATTGCCGAGAGCTTAATATAATTGTAATGAAGCATATACAACGCACCTGCATTCAGATTTTTTAATCTTAAAATTATTTGAGTTCAATTCATAACACAACTACTTTTGACCTCTGTGATTAATAATTTTTGAGTTTTCTTAGCGCAAATTGTAGACCTTTTTTTTGGCTCTACTATCCACAAATTTTTCGCAAAATCTCACGTGAGATTTCCGTAGACCCCCCCCCCCCCCCCCCGTCCCCCCTGGTGAGATCTGGTGAGATTTCGCCAGACCCCTCCCCCCTATTTCACCTCACGTAATTAATGGATGTGCCCCAATGCCTTACCGCTCATCCTCCACGCTCAGTAAGAAAGCAGGAGGGTGCTTGAAAGACGTGTGTGAGCGTATAATGAAACAGTGCTTAGCTCACTTATTTAATCAATTTCGTTCACACGTAAAAGCAGGAAGCGTAATAAGCTAAACAGCAAATTCAATCTGACATACACGTACATTTGTAGCAGAAGTTAGTAGGCTGCCCAGACGCTGAGTTACATTTAATTTAATTGCAATGGAGCACAGGCTCCGGTGGCAATTTCCCTACACACCCATCTTCCCCCTATCCTGCACCCACCTACATTTGCCCTCTACAATTTTATCTTTAAATTCTTTCAAAGTTTTCAGTAAATTATTCATCATTTCTGTTGGTAACTCATTCCAATCCCTGACACCCTTACCTAAAAAAGAGAATCTTCCCACACCCTTGTGCCTGAAATCGAGTGCCAGCTTGTGGTCATGGTAATCTTTTCCCTTCCATGAACTACTTTTCATACCTACTGCAATATCATTCCATGCCTCATCGTCAGTATATGCCCTGTACACTCCCATGACGCTCCTCATCCTCCTCCTGTCTTGCAATGAAGCCCATTCCAGCTCTTTATCATATCTATTACTGATTGCATTCTGCGATAATTTCCAGAAACAAATCTAGCAGCCCTTCTTTGCACCTTCTCCAACTCCTGTATTTGATACTCAAAATGTGGGTCCCATACTACACTACCATATTCGAGCAATGGCCTGACCAAAGTTTTGTAACCCAATTCCTTTACTTCTCTCGTGCATCCCCTCATCACTCTCCAACAAGTGCATGATTTTGAAACCTTTTCCTACCACCTGTCCAATGTGTCCTGCCCAGTTAAGCTTGTTATCAAATGTAATGCAAAGATATTTACATTTCAAGTCTTAAGTAAGCAATTCTTTCCCAACCTTATATTCATAATTAACCTTTTGTTTTTTATTTGTGTATCTAATAAGCTGACTCTTCTTTGCATTTATCTTCATCCCATGTTTACCAACCCAACTAGATATCCTGTCCAGATCACCCTGCAACTGGATTATCTGCCTTGTTAATTTATTCCAACTATCTAACCAAAAAAAAGTCAGACTCCCTTTTGCCTGGAATCTAGTGCCAACGTGGGGTCATGGTCTTCCACAAACTAATCCAAATTATTCTAACAATATCCACCCAAGCCTAAACTACATGCACTACCAGCCCTCTTCACCCTTCTCCTATCTTCCAATGATTCCTAACCCAGATATTGTAGCACATAGATTAGTGATTGTGTTATCCAGTAATTTTTACAACTAAATCTAACTGCAAATCCTTTACACTATTTCCAACTCCTGTATTCGATACTAAAAATGTGTGTATCAAGCAATAGTCGAACCAGCAACAGAATAAAGAAAATTGGTAATGGTTACCATCTCTTGTACTTCAGGTTACTTTCCACAGAAAGTGCCTACCAGTTTCCTCATTAGATTCATTCTGGGATTTATTTTCCCAACAATGATGAACCACAGATTAGCAATAATCTTAGTGAGGGAGCAAGATTTTACACAAGTGGTAGAGCAAAGTACATGGAGGCACTTTCAATGTAATTAAAGATAATGTTACTAAAAAAAATGTATTTTTCATTAATACCTTGCAGGCTACACTGTAAACATGTCCCAAGTTTGTGGTATTAAGGTAATTTCTAAAATTACTAATTGATTTACCATTTATTACTCACTGAACTTTAAAACCATAACTCTTGGAGCTAGTTCCCATTTAAGTGTTAATGGTTAATAACTGGAAATCAAATCGAAAGGCCATTAATAGATGGCTTGACTGAATAACTGAATTTTGAAGTATCTAAGAAAACATTATATATTGAGAAATTAACTACACGAGTTAGATAGTATGAGCTGGCTAACTATTATTATTAATTTAATTGCAATGAAGCATACACTCCAGTGGCAATTCCCTTAGTAAATTATTCATTACTTTATTTGGGGATTCTATGATAACCGTGGGATCACAATTTGATGATGGATTCTTATGTAACTCAACGAGACAAATTGAAAGTAAAGAATAAACTTTTTTTGATATCTTGCTTAGTTCTCAAGGTATCGTATCTCAAAATTGACGTGGTTTGGTTGAATTGCAGCCTGGACCAGAAGAAAAATTTCGCCATAGCCAAATTTGACGATGAATTCGTATGTAACTCAACGAGACACACCGAAAATAAAGAATATATTTTTTTGATATCTCTGATATTTCTAGAGATATTGTATCTCAAAAGTGAGGAGGTTAGGGTGAGATCTGGCCTGGGCCAGAAAAAATTTCACCAAAACCACTAAATCTACACGGTGGAAATGCGCTATAGGTCTTTTATTTTCTTTGTAGTGGTGGTTGTTAGGCTGAAATACAGCCTGGACCAGAAGAAACATCACTAAAGCACAAGGAACTATATCTATAACTGATTTTTAAAATGTTATATCTCGAAAACCAGGCGAGATATCAGAAAATTTTATTCTTTATTTTCAATTTGTTTTGCAGAGTTCTTTAAGAATTCATCACCAAATTATGGCGCCATGGTAAGGAAAGAACTGCCCTTTATTTGGTAATTTGTTCCAATCACTGACACCTTTACTTACAGAAGAACATTTTCCCACTTCCTTATGCATGAAATTGAATGCTAGTAATGATTCACACAGGACTTTCCAGGGTAGGTTATTTTAAAAAATTTGCATTAAATTCATCACAAAAGACTATCTTAGCAATCACAAGCAGCCATTAGCCATGAATAGTACTGTGCAACTCTAAATAGTGCCAACAAAAACTACATCTACTGCATTTGTTTATGGAGTGGTTCACCCAAAAGAAAAAATATATTTATAGGTACCAACACATATTAAATGTCTAGTAGATGATAAGAATAAATTCAGGAAAAAATTGAAAGAATTTTTAATTGACAACTCCTACTCTGTCGAAGAATTTATTTCTAAGGTATCTAAAAAATAACTGCCAGTATCTTGTGTAAATATAGTTCACATAATTAATTTACCATATATGCTATGACTGTACATCTCCTGGTGTATGTATTTAGTTTGTTAGATAATTGTTTATGGTACCATATATGTTATGACTGTACATCTTGTGGTGTATGTGTTATTTTGTTATGGATTTTTTTTTTTTTAATGTACCATATATGCTATGACTGTACATCTTCTGGTGTATGTATTATTTTGTAATGAAAGTGTTTAATGTACTATGACTGTACATCTAGTGGTGTACTTATTATTTTGTTATGCAACTGTTTATCTGTAAATTGACAACTTTCCACATCCCACAGAGCCAGTCTCTTATATTGGGATCAATGGAAAATGAATGTATTGTATTGTTTGTATATTACTCAGTGTGAAGTCCGATTTCTATAGCTATGAAACTCTTAATTCGAATGGACATCTCCTTGATTCTGCTCTAACCCTACCTATCAATAGCATTTACAGGTACCAAACCCACGCCAGAACTGATGTCAAACACAAAACAAAGTTCCACCTCCAGACTCACTTGCCAGATTCACAGCAGAGTTCATACGTGGACGATCATAGCGTCTCAAGACTGACATCATACTGACCCTGAGTGTGGCATGCTGCTTTTTCTATCTTCTCCAGGCATCTCTAATACTATAGCTGTCATCCATCCATATCTAGACTATTCCCCACTCCTCCCACTAACCTTATAAGATCCTGACATGTGAAGACCTTACATAAAAAAAAAACCTATAACTTCTACCACCTGAAAAAGAGAAGAAACTAAAACATTCCATTGTACAACATAAGGCACGAGGAATGTAGCATTTGTTTTTAATTTACATTGCTTTAATAAGTCAATGTTGTTCATATTATTAAATAACTGGCATGAAAGTAGTTACACATGTATATGAAGTCAGGATCAGAATGATAACTAAAATTGGAGGGTACAGCACATGATGGTAATATTTCAGTATTTAGAATTAATTTATAGCTAGTCTCCTGTAAGTAGTTCCACACTACCACGATCCACGGTATTACTCGGAAACCCTTAATCGAGAGAGAAAAATAATTTCGAATTAATTTTCAACCCTAGTGAATTGTAATAAAATTGTGATAAAATAATATGTAAGGAGAAGGTTTTTATGGAGGGGGGGGAGGGGGGGAGAGAGGGGGAGAGACGGGAGAGAGAGGGAGAGAGGGAGAGGAGAGAGAGAGATTTAAAGAAAAGTTTTTATGACTGCTGAAACATGGTGGCATAAAATGTAGAATTATGTAAATAATTAACAGAATACACAACATACCGCAAAATTGTACAAATGCATCTACAAATGCCAAGCTGAACAGGAACCACGAAAATAAAACGATTGCACAAATCTTCATTTTCAGTCACAAGACACAGCCTCGAAGATGAAATCAACTGAATCTTAACGCTGCGAGAGATGACTAATTATTAGTCACAGTCAATGTGATAATAATCTTCTGTGAAGCAACTATTCAAACTTTGATCTTGTTACAGAAACAAAGCAGTCATATGACAACGTTATTCATTTGAGATTAACAACAGGAAAGGAAACTGTCAGAATGAAAATTACGCTTCTCGAGACTTACATTGTATAACATCATGTACAATACAGCTTGTCCCTACAGATAGAAATGCTTATAAGTTGTAACTACATAATTATCGCCAAGCATACATGTCGTACTCAACATCCGGAGTGTTTTAATCAACATCCTCATGTGAGAGTAGTTGGTAGCCCTGAAAATCCGCAAGTTATTTGTCGTAACAGTGAACCAAAAAATGTTTATGCTGTGACAAAGCGCACATTTTTAAATTTTAGAAATGAGTTTTTCATCCTTTCACCATAGGGTCTATGATTGCAGCTATTTTAACACCATTTTGAGGTTGTTTAA
>CM061918.1:119400928-119578081 GCA_031002005.1 Vandiemenella viatica
ACGATACTAGGCAACGTGGTGGGGAGGTGGCGGCGAGGTAAGCGAGGACTAACCTGTGGCCCGCGGTCGTCCCTACACTTCGGCTAATGAGGTCCCGTCCCGTCTCGCCTTCGTTACATGGGATCGTGGGAACGCGGCTTAACATGGACGTTAGGAGCCTACGTGCCGTAGTGCTTGTCTTCCCATCAGCGATTTATTGATAGCAAGTTGACGCAGCCTCATCGCTTCAGTGGCACCACAACTGACTCATCACACTGTCTCTAATTCTTGGTACTATTAACGACTGCACTGATAATGCTCGATATACTGACGAGGCAAGTCTTCGGAATGACCTAATCGAAGAGAGCCCGGCGGCTAAGGAACTACAATGGCTTTAGGGGACATCCTTAAATTACGTGAGGTGTTTTTCAGGATTTCCGGCCCCCCCCCTCTGGTGAGAATTCGTGAGATCTGGCAGGACCCTCCCACCCCTAGAAATCACCCTCAAATCTTTTGCAGACTTTTTTTTAGTTCTCACCCCCACTTTTCGATGAAATACCCCCCTGAAATCGACTTCGGCGCATTTTGTAGATTTCTTTTTTAGCTCTACAGTCCAAAAATTTTTTTCCTAAAACTCACGTGAGATTTCAGTATACCCCCCCCCCCTTGGTGAGATTTGGTGGGATTACGCCGAACCCCCCCCCCCTTTTGACCTCACGTAATTTATGGATGCCCCCTTACGACTCGTCGACGTCGAGGTCATTAGGAGCGGAAAAGAATGTGGGACAAGGAATTTGGCCATCGCCTTTTGACGGAACAATCATGGTATTCGCCTGGAGTGATTTGGGGAAACTACGATAACCCAAATCTGGATGGCCGGTCGGGGATCCGACCACGCGTCCTTCCGAAAGCGAAGATCGAGCGTTACCGCTCACCCATCACGCTCGGTCAAGGTCCCATGTTTAAAGAAATGCTCACTTCACCATATTCGACCAGGAGGGTAGGAGAGGTGGTAAGGAGCTAGTCGTGAATATTTGGAAAAAAAAAGACTAGCTGTTACCCGCGACTTCATACGCGTGGACTTGGGTTTTTATTGCTAGAGAGTTGTAACTCCCAAAAGCACAGAGTCGGTTAATATGATGGGGCAGCTAACACTATACAATTTCACCAATGAACCTGTCTTAAGGTGCGTTCCCACGATCCGTTGTAACGAAGGCGAGACGGGACGGAACCTCATTAGCCGAAGTGTAGGGACGACCGCGGGCCGCAGGTTAGTCCTAGCTTACCTCGCTGCCACCTCCGCACCACGTTGCCTAGTGTCGTTTGGCACAGAGCACTTTACAGTAACAGAAGGGGTGCGCACCACTGCTGCAAACCGATGGCAACAGCGCACCGCTACACACAGAGTGGGTAGCTGCGTCTCGTCTCCGCTAGCAGAGGCGGCCCTGTTCCCATGGCGTGTGGTTGAGTATTCGTCCCGTCCCGTCCCGTCTTCGTTCCAAAGGATCGTGGGAACGCGCCTTTAGGGGCGTCCATTAATGACGTGAAGTACGCGAAACTTGACTTTAGGAAGGGGGGGAGGTATTTGGTCAAAAAATCGACCTTAGGGAGGGTAAACCGCCCCTGGAACCATGAGACTTAAAACAAAGGTCTTAAAAGGTTACGAGGTCGATTAGTAGGGGGTAGGGGGGATTCCGGAAAATCACCTCACGTCATTAATTTACGCCCCCTTATGAAGAGAACCAATTTACAACATTTTTTTAAAAAATAGGAACAGACTAAGCGGAGGGAAAGGGACTACCTACCACAGTTCCTACTGCACGTTTTTGTTTGTGGCTTAAAATTACGACACTTGCTCGGGTGTCTATTGTCAACAATGTTTTTGGTTTCGTTTTCCTTAGCTAAACTGACTGCGAGAGAAACAAAGCCTGAGCTACCGATATAACATTACACAGACTTATACACGCCATTAAAATTAATTGCCATTTTTCACATGAACACAATATGTGTGTCAAGAATCCGCGCTGTAACATCTCCTATTACGCATGATCCTGATGTCAGTCGGCAGTCTGAACGATGATTCCTTCATATGATAGTAAGTTTTAACGATTCTGAAAGAATTTATCCAGTTTGAGACTTCAAATCTGTATATATAAAAAAAGGAACTTATGTGCAGTTAAGCCCAACTTCTTCCCTTGATAACGATTCTGTGTATTTTAGTGTAGTATCATATTATGCAGATACTCTATTGAGAAGTATGTAAAAAATCCTTTATTTTTTTAAAAAAATGGAAAACCTCAAACAAAAATTTAAATTTCTTAATAATCCCGTTTCCAATATTCTTTGAGTATGGGAAAAATTAAATGATTTACTTGATTTTTGTTGTTGTTTATCGTTGTTCTGTTGTCAACTAAATTGGACAGACCAATTGCTCTGATCGGTCAAAGCGTTGTGTACAGTTCCAGTGCTATTAACACTAATGTTACCCAGTTAATGTTACCAAGAGAAATGAAGAATAATTGACCAAAAACTTTGTAAGAATTTAAAGTTAAAATTTGTGGAGGGCAAATATAGGTGACTGCAGGAAAGGGGGGGATGGGTGAGTAGGGAAATTGCCACCGGAGCGTGCGTTGCATTACAATTTTAATTAAATATGAAACGTAAATAGTAAACCATTAACAAAATACTAAATATACATCTCATTTGTTCCTGGTAAAGGGGCGTCCATAAATTACGTGAGGTGAAATAGGGGGGGGGGGGTCCAGCGAAATCTCACCAAATCTCACCAAGGGGGGAGGGGGGGAGGGGGGGGGAGTCAACGGAAATCTCACGTGTGATTTTTTAAATTTGTGTTGGACTGTAAAGCTAAAAAAAAAGTCTACAAAAAACGTGAAAGTCGATTTTAGGGGGGTATTTCGTCGAAAAGTGTGGGTGTAACCGGCTTTGGAAGGGTAACACCTAAAAAAAAAAAAAAAAAAAAAAAATCTAAAAAAAAAAAAAAAAATCTCAAAACGTTGCGAGGGCGATCTGTAGGCGGGGGTCTGAAAATCCGGAATAACACCTCACGTAATTTATGGATGCCCCTTAATGCCTCCGTGAGAGACGAAATGAGTACGGAAATTA
Organism: Vandiemenella viatica; assembly: GCA_031002005.1. NCBI lineage: Eukaryota > Metazoa > Arthropoda > Insecta > Orthoptera > Morabidae > Vandiemenella > Vandiemenella viatica. The sequence goes on from CM061918.1 coordinate 119,404,031, forward strand.
GTAAGTAATTATCAAGCAACTTTGAAAAAATGGCCTGGTACGTGAATGCATTGTTAAATTATTATTCCAAGTTATATAGAAACTAATGATGCTGGGTTTCAGTCGACAGTTACAGATGTGTGGTTGTATCTGGCAACTATTCACGCTTGAGCCTATATTTACAGACAGTGTTACTCAGCCGCATATTTGCGCCCTTCCAGCGGCTGGCTTATCTACCTGGACTCACAGCCGCTACCTGTCAACATTGCGGCATCCCGACCACTTCCAGGAACGGGACACACACTATGGACACCCCGCAACCTGATATTCCAAAAGAAAAAGGCAGCCAGGACTGTGAACAGCTACGGAAATATAGTTGGAGAGGTCAGCATGGAATAAAGATGAAGTAAAGCTCATTGATAATATAGGTACAGAAATTTTAAAAAAAAGTCAACACGTGAGAATATATTATTACAATATTATTAATGATTATTGCCCTTGAGGACAGTGTTTAAACTCAAATTATCCATGATTATTCAGTTTTTGTTTGTATTTGTCTTCTTCCTCTTCTCTTCCCAAAACCTCTTCATACGCTCACTGTGTTCCTGTTTCCTTTGTTCAGTCCATTTTGTTCCTGTTTTCTTCTGTATTTTAAATTTTGTGTTCATAATTTTGTTCCTGAATTGTCCACTTACCCGTGTCATTTCCTTGCTGATCCCTGCGTGATTCAAGTCCTCTTCTATTTCCTGGAACCAATTGGATTTCCTGAGCGAACCATTTACCACACCAAAGATCCTCCTTGTGAGTCTAGTGCTGTTCATTCGCTGTAAATGTCCATAGAATTGTAATCTACGTCTTCTGATCATGTCTGTCAGTCTATCTGTATGTTAGTATAGTTCTTTCGTTGGTCTTTTCATCCGTATGCCGTCTTTATATATTGCTCCAGAAAATTTTCCTAAGGATTTTGCGTTCAACTTTTTCCGCTTCTGTGATGCCTGAAGCCCCAATCGTGATTGTTTCTGATGCATATAATGCTTCTGGCAGTACCACTGTTTTGTATTGTCTGAGTTTTTGGCCTGTCTTGATATATTTCTTTTGTTATAATATGATCATGTGAGTCTGGATGCCTTCTGAAGTTTTTCTGATCTTTTCGCATTTGATAGCTGGTTAGATCCTGCTATTTGTATGTATTCCCCTAGATATTTGAATTTCTCCACCCGTTTTATGTCGAGAAGATATATATATACATATATACCAGCCAGCGTCAACATCTTTCTCAAAAACTACATACAGCACAAACAAAAATACATATATAATACAAAACAGAAGTTACATTAATCGCGAACAGATGACAACACTTAACTTCTCCCGTCGTCCTCAAATGCCCCAGTAAAACACAATGCCCGGTTCTAACTATCCAGTGAAATTACTGGACAAATTCTTCATCACAAGCCATCAAATATATATTTTAAAAAAATGGTGGCTCTTAATAAGGACTTTCGACAAAGAATATTTTTTTTAGCTATTCAAATTATTCTATTGCCAACAAACCAAATTTTTGCGTCTATAAAATAGCCCTCCTTTCTTTCAAGCAATAATGTTGTTGTTTTTTTTAATTATTATTATTTAATTCAGTAGCCAGGTAGTTTATTGGTTACTGCCAACCATGAAAATGAAGCTTATAAACTTTCGTGAGTATTTAATCTGAATTTTACATAGCTTTGCTTGTTTTGCGAATTTTCTTTATTTGCTTAAGTAAGGTACGCGAGGCGAACACCTACCAAACAATTATCAAGTTTTACAACTAGAGAAAAGTGAAAGCCTAATTAGAGGCAGAACCTTATGATATACGTATCCGATAGACACTTTTCGGGGCTTATTTTCTTATCGACTGCACTAAAATCGACACTGCAATAGAACATATTGAAAAACGTGAGCTGATAATTTATCTGAAATTGGACCAGTGGTTCTTAAATCGCAAGCGCATTAACAGACGGCTGAATCGTAAAACACTGCAGTTATCTAAGGATCTTGAGATGAAGAAATTACCCGAAGCTCGGAAGAAATGAAAGCGTGTACCAAACCAGTCTCGATAATGAATAGAAAATGATTTAGGGACTGGCATATTTCCCCCTTTTTGCTTTACGCCTCGTCAACGGCTAAGGTCATTAGAGGCGGGATGGGACTGGGGACAAGGAACGGGAAGGAATTCGGCCATGACCTTTTGAAGGAAGCATCGCCGGAGTGATTTTGAGAAACCATGGAAAACCCAAATCTGGAAGCCCGGACGGGGATTCGAACCCACGTCCTCCCGAATGCGAGGCCAGAGCGTTAACCGTTCACCCACCACCCTCGGTGACTGGCATATGCTACATCTTATGCTCATCAACTATTATATTTCTAACTGTTCGGTAATCGAATTCCAATGAAGCGTTTATAATACTGTACCGGTTTCTATCGATTTAATTCAGTAAATACAGAATGTATAAATACTTATTCTATCCTGAATAATGATGCTACAAATGTTTATGAATTGAATAAATAGTTTTCGAACGTACAGTGCAATACATGATATAAGTCTGACTCTGTGGAACGTGAGAAAGAATTAATTTACAACGAAAAATGTATGCAACAGAGATATCTCAGGATAATATGCACATTAATTATATCAACTACATTTATAGAAGATCCCGACATTTTTTTTTTTTTTTTTTTTTTTTTTTTGTAGGCACTTTTGAAGAAGGGAGCAGAAGTAGTTGTCAAATAAAAATGCTTTTAATTTTTTCCTTATTTAATATTATTCCCAGCTAGACATTTAAGACGTGTTGGGAGCTTATTGAAGATATCTATCCCTGACTCTCTTACCTCTTTTTAAACAGATGAAACGACTTACAATCCTTGTAAATAAAGATGTGTGGTTAATGCAGGTCATGTCTTCTGGAGTCACTTGTTCAAATAATAATTATTATTCAATAAGTACGCTAATACAACCGTTTTATTTATTTACCGACACGTTTGGACTCTCGTCGAGGAATCTTCACCTCGACGAGACGTGAAACGTGACCGTGATGAAAAAAAACCCTTAAACAGTTATATCAGCGTACTTATTAAATAATAATCATTACTCGTGAAGATTATTAATATCACAATAACACTATCCTGCTTATAACATTGTTCCTACTTCGGCCATCAGTTGTAATTTTACTTCTTAGGTGATGGCTGAAGTATGAATGATGTTAAAAGCAGAATAGCACTGGCAAAAACAGACTTGATGAAAAAGAGAAACCTTTTAGTGTCAAATATTGCTCTACGACTTAGAAAAGAAAATTAAAATTCTATGTGTGGAGCACAGCGAAGCAAGGTCATTAGGAATATCAGAAAGAAGAAAAATTGAATCATTTCAAACGTGGTGCTATAGGAGGGTGCTAAAAATTAAGTGGACAGATAAAGTAAGAAATGAACGAGTTTTGGAAATGATGGGTGAGAAAAGAAGTTTATGGAAGAAGCTCACAGAATGAAGAGACAGGCTGGTAGGTCATATTTTGAGACATGCTGGGGATTGGTTAATTTGTTAGTGGAGGGAACAGTCGAAGGAAAGAATTATAGAGGAAGACAGAGATTAAAATATGTGAAGCAAATCGTTGAGCATGTCGGTTGTACGGGCTATGTTGAGATGAAGAGGTTGGCAAAAGATAAGAAGGGATGGAGGATTGCATCAAGCCATTCGAGAGACTAACACTGAAAGGCATTCAGATGCTGCGATTTATGTATGGAGGATTTCAGTGGTGAGATGTGGAGAGGGTTTGCAGACCTGTAGCAGAGATTTCGAACAAGCCCCAGTCTGAAGTTGCAGGTTGCAGTGATTGCTAATGGATTCCTGGAAGGACGACAGCCTGGGGAAAACCATGAGGCGCAATGTTGCCAGAGCAAAGACCACACGTGACATGTCGCACGTAATAGCCACACAGATCTCGACGAAAAATCTGCAATACCAGCCTACATGATGATGTGGTATCCAAATCCCACTTGCAATTCAACCTAGGACTATTGAGTACGATAGGGATTGTGCACAAACTACGTGGCTTGGTCCAGGGGGGGGGGGGGGGTTGGCTGGAAGGCTACGCTGGGCTACTTGGTGGGAAGGGGGAGGGGTCCGAGCCAGGCCACGTAGCTTTCCTTTCATAACATTTTTCACAGTTAAAATGAGGAACAGAACACACAACAGCATGTGAATATTTATTTCCGTCATTTAATTATCTCCGTATGTAATTTACAATAGTCTGGCAAGAGAAAACAGTACAAAATGTCTTCTGGAATCAAAAGGGGAAAAAAGCTACGTGCTACGTGGGGGGGGGGGGAGGTTAGAGGCAAAAGCCACGTAGGCCTACGTGGGGGGGAGGGGGGGTTCACAGGAGGCCAAAATGGAGCTACGTGGTTTGTGCACGCTCCCATACGGTTATCAGGAATTGCACGCTACCATCTCTACTACCCTGCCAGTCAAGTCCACCACCAGGACTGGAACCAGCTAACCCCGTGTCAGCGCCGGACACCATCACGGTGTCGGAACCAACTGAGACTATACGGGACGTGCTGAATAAAATACAATACATATTTTTTAAGAAAGCCATCCGCATTAAGGCGGCCATTTCCATGTTGACGGTCCTAGTTTCAATATTCCTGCTCCGGACTATACAGGGTGATTAAAAAAAACCGTGGACAAAATGACAAGGTGGTTATGTCATACAATAAGGATCAAAAATCGCATAGGAACAGAGGGTCGCAAATGTCTGTGTACTGGATTGGTCGCGGTAGCCACCATGATCACCAGACCTGTCTCCCTTGGATTTTTTGTTGTGGGGATTTTTAAAAGGACTTGTGTATGAAACACCTGTTGAAACGCCGGAAGACTTGGTAGGAAGAATCGTTGCGGCAGCCGGATGTGTTCGAGATACACCTGGTATCTTTGGGAAGGTGCGCCGTTCCATGCAACGGAGATGCCGGGCTTGTCACGATGCATCTGGCAAAAACTTTGATCATCTGCTGTAGGCTCAACATTTGGCTTGAATTACTCGCATGTGAGTGAGTAATTATCAATAAAATGATCTGTGATGGTTTTGTTTCTTCTCTTTGTGTCAGTATTATTTTAGGCGCCCTGTAGCGGCTCCGGATCGCAGTTGCGACCCTCTTTTCCTATACGATTTTTGATTCTTATTGTATGACTGATCTACCATGTCATTTTGTCCACGTTATTTTGAATCACCCTGTATATATATTATATTGCGTGTGTTCTTTTTCGCTGTTATCCACTGTTTAAATTAATTGCAATGGAGCACACTCTCCGGTGGCAATCTGCCTACACATCCATCTTTTCCCACTTTTTGTACCCGCCTACTTTCACAATTTTAATTTCAAATTCTTTCGGCTTCTTTGGTAAGTTTTTGATCACTTCACTTGGTAATATATTCCGTTCCCTGAAAATCTTAACTAAGAAAGAAAATCTTCCCACACCCATGTGCCTGAAATCGAGTGTTAGCTTGTGGTCATGGTCATCTTTTGCCTTCCATTCACAACTCTTAATTTTCGTCATGTCTCGTCCCCAATATACGCTTTGTACATTCCGAGCACTCTCTTCACCATCATCCTGTTGTTAGGGTTCTTTCGGTGGTTTCAGAACTGCATTAATTAATTTAAAAAATCCGCCAAACAGGTTATGTTTGAAGATGTCTGTTTTATTGTGATCCAAACAAGTCAGCGATATTCACAAGTATAGTTATAATACAGAGATGCCCAGTCGCAAAGAAACTCTCTGTGAACTCAACTGAATGATTGAAACTCTCTGTAACACTGAATACTGTCAACTAAACTGACTTACTAACTGAATGCATGAATGAATGAATCTGTCCAGGCGATCTGTTTATATAGTCTTTATCGAAATCACGAGAATTCTTCAAAGGCATCCGCCCGATATTTCTCGATCATTAACAATCACTCAAACAATCTAACATATTAAAAACAATCGGAATTAATACAAAATTAATTAACAACATTACAAAATGATCAGAAATGGTAATTATAGATACTTAAATACAAAATTATTTACAGAAATCCTTTCAAACGGTAGAAAATTGTCCTGTAGACATCGTAATTTACATTAATACATGGAATTACAAACATTTAAGAAATTCTCTTGCATCATTCGGTTCTTAAACATATTAAATGGCCTTTGAATAATTTTCTTACCTAAAACAAAGTCTATATACACTGATTTACAAAAATTACAAAACAAACATATCAAATCACTTTCAACCAAACATTAGCTCATTACAAATACTTCATACAGTACAATGCTATTAAAAATTCAGGTATTAGGGCTGTTACAACCCCTCCCCAGGATTCACTTAATTTTACATAGTGAAAATTCATTGAATCCGTCACGAATCTGAGCAGGTTGAATGTACACATAATGCCAACACAACCATAATGACTTTACAATGAACAAATACAATTCTTCATACAACATCTGCACATAGTCCATGACACTGATTTTGTTTACAATAATTGTCTTTTTTCAGATCCAATCATTTTTTTCAGTTACTGTTTTTACACAACAAACGTTCAATGCCATCACCTTAAGTTACAATTATTTTCACTCCAAATTACACACTTGATATCTGCTTGTTAATGACAACAGTCTGTTTACATTTTACAGCTGATAATTTGTCAACACAATGTAGAAAGTCACAACATCATGAAAACCCCCAAAAGTTTCTTCACAAAACTGCCACAAATTGCTTTATACAGTGAAATGTTTACATCTTAAACATTCAGTATTATTACATCTGCATCTGACTTAAGTACTCACACAAACTATTTACATGCATCAATTGACAAACTTATTTACAAAATTAGATATTTACAGGTTGTTGACCCCTCCCCAAACCATGCATTTCAATTAATTCCATAAGTGGGTTCCAGGATTTCCCTGGAAACCCAGAACCATGTAAGTTACCTTTTCCTAACCTTCCAGTTTTCTTCAACTTTAGTATACGCATCTAACACCACATTTCTATTTACACAAATCTGTTGTAATAGTTCGTCACAAGCTCTAGCTAACCCAGCATCCTTATATTTAACTCTCACATGATCTACTTCTTGTATGCCTTTCCAACCAGTCTTCTCAAAATCAACCCAGTATTCCCTACTGTCTAATTTAATCCGTAAGTTACCTTCTCCACAGTCTACCAAAGCCTTTACTTTTGTAAGCCAATCCATGCCTAAAATGCAATTAACATTCAACTTAGGGACTACATACATGGGTATTTCTACATTTACAGTCCCCATACACCCTTCCATCAACATTTCCTGCCTAATTCTCTTACTTCGAGAACCAGTAGCAGTAAAATAACAGTCATACTACTAACGGGTAACACTTCAATTTGATGGGTGCTTTCAATTTCATTAAATAATCCCTCAGCAAGGCAAGAAACCTGTGACCCGGTATCAATGAGAGCATCTATTTGTTTATTAAAAGCATTAATTTGCACTATGGGAACTTTATCTAAAACTTCATCCTTATCCTCCACACCTTCCAATAAATCTTCTCTGGGATTATTCATAAAAATGGTATTAACTCTATAGCAGTTGGTACCTGGACCCACCTTCTTGTCCACCACTGCGGGGCCCATCACAGGGGTGGTCTTTAGTTTGCCTGCCCCCCATGCTGCCTTTCCCTTTCAGATTGAGGGTTCTGTTCTCTCACTTCCCCATTATCATTCCTCCTTGTGTAATTATCACGAACCCATCCCCTAGATCTACCATCCCTTGACCCATTACTCCTTCAAGGAGGACTCCTGCTGCCCCTCCTATGGTGTTGATGGTGGTAATGTTGTTCATTGAATGACTCCTGGGCATCCAAGCGTCTCAACAATTCAGAAACTCTATCCACATTTACTACATCCAAAGTGGCAATTAAATTTCTTGTTTGCTGAGGTAGCCTAGCTCCTATCAAATCAATTAATTCCTCCTCTCCATAAGGTTGGTCTAAATACTTACAACGGATCCAACATTTATGAAAAAAGTCATGTTGAGTTTCCCTATCAAGTTTATAGGGCCTTCCAGTCATCAACTCTCTTTTTTCCTGAATCTGCCTGCTTGTCGACCAAAAATGTTTCAAAAAGTTTTCTTTAAACAGCTTGTAGTCAGTCACTTCCCTAGCTTGTCTATCACCCCATGTCCTAGCATAAGACTTAAGATGTTTACCCACAAGTGCAATTTTCTTATTGTCGGGTAACAAATTAAAATAGTCTGATCTTTCAAAATTATCTATAAATTCAATAGGGTGAAGCCTCCCACTATCATCATAGAATTCAAATTCTTCCTTAATGTCAGCACTAACAATTGTGTTACCTAGTGTGGGAGCTTGACTTAACTGTATCTGCAACCCAGTAACGTTTTCTCTAACTGATTTACATTGCTTTCCAATCCCTGCTCCAACTGTTTCTGCTGCTGCACCAATGTATTAATATTTAATCCCACCTCTTGTCTCAACTCGTTGACCCTTTGAGCAGATTTACTGTCACTGGTTTCGAACAAACTCACATATTCCTCCTTCATCATATTACATTCTTCTCTGACTCCCTTTCTCTCCTTCCTATATTTACAGTCTACTTCATTAATTAAATCAACACATGCATCTTTAGTGTCTCTACAAATTTGGTTAACCTTTACAAAATTCTCCTGACACTCTACAACAGCTTGTTCTAGTTTCGAATTTAAATTATTGACATCCTCCTTAAATTTAGAACTAAAACCTTGAAATTGCATACTGATTTTCTTATCAAAACAATCAGCCAACTCAGAGAATTTGTTCTCCAAATCCAATTCCTTTTTGAACTCAGAAAACTTACTATCAAATTTACTATTCATTTCAGAGAATTTCCTATCGAGATTTAACTCATTTTTAAATTCAGAAAATTTGCTATCGAATTCAGAAAATTTGCTATCATTATCACTCTTTAACTCATTTCTAAATTCAGAAAATTTGCTATCAAATTTGGCTACAAAAGACTCTAGAAAAGCTTGCAGATTCTGACTATCAGCCATTTTTAGTAATTAGCAAAATCAACATAAAAAACAAAATTAAGAAAAATTAAAATCTTTCCAACCTGCCACACAATAACATGCAAAAGAAATCACTTGAATATTCAATGCAGTACTTACAGTTATTCCTCAATTTTGTATCACATTAAATTTCACTTAGAAGCACTTATTTAACCAGTCTATATACACTGATTTACAAGAAATTACAAAACAAACATATCAAATCACTTTCTACCAAACATTAGCTCATTACAAATACTTCATACAGTACAATGCTATTAAAAATTCAGGTATTAGGGCTGTTACACTGTCTTCTAATTAATCCCATTCTAGCTGGCATTACGAATTTACTTTTACAAACAAAATAACCTAAATACGCCTACTAATTTATTTTTCAGGACAGGAACATTTGATTAAAACATATTTCCTTTACTTTTCTGAATTCCGTTAATTTTTAGCAATACAAGAGGTATTTCAAATTGGTGCATACACCTTGGTCTACGACCGATTTCGTTTGGGTTCTGCTGGATTGAAAGCTTAGGGTTTTACGTAAACTTATAGGCATGTCGGAACCGGAAAAAGGAAAACGAAATTACCTGTGACTTGCCATAACTTCAAACTACTGAGCCGATGAGAAACGTCACATTACAAGTATAAAATCAAAAGTAGTTGTTATAATGACGTTTTATTTCCAGAGCAGAAAATAAAAACGCCTTCTGAACATGTGTGAATATATATATTTTCATGTTATTTATACAAATACGCAGTTTTTATCCGATATCAATCAAATTTTTCACATGAATACTTTTAAAAAAAGGGAAATACTGTCTACAATTGGTTTGCAAAATCCCACCCCCCTTAAAGGCAACTGTTCGTTTTCCTGAAAATATCTCGCAAACTGTAGGAAAATCAGCCAAAATGGGTGGTAATATAGGGTAAGCCCATAAAATTTCTTGTTTATTGGTGCTGGCCGAGAAATTCGAACTTGATTTAAATTTAAAAAAATAAATTTGGTTGTAACACACAAATCTACAGTTTTTATCCGATTTCGAAGGAACTTCGCGGACGTATGCTTCAAAACAAGTGGAATAATAATAGTTACATTTGGCTTACAAAACTGCTCCCGCTATCCCCCTTCACCCTTCCTTATACAAATTTATAGTGCAACTTTTCTGGGTTTTTTTTTTTTTTTTTGCATTCATCTGGAAAACGCTATGGAAAGCGGCGAAAGTGGATGGTGATGGAGAATTTTTACGTCAATCCGATGAAACATCAGAAGTTTCATATCCAACCCTCGAGCAACGCCGGGTACTGTTCTAGTTTTTTGTTTGTTCTGTCTTCCTTGCATAAATCCTGGCATAGCTTCAAAAACAGCGACCTGATTTTGACCGGTATTTTACAATTTGAAAACTTAAGATCTGGCATAAAATTTGATAAGTCATCATGTTACCTAACGAAGCAGGAAATTAATATCTGACGAAAATAATAATAAATAAATGTGAAACTATCCTAATGCCATCTTTTTGTTCTTTCTGTTAGTATTGCCTACCTGTCTTTTCAACCAGATAGAGGGCAATAGTGTACCGGAGCATTACGTTCTGGCCTCGCATTCGGGAGGACGGCGGCTCGAATCCCCATCCGTGCATCCAGATTTAGGTTTTCCATGGATTCCCCAAATGGCTCCAGGCAAATGCAGGGATGCTTCCTTCAAAAAGGCCATGGCCAAATTCCTTCCTGTTCCTTGTCCCCAGTTCCATCCCACCTCTACTGACCTTAGCCGTCGACGAGGCGTAAAGCAATAAGAAGAAAAACAACAGTAGAATTCATTTACTTCTTCCATCGTATCCGATCCTATTTTAATATTTGATCCACAATTACTGCTATAATTTCATCACTTTTGTCTTGCTTTGGTTAATATTTAGTCCAAAATCTTCCATCAGTTGTTTGTTCATGCCATTCAGTAACTTCCCAATATTATCAGCCTGTTCTGCTGACAGGACAATGTCATCAGCAAATCGTCGCATTTGAGAAAGGAGTAATGCAGGGTTGCATTCTTTTCCCCCTTCTATTCAATGCGGTCGTGCAAGAAGCATTTCTAAGCTGTTATGGATCCAGTAAAGGCAGGAACTTCCATTCAAGGCAAAAACATAGATATGTTAAGATTTGCAGATGACACTGCAGTTGTTTCAGAAACCGAAAGTTATTTGGGTGAAACACTTGCTAAAAATAGAAGAGGTTCTTTCTGAAATAAACTAGAAGAAACAAAATAAACAAGAAAAAAACTAAAGTATTAATTTGTGGCAGGGATGTTAAAAATACAGTTAAAATTGGACAAACAATTAACTGAGCAAGCTAATGAATCTAGATATCTGTGTAGTATAGTCATAGAAGATGGGAGAAGCAAGAAAGAAATACTATCTAGAATCAACTAAGCTAAACATTCTTCTAATAAACGAAAGAAACTTTTCACTTTAGACAATATCAGTCGGTCAACTTGTCAGAATCTTCTAAAAACGTATATTTGGAGCTTAGCCTTATATGGATGTGATGTGAAAGGAAACGGCAGGAGCCATATGAATGTCTGGTGCTACAGACGAATGCTAAAGATATAGTTGGATGTTATCAATGATGACGTATTCAGAAGACAACAGTTAGAATAAAAAACATCCTTTAGTCACTTGAATGCAAATTTTACTGTATTACACAATGCATCCATCTTCAGGTTGTAACAACCCACATACCTGAACTTTAAGTAGAATTGTATTTAATGAAGTATCTGTAGTGAGCTAAAGTTTGCTTGAATATAATCTGGTATGTTTGTTTTGCAATTTCTTGTAAATCAGTGTATATAGACTTTGTTTTATGAAAGGAAATTATTTGACGGCCATTTAATATGTTTAAGAACCGAATTGTGCAATAGAATTGCTTAAATGTGTGTAATTCCAAGTATTAATGCAAGTTACGATGTCTACAGGACAATTTTCTACAGTTTAAAATGATTTCTGTAAATAATTTTGTGTTTAAGTATCTTTAATTTCCATTTTTGACCATTTTGTAATAATGTTAAGGGATTATGTATTAATTCTGATTGTTTTAATATGTTTAATTTTTTGAGTAATTGTTAATGTTCGAGAAATATCTCGCGGAAGCTTTTGAAGTGTTCGGGAAATTTCGATAGAGCCTATATAAAGAAATCAGCAGGACAGTTAGTTAGTTTTATACAGATTCAGTTTGCATCTGCCAAGGACTGCGTTAGTAGTATCTCTGGATTATACCTTTGCATTAAACAATATCGCTGACGAGTTTTCTGGAAAATAAACAAATGTTAATCTGAACTTTATGGTGGACTACTTAATTACTATATTATTTAAACCACCAAGCATCTGACAAGGTGTCTATTGTATTTACATTGGTTTTAAATTTTTTCCTAAGCGAGATTCGTGCCAAGTAAAGTTTATTTCTGTGCTGAAAAACGATTTGAAGTAAGTGTCGTGAACACGTTTTATCATGGGAGAAAAGGAGTAAATATGAAAACATTTTCATTCAAGTGATTGAAGGCTGTTTTTTATTCTACCTTTTGTCTGATCAATGCAGTCAGGTACAACACAGTGAATTATGGATAAAATCAAGTATTCAGAAGAGTTTCCGAACATTCAAGTTTCTGGAAAGAATTATAGTAAAGAAGTGACAAGATGATAGCCCATGTTTTGCGACATAATAATTTGCTTAAGGTGATTATTGAAGGAAAGATAGAAGGAACAAACCGCAGAGGAAGATAAAAATTAAGCTATATGAGTCAAATTATGAATGACGTGAAATGAAGCAGCTATGCAGATTTAAAAAGGAGGACAGAGAAGTGGCATGCATGGAGAATTGCTAAAAATCAATATTCGGATTAATATCTAAAAGAAGAAGAATTCCCTTTTAGGTAGATCATTAATTGTATTTCTGCCATTCGTATAACAGAATTTTTTTTTTGCATCCGCCAATATATTTGATATTCTATTAATTTAGTCAATTATTTTTGCTGTTATTCATGACTTCCGCGTTGCTCAATGGTGATCCAAGGAATGCACCGCCAGGATAATAGCGTCGGATTGTACACCCCTGGGTGAAACCGCGACACCCCCGGGGTGGCACGTGTCCCCCACGTGTGCCGGATCAAGATGGGAGGGGACAGATTGGGCGCGAGAACCGCGATTGGTGGCCGTGTAAACGGAGGGGCCTAACGCAAGAGTCGACAGCTGATGACTAACTCCCTGGTGTCCCGTCACAATGCACGACACGGAAAATTACCCTTTATCTGGTTATGAATATCCAGGAACAAAACGCATATCATTAAAACAGACGCAAGTATAAGTGTCAAATGTAAAAGTCATTTCTACCTGCAAGTGCTGAGCTAGGAGTGTAAGACTTTGAGAGCTATTACAGTGTGAATACGTATGATAATCTCAGGCTGACAACGTTCATTAGCCTACATGAAAACAAAAGCTAGCAGCCTACCCTTTTGCTACTCAATAGAGACAGGCAAATGAAACAAAAATATATGGATAAATATCACATCGATATTTACTAACAGTGTCGATGTGTATCGAGAAAAAGATATCGATATTTTTTGTCTAAATCAATTATTTTCCAAAAACATGTCAAAAATTTAAGATTATTCGGAAGATTTAAAGAAACATTTAGAAATTACAAAAACTTTTACTAATTTATTTTTACATTTTAACAAACTACGAGTCGTCTGATATACTGTACTGGGTCTGATTTCTTTTCTATTAGTGGTTCCTCCTACTACTGCTTAGGCTCATACGTTGACGAAATAATTATGTTGACGTTAACGTAAACGCGTTAAAATTTAACAGTCTATTTTAACTTGTTAACCCTTGATAAAAACTGTTAAATTATGACGAAATCACATTTTTAAGACGCGTTCAGAAGATATGATATGTTCTCATATTTATCCTATATAATATATGCAACGCTTAAAATTAGATACTGGATTGAGTTTAATAAAAAATATCGAATTGGTATTTAAAATTGATACTCCAAGAAATATCGATTTTTGATATATCGAGAATGAAAATATGGAAAATAAATATTGATTATTTTAGGAAAAATATCGATATTTCTTTACATCGATATACTGTATTTTTTCCAAGTCTACTCCTCATAAGGGCAATGGCTCGAATTAGTACTCGCAGTCCAGTTGAGATCGTCAAAGTGGTGTGAATCCATAGTTTACATTCTCTAAACTAAGAGCCACCCATAAATTATGTCCAAATTTTTTTTTGTTTTTTTTACTACCTCTTCCACCCTTTCTTGTCATAATTCGTGGATTACTCCCTCCGCACATCCACTGCTGTGACATCACATACTTTGCAGTTTTAAACTTAGAACCTGATCTGAACATGACGTCAGGAATCTTATGACCCTATATTCCACTCCCCCCCCCCCCCCCGTAATACAATGTGAGCCCTCCCCCACTACTCTCCCCTCGTTAACAGGACATAACATGTTTGAAAATAGCAACAAACTAAGAGGGGGGGGGACGGTTAAGTGTGGAATACTACCTACCACAGTACCACAGATGATATACAAACTAACTATGAGAAAAACAAAGCCTGAGTGACCGATATAACATTACACAGACTTACACACGCTATCCGTCTGTCAGTCACCATTCCCTTATTTTTCAAAATTTCATGACAAAGTATCCTATGTCCTTCATAATGATATTTTCTTGTCAAATTTGATCAAGATCACAAAACGTAACAAACAGGCAGTAATACAGAGTTACTTTCACATTTATAATATTTGTCTAGATGCAGTTAAGTAAGAGATGAGGGATTTTTTTTACGATATGGATGGTAAAATATCATTCGAGAACAGAAGGGCTTAGTATTGAACCTTGAGGTATCGCGTTTTACCGTTGATGGATACGTAGATATAAAGACGTTACTATATGGATAGTAAAATATCATTCGAGAACAGAAGCGCTGAGTATAGAACCTTGAGGTATCGCGTTTTACCGTTGATGAATACGTAGATATGAAGACGTTACGATATGGTTAGTAAAATATCATTCGAGAACAGAAGGGCTTAGTACTGAACCTTGAGGTATCGCGTTTTACCGTTGATGGATACGTAGATATGAAGACGTTACGATATGGTTGGTAAAATATCGTTCGAGAACAGAAGGGCTTAGTACTGAACCTTGAGGTATCGCGTTTTACCGTTGATGGATACGTAGATATGAAGACGTTACTATATGGATAGTAAAATATCATTCGAGAACAGAAGCGCTGAGTATAGAACCTTGAGGTATCGCGTTTTACCGTTGATGAATACGTAGATATGAAGACGTTACGATATGGTTGGTAAAATATCGTTCGAGAACAGAAGGGCTTAGTACTGAACCTTGAGGTATCGCGTTTTACCGTTGATGGATACGTAGATATGAAGACGTTACGATATGGTTAGTAAAATATCATTCGAGAACAGAAGGGCTTAGTACTGAACCTTGAGGTATCGCGTTTTACCGTTGATGGATACGTAGATATGAAGACGTTACGATATGGTTGGTAAAATATCGTTCGAGAACAGAAGGGCTTAGTATTGAACCTTGAGGTATCGCGTTTTACCGTTGATGGATACCTAGATATAAAGACGTTACTATGTGGATAGTAAAATATCATTCGAGAACAGAATCGCTGAGTATAGAACCTTGAGGTATCGCGTTTTACCGTTGATGTAAACGTAGATATGAAAACGTTACGATATGGATGGTAAAATATGATTCGACAACAGAACGGCTGAGTATTGAACCTTACGGTAGTGCGTTTTACCGTTGACGGTTACGTGTTTATGGATGAGGACCGCGATGCTACGGACAGCCCTGGCTGTGAAGTAGGCAGCCCTCCCCTGCGGTTGGTCTAGTGACCCACATCTGGCAGTGTTTGTGCTCCCCAGACCACAAAGGAAACTGTCAACCCGCCCGCTTATACAGCTCCCCCGAAACATGGCCACATCCCGACGCTAACGACACGCTCGAAAAATAGGCAGGATTTTAAATCCGGAAATTGAATCGTCCGTCAGTACACTTTATCTGCCCATTATGGTCGAGGAGACTTCAGCTATGGTGATGTCCTGTTGATGTAGTTCATTTTTGCAGCAAAAATAGTGACTACAATCTAAGTTTAAGATTTTTTTTATCTAACAGTGAGGTCTTTAGAGACGAGAAAGGATGGGGGGCAAGGAATGGGAAGGAAATCGGCCATGGCCTTTTGAAGGAAGCATCCCGGCATTTGCCTGGAGTGATTTTGGAAACCATGAAAAACCTAAATCTGGATGCCCGGACGGGGATTCGAACCGCCGTTCTCCCGAATGCTTTTTGATGGGATTACGTTTGTGGATGACCTCAAGAGTCCGTTACGTTAGCAGACTGAAAATCTCGAACGTTATATGTAGGGTTCATATTTTTTTTTCTGCCATCCTTTTGAGCTGAAATGCTGTATTAAACACTGATTCAACGTTTCTGATTGTATTTTATGTAGCATATATATGCATATTCAGAAAATTTTCCAAGTTTTGGTCATTTTTCGATAATATTTATGGTCATGTGGTCATATTTTGAAAAAACTCTGGTAGTTTTTTTAATAGTACTGGAAATTGACTAGATATATATGAGAAGAAATTAAGATAATTATTCACAGAACTGTACTTCTGCTATACAGGTGGGGGGGGGGGGGGGGAAACAAAACTAATTTTCACTGTGGTCAGATTTCACCAGTCGAAAATTAAAGTTATACATTATTGTCACTCTCTAAACGTAATGTTCCGCCCGCCTTTTAACCTCGACAATGCAGCTGAAGCATGTCTGTGTCGATCCGCGTCAATCAATGTCTCAATGAAATATCCTCAGTCATCGTTAAATCTGCAGTGGATCAGTGAGTTGACCTACCGCCATGCCGAAAGTAAAATTTTCTGAAAGTGCGAAGTTACGTAAGGGAATTTGCAGAGGAGTATTTTAGTGTAGATGAAAGAGTTACATTTTTTAAATTATCTGAAATTAAAGTGACTTCAACAAAACGATTTAAAATCTAATTTCCCAAGGGTGCAGCAAGTGCACGGAAGCAAATTATGCTGTCTACATGAAGGCGACACTACTAGATAAAATAAATGTTGTATAATTGAACATGTTTTGATGTATAGTAAACTTATGTTTGGTCATATTTACCCATTTTTAAGGTCATATTTTCCTGCATATTTCTCTGTTGTTTTTGGTCATAAAGATCCGTACCGTAGTTATGGTGTAATGTAAGACTGTGGTGAGGGACCGCTAGTTGCAGATGTGAGAGCGGCGTGTTTGATGGTGCGCGCACCTGGAGTGTGATGTCTCTATAGAGGGACACACCTGTCACCTCCACCCCCGTTACAGGGGCGCCGCCAACCCTAAAAGGCCATCTGCAACCCACTGCCCCCATTTAACGGGACGAAAGGGTCGCCACGGCACGGTACAACGATGCGAATCAGCTATACGCCAGCTGGCACAACGAGGTGGAGGCAGCGGTAACGCAGTAGGAAGGACGCCGGTTCGAATCCTAGTCTGGTCATCTAAATTTTCGTTTTCCATGATTTGCAGAGAATACTTTCCGTTCCTTGTCTTAAATCCTCCGCCAGCGTTAATGACCTTGACGTCGAAAAGGCGTGAACAATGAAGACGCGTCCACACTATGTCAGGGAGCGTCCATAAACCATGTGGTTCGGTTTAGGGCGAGGGGAGGAGAGGACGGGCGGGGTTAGGGGACATCCATAAATTACGTGAGGTGTTTTTCCGGACACCCCCCCCCTCTCTGGTGAGATTTCGTGAGATCTGGCCGGACACCCCCCCCTTTTTATTGATATCTGGCCGGACACTCCTCCCCCTCTTTATTGATATCTGGCCGGACACCCCCCCTCTTTATTGATATCTGGCCGGACACCCCCCCCTCTTTATTGATATCTGGCCGGACACTCCTCCCCCTCTTTATTGATATCTGGCCGGACAATCCCCCCCTCTTTATTGATATCAGGCCGGACACCCCCCCCTCTTTATTGATATCTGGCCGGACACTCCTCCCCCTCTTTATTGATATCTGGCCGGACACTCCTCCCCCTCTTTATTGATATCTGGCCGGACACCCCCCCCCCTCTTTATTGATATCTGGCCGGACACTCCTCCCCCTCTTTATTGATATCTGGCCGGACACCCCCCCCTCTTTATTGATATTTGGGCGGACACCCCCCCCCTCTTTATTGATATCTGGCCGGACACTCCTCCCCCTCTTTATTGATATCTGGCCGGACACTCCTCCCCCTCTTTATTGATATCTGGCCGGACACTCCTCCCCCTCTTTATTGATATCTGGCCGGACACTCCTCCCCCTCTTTATTGATATCTGGCCGGACACCCCACCCCTCTCATTATTGATATCTGGCCGGACACTCCTCCCCCTCTTTATTGATATCTGGCCGGACACTCCTCCCCCTCTTTATTGATATCTGGCCGGACACTCCTCCCCCTCTTTATTGATATCTGGCCGGACACTCCTCCCCCTCTTTATTGATATCTGGCCGGACACTCCTCCCCCTCTTTATTGATATCTGGCCGGACACTCCTCCCCCTCTTTATTGATATCTGGCCGGACACTCCTCCCCCTCTTTATTGATATCTGGCCGGACACTCCTCCCCCTCTTTATTGATATCTGGCCGGACACCCCCCCCTCTTTATTGATATCTGGCCGGACACTCCTCCCCCTCTTTATTGATATCTGACCGGACACCCCCCCCTCTTTATTGATATCTGGCCGGACACTCCTCCCCCTCTTTATTGATATCTGGCCGGACACTCCTCCCCCTCTTTATTGATATCTGGCCGGACACTCCTCCCCCTCTTTATTGATATCTGACCGGACACCCCCCTCTTTATTGATATCTGGCCGGACACTCCTCCCCCTCTTTATTGATATCTGGCCGGACACTCCTCCCCCTCTTTATTGATATCTGACCGGACACCCCCCCTCTTTATTGATATCTGGCCGGACACTCCTCCCCCTCTTTATTGATATCTGGCCGGACACTCCTCCCCCTCTTTATTGATATCTGGCCGGACACTCCTCCCCCTCTTTATTGATATCTGACCGGACACCCCCCCTCTTTATTGATATCTGGCCGGACACTCCTCCCCCTCTTTATTGATATCTGACCGGACACCCCCCCTCTTTATTGATATCTGGCCGGACACTCCTCCCCCTCTTTATTGATATCTGGCCGGACACTCCTCCCCCTCTTTATTGATATCTGGCCGGACACTCCTCCCCCTCTTTATTGATATCTGGCCGGACACTCCTCCCCCTCTTTATTGATATCTGACCGGACACCCCCCTCTTTATTGATATCTGGCCGGACACTCCTCCCCCTCTTTATTGATATCTGGCCGGACACTCCTCCCCCTCTTTATTGATATCTGACCGGACACCCCCCCTCTTTATTGATATCTGGCCGGACACTCCTCCCCCTCTTTATTGATATCTGGCCGGACACTCCTCCCCCTCTTTATTGATATCTGGCCGGACACTCCTCCCCCTCTTTATTGATATCTGACCGGACACCCCCCCCTCTTTATTGATATCTGGCCGGACACTCCTCCCCCTCTTTATTGATATCTGACCGGACACCCCCCCTCTTTATTGATATCTGGCCGGACACTCCTCCCCCTCTTTATTGATATCTGGCCGGACACTCCTCCCCCTCTTTATTGATATCTGGCCGGACACTCCTCCCCCTCTTTATTGATATCTGACCGGACACCCCCCCTCTTTATTGATATCTGGCCGGACACTCCTCCCCCTCTTTATTGATATCTGGCCGGACACTCCTCCCCCTCTTTATTGATATCTGGCCGGACACTCCTCCCCCTCTTTATTGATATCTGACCGGACACCCCCCCCTCTTTATTGATATCTGGCCGGACACTCCTCCCCCTCTTTATTGATATCTGGCCGGACACTCCTCCCCCTCTTTATTGATATATGGCCGGACACTCCTCCCCCTCTTTATTGATATCTGACCGGACACCCCCCCCCTCTTTATTGATATCTGGCCGGACACTCCTCCCCCTCTTTATTGATATCTGGCCGGACACTCCTCCTCCTCTTTATTGATATCTGGCCGGACACTCCTCCCCCTCTTTATTGATATCTGACCGGACACCCCCCCTCTTTATTGATATCTGGCCGGACACTCCTCCCCCTCTTTATTGATATCTGGCCGGACACTCCTCCCCCTCTTTATTGATATCTGACCGGACACCCCCCCCTCTTTATTGATATCTGGCCGGACACTCCTCCCCCTCTTTATTGATATCTGGCCGGACACTCCTCCCCCTCTTTATTGATATCTGGCCGGACACTCCTCCCCCTCTTTATTGATATCTGACCGGACACCCCCCCTCTTTATTGATATCTGGCCGGACACTCCTCCCCCTCTTTATTGATATCTGGCCGGACACTCCTCCCCCTCTTTATTGATATCTGACCGGACACCCCCCCCTCTTTATTGATATCTGGCCGGACACTCCTCCCCCTCTTTATTGATATCTGGCCGGACACTCCTCCCCCCTCTTTATTGATATCTGGCCGGACACTCCTCCCCCTCTTTATTGATATCTGACCGGACACCCCCCCTCTTTATTGATATCTGGCCGGACACTCCTCCCCCTCTTTATTGATATCTGGCCGGACACTCCTCCCCCTCTTTATTGATATCTGGCCGGACACTCCTCCCCCTCTTTATTGATATCTGACCGGACACCCCCCCTCTTTATTGATATCTGGCCGGACACTCCTCCCCCTCTTTATTGATATCTGGCCGGACACTCCTCCCCCTCTTTATTGATATCTGGCCGGACACTCCTCCCCCTCTTTATTGATATCTGGCCGGACACTCCTCCCCCTCTTTATTGATATCTGGCCGGACACTCCTCCCCCTCTTTATTGATATCTGACCGGACACCCCCCCCTCTTTATTGATATCTGGCCGGACACTCCTCCCCCTCTTTATTGATATCTGGCCGGACACTCCTCCCCCTCTTTATTGATATCTGACCGGACACCCCCCCCTCTTTATTGATATCTCGCTGGACACTCCTCCCCCTCTTTGGTGAGATCTGGTCCATGAAACTTTTGGAGAGCGTTTTTTTTTCGGTCTCACCCTTCAAATTCCAGTCACACCCCCACTTTTCGATGAAATACCCGCCTAAAATTGACTTTCGCGCATTTTGTGAACCTTTTTTTTTCTTTTCTTTTTTTAGCTCTAAAGACCAAATTTTTTTTTACAATACCTCACGTCAGATTTCGCTGGACCCCCCCCCCCGCTATTTCACCTCACGTAATTTATGGATGCCCCCTTAACTGGAGGGCCACGTTGAGCTATGTAGTGCGGGGGGGGGGGGGGGGCAGGTAGACTCAGAGCCAGGCCACGTAGCTTTCCATTCGTATCATTTTTCACAGTTAAAATGCTGTTACAGAACACACAACAGCATGTGAATATTTATTTCCTTCATTTAATTATCTCCGTCTGTAACTTACAATAGTCTTGCCAGAGAAAAAAGCTACGTGCTATGTCGGTGGGTAGGACGGGGGGAGGGATGGGGTAGAGGCAAAAGTCACGTGGGCTACATGGGGTGGGGGGGGGGGTTTCACGGGAGGCTAAAATGGAGCCACGTGGTTTATGGACGCTCCTTTAGGAGTGAGACGAGGCGACCATGTTTACGTCCTTCACACGTGAGAAACCACTGCATGATACAAAAGAAAGACATGTAAAATGTAAGAAACATGTTATATGTAACCAAGATACCAAACAATTGTAAAAGTACAAGGGGTGATCAATTGAAAAAGTACGAAACTACGTAAAAACGTAACAGTTAAATATTTGCATATTCCGCCATGGGAGAACGTAGCGAAACATCTCGGGATGCGATTGGAGTCTCTGACTGGGATCGGAGCATGTGCGGGCGCCCGCATGCGCAGTAGAGAGCAGAGGCTCTTATCAAAAGCGGCGTCCAAATGATGCGGCAGTCCGTATGAGGACAGGATGGCGTGCAGGTGGGGGATTTGTACTGTGAGACACTCCGACGCCTACGCAGGTCCATCAAGAACAAAAGACCGGGGCTGCTCACGGAGGGTGTGGTTCTGCTCCATGACAACGCGCGTCCACACGTCTCCAGAGTCACACACGTGGAACTGGCCAAGTTCAAGTGGGAGACGTTGGACCATCCGCCCTACAGTCCGGGCATGTCGCCCTGCGATTTCCATGTGTTTGGTCCACTGAAGAAACACCTGAAAGGGAAGCGCTTCAACTCGGACGACGTACTCGAGGACGCTGTGAAGGACTGGGTCTCGTCACGGCCACAGGAATTCTGGGAACAAGGAATCCTGCGGCTTGTTCATCAGTGGGATCGTTGTGGTCAGGCCTATGGTGTATATTTTGAATAAAATCTACATTTGTACCCACCGTATCGTTTCGTACCTTTTCATTTGATCACCCCTTGTAGAACATTACCCAAAAATGAAAACTGTAACATTCTTGAAGGTAAAATATGTAAATATCAGCTGATCAAATTGGGGCAAGCCAACGACCACTAAAAAAAAAAAAAAAAAAAAAAAAAAAAAAAAAAAAAAAAAAAAAAAAAAAAACCACATGCATGGACTGGTTATAACGGGGGGGGGGAGGACTAATAACCTGTAATTTTTAATTTTTTTAATAACCCGGACATTTTGCGTCCGATCGCATGTAGTGAAATTACACAAATCGTAAAGAACATAAGTTAAACGAATCTCACACAGACGGCAACACTCTTCCGAAAGACACCACCTGGCCGCCAGGCTCAATGTCCCCATCTGACGGAAGTATCACCGTCAACGGTGGTACTGACGTCACTCCATACGCACTGCGGAGAGGTTCAACCCAGGACTCTGGTGATTAGGAATCGTGCATCATCACCTCTGCTACCCTGCCGGGCAAGTCCACCACCAGGACTGGAACCAGCTAACCCCGTGTCAGCGCCGGACACCATCACGGCTTTGCAACCAACTGAGAGAACGGGGCGGGCAAGTCCACCACCAGGACTGGAACCAGCTAACCCCGTGTCAGCGCCGGACACCATCACGGCGCCACAACCAACTCAGACAACGGGGCGGGCAAGTCCACCACTAGGACTGGAACCAGCTAACCCCGTGTCAGCGCCGGACACCAACACGGCGCCACAACCAACTCAGACAACGGGGCGGGCAAGTCCACCACCAGGACTGGTACCAGCTAACCCCGTGTCAGCGCCGGACACCATCACGGCGCCGCAACCAACTGAGACAACGGGGCGGGCAAGTCCACCACCAGGACTGGTACCAGCTAACCCCGTGTCAGCGCCGGACACCATCACGGCGCCGCAACCAACTGAGACAACGGGGCGGGCAAGTCCACCACCAGGACTGGAACCAGCTAACCCCATGTCAGCGCCGGACACCATCTCGGCACCGCAACCAACTGAGACAACGGGATGCGGTAAAGGCCGATTTGGGTTCGGAGCGAGAGCCGGGTTGGAACCAGGGACGTCTCGAGTGGAGGCAGTAACGGGCACGCAGCCCCGTTAGCCGCAGTGTTGCAGCTGCGGTGAAGGCTGCGCACACAACAAGCGGCGGCAGGTGGCGACCTCGCTACTTGTTGACGGAGGCGTGACCAGAGATTGGGTCCTCAGCGCACAAAGACGCCGGCCTCAAGCACCTGGGCTGGTCACACCAACACAGTGTCCACTACCGACAACTCCTTAGGGGGTGTCCATAAATTACGTGAGGTGCAATAAGGGGGGGGGTCCGGCGAAATCTCATACCAAGGGGGTAGGGGTTTACGGGAATCTCACATGACGTTTTGGAAAAATAGTTGGACTGTAGAGCTAAAAAAAAGTCTACAAATGGCTACAAAGTTGATTTTAGAGGGATATTTCGTCGAAAAGTGGGGGTGTAACCGGCTTTTGGAAGGGGGAGACCTAAAAAAAATTAAATAACAAAAGTCTACAAATGGCTGCAAAGTCGATTTTAGGGGGTATTTCGTCGAAAAATGGGGGTGTAACCGGCTTTTGGAAGGGGGAGACCTAAAAAAAATTAAATAACAAAAGTCTGAAAATGGCTGCAAAGTCGATTTTAGGGGGGTATTTCGTCGAAAAATGGGGGTGTAACTGGCTTTTGGAAGGGGGAGACCTAAAAAAATTAAATAACAAAAGTCTACAAATGGCTGCAAAGTCGATTTTAGGGGGGTATTTCGTCGAAAAATGGGGGTGTAACCGGCTTTTGGAAGGGGGAGACCTAAAAAAAATTAAATAACAAAAGTCTACAAATGGCTGCAAAGTCGATTTTAGGGGGGTATTTCGTCGAAAAATGGGGGTTAACCGGCTTTTGGAAGGGGAGACCTAAAAAAAATTAAATAACAAAAGTCTGAAAATGGCTGCAAAGTCGATTTTAGGGGGGTATTTCGTCGAAAAATGGGGGTGTAACTGGCTTTTGGAAGGGGGAGACCTAAAAAAAATTAAATAACAAAAGTCTACAAATGGCTGCAAAGTCGATTTTAGGGGGGTATTTCGTCGAAAAATGGGGGTGTAACCGGCTTTTGGAAGGGGGAGACCTAAAAAAAATTAAATAACAAAAGTCTACAAATGGCTGCAAAGTCGATTTTAGGGGGGTATTTCGTCGAAAAATGGGGGTGTAACTGGCTTTTGGAAGGGGGAGACCTAAAAAAATAAAAAAGTCTACAATTGGCTGCAAAGTCGATTTTAGGGGGGTATTTCGTCGAAAAGTGGGGGTGTAACCGGCTTTTGGAAGGGGGAGACCTAAAAAAAATTAAATAACAAAAGTCTACAAATGGCTGCAAAGTCGATTTTAGGGGGGTATTTCGTCGAGTGGGTGTGTAACAGGCTTTTGGAAGGAGGAGACCTAAAAAAATAAAAAAGTCTACAATTGGCTGCAAAGTCGATTTTAGGGGGGTATTTCGTCGAAAAGTGGGGGTGTAACCGGCTTTTGGTAGGGGGAGACATAAAATTTAAAAAAGTCTAGGGGGTGGGGGTTTCACGGGACCAGATCTCACCAGAGAGAGGGGGGGGGGGTCGGGCCTGAACTCACGAATTCTCACCTGAGGGGGGGGGAGGTCTGGAAATCCGGGAAAACACCTCACGTAATTTATGGATGCCCCTTACAGGAAAAGGCTTTAAAAAAACCAGTTGGCAGAAATGAAAACTTAAAACTCAGAATATCATACGCGCAACACGTCTTACTTACACCTATAATAATAATTCCGTGTGGTCGTAATGACCTGGTGACAGAGTTTCTATTGGCTTCTCATTGCACCCCTGTCTTAGCCGCCTTAACATATCCCAGTAGTGCTACCAGTTACAGGGAAACTAAAGGGGCATCCATTAATTACGTGAGGTGAAATAGGAAGGGGGAGGTGGCAACGAAATCTCACGAAAAAAATGACGCCAAAGTTGATTTTACCGGGTGGAGGCGGGGGGAATATGGAATAATCATCTTTGGAAGCATGAGACCTAAGAAAAAGAAAAAAGAAGTCTCAAAAAGTTACGAGGTCGATTACTAGGGGAGGGTCTCCGTCCGTCAAAATCTCACGTTAGTTTAGAGGGAGGGGGGAGGGGGATTCGACCAGATCTCACCAGAGGGGGGAGGGGTCCGAAATTCCGTTAAAACACCTCACGTCATTAATGGTCGTCAGCTAACTTATTACGTGGAATCCGTAAGCGTTTTAAGGTACTTCGCTGTGTACAGCAAGCTGTGCCAAAGATGAAGGTCGGGTAAAGGGTCTATGAAGGTCCCCGTCGAGATAGGGATTCGAAACGAGGACCTCTCGTCGCCAGTCAGACAGCTTAACGACTGAGCCACCAGACCCCTACAGATATACTGTTAGCATCAGCATGTCGGTGACGCGAACTAATAAGAGTTTACCCATCCAAAAATCGCCCAACGCTCATAAAGAAGTTTTCACTTCAAAAACTAAAAATCAAACTTAGTCCACAACCCGAAGGTTGGTAGAATCTTCCCGTAGAAGATGTACCAAGCTATTGTGTCAGAGGCAGGAAGGACAAATCCTTTCCGAGCGTGGTGGTGTAACGGATAGCGTTCTGGCCTCGCCTCGCATTCGGGAGGACGGCGGTTCGAATCCCCGTCCGGGCATCCAGATTTGGGTTTTCCATGGTTTCCCCAAATCACTCCAGGTGAATGCCGGGATGCTTCCTTCAAAAAGGCCATGGCCAAATTCCTTCCCATTCCTTGCCCCCATCCTTTCCCGTCTCTAAAGACCACGTTTTTAAAAAGGGACGTTAAACTGTAAAAAAAAAAAAAAAAAAAAAATCCTTTCATCAGAGACCTACACTTTAAGGGAGCGTGCATAAACCACGTAGCTCTATTTTGGCATCCTGTGAACCCCCTCTCCCCCCTCACGTAGCCCTTCGTAGCATTTGCCTCTACCGCCCCCCCTCCCGCACGTAGCACGTAGCTTTTTTCCTTTTTGATTCCAGAAGACATTTTCTACTGTTTTCTCCTGTCAGACTATTGTACATTACATAAGGAGATAATTAACTGAGGGAAATAAATATTCCCATGCTTTTGTGAGTTCAGTTCCTCATTTTAACTGTGAAAAATGTTATGAAAGGAAAGTTAGGTGGCTTGGCTCAAAACCCCCCCTCCCTCCAAGTAGCCCAACGTAGCATTCCAGCCAACCCCTCCCCCCCTGGACCGAGCCACGTGGTTTGTGCACGCTCCCTAACGTGGAATCAGAACCACGGAATGTAGGTACCGATGTAGTTCATATAATCAAAGACGACTCCTAAAAATTCCTGCTCACCACGGGATTTGAAGCCGGGACCGGGGAGAAAATCTTTCGGAAGCACGCGTCTTAACCACTGAGCTACCAGACCGCCTTGTTTTGAAGTATACGCGTGCAAAGTACTATCAATATCGGATAAAACTGTGGGTTCGTATGAACAACGTTGACAGAAATTTAGACGAGGGGAGAAAGGAGGAGACGGTTTAGGTTTTTGTTAATCAAACGTAAACAGTGTGTTTCTTTTTATTTTAAAGTATACGTATGCAAAGTTAATTTTTACTTTGAGTGCCATCCAAGCGCTACACATCATACTAATAGCCACGGCGTATACTGTATACTGTTAACATTAGCATGTAGGTGACGTGAACTGATATAAAGAGCGTCCAACGCGCGCATGTTATACGCGTCCCACGCCATAGCATGTTGATGACGGGAAGTCGTGAACTCAGATTTACCCCCGTCCAAACATCACATAACACGCCTAAAGAAGTTTTCAGTTTAAAAAAGATCGTCAAGAGTGGGAACGCTATGATCTCGCAATCTGGAGGAGGCACGTTCGAATCTTCGTCCGACCATCTAGATTACGATGTCACTCCAGCGGAATGCCACGATGGTTCCACCAAAACGTCATGGTCGAATCCGTCCACTTTCGCTCTTTCCAATCCCAGCCTTCTCTAATTACCTCGACGTCCATAAAGCATATTCAAAAATTCACCTAAAAATCGCTATAAAGAATTTGCTTTACGAAGGTCACCTGTTAAGTTTTTACAAACGACCACTAGGTTAGATGTAACCTTTATATTGTTGTAAAATTTGTTCTTCTTTATTGTGTGTGGTATAGGGATTGCAATCCAGCAAAGCGGGATCCCGCGGAATCCCGCATCATTAGACAGTCTGGCGGATCCCGCACAAAATTAAGCGGATCCGCAATCCGCATAATCCGGCGAAAACGCGTGGCAATCTGCGTGACTCGCTGCCCCACTCGGTCTCTGTCGGATATTTTGCACTGTTTGCCTGTACCCTTCCAGTTGGCATTTGACTCATGTGAACAAGCGTATGTTTTTGTCAACCTTCGTCATTCGTAAGTAAATAAATACACTTTTACATATTCATCAAAACTTACGTTTGTTTCGAGTACACATTTCTGTAATTTGAGTTATGGTGCGTATTTAGTACGATTTTCTAACTATATAATTATTTTTTAAGTGTCGCACACGTTATCTGAACTACACGGTTACAGGTTTTTATTCACGGTTTCATTATTCCCATTTTCTGTATTTGCAGATAAAGTAATTGTGACAATTTCCTAATTTGCGGCTGAAAATTTGATTATTCGTTGATATTAAATTAATGTTATCGTAATTTTAACGATCGCGTACCTATTTATTTAACAGCTATCAAAAGGAAATTGTATATCCTTTGACTTATTGTTGTTTTGGCCGCTGCCTCAATGCGTTTCTTTGACGAAAGCCACCTGCTTACATGTGCCGCTCAAGCTTTCGATTAATCTCTCTTCTCCTTGTTATTATTTCGACTAAAGGTAAAAAAGTTATAATGAAATTTTCACGGGTGTATCGACGAATTTTGTTGTAGGAACACCATACTTCCACGACTGCCTCCGCCGTCACGTGTGTTTGCAATGAAATCCGGAGATACAACCTATGAGAACTTCACTGCAATCATTCGCCGAGAATGTCTCCTTTCTTACCAAAAAATAATAATTTACACTCTAAACACGTCGTTACGCCACATAAGTAAATCTGAAATACTTGACAGTTTACGTGTTGGTGAGTAGTTTCTTTTAATAACATTGAATCAACTGTAATATCAATCAAGGAATCAGGAGATATAATAATGAATCACGCAAAAAAAGGCCAAGTCTTGTGGTTGTGCAATGACAAAAAGTTATGAGATCTTGTTCTGAGCCAAGTCTACACTTTACAGAGTATATTCACTTCACTTTGTGAAATGGAATGCTTTTCTCGGTGTTATGGAACATTTATTTAGGATTAAATAAAACTCTGGTAACTTGGCCATTAAGCAAACCATATTTTTAAACTTATGTGATGTATTGTAAGGCACATAATATGACCTAAGACTCAATGTTTTCAATTTTTATTATTTATTAAAAAATTGGTTTAGATTAAAAAACAAAAATGTAAAACCTCGAAATACACTTAAGACACGCTAAAAAGTTTTAATGTCATTTTGCCAATCAAAATATTGTTAGCTGTTAATTTTAATCATTTAACATTAAAAGTTATTTATTAATTTTATTATTATTTAATTTATTAACGTTTTAAGTAACTATGTTTTAAGTATATGCGTTAAAAAACGGTTTGTACCAATCCCGCACGGATCCCGCTGGATTGGCGCAAATCCCGCGCGGATCCCGCGGGATTGAAAACACTGCGGGATTGGAATCCTTAGTGTGGTAGCTCAGTAATTGGCCGAGTAATTTGTTTTCAGTGAGCGTTTTATTTTATTTTTTTTTTTTAAAGTGTTGTGGAAAACGGAAATTTTACGTGAAGGTTTTCGCTGGACGATTTTTTACGATTCTAATAAAGACCCAACTCAACAAAATGCCTCGAATCACATCATGGTTTTTGAAACAACGATCCTAAATTTACCTAAATGATTTCGGGAAACCAGGGCCGGCGCTAGGAATTTCGGGCCCGGGGTAAAATGGGCGACCTTTCTTTTTATTTGTTTTTTTTTAGCTCTACTAAATCGACAATGGGCGGATTCTAGGCTTCAAGGCCTGAGGGCCCCTACAGTCGGTGATGGGGGCCCCCAATCAGCCGGCGGGCCCGGGTACTTTTGACCCGCTTAAACCCCCCCCCCTAACGCCGACCCTGTGGGAAACCTTTAAGAAATAAAATCTGGACGACCAGACAGGGATTTGAACCCGTGTCCTCCCGTGTCCAGACCCGTAGGAGGACTACGTGAAACTAGTCGAGAGATCAATAACAGGTGAAAAACAATCAACCTGCGGAGTGGATTCGGATTTCGATTCCGGCCATACTCCTTTCGATTTTTATAGTTTCCCGAAATAGTTCCTCCTCAAAGGTCAAGACTGATGACTTACCCATTCCTTCTCCATAGTACCCCGTTGGCTATAATGATCAAATCGTTGACCAACCGCCAAGCCTCAATTTCTTTAAAATACGCACGAGATTTTGTGGGCATCTCACCCGCATATTCCGGTGATCAACTTACACTGACAAGACCGCTGTTGACGCCTTTGAAAAGCCCCGTAATGGACGAAGGTCGAACCGCAAGTTTGCTCAATAGACCCGGTAATAGTCCAGCCTTTCTCCCTTTCTTCCCGCTGTCCCCAGGGACTGACGGGAGAGCCACAAAGGATACGGTCCCTCGCTGGGACAGGAACACACAGGTCCAGAGACATTCCTCTTGCTCCAGAGTTGCACAGTCCAGCTGTTACAAGCGCAACTATTTGAGCTTACCATAAAGCCTAAATTAAATGAATAAATCCCCTATTTACTGATACTTTACCATTTTATTCCCCACCAAGCTCCTGTCGCTATAGCGAATTTTCCACGACAACGCAAAAGAACACCCAATCTTTCTGAATATATAAACCGTTTCGAAGAGACCCAATATTATCTGAGAAATTTCTTCTTTATCTTCGTACTGACTTCTAATCCACTCAAAAATGACGGGGGTGAACGCATTCATTCCATCGATTTTACTATAACGGTATCTTAAAATATAGCGAAAACATCTACATCGAATATAAATACCTTTCAAACGCGTCAGAAATAACTAGTTGAAAGAGATGTTCCGGCAGTTCATTTGTTCGCAGTTGCTTAACCAAATACAGTTGCTATTAAATAGTTCTCAAAACCTTAAAATGATGTAATGTGGCACATGTTTCTTAGTTCACTATAACAGCGATATCTGTGGACAGAAAGTTTAAGAAAACATCTACATTGGCTGAACAAAAATAAACAAATGCTACTAATAATTGATATGTTAATTTAAAAACAATACATACTTTTCTTTCAGTGTTCTGGTTATTTTATTTCTCCTTGGTTGCTTAACTAAATACAATTCTTATATATAAAAATCAATGTTTGTGGGTTTGTTCGTCTTATATGCATTCCTATACCATTTATCAGATTGCAATGAAACTTTGCAGAGTTTTCGAGTGTGCGTCTGCGAAGGTTCCTGTGAAATTTTTTAAAAATAAGTCACCCCCTATTTCCCATAACACCCCATAATTTAGGCAAACCACATTTTTTATCCGATTTAGATAAGAATTTGTACACTTATACTTTAAAACAAACAGAAAAATACTGCCTACGTATGGTTACCGAATATTCATCCCCTCTCCCCATTTCCAACCCCATAACGTTTTTACCCCATAATTTAGGCAAACCACATTTTTTATCCGATTTAGATAAGAATTTGTACACTTATACTTTAAAACAAACAGAAAAATACTGCCTACGTATGATTTCCGAATATTCATCCCCTCACCCTTTCCAACCCCATTACGTTTTCACCCCACAATTTAGGCAAACCACATTTTTTATCCAATTTAGAAAAGAATTTGTACACTTATACTTTAAAAAAGAGAGAGAAATACTGTACACATTAATTTCACAAAAACCCAATACCTCTCCTCTCTTTCCACCACCTTAATTACCCCCTCTTCCCCATAACACCCCATAATTTAAGCAAACCCGCAAACCGTTCGTCCGATTACGGCGAAGCTATGGTGAATTGTCGAGGGGATGTCGAAAATGGTTCCTGTCAAAAAAAATTAAAAACCCACCCCTCCTCCCCATAATTTAGACAAAACCACATATTTCATCAGATTTCAATGGGAATTTGCACTCTTATACTTTGCAACAAACAGAAAAATACTGCCTGCATATGTTTTCCAAAGCGCATCCCCTCTCACCCTTTCCAACTGAAAATGAATGAAACAGCAGTTTAAAATTTATATGTAAATATTTTTTCATTTAATCTATGTGCCTACTCAAGTCCAGCAATAGTGAAACATTGCCGGGTCAGCTAGTTGTTACTAAACAACGCCTGTAACCTCAGTTTTGCAGTAACGTCTGAGGCTGGGCGTTACGTCAGCGTTATGGACACAGTGACCAAAGTAGTCTTTTATTCAGACAGATATCCCGTTTCCAAGGGAACCAATATCACCAGAGAATGTTTTTCCTTACCTTCGTATACTACGCTTAGAACTTTTTCTAACGATTCATTTCTGTCTTTATATGTTTTTATCTCTGAATATATCGTTTTGACGCCTCCCTGCTTTATTCTGTAAATTCTATTTACTCTGGTCGAGTTACTCCGTTAGCAGTCCTAGTTAGCACTAGCGAAGATACATTCATAACAATTCTATTTAGGCAACTGCAAAGAACGGAAAAGCCACAACACTCCATTCAGTCACTTTTAACCGTCTTTGAGACTAGTAACTTAATTTTAAAAAAAGAACGCCAATGCAAACTGTTGCTGTTTTATGTTTATGCCTGGTGGTGTAACGGTTAACGCTCTGGCCTCGCATTCGCGAGGACGCCGGTTCGAATCCCCGTCCGGGCATCCACATTTGGGTTTTCCATGGTTTCCCCAAATCACTCCAGGCGATTGCCGGGATACTTCCTTCAAAAGGCCATGGCCGAATTCCTTCCCGTTCCTTGTCCGCAGTTCCATCTCGCCTCTAATGACCTCGCTGTCGACGAGCTGTAAAGCCATAAGCAAAAAAGAAAAAGAAAATACCTAATATATCGATTTTGTTTAGATATCAATGGATATAAATGGTTCGTTGTAGAAAAAAGAAATAATAAAATACTTTTGCCCTTTAAAGGTTGAATTCAGAAAAATTGACTCTTAAAATATGATTCCACAAAAGCGGAGATCTTAATGTTTCAAACGATACCTCATTTATCGATTTCGGCTTGGTATGAAGGGAATTAATGGCTTGTGCCAAAAATAATATATAATATCTCATAAAAAATATGCTCATAATTTGTAATAATAGGATAAAAATGTGTATAAAACTGTATATAAAAACTGTAACACAGATTCGTCGCTGAGGATGCCTCGATGAGAGATGAAACGCGTACGACGCAGCAATAAATAAACTAAACAGTTGTATTGGCGTGTTCTTTCAACTAGTAATATACAGGGTGGGGCATTTAATATGTTTTCTGGAAATATTTCGGAAAGAAAGCATTTTAACAAACAATAACCTATATAAAAAATAATCGTACAGTAGGGGGCTACAATTATGTGATATTGGTTTTTTCACAGGTGGCGCTGTTGTCGTTACAACAAGGTCAACTTAATTCTTTTAAATGCGAACCCCTATTTTTTTTTTTTTTTGAAGATTCCGATTCCTCATGAAAAAATAAAAATAGTTTGATTAACTCACTTTTCTGTTAGCCTCACAGATGGCGCTGTAATCGCGAAAAATGAATATTCGCGTTTTTTGTGTATAATTTTAATTATTGTTTAAATAATTACATGTAATTTTCATTCTGTAAACATGGAAGGTAATTTTAAAGGATAATGACGAAATTGATTTTTTAAATGCTTTTTCTTACTTATTTGCAGCCATGTCTACAGCAGGTGCTCAAAAAGGTGACCATTTACTTCCAGACATTTTCTGACACACTTCGAGCTGTTCAGGCATCATTTCTGCAAAGGGTCAGAAAATGTCTGGAGGTAAATGGTCACCTTTTTGAGCACCTCCTGTAGACATGGCTTGAAATAAGTAAGAAAAAGCATTTAAAAAATCAATTTCGTCATTATCCTTTAAAATTACCTTCCATGTTTACACAATGAAAATTACATGTAATTATTTAAACAATAATTAAAATTATACACAAAAAACGCGAATATTCATTTTTCGCGATTACAGCGCCATCTGTGAGGCTAACAGAAAAGTGAGTTAACCAAACTATTTTTATTTTTTCATGAGGAATCGGAATCTTCAAAAATAATAGGGGTTCCCATTTAAAAGAATTAAGTTGACCTTGTTGTAACGACAACAGTGCCACCTGTGAAAAAACCAATATCACATAATTGTAGCCCCCTCCTGTACGATTATTTTTTTATATAGGTTATTGTTTGTTAAAATGCTTTCTTTCCGAAATATTTCCAGAAAACATATTAAATGCCCCACCTTGTATATGATATGCATGTTGGTGAGAATCGTCTTCATCTAGTGGCAGGACTGATGCTTTGATCCTTCATCAGCATCTGAAGTGGTGAAGTGATGAGGTAAGTGCAATGAAACTACCCAGAAGGTGAGGCACACATTAGCCTCCAAAGTGTTTCGTCTCCTGTGATCAAAGCTGTGTTTACCTCGCTATGGTTGGTATTAACAAGTCGGACCAGACACCAGGCGCCAATTTCCCGGCCACCCAAGTAGACTGGCATCCCGTCCCGTCCCGTTATGGCACTCGGGACTCGCGTCCAGCCGAGCG
Organism: Vandiemenella viatica; assembly: GCA_031002005.1. Classification (NCBI taxonomy): domain Eukaryota; kingdom Metazoa; phylum Arthropoda; class Insecta; order Orthoptera; family Morabidae; genus Vandiemenella; species Vandiemenella viatica. The sequence goes on from CM061918.1 coordinate 119,438,504, forward strand.
TGCCTATCCGCCGGGACGTGAGATATCCCTGGGGACGGATTGCGGGAGCTGACAAAGGGTGGAGTCTAACGGGACCGCGCGGCCATTGTGACTGGCGACGTAAACAGGGAGCCATCTGCAGAAGCGAAATCACGCAAAAACCAAAGACTTCTCCTTCCTCCACATCTCCAACATACCAGCGTCCTGTTGCGTCCTCCAGAAGTACATGATTCAAAGGGAAGGGAGAGAGGAGTTTCATTATAAATTAGGGAGCGTCCGTTAATCACGTGACTCCGTCTAGGGGGGGAGGGGGGGGGGAAAGCTATGCTGAGCTACGTGGGGAGGTAGGGTTCCAAGCCAAGCCACCACGTAGATTCTTATTCATATTATTTGTCACAGTTAAAACAAGGTACAGAACACACAACAGCATGTAAATATTTATTTTGGCTTCGCATTCGGAAGGACGCGTGTTCGAATCCCCGTCCGGGCATCCAGATTTGGGTTTACCATGGTTTCCCAAAATCACTCCAGGCGAATGACGGGATGCTTCCTTCAAAAAGGCAATGGCAAATTTCCTTTCTGTTCCTTGTCCCCAGTCCTATCCCGCCTCTAATGACCTTAGCCGTCGACAAGGCGTAAAGCCACAGTTAAAAAAAAAATAATAATAATAAAAAAAAAAAAAATATTTCTGTCATTTAACTATCTGTGTCTGTAATTTACGATAGTCTGAAAATAGTACAAAATATCTTCTGGAATCAAAAGGAAAAAAACTACGCGCTGTGGGGGAGATTTGAGGCAAAAGCAACGTGGGGCTACGTGGGGTGGGGAAGGGGATTTCACAGGAGCTACGTGGTTTATGGACGCTCCCTTATTACCTATTAATTGCGTAGACTTCCGCTGGCGTTTTACATGTTTTCTTGGCTGTCTGGGTGGATCTGCGTTAATTTTTTTAAACCTGACGTTTCAGCCTTAATCCTGTCGCTCTCATCAGAGTACTGAGGTAAACCAAAATAACATAAATTACCACTTGATTTGAACGAGTAGGAAAAGTTTTCACTTGTAATTATAATATACTACATTATGCGCCGATATTTCCTGAAATTGTTGTCTGGTATAAGAAGAATAGAAGACCGGCCAGGTATTACAAAAAAATCTGGAATTTAGTTAGAAATAATATTTTTAAATTCAGAAAGATCATCTAATATTTGTTGTTGTGAAACAAAAATTATTTATATTTTTAAATCAATAAATAAAATCTGCTTTTAAGTCTATTCTTCCCGTCAAACGAAAGGGGCCATCCATAAATTACATGAGGGGTTTTTCCGGATTTCCGAACCCCTCTACCCTCTGGTGAGTCTTCGTGAGATCTGGCCCGATCCCCCCCCCCCGTCTGGTGAGATCTGGTCCGAGAGACCCCCAACCCTATTTCACTTCAAGTAATTTATGGACCCCCCCAAACACCAATCACCAAACACAGAAACATGTCTTCTATTCGCCTTTCGAATTCTCGTGTTGGTATGTTTGTAGAAATACTAGTACTACTGGTTCTCTTCGAAAAGGAATATCTATCTATATAAAAGGCTACTAACAATGGTTTTGAAAGCATTCGGATTAGACAATAAGACAACATCACTAATACAGCAAACTTTAAAGAACACCCGATTCCAAATTAAATTTTTAGGAGAACTCTCAGATCCCTTTGAGATCAAAATTGGAGTAAGGCAAGGTGACGGACTATCGCCGCTATTGTTCAACTGCGTCTTCCATAAGGTCATCAGGGAATGGCGGAAAGTGATGTGTCAGTCAACCATCCTAAACGGAATTACACTAGGACACCAGAAGAATGGATTGACATTTTAATGTCTCGCTTTTTGCTGATGACATTGTGTTCTTTGCAAGAGATCTGGAGACTGCAATAAAACAGATAGAAGTCTTGAAGGAAACAGCTGAGAAAGCAGGACTACAAATATCATTTGAGAAAACGGAATACATGAACATAGACGCAAAAGACTAGACGTGGCCAGTGAAAACTAAATATGGTGATATTAAAAGAACACAGAAGTTCAAATACCTTGGTGAAATTTTGACTTCCAATGTTAATAAAAAAGGATGCAGTTAAAGATAGGGTGAGGAAGATGGAAACAGCTTTCAGGATTTGTCAAAAGACACACAAATCAAAATTACTCTCCCATCAGGCGAAATACAAGCACTATAGTACTGTAGTGAAGCCAGAATGTTTATACGCAGCAGAAACACTAGCGAGAAAGGGATTGACGGAAACAGAAAGAAAAAAAAGAAAGTTTCTAAGGAAAAACTTGGACCCAAAAAAAGTGACAGGAAGCGAATTTGAGAACGAAGCAAGAATTATACGACAAGTTTGAAAAGATATCAAACACAATTAAGAAAAGGATATTAGCTTTCTATAGACACATCAATATAATGGAACCAGAAAGAATGGCAAAGAAAATACTCGACTTTCAAGAGAACAGGAAGACTCAAGTTCCATGGGTGAAGGAGGTCCATCAGGATCTGAAAGGATATGGGATCAGGATGGAAGACATCCAGGACAAGGAATTATTCAGAGGAAAAATTGCGGAGGTAAAGGATCTGACTGAAGAAAAATCAATCAGGTAAAGGAGGGAATTTTCAGAGGAAGAAAAGCAAGAGTGAGCCATAGAATGAAAGAGTACTGGCGACGGAGGAAGGAAACTCGGAAGAGGAAGTGAAGTTGCGTAGTCGTAGAAAGCTTTCTGCATACGTTATTGGTTCAAACATTAGTCATTTAAGAAATAATCAAGTAATTGCACTTGGTGTTTCTACAAATATCGAAATAACTGAAATTTCTCAATTAGAAATGTGGTTGGGGAGAGGATAGGGGGGAGATAAATTGTAATGAAAAGTGATACGTAAATGTGAATTAAATATTAGGAACTTAAAAGAGTAGCAAAAGATAATGACGGATAGTGTAACACGAGACCTGTTCAAAAAAAAGGCAGAACTTTTGAAATTGCGCGCGTACTACTATGTTGATGGTGTTTCCGTAAAAAGCAGTGCCAAGCGGAATTCTTTGGTAACAAGATGCCGCTTGCTACTTCGGACTAGCTTTGATCTTATTCGAACTATAGCCGTCTAGTAAACACATGCAGTGACCGCTCTACGTATTAGTGAGGCCCGTAATCATCTGGTGACACGGTTTCTACTGGCTGTGAATTCCGCCCCTGTCTTAGACGCCTTAACCTAACCCTGTAGTGCTACCAGGTACAGGGGACCTTCAGTTAAACGTGGAATCCGAACCACGGAAGCGCTCTGAAGTTCTTCACATTACACAGCAAGCTGTGCCAGAGGTGAAGGTCGGGTTAAGGGTCTGTGAAAATCACCGCCGAGACAGGGGTTCAAACCGGGGACTTTTCAATCTCCCGTCCATTCTTCAGCCAGACGCCTTAGCCACTGAGCCACCAGTCCACTCTAGTGAAACCGTTCAGTTAATTTTTACATTCATTGCAAGATCGGCAGAAAAAAAAATCAACTACTTTGTTGTTATCTAATCGACGATGGGCAGAATCTCGTATAAAGAGAAAAGAATAATATATTTTGCAATTTGAGCAAAATATCCGCAATACGTCCGAATTAAAATGCGGAAGCGGAGGTAGGATTTGACGCGAAAGTTCCGCACTTGCGGATGTGGATGCGGATATCAGTTACATCCCCATGGAGTACGTTAGAAAACCACTACATCAAAGATTAACACTCAAATAAACTTTAAAAAATTGTGGAATTTAGTTTACGGTAATAGGTTGAAAAGATACTTCTTCAAACACGTTTATGTTTTGCTATTAGAATATAAACACCGAGCGTGGTGGTGTAACGGATAGCGTTCTGGCCTCGCATTCGGGAGGACGGCGGTTCGAATCCCCGTCGGGGCATCCAGATTTGGGTTTTCCATGGTTTCCCAAATCACTCCAGGCAAATGCCGGGATGCTTCCTTCAAAAGGCCATGGCTGAATTCCTTCCCATTCCTTGCCCCCATTATTTCCCGTCTCTAAAGACCTCGCTGTTGAGAACCGTAAAGCTATTTTTTAAAAAAATAGAATAAAAACAAAAATCAAAATTTACTACGCACATCAAGAGCCGCGTGCGAGAAGCAGCGGGAAAACGTTGGTATAATAATAGATCATGACAAGTTACTTGCCTATGGCTTAACGCCTCGTCGAAGTCGAGGTCACTGGAGGCGGAAATGAATTGGGAGAGGAGCGGGAAGGAATTCGGCCATGGCCTTTAGAAGGAACCATTCCGGCATTCACATGGAGTGATTTGTGGAAACCATGGAAAACCCAAATCTGGATGGCCGGACGGGGATTCGAACCGGCGTCCTCCCGAATGCGAGGCCAGAACATTGCCGCTCACCCACCACGCTATGTGAAGGTAAGTGATCAAGATTCGTGCAACTAGCACCAGCAGTGTCGCTAGACTCGCGACGGGGTTGGATGCGGGTATTTCCTCGGAGTAGAGGAACCGCGTCCGCAATCTGAGCTGAGTTGTGCTGTGACGACGGTGTACCCATTGTCCCCGGAGACAAGGTCAGCCTCTGAGTGGTGACAGCTGGGACCGCTAATGGCCGACTGGAAGGAAGCTTACCACACAAATCCTCTGGAGCCTCCTCCTGCAACCGGAAATCTCACGCTATTCAGCAAGGTGACATCTAAAATCAAAACTTCAATCGAAAAAAACTTTATGCTGTGAAATAAGTTCCCCCTCGTTTAGACGAGGTTTTCACAGTTTGATAACTTAGTGCTTCCAGAAAGAAGGGCTTAAGAGTGGGGAGTGGTCCAGGGCATCATTTTGCCCTTGCGTTTGGAAAGGGCCACTAAAGGCGGATGAATCAGAAATTATCAGTGGCATAGAGACGCAGAAGCCATCCGGAAGCCAATGCCATCCTAAGTAGTTGGGGACCATCTCTAGTTTCCCGGTTGTGGTTTACGAGCCTAAGTCTCTCTTCTATGGATTCCCTTAACTCTAGGTTTGATCTAATCTCATCATTCTTCATATGGTTCTAAGAAACTTCATTTCACAGGCTTGGATCTTGCGTGCGTGGTGGGTGAACTGTTAAAGTTCTGGCCTCGCATTCGGGAGGAGGCGGGTTCGAATCCCCGTCCGGGCATCCAAATTGGCGTTTTCCATGGTTTCCCCAAATCACTCCGGGCGAATGCCGGGATGCTTCCTTCAAAAGGCCACGGCCGAATTCCTTCCGGTTCCTTGTCCCCCAGTCCCATTCCGCCTCTAATGATCTTGGTCGTTGACGAGGCGTAAAGCCATAGTAAAAAAAAAAACAAACAAACCTTTTTGTGTTTTTGTCTTGGTTGGGTTCTTATGTACGATCGTCTTCCACTGTCTCCTGTCCAGAAAAGTTTCTCTGTAATACATTCCCAGTTCGAGCCTCTTCTCTCTATGTCCTCCTTCAGTTGGTCTGCCCATCTTCTTCTTGGTCTTCCTACTGGTCTTTTGCCCACTACCCTTTTTACCAAATTAATTTTTGGTAGTCTTGTACTAGTCAGTCTCTTAACACGCCAAAACCACTTAAATCTTGATGGCCTAAGTCTCTCTTCCATGGATTCCCTTAACTATAGTTTTGATGTAATCATCATTCTTTATAAGGTCTAGTTTTCTGGAAGACCGTTCTAATAAACTTTATTTCACATGCTTGGATCTTGCTAAGGTCTCTTGATGTTAGTGTGCATGTTTCCAAAGCATGTGTGAGAATAGGAATGAGATATGATTTGTACAAGACAATTTTTGTTCTTCTGGGAACCTTCATGTCCAAAAATAAGCCCCACACGATACTGTAGAAGTTGACTCCTTTGTAAAAGACCTTAACGGCAGTGAAGACGTTAACGGCATCTACGGCAGAGAAGAAGTTTTTCGGTATGGGGTAGATGGCGGAGTAGGCAACCCATCTTCTCGGGAGAAATTGAGAAGGAAACCACTGCCTTGTGGTGAAGAGGGATCTTCAAAGGGTAGGGGAGTAAACCCCGACAGAAAATCTTCTTCTGTGTTAGGCTTAGGAAGCCAACAGAATAGAAAACAAAATTGTTGCTTTCACAGATAAAACGAGCCTCGGAAAGAAGCATGCACGGAATATAGACTGCAAATGTATCCAGGAAGAAGCCAGGAGGATGGCCATTCTCCTGGCTTCTTCCTGGGTAAAATATTTCGGAGGTATAATAGTCCCCCATTCGGACCTCCGGGTGGGGACTGCTCAAGCAGGAGTCATCAGAATGGATAGAAACGAGTCGGAGCGTGGAATGTTAGAAGTCTGAATAGGGCAGGTAGGTTAGAAAACTTAAAAAGGGAGATGGAACAACTTAAGTTAGATGTTGTTGGGATTAGTGAGGTCACGAGCTGTCAGTGGAGTTACTGGCGCTGGAGTTTTAATGAACAAGAGAGTAGGGAAGCGGGTGAGTTATTATCATCAGTTCAGTGACAGGATTATGTTGATGAGGGCCGAAACTAAGCCCGCACCAAACACATTAGTACAACTGCATACGCCTAACATCACAGGAAGATAACGAAGCAATAGAGCTTACAACTTATGGCGGAAGCAGGAATGATGTCAAAAATAAAATTGCACTAGCGAAAAGATCCTTCTTGAAAGGACAAATTTTTTAGTTTCAAATGTTGATGCCGACTAGAAACGTATTTAGTGAATAGACTATTATGGTAACAATACCGTCACATCATCATATCCTGGAAATACCATTTTTGTGATCGTTGAAATATTTATAGCCTTTAGAAAGTTTGGCTTATAGTTTATACTCGGTTACTGCCTTATACAGTACAAGTATGGTACCAATCTTATGTGAACAATTTTTAGTAACTTATTATATGTAACTAGCCACAAAACCCGTCAAAAGTGACGGGTTTGACGGAATGTTCTGGCAATTAATTTCTTTTTAGTTGCTTACCTAAATAGAATTGTTATAAAATAAAGCTCAATGTGTTGTAATTTATCGTCCCTTGTGATGTAGCAAAAAGTTTCAGTTGTCAACTTGGTCCAGGTTGCATTTCAGTCTAACAACAATCTTCGCTAATAGTGCCACTGGAAAATCAAAGCTTCAATCACATGCGAATTAATATATTTCAGTGACATCATGCATCGCGATATAAACTTGATCCAAATTCTTCAAGTTTTCTTACCTCGATGTTTTAACGGATGACACAGCCTACATGCGGTTGAAATAATGACCCCAGTAAAAATGAAGGATACTAAAAATAAATCTTAACAACTTATGTTATGCCACTTAATATTAGTTTTAACTGTGGTTTAGCCCGCATAGATCGCGATTAATTTGAAACTGCTTTCATTCAAACCAAGAAATGATTTCAGTAAAAAAAATCAAGTGTTAATTAATATGCAAATTTAAACGACATACATATTTTGCTTTCGGTGTTATGGCAATTCGTTTGTTAGCAATTGCTTAAATAAATAGAAAAAGAAAAAAGCGTAATGTAATTCCTATTGCCTTGCCCTGCAACAAAAGGTTTCCGTTGCTTTCCAAATGTCCTATCTAACCACATACTACGCTAAACTTGCCGCCAGAGAAACAATACTTCAGGTACATGCATATTAATACACTTACTTATCACATTTTAGTGGTAATAATGCATCGCGATATAAACTAAATCAAAAATCTTCATGGGTTTTTACATCTGCCTTTCTCGTTATCAGATCGATTTTACAACGGTTGAATGGCTAATGCAGTTACATACGGCTGAAACATTTCATCAGTAAAATCAAAGGAAATTTAATTAAAAATCTTAACAACTTAGGCCATGCCAGGTAATATTAGATTTAATTGTAGTCTAGGCTGTATAGATTCCGATCAGTGTGAAACAGCTTTCGTTCAAACGAAGTAATGATTTAACTAACAGGACAATAAAGAAAACAATTTAATTTTTTTTAATAATATACTTATGCCCTCTTTGAAGTCAAAGGTTTTATCTTACATATCTATGGCCAAAAATTTTAACGCATACTTCCACATCAAACAAATATTAAATAAATATAAGCAACTATTAACTATTATGTCAATTTAAACGAAATGCTTTTCTTTCAGTTTTCTGACAATTAATTTATTTACTGATGCTTAACTAAATAGAACTGTTATTAAATAACGTCTATTTATAACCTAGAACAACATATATGGGGACATCCATTAATTACGTGGTGTGAAATAGGGGGGGGGGTCGGCGAAATCTCACCAGATCTTACCAGGGGGGTCTACGGAAATCTCCCATGAGATTTTGCGAAAAATTTTGGGACAGTAGAGCAAAAAAAAAGGTCTACAATTTGCGCCAAAGTCAATTTTAGGAGGGTATTTCGTCAAAAAAGTTAGGGTGTGACCTAAAAAAAAAACCTGTGCAAAAGTTTCCAGGGCGATTTGTAGGGGGGGGATTTCTCACGGACCAGATCTCACCAGAGGGGGGGGGGGTCCGGCCAGATCTCACGAAATCTCACCACGGGGGACGGGGGGTCCAGAAATCTGGAAAAACACCTCACGTAATTTGTGGATGCCCCCTATGATCATAAATTGGACAAAAAAAGGACGAAATGCGTGACGTCATAGGGCGACATCATAGAGTGACTTATTATATGTATAGACGATATATTTGATTCGGTTAGAATTAAATTTTTAATATTCTTCCGAACTACCTCTCACATCTTTGCTGACCACAGGGTGACTAACACCGATTTAAAGTGATTTTCGTTAAGAGAAGACTTTGTGAGTTGAATTCTGTGTGAAGTTACGTGTCATATTTGCGCGTCTGACGTCAGTGGTTGCACATGAGGTCGTTCACCCCTTCCTCCTGGCTGTAAACATGTGATACGGGGCGCGAAGTCCATGTGACAAGTCCACACAACCAGCATTCCGCAACGATCGCAGACTTTAACCGGCGCGGCGATACATTCTCAAACGTGTCGCTACAGCTCGTCCAAACGCCATTTGATAACAGTCATCCAACGCAGCTCGTCAGTCATTTGTTGTTTGCTGTCAGCAATGTTTCAAACGCATCTCCTGTAATTTTAATAAAACTTTAAATATTAGGGATTCACCCACAGTACTAAACGCGCAGAATGGAAAAATTAAAAAGATGAATTAATTTAAATATCTAGGTGAGGCAGAGATGAGGTTACTGAGAGGGATAGAGAATTTAATTTAATTTAATTGCAATGGATCACAGGCTCCGGTGGCAATTTCCCTACACACCCAACTTCCCCCTATCCTGCACCCACCTACATTTGCCCTCTACAAATTTTATCTTTAAATTCTTTCAATATTTTTGGTAAATTATTCATCCTATCCCTCGGTATCATATTCCAATTCCTGATACCCTTACCTAAAAAAGAGAATCTTCCCGCACCCTTGTGCCTGAAATCGAGTGCCAACTTGTGGTCATGGTCATCTTTTCCCTTCCATGCACTACTTTTCATACCTACTGCAATATCTTTCCATGCCTCATCACCAGTATACGCCCTGTACACTCCCATGACCCTCCTCATCCTCCTCCTGTCTTGCAATTAATCCCATTCCAGCTCCTTTATCATATCCGTCACTGATTACATTCTGCGATAATTTCAAGAAACAAATCTAGCAGCTCTTTTTTGCACCCTCTCAATTTCCTGTACTTGATACGCAAAATGTGGGTCCCATACTACAGTACCATATTCGAGCAATGGTTTGACCAAAGTTTTGTAATCCAATTCCTTTACTTCTCTCGTGCATCCCCTCATCACTCTCTCCAACAAGCGCAGAATTTTGAAACCTTTTCCTACCACCTGTCCAATGTGTCCTGCCCAGTTAAGCTTGTTATCAAATGTAATGCCAAGATATTTACATTTCAAGTCTTCTGCAAGCAATTCTTTCCCCAACTTATATTCATAATTAATTTTTTTTATTTGTGTATCTAATTAGCTGGCTTTTCTTTGCATTTATCTTCATCCCATGTTTACCAACCCAATTAGATATCCTGTCCAGATAACCCTGCAACTGTTTACATTCCTCTATCGTTTTGATCCTTTTATACAGCATTATGTCATCTGCAAACAATCTAATTTCAGATAGTAAACAATCGACACAATTATTAATTAGAATAATGAATAGCAATGGTCCCAATACGCTACCCTGAGGCACTCTCATTTTTACTTCCACTTCCTTTGATACCGCATTTCGTACCCTGACTGTTTTCTAGCTTTTAAAAATTCTTCTACTCAGCAAATCACTTTCTCATCCACTCCAATAGTTTTTATCTTATTTACTACCATTTTGTGGCTTACTCTGTCAAACGCCTTTGAAAGATCTAGTGCTACACTATCAATTTGACCTCCCTTGTCCATTTCATCTGAAATATCTTGCATATATGCCACCAACTGAGATTCGCATGAATATCCTTGCCTGAAACCATGTTGCCTACTTGAAAACCACTTACGTTCCTCACATATATTTCTGACGTGGTTGCATACAAATCTTTCCATTAATTTACCTACCACTGATGTCAAACTGATTGGCCTGTAATTTTCGACTCTATTTCTCACCCCTCCTTTAAGTACCGGTACTACTATCGCACATTTTCCAGTCTTGTTGTAAGCAGCAAGTATCCAGACTCAATTTAAATAATATTTCAAGATAAGGTACAATGTCACATCCGGCTATCTTTAAGATATCTGTAGTAATATTATCTATGTCACAAGGAAAGATAAAATCAGAAATTAAAACATCAGGGAGAGACTAAAAGTGGAAGCATTAGAAGAGATGTTAACAAGGAATAGGCAGCAGTGGCTGGGGCATGTTAAGAGTATGAAAGAGAGGAGGATTTCGAAGTTAGTACAGTTGAACAGCGGTAAGGGAAGGAGACCAGTTGGAAGACCTCGGACAAGATGGATGGACCAAGTGAAGAAAGACGCAGAGGCTAAACGAGTCGTTTGGAGAAAAGTGGTAGCGATTTTGTTTTTTTGAAAGACCGCAAGTCTTGGAAGAGGTTGCAAGACGACCCGCAAAGGCGGAAACGACTAATGATGATGTTGGTGGTGATGATGAGGTGAATTAATCCAGATTAATTGACTTGATAAAGAGGCAAACAAACCAAGAGCAAGAAAACTAGAAGAGACAACTGACTAAGATGCAGGCAATAAGAATAATTTCTCAAGAAAAAACAAAATAAAAAAAACTACAACACAGTAATCAAACCAGAGGGTCGCTGCGCCTCTGAATGCGTGTTCTCTATCAAAACTGGTGGAACAGAAGAGATTTTGATTTATTATTATGGCTTTATGGATCGTAGACGTTGAGGTCATTAGAGGCGAGATGGGACAGGGAGCAAGGAACAGGAAGGAATTCGGCCATGGCCTTTTTGAAGGAAGCATCCCGGCATATACCTGGAGTGATTTGGGGAAACCATGGAAAACCCAAATCTGGATGCCCGGACGGGGATTCGAACCGGCGCACAGTGGGGTATTTGACCTAAAAAGCTGGCCAAAAATAGTTACTTAATCTACCGTATTTTAAATGTACTTCTAAGCATAAAGTTAGTTTCAAATGACAATTTAGATTTAATTTAAAGTAATGAAACACATAGGTAGAAAATCTACACGTAGTTAAACATTTATTTTTGTTAAAAACTAAATTTATATATGAAAGTTTGATTTTCATAGTAACATAAATAAAAATAGAACCACAAAATAACAAATAAAGTGTATGAAAATGATGTACACAATTGATTGCGTATTGTAGACAAATTTTGTAAGAAAATTTTAATTAGTACTGGGAGAATTAACTCATGAGAATAAGCTTTACTCTCATTGATAACCATCAAACTCCTCTTCCAATTCGTCCTCATCACTAATCTATGAATCGTCTTCGGTGCTTTCGTATGATAATTCTCATGTGAGTAGAAGTTGAGCTTCTTCAGAAAAAGCTCTCGTTTTCTTTTGAGCCTTCGGACGAGAATATGAAATGAATGGTTCAGAACTAAGTAACAGCCTGTTCAAGACATCCCGAATGCAAGATTCCCTTGAAAATTTCCTTGAAAAATTCTGCCTATACAGCCGGAAATGTTAATTTCGTGCTTCAGCAGCCTGTTCGGATAGCTGTCCAATCGGGAGTAATGCATGTGAAATAACTGAAGCACCATGCATTAAGATTTTGTGTATATTTGGAGACTTAGGGTGCCAGTTGTATAGCTTTACGTATAGTTTGGCTGTTTCCAGTGCATACTTAGAGAATTTGTCGATGTGATGGCCGCTTGTAATTACTTCTAAAATAACTTTCAACTTGGAAATGAGGTTAACGTCATGCCCTGTTATTTCCGCAGATTTAACTGGGTCCTCGAAAAACCTTCTAGACGTGTTCCCATCATTAGTGTTGCCGAATCCTGCTTGGGAATATCAACCAAAAGGACCATTACTTCTTTAAAAGAGTTTTTTATTCTTTGTTTTGTGGCAGATACAACTTCTTTGTTCTAGCCTGCCATTTATTGATTCGTATCTTGTATGACAAGTGAAGTAATGATTAAAAAAATCTGATTCTTGTATGGAGAATCGAGAGTCCAAACTTAAACGTTTCAGGATCTTCTTCTATTTTTTTTTGTCAACATTTTAACAACAATTTTTGGACGTGTCTTTGCATATGTAACATCGCATTGTAGAAGTTGTATTTTCCACGTAAATTAATCTATTATCTATCAACTCTTCACTACATTCTTTCATTATTTAAAACAAATGTTCCCTGAATACAATCTTCACAGGAGCAGCCTCGTCAGGTTCAGCAAACATGGACAAACCCACACCTTCAGAAACACGTAGATGAGAAAGGGGCATACATGTGCACGTTTTTTCTTTTCTATTAGTTAGTGAACAAGCTGTACTTTATTTTTGCGCATGAACCGGAATCCGACAAGCCCCGACAAACAAACAAAAACTCTATGCAACAATTATAAACATCACTGTTAAGTTACATTTTTACGTTGTGAAACACACACCAACAGCACACGCTAACAACAACTGAAATTTAAATTAATGGGCCTAAACTACAGTAAACACCTTTACGTTCATCCTCCATTTTCGATTTATGTACATTTATGTCACTTAACGTCCAGCACAGGAATAAAGTCTGCTCTCGCATCGGAGGTTATTTGTAAGCGACGCGCAGTGTAAATAAATGCTACTTTCGGAATGGCCCTGTAACTCGGAGAGATGCGTGGCACCATCTATTCTACCGTTAATGACTGAATCCTTTATTTAGGTATAAGAATATATGATACTTATTCAATTATAGTGAATTTTAAAATTTCGACTTTTGGCCAGCTTTTAAGATCAAATACCCCACTGTGCGGCGTCCTCCCGAATGCTAGGCCAGAGCGTTAACCGCTCAGCCACCTCTCTCGGTAGAAGAGATAAAGAAAAAGCAGAGGAAAATTTGGGGACCATTGAAAACTGGAAAAAGGAGAGTTTTAAGTACCTTAGGAACAAAGATCTATAAAACGAAGAGGAAAATAAAAGAACGTCAGACGCGATCAGAAAGAGGACAATCAGTCTATTTGATAACACAATCAGAATGGATAACAGCAGGCTTACATAATGAATTTTCAACTACTTTTACAAAAGTAAGAATTGAAATCAGCGGATCCAAGCTGTAATGAAAGATACGATGGAGATTGGAGATAGACGGAAGATATAATACAAAACAGACCAACTTTCTGAAGATCGATATAAAATTTCAAGAGTTTCCAGGAGAAGGGGAAAGGAGGAAATAGCAAACTGGAAGGATGAAGAACTACTGGAAGTGAAGAAAAGAAGCGTCGAGGCCAGTTCACAGGATTACTTTTATGGGTCCTTAGATGGCCTAAGTCGAAGAGAAGAAGAAGAAAACTGTAACTGGAAAAAAATTATACATTAAGATATTTTTGAAAAAAATTATACATTAAGATATTTTTGAAAAAAAAATTAGTTTTGGCTACAGCTAATGAATGTCCTGCGGAAAGGGACTTGAATGTTTCTAAAATTTGTGTTTTTCTTTCAGTGCCTCTGCCTGTATGAATAGATAAACTGGATTTTACGCAGAAACTACTTGTTATATTTTGACGGAGTTTTGAATATTGTACCTTCCCTAGTCTTCTTATTCTTCAACACCCAATATTATGTGATGGGCTGCCTTTGATGAGTCTTTCTCCACCGATCCAGAAAATGGTGTACTGATTGCCTACATAATTGTTGTCTTATTCTGTAATCTCTCCATATCGCATCTTACAGTTTCTTCTGGTTCAGTCATGCATTTTTTCTTTACGGTATTTATGATGGTATTATGTTTCGTCGCTTGTCGAAAAACACACTGTTTATGTCTTAGAATTAATATATATAATTTGAACGTCCAGACACGAATAAGGCTATGCCGATTTTCCTCTACTTCGGTATTTAACATTGTAATCGACCGTTTTGGGCTTAGTCGATTAGTTGACAGGATGGTTGAGTGGTGGGCCGCCCTTCCTATCATGGCACTGCGTGTGATCGCTCGTATGGGCCTAGGGCTTAATGCTGGAGGTTGCTGCAGTTGTGAGCGCAATGTGGCATTGGAGAAACCGACCAGATCCTAGGTACTGACCTGTGCGAAGTATTCCCACAGTTTGCCTCGGCAACTTCTGCTGTCTCCTCGTAGTACGGCGGCTAGATGGATTACTGTTAATCAGGATAACTGACACCACATGGTTAAGGACATGACCCTTTGCTTTATAATAGTACTACGTAATGATCATTGAACTGGGCTATGGTTAGCAATAGGTTCTTCTACTTCTAGTACGACAGACAAGGCGTCTAACTGCTACGATAGAGGCGTTTATTGTACACTCTAGACTGAAGCCAATACATCTGAATGAATACTGCCTGCTAGGCTAACCCCGATGGTACTAATAACTGAAGCCATAGTTTCTTGACGTTAATGATCTACTCAAAGTATAGATGGTGGATCCATTACTTACAATGGAAAATGGCTAGCAGCTAGTCTTGGTAGCGATGGTACCTGCTATCGGCCATGACGCGAGACCCGGCTACGGAGAGAGGCACCCTAACCGTTAAACTGACATAGTGTCTGCCCTACAGTACTGATACTTGCAGAAGAGCGCGAGTGCGTACCGTCGCTCGTAATTTATCCCGATCGTCGAACGTTCTAGATGTTCGATCGGTCATCACCCCGGTCATCACCTTCAGTCCTGGCATCTGCTGACGCTCGCGTCTGCAAAACGAGGCTAACCTCACGCGAACTCTCCGCGTGCGTACGGGACGTTGCTTTCAACTAAAGTACTAATATTTAACCTTAACTAATATGTCTCAAAACCGTCCATTACAACATAAATTATATAATAATTAGAGTTAGCCCGTCACCGTTTTTTCCGTATCATCACGGGCCTAGAATAGTTCCAATTTTTAGGGTCAATGATTATAACAGGTTGACCTGGTCTGACCAAATACCTGAGTTCACCCTTAGGGTGGATAAAATCTCTTGAGCCTTAAGAACTCAGAAGTATTAATAGACGATTGCTCTATCGTATAATTGTTTCAAAGTTCGTAGACTCGAACTTGCTGAAATATAAACATGACTTGTATTTGACCCTGAAAGTTCACTCTGCAAATTTTTTATAATTCGTGTTTGTTTGGAAAGCATCACGTTGTTTTTTATTATTATTGAGACTAGGCTGACACTCACAATGTAATCTATGGTCATAGTGTCTGTAACGGCCAAAGAACTTAATACAGTTTCCAGATTATTAAACAGTTGAGCAACACCAAAGAAATAAATTGACAGAATACTCGATTCGGTCTGATGTCGACTTTAAACAACCTAATAACTCACGTACAGCGAAAATGAACAATGGCCATTGTCAGTAAAATACGTAAAAAATAAATAAATAAATAAATCGTAATGTATAAACATTGGTGAAGCAACATCATTAGCGAAACTTTTAATTGAATTTAAATTTAGCCTAGGCCGGTATGACAATGGGCATTCGTGGTTACAGCAGAGACCATGAGTAATGTAAAGTTTTTTTAAGGTTTTTATGTTGCTTCTATTAACATCATATTACTGAAAAGTTTTTTCCAGCCCTATGAAATGCTACGAAAGGAAAACTTAATGAATTTATTATGTCAATTAATTTGGTAGCAGTTGATCAGCTGTTAAATTGTGGACATAACCACGAATTTATTCTAATTATATCTCTGGCGGCTGTTAATTTGCGAGCGAAGGCTGACACGTGACACCGTTCTCCAGCCAATAGCTATCGAGGTGAGTGAGCTTAGGAAATTATACATGTAAAAGTCTCACTTATTCTTTATTCTAACTGTTCACGGGAAAAAATCACCACCTGACCACCTAACGAAAAAGTAATCTCTTCTTGGAGAATGAAAATAGCATTTAAACAAAACAAGGAAGCCGCAGACAAGCACCACAAAGTAAAAAGCCATCTTGAGCCGACTTCTAATCGGTACTGGAATCAATTTCCAATATTACAAATTTTCCGCACAAGTTCAGTTTTCTTGCTGTTAGCAATAACAAACCATCATTACCATTTTATTAACATTATTCTTTTTTCTTCTTAAAAGATTACCATAGCCTACAACATCCTTGTTTCTTTTTTCTTTTCTATCTTTTTTCTTCCTCAGAATCACGTATATTAAATGAGATTATTTCTCTTTTCTCAAACCTACAGATATTTTATTATAAAAGCAGTACTACTCAAAACCAGGCTTACAACTCCTTGTAATAAGACCCGTTGTTGCATTAAACCTCTGTAACAGTCTTTGAAGAGGACCTTGATCGTCTGTCTTATGGACTACGCACTCCGTGAAAGAAACAGTTCTGAAGCAGCTAGATTGAGGTGAGTGTTGTGTGAATTGGCTTCGAGCTGCGGGATTGTGGGATGCAACCCGCCCTCCCATCCGTCATACAGGCCCGGCGAGACTGGACACAATCCATTGTGCTGACCGGTTGGGCGGTCCAGCACAATGAAAGCGACTGCGTCTGCATTCCTCCCAGTTTCCCTGAGTGGTGTCCATATTGCGGACACTGAAAAGCCCGCCCGCAGAAATAGCTGACTGCGACACATCCGCCCAGTTCTTACGTCTTCGTTGCCGCCACCATCACTCTTCCCATATTTCGAAATACAGGGTGATTAAAAAAACGTGGACAAAATGACATGGTAGATCTGTCGTACAATAAGGATCAAAAATCTCACAGGAACAGAGGGTCGCAAACGCCTGTAGAGGGCGCTAGAGCCACGAGAGGGCGTTGCGATACAAACACGAGCCACCACGATCACCAGACCTGTCTCCCTTGATTTTTTCTTGTGGAGATTTTTAAAAGGACTTGTGTATGAAACACCTGTTGAAACGCCGGAAGACTTGGTAGGAAGAATCGTTGCGGCAGCCGGAAGTGTTCGAGATACACCTGGTATCTTTGAGAAGGTGCGCCGTTCCATGCAACGGAGATGCCGGGTTTGTCTCGATGCATCTGGTAAAAACTTTGAGCATCTGCTGTAGGCTCAACATTTGACTTGCATTAGTCGCATGTGAGTGAGTAATTAACAATAAAATGATCTGTAATGGTTTTGTTTCTTCTCTTTGTGTCAGTATTATTTTAGACGCCCTGTAGCGGCTCCGGATCGCAGTTGCGACCCTCTGTTCCTAAGCGATTTTTGATTCTTATTGTATGACTGATCTACCATGTCATTTTGTCCACGTTATTTTGAATCACCTTGTAGAAATATTCCACACCTGACACCAAAAGTACTTTAAATTACATACCTTGCAGAAATCTGATTCTTACGATGATATTCGAACATTAAATGATTGCAACTATTTGGTAAAAATCTTGAAGACAGGTATTTTTTTTTTTTTTTTACACGCTTTATATTAGCTTGACCTGTATGTATGTATGTATGAATGTAACGGAATTTTACAACTCCATTTTGACCCGCTTCCAGATGTCCGAGCTGGTTGAAATTTGGCACACATATTAAGAACCGGTGACAATACAATAATTTCATAGCAACGTCCTGCTATTCTCATTACTTTGACAGTAACAACAGAAAAATGGTTGAATGTCGTGGAATTTTGCAATTTAATTTTAACCTAATTTCAGATGTCCAAATTGTTTGAAATTTTGCTCATGTATTGATAACTGATTACAATCCAATAATTTTATAGCTATATTTTGATATTATCATTACTTTGACAGTAACAATAGAAAAATGATTGCATGTAATGGAATCTTTCATTTCGGTGTTTACCCGCTTCCTGACATCCGAATCGTTTGAAATTTTGCAGACTTATTAAGAACCGATAAAAAATCAATAATTTCACTCTCACCACGTTGTCAGTAACAACTTAAAAGTGGTTGAATGTAATGGAAATTTTCAGTTCAATTTTCACCCACTTCAGGAGGTCCTAAATGTCTGAAATTTTGCACACGTATTAAGAACCAATGACAATCCAGTAATTTCATATCTATGTGTAGGTAATTTCATTACTTTGACAGTAAGAACACTAAAGTGATTCAATCGTCTTATGACAGATGTGGTGCATTACCATCCACTTTTCGCATCCTTCTGGTGGCTGAGTTGGTTAAGGCGCGTGACTGGCGAACAGACGTTTCCTCCTGGAATTCCTGTTTCGGTTGGAATTTTTAGGATATTATAAGTGGCAAAGATTAGGATAATCCACGGTTCGGATTTCACTTTAAACTGCGAGTATCCTATAACTGATGAGATTGCCGAGTTAGGCAAATGCAGCCACGACATTTTGCACAAGCGCGGCAATTCGAGAAACCTTCGTCATTTGGCGGCCAGACCCTTCGGAGATTTCCCGGCCAATATCACCATATCCATTTAATTTAATTACCAACTTCCAGGCGTCTTAATTTTAGAAGTTTTGCACGCGTATTAAGAACGTTTAACAAAATAATTTCACAGATGCAACCTGGTATTCTCATTACTTTGACAGTAACAACAGAAAAATGGTTTTGTTGCGCAACCTTTTGCACATGCGCAATTGATGATACTTTGATACAAGCTGCTACGATAGTGTCTGCAGTCGCTTAATGTGATATTAAATAGTGAGTATTCGAAACATCGTTTTCAATTACTTCGTACTATTATAGTCTTCCACGTTTACCCTGCTACTGGACCTCTGGTGGGATTGACCATATAATTATGCGTTACACGTGGGAATAATAATTAAAAATGAAACTACAACGCAATGAAAAAGAGAGATTGGCGAAGAAAAGCCAACAGTAAGAAACATACTTTTGAAACACTCTGAACTAAAAAGTTAAAAATAAAATTGAAGTCTAAAAAACTAACAACACGCTTTCTTAGTAATGTGAAATAAAAGGTAAAAAATAATCTTTAAATATAAAGATTTTTTTAACAGCGATAGAACATTCCACAATTCAGGATAAATTAATTTATTGAATAAGCTTAAAGAATAAAGTCATTGATTAAAAAATTAACTTTAATGTAAAAAAAAAGCTTGGGGTGCTCTCTACACAACTTTTGATAATGATTCTGACTTTTCAAACAGCCAGCGACAAAAAATATGAGCACCCCACGCTTTTGTACATTAAAGTTAATTTTGTAATCAGTGACTATATTCTTTAAGATTATTCAAAAAATTAATTTATCCTGAATTGTGGGACGTTCTATCGCTGTTAAACAAATTCTTTATATTTAAAGATTATTTTTAACCTTTTAGTTCACATTCCTACGAAAGCGTGTTGTTAGTTTTTTAAACTACAATTTTATTTTACCAGTCTCTCGACTGGTTTGATGCAATCCTCCATCCCCTTCTATCTCGCGCTAACCACTTCATCTCAACATACCCCTTACAACCTACATCTTCAGTTATCTGCTTCATCTGTTCTAGTCTACATCTGCATCCCTTACCTTCGACTGTTTCCTCCTCTAACAAATAAACCAAACTTGCATGTCTTAAAATTTGACCCATCATCCTGTCTCTGCTCTCTACTTCGCACCCATTAATTACGTGAGGTGTTTTTCCGGAATTCCGAACCCCCCCCCCCCCTCTTCTGGTGAGTGAGACTTCGTGAGATTTGGCTGGACCCCCCTTAAAATGACGTGAGATTTTGTCCGAGATTAAATATAAATATAGGATCGGATGCAGTAGAAGAAGTAAGTTAATTCTGCTATTTGGAAAACAAAAATACAACCGTTAGCCGAAGCAAGAATGATGTTAAAAGCAGAATAGCACTAGCAAGAAAGAGCCTTAATGAAAAAGAGAAAACTTTTAGTTTCAAATATTGATCTGGGGATTAGAAAGAACTTTTTAAAACTCTGTGTGTGGAGCACAGCTCTTTTTGGTAGCGAAACATGGACTTTAGGAATACCGGAAAGAAAGAAAATTGAAGCATTTGAAATGTGGTGTTACAGAAGAATGCTGAAAATTAAGTGGACAGGCAAAGTAAGAAATGAACGAGTTTTGGAAATAATGGGTCAGGAAAGAAGTTTGTGGAAGAAGCTTACAGAAAGAAGAGACAGGCTGGTAGGTCATATTTTGAGACGTGCAGGATTGGTTAATTTGTTATTGGAGGGAACAGTCGAAGGTAAGAACTGTAGAGAAAGAAGACACATGAGATTAGAATATATGAAGCAGATAACTGAGGACGTGGGCTGTAAGGGGTATGTAGAAATGAAGAGGTTAGCACAGGATAGGAAGGGATGGAGGATTGCATCAAACCAGTCGAAAGACTGATGGCCGAAAAAAAAATTATAACGAAAGTTCACAGGAGGCCAAAATAGAGCTACGTAGTTTATGGACGCTCCCTAATTAGATGACAGGGAATTGCCATCGTAGCGTTTGCTCCATCGCTATTAAATCAATAAGAACTGTAGTCTATAGTTAGTAATATTATTGGTCTGCAAGTATATTTCTACTGTTCCCCTGTCCTTATATGGGACGAAAGCGACCATATATAATCTAATTTTGACTTCACAATTGTTGACCTGGTCGGTATAATAATACGAGGCGGAAGGTATGGCGGAGTTTTAAGTTTGTTCAGTGAGAGTTGCCGCTGGGGTTTAGGGGTGGAAGGGGGTTGCTGGCGTCCTTGGCACCCTCTTGCGTGTCAGTTGGGGTGGGTGCGGCTGCGTGCTGTCACCCCAGTGAAAGGGCTGAGCGCGGGGGTGGGGAGGGGGTGGCTTGTGGTCCTCTGCTGGACCACACAGCACGCGTCCAGAGTCTCATTCCTCTCGAACAATAGCAGGGGGTAACTTTCCATTGCTCTCAATACGAGAAACAAATCTTCACAGTGACCTTTAAAAAAAGTAAAAGGTAATGTGCAAAGGAACTGGCTTGCCCTTAACTACAAAGAAAGCAGTTCAACCCTGATAAACTTTGATTACCCTAGGTATTTGGATGGATACAATTTTTTGTTTTGCAAAACATACGAGATTCTCGTAGGCCATTTCTTCTGCAGTTTTTTTGATAATTAATATTAACAAATAAGCACTCCAATGCAACTGTTGTCGGATTTTCTATATTCATCGTCAAGGTGTGGTATTCTGCAACAGTTTTTAAATTTTATACAGAATCGGTTTTGTTTACACTTTTTTTTGCTGTTGTCAGTCTTTCGACTGGTTTGATGCAATCCTCCATCCCTTCCTATCTTGTGCTAACCTCTACATCTCTACATATCCCTTACAACCCACGTCCTCAATTATCTGCTTCATATATTCTAATCTCTGTCTTCCTCTACAGTTCTTACCTTCGACTGTTCCCTCCACCAGCAAATAAACCAATCCAGCATGTCTCAAAATATGACCTACTAGCCTGTCTCTTCTTTCTGTAAGCTTCTTCCACAAACTTGTTTCCTCACCCATGATTTCCAAAACTCGTTCATTTCTTACTTTGTCTGTCCACTTAATTTTCAGCATTCTTCTGTAGCACCACATTTCAAATGCTTCAATTTTCTTACTTTCAGGTATTCCTTAAGTCCATATTTCGCTACCATAAAGTGCTTTGCTCCATACATAGAGTTTATACATACATGAAAAACTAATTTAATATATAAGAACCTTAGTGTGACTCGTATTTACATTTACATATTATTAGTATTTGAAATTTGTACATGAGGTTTTGTTTATATATGATAAAACTAGGATTTTTATTGTAACTTACGTTTACATTCCTGTTTTGAGGTTTGGTTGTTGGTAACTTGGAAGCAGCATGCTGGTTGAGATTCCTAGTCTTTCCATACGTAAACAAAATCTCATGTACAAAATTCGAATACCGATAATATGCAAATGAAAATATAAATGACATTATGATTCTTATATATGGAATTGTATTTTCATATATCTATAAAAAAAAATATTGTGTAAAATTTAAAAACTGGTAGCATATTACAGAATAACAATTTACGCTCATTATACGAGAGGCGAAACTCGTCTGAAAATAAAATCCAACAACAGTTACTTTGGGGTGCTTATTTGATAATATTTTTGTAAAAAAAACAATTGCAGAAATATCTACTACTTAATTTCTGGCTCACTCCGCATCAACTCGATAGTTATTGGCTCGAGAATACTCGGCCTTCGTTGTCAAATTAACAGCGACCAGAGATATTACTAGCATATGAGCTCAATTCAATAGCTAAGCAACTGCAAAGAAATGAATTGCCAAAATACCTTCATTAGGTTTGTTTTTTTGTAACATTTGATTTTAAATTAAATACGCCAATTTAGTTAAAAAAATGGCACAACTTTACGGCTGAAAAAAAACAAAGAATACAATTGTACTTTACGATTTAATGAACGCCTTCCCGTCGTTACCACTTTTCAACCACTACTTTGTAGTTGTTCGACCGTCTTTAAACTGGACATTAGATCTGAGGTTACGTCAGACTTGATGTGGAGGTTATTAAAAAATAAAAACGCGGGTGATTTTTTATTGCGTTTTCTTTGCCTTTCACGTTGTGTGCGTGTTCACTGTAGCTGTCATTAAATTATTCACTCTGCCATCTTTAGTGAAACACTTTCTGATCCTGTTTTAACATTTTTATCATCCGAAATTTTTCACGGCGTTGTATATAAATAAAATCTTCTCGGGCTCTCAGCCACGTAAGGGGGCGTCCATTAATTACGTGAGGTGAAATAGGGGGGGAGGGGTCCGGCGAAACCTCACGAAACCTCAGCAAGGGGGAGGGGAGGTCAACGAAAATCTCACGTGAGGTTCTGAAATTCTTGAAGAATGGTAGAGCTAAAAACAGGGGGGGATATGGTCTAAAAACCGACCTTATGGATGGTATAACCACCCTTAGAAGCATGAGACCTAAGAAAAGGGCTAAAAAATACGAGGTAGATTAATTAAGGGGGGGGGTCACATCATTATTGGGCGCCCTCTAAAGAAGTCACACTTTTTTACGCGGCTGGAAGCCCGACAAGAGTTTATTTATTTATATCTTTATTTCTAAGTGCCTTCAAATTTAAGAAATTTTATCCAAATCTGCAGAGGAAATCCTTAGGGTGAAACACAAGTCAGTTTCGTATTTTAGCCGGATCATACCAACCTATCATGACCTTTCACCCTAATAACCACAACTATTCTCGTTCCGTGACTATACCCAACACGGGCTTGATGATGATAATGGCTAGGAACAGGATGGTTTCCGAAAAGGAAGCTCTTGTGCAGATGGATACTATATCCTTAAATTATTAATTGAAAGCAAATGGAATTTAATATGTAAAGGACCCTGGCATTCATAGAACACAAAAAAAGGTTTTTATGTAGAAAATCGAAATTCTTAGAAATCGTTTACACTTTTATGAAACTTAATCAGGCAATTTAACATTATACAGTCTTTATAGATGCAATTTAATAGCTGTAAAACTGGAAACTGAAACAACAGACTGGAAGTCCGTCAACTGTGGTATCAGTCAAGATTGCTCTTTATACCCATTGCTTTTTAACATTTTTATGAATTAATTTATCAGACACTAGAGGTAAAAGATACATTTAAGTATAACGCTACACAAAAATAATTACCTTGACATTCGTCTTCTCTCAACAGATGACCAGGTATTAACAGATGACAGAGAATGATCTAGAGTCTTCAGTGCATTCCTTGAAATTTACAACGAAAAATTTTAATATGTCAATTTCAACGAAGAAATAATAATCATGGCATACCAAGGAAAGAAACGAATCCAAAGCAAAATAGTCATGAATAACTAAATATTATATTTGGCCAATGCATTTACATATTTTCGATACTATTCAACAAATCTGGAAGAAAAAGAAATATATTTCAAAGTATTAAATTATAACTGAGGGCTGAGGATAACAAACCAAGTGTTTAAACCGGGTATGACCAACCCAAATGATCTTGTGGGCCACTTTGAAAATGCATCATAACTACGCGGGCCTCATTTAAATTATATATTCCCATGAACATTATTTTAAAATCAAAGTTAAATTTTTCTCATAATTTCGACAGTTAATTTTTGAATATATGGATGCACAAATAGACAATTTTTTAATACATTGACTTTCACAATAGAAAATTATAAAATAAGTATATTTTGTAAAAGCGGACTGGAAAAATGTTCAATGCGGACCGCTGGTTGACCATCCTTGGTTTAAACCAACCAGAATTAAGGCATATAAAATTATGGCTAGACCGATTCTTGTTTGTGGTTTAGGTGCCTGGACAATAAAAGCACTATATGAGTGACATTTTTTTTCCCTGGCTTTACGCCTCGTCGACGTCGAGGTCATTAGAGGTGGGATGGGACTGGTGACAAGGAACGAATTCGCCCATGGCTTTTTTGAAGGAATCATCCCGGCATTCACCTCGAGTGATTTGGGGAAACCGTGGAAGATCAAAAAGTGGATGGCAGGACGTGGTTTCGAAGCCGCGTCCTCCCGAATGAGAGGCCACTCAGCCACCACTCACTGTGGAGAGAAGAACTAAAGGATATGCACTGCTAGAGCACATAAATAATTATTAATACAGATCAATTAAAAGTAACACCGGTGGTTGGACATATTCAGCTACATAGGGAAAAGTTATTTGAACATCGAATGAACGGACCAAACCAGAATAGAGAGGTAGCACTCCATTAAATCACCAGAAGAAAACAAATGACTGGAAAACCAACTGAAAGATGGATAATAACAATATTAATGTGTACGGCAATATTGACTGGGAGACCTCGAAGTGTAGGTCCGCCGCCGATTCAACAGTGCCTCTATTGTGGCTAACTAACCGATAATCCTACCGGATCAAGAGGACCTACAGTTTAACGTGGAAACGTTCTGGCATACTTCATATTGCACAGGGTCGGGTAAATGCCCTCGGAAAACCCCAGCCCAGACAGGTATTCGAACCGGGGACCTTTCGATCTCCAGTCACACGCCGTTACCACTGGGTCAATGCAAAGGTAAAAGTATAGTTGAAGATCAGTTTGGGTTCAGGAAAAATCGCGGCACAAGGGAAGCAATTCTGTCTTTAAGATCAATACCTGAGGGGCGGATAAAGAAAAACAAAGATACTTTTATGGCGTTTGTTGATTTAGAAAAAGCTTTTGATAATGTTAGGTGGGATTAGATGTTCAAAATTTTAAAGAAGTCAGGTCCAAAGTACCGAGATTGAAGAATACTCTATAAACTATATAAGAATCAAGTGGCTATAATGAAAGTGGAGAATCGCGAGAGACGTGCATCAGTTACAAAGGGTGTGAGACAAGGTTGTAGTCAATCCTCGCTAATATTCAACTTGTATGTAGAAGAAGCAATGAAGAAAGTCAAAGAAAAATTTCGATGTGGCATAAGTGTTCAGGGAGAAAAAATCAGTATGCTACGATTTGCTGATGACATTGTCTTGTTAGCAGAGTGGGCTGAGGATATTGAGAAGTTACTGAATGTCATGAACGAAATACTGAAGGATGATTTTGGACTGAATATAAATCAGAGCAAGACTAAAGTGATTAAATGTAGCAGAAGTGATATCAATACTAGTAGATTAAATTTCAAAATAGGCTCGGATGCAATAGGGGAAGTAAGTGAGTTCTGTTACTTGGGAAGCAAAATTACAACCGATGCCGAAGCAGGAATGACGTTAAAAGCAGAATAGCACTAGCAAAGAGTGCCTTGATGAAAAAGAGAAACCGGGAACTGCACCACTTTCGGTACCTGCCAGAAACTGGTACTAAACCTGTTGAAATTTACATCAGTCGCTTCGTCAACATGTCCTCTTCATGTTTTGGGATCATACATTCCGAAAAAGTCGCCAGGAATTTAATTAAAAATGCCGAAATATGAAAGGCTGAGCAACTGCTAAATGCTATCATCACTGCTAAAATAAAATAAAAATTATCGGTACAGGGATCATTTCAACCTAAACAGTTTAGTTCTTTCATAGAAATCGTGGTTAGGTTGAAATACGACCTGGACCTTGTGAAAAAAAAAATTAAGAAATTTTGGCTATGTAGCATCAAACAAGCAATGGCATATTTGCTTACAATGGAAGCAATCGATTATCTCTGGTTGCTCGTTGCCATGTATGATGGCGGTCATAATCGTATTACAACTCTGATAAATATTGCGTGTTTGCCAATTTTGTGCGACTTTTTACAAAGGAGTAGAGCTGAAAAGGCATGAAAACATTACAACAAAGGATTAAGTCAACATTTTAAGAGACTGTCACTGATTTTTTCAACGTTGGCGGCATGTAAGGGCTGAGCGTCATGTTATATTTCGGCATTTTTAATTAAATTCCTGGCGACTTTTTCGCAATGTATGATCGCAAAACGTGAAGAGGACATGTTGACGAAGCGACTGATGTAAATTTCAACAGGTTAGTACCAGTTTCTGGCAGGTACCGAAAGTGGTGCAGTTCCCGAGAAACCTTTTAGTTTCAAATATTGATCTAGGAATTAGAAAGAATTTTTTAAAATTCTATGTGTGGAGCGCAGCACTTTATGGTAACGAAACATGGACTTTAGGAATACCATAAAGAAACAAAATTGAAGCATTTGAAATGTGGTGCTACAGAAGAATGCTGAAAATTAAGTGGACTGACAAAGTAAGAAATGAACGAGTTTTGGAAATATCTTGAGACATGCTGGATTGGTTAATTTGCTGGTGGAGGGAACAGTCGAAGGTAAGAACTACAGAGAAAGACAGAGAATAGAAAATATGAAGCAGATAATTATGGGTTGTAAGGGGTATGTAGTGATGAAGAGGTTAGCACAGGATAGGAAGAGATGGAGGATTGCTTCAAACCAGTCGAAAGACTGACGACAGCGAAAAATAAATATGAAGTAGGGACTTGATGAGACACGTTGAGATGAAGAGGACCTAACTCGGTGGATGAGCGGAAACTCTCGGGACTGACATACTGGAGGACGCAGGCTCGAATTGCCGTCCAGCCATCCAGAATTCGGTTTTGCATTCATTCCTGTAATCACTTCAAGCGAATGACGGTATGATTTCTTAAAAAGACGTTGAGCGAACTCCTACTCGTTCTCAATCCTCTCCCTAGGTCTTCGACGAGGCATAAGGCGGGGATATGAAAAAAAATGGAGGATTACTTCAACCCAATCGACAGGCGATGAGAGGAAAAAGTAGAACTTCATCTTGCGTCGTTGTTGAAGCAGGTGGATGAACATTTCTTGAAGTTTGTATCCACCCCTGATGGTAACTTAGTACTTCCAGTTTTCGGCTGTGCTAACAGTGTTGCGAATCTGTGAGGTATGGCAGTGGCGGCCAAAGAGTTGGTCAAGTTGCGCCGTCACTGCGGCTGTCAAAAGGCCTTGACGGGGCAGGTGTGTCCGCTGACCACTGGTCGCACACAAAGGGCCATTGTCGTCATATCTGCCGTCAGCAGCTGCCAGCCCTGCCCAGCCCTAATAAGCACAACACTATCTAAGGGCTCTATCAGCAGGGACGCGTGGCCCAACGCCAAGATGATCCGCCCCACACCAACCCCACGTCGGATCAGAAATAACAAAAAAATATGTGTTGAAAAGGCTGTAGTCTATCCCCGTTAATATTCAACTTGTATGTAGAAGAAGCAATGAAGAAAGTCAAAGAAAAATTTCCATGTGGCATAAGTTTTCAGGGAGAAAAAATTAGTATGCTACGATTTACTGACGACATTGTCTTGTTAGCAGAGAGGGCTGAGGATATTGAGAAGTTACTGAATGGGATGAACAAAATCCTGAAGGAAGGTTTTGGACTGAATATAAATCAAAGAAAGACAAAAGTGATGAAATGTAGCAGAAATGATACCAATAGTAGTGGATTAAATATAAAAATAGGATCGGATGCAATAGGAGAAGTAAGAGAATTCTGTTACTTGGGAAGTAAAATTACAACCGATGGCCGAAGCAGGAATGATGTTAAAAGCAGAATAGCATTAGCAAAAAGAGCCTTTCAAATATTGATCTAGGAATTAGAAAGAACTTTTTAAAACTATTTGTGTGGAGCAGAGCACTTTATGGTAGCGAAACATGGACTTTAGGAATACCAGAAATAAAGAAAATTGAAGCATTTTAAATGTGGTGCTACAGAAGAATGCTGAAAATTAAGTGGACAGACAAAGTAAGAAATGAACGAGTTTTGGAAATGGTGGGTGAGAAAATAAGTTTGTGGAAGAAGCTTACAGAAAGAAGAGACAGGCTGGTAGGTCATATTTTGAGACATGCAGGATTGGTTAATTTGTTAGTGGAGGGAACAGTCGAAGGTAAGAACTGTAGAGGAAAACAGAGATTAGAATATATGAAGCAGATAATTGAGGACGTGGACTGTAAAGGGTATGTAGAAATGAAGAAGTAAGCAAAAAAAAAAAAAAAATGTTAAAATACAAGGTGGACAGTACAGGATATTTATAAGGAAGGAAAAATACCCTCAGACTTTGAGAAAAATGTAATCATTCCCATACTAAAGAAGCCAGGTGCTAAAAAATGTGAGCAATACCGAACAATAAGCTTAATAGTTCATGCATCAAAAATTATCACCAATGTAGTACTACAACGAATGGGAAAACAAGTAGAAGAGTTTCTTACAGAAGACCAACTCGGTTTCAGGAAGAGGAGAGGTACAAGGGAAGCAATACTTGCACTGAGGCTAGTATTAGAAAAGAGAATAGAGAAAGGCAAAAAAACGTATTTAGGTTTCATAGATATTGAAAAAGCATTTGATAATGTTAAATGGGGAAAGATGTTCGAGATCCTCAGAAAAAAAGGTATACAATACAGAGATAGGCGGCTAATGTGGAATCTTTACAAAAATGAAACTGCCGTAATAAAAATTGGAAATAAACAAGAGGAAGGAGAAATGCGAAAAGGAGTCTCCCTTAATTTTCAATGCCTATATTCAAGACTCACTGGATTAGATCAGAGACAAAATTGATGTTGGGATAAAGATACAGGGAAAACTAATAAATATCATTCGATTCGCAGATGACATTGTGATAGTAACAGAAAGTGAAGAGGATCTTATGAAAATATTGGAAAAAATGGAGGAAACAATGGGGAACGAGTACAATATGAAAATTAATAAAACGAAGATGAATTTCATGGTATGTGGGAAAGATAAAAACTTGAAAATTAAAATTAATGGAGAAGCATTGGAGGATGTGCGAGAATTCTGCTACCAAGGAAGCGAAATCACAAAAGATGGAAGAAGCAAGAATGAGATAAAGTGCAGGATTGCACAAGCAAAAATAGCGTAAAACAAATAATAACATCTGGACAACGATGAAAAGACTATTAAAAGCTTATATCTGAAGTATTGCCCTCTATGGATGTGAAACCTGGACAGTTGGTACAGAAGAGAAAAGAAGATTAATTTAGTTTGAGCACTGGTGCTACAGGAGGATGTTAAAGATTAGCTGGAGGGACAAGATTACTAATGAGGATATTTTTGAGAAGACAGGAGAGTATAACTCAATATGGAAGAGTATAAAAAATTCGGAGGACAATATTAATTGGACATATATTAAGACATGAGAGCTTACTAAAAACAATAATGGAGGGAATGGTAGAAGGAAAGAGATATCGAGGAAGACCACGTTTAAAATACACCCAGGAGATAATGGAAGATGTTGGCTGCAGGAGATATAGAGGAGGGCAGAGAGTAGAGCTGATTGGAATATTGCCGCAGACCAATCCCAGGATTGACCACCGTAGAAGAAGAAGAAGACAAGGCGGACGGCTTGATCATAAGACTATCAATAATTAAGTTGTGTAACCGGTAAGACGGATTCGGATATGATGAATATCGTTGATCTTAGCAAACAGTATCGTTACGTTGAAATCCTTCATCCTAGTATTTTAAAACTCCAAGCTCCCGTTCAAGGGAGACAAATGTTTTGGAAATAATATTTTTTTCTTTTATTTAAGAGAAGAATTTGGTAAATTACTTTTCTAAAATACGATGTGACCAAAGTGGAGATTCTAATCTTTAAAATGATACCTCATTTATCGATTTTAGTTAGGTATAAAAGGAGTTAATAGCTTGTGACAAAAAAATAAATAAACAGATCTTTTAGAAATGATATACTGTATATGATATTTGGGACTATTTTTTATACTTAACCCACTGTTACTACGATATCTTCCTCAGTTCACGAGTTTTGATTTCTATTTAGTGCAAATTCTTCACTAACGCCATTCAGTAATCCTCACGTTATTCTGCTAAGAGGACAATATCACCAGCACATCGCAGCATTCCGATTGTTTCTCCTTGAACCGTTATGCCACATTCAAGTGTTTCTTTATTCTCTGCACATTCAATTTACAGGAGGTTGTTGTGTTGCAGCCTGTATTTCCATATCTTAATTTTATTGCGATGGAGCTCATACTCTGTTGGCAATTTACCGAAATAACCATTTTCTCTATTTTTATCTTAAACTCTTTGGGTTTAAATTCCCCAACCTCTTAGTTTAGCCCTCTATGAATTTTAATTTTAAATTATTTCAGCGGTTTTGTCAAATTATAATTATTCATCATATAATTATATTTAAATTATAATTATTCATCATCTCTCTAAGTAGTTTACTGGTATTCCAATCCCTGATTCTCTCATCTAAAAAATAAATATTTCCCAGACCCTTGTGCCTGAAATCGAGTGGCAGCTTGTGGTCATGCTCATATTTTTTCTTCCAAGTACTACACTTAATTCTTCCAGCATTATCCATCCACACCTCAGTACCAACATACGCCTTGTACACTCCCACCACTTTCTTCACCCTCCTCATGTATGCCAGTGAATCCCAATACAACTCCTTCATTATCTCACTTTCTGACGGGGACTTGAGGTAAAATCCCACAGACTAGCTCCCTCCTTTACAACCCTCCAACTCCGGTTTTTAATACCCAAAATATGGGTCCCATACTACAACGCCATATTCAAGCAATGGTACCACCAAAGCTTGGTAACACAGTTCCGTCGCTTGTCTGGTAATTTCCCTCACTATCCTCTCCAATAAATGTAAAATTTTGGAACCGTTTCCTACCACCAGTAAAATGTGTCTTGCCCAGTCGAGTTTAGTATCAAATGTTATGTCGAGATACCTACACTTCAAATCTTCAATAAAGAATTCCTTCCCCACATTATAATCATAAACCACCTTTGTACCAATTAAACTGACATATCTAGTTGGGTTGGTAAACATGGGATGAAGATAAATGCAAAGAAGAGTCAGCTTATTAGATACACAAATAAAAAACAAAAGGTTAATTATGAATATAAGGTGGGGAAAGAATTGCTTGCTGAAGACTTGAAATGCAAATATCTTGGAATTACTTTTGATAACAAACTTAACTGGGCAGGACACATAGGACAGGTGGTAGGAAAAGGTTTCAAAGTTCTGCACTTGTTGGAGAGAGTGATGAGGGGATGTACGAGAGAAGTAAAGGGATTGGGTTACAAAACTTTGGTCAGACCATTGCTCGAATATGGTAGTGTAGTATGGGACCCTCATTTTACGTATCAAATACAGGAGTTGGAGAAGGTGCGAAGAAGGGCTGCTAGATTTGTTTCTGGAAATTATCGCAGAATGCAATCAGTGACCGATATGATAAAGGAGCTGGAATGGGATTCATTGCAAGACAGGAGGAGGATGAGGAGGGTCATGGGAGTGTACAAGACATATACTGGCGATGAGGCATGGAAACATATTGCAGTAGGTATGAAAAGTAGTGCATGGAAGGGAAAAGATGACCATGACCACAAGCTGGCACTCGATTTCAGGCACAAGGGTGTGGGAAGATTCTCTTTTTTAGGTAAGGGTATCAGGGATTGGAATAAGTTACCAAGGGATAGGATGAATAATTTACCAAAAACATTGAAAGAATTTAAAGTTAAAATTTGTAGAGGGCAAATGTAGGTGTGTGCAGGAAAGGGGGCAGATGGGTGTGTAGGGAAATTGCCACCGGAGCCTGTGTTCTATTACAATTAAATTATATTAAACTTAGCTGTGCCACTGTCTCTAGTCCGTAGACTCAATCTTTCTTCCATAGCAACGAAATACACAAATTCTTAGCTAATCAGTGATATCATTACATCACGATTCATCTTACAGGCTAGCCAACCTAATTTTCTTATGCACTTATTTGATATATATGCTGAAGCCGTTTCGCCATGTGTACTAATATCTTAATAAAACAAATCATTTTATACTTAATAAATGCAATTATTACCATGGTTGTTAATTCAGAGTATGGTCACAGTCTTCTCTCGTTTTGATCGTATTGTATAACATTCTGTCATCTGCAAATAAGCTAACTTGTGACTAAACCAGTAACACAGTCATTGATTAGAATAATGAACAGCAGTGGCCCCATTTTCGACAAGCGCTTCCTTTTTCTACTGAGTTCGCTTCTTGTTTCAGGTGCGCGGCCTAGCCCTCTGCGATATTGGATCCTCTCTGGTTTCTGTCGCCCGTGCTGCATTAGTGCGGTCTCCTTGTTCTGTTAACACTGTGCAAACGTTTGACCGCTCGCCGAGTTTACCTCTTGTTGGAAGTTGCTGAGACAACAACAGGTGGCGGGCGCCGGCCGACTGCCCAGTACTGCCACCCTGCCCACTGTGCACCCCCGAGCCAGTAGTAAACTGCAGTTTTTTATTCTCTCCTTTTTTTTAAGCGAAACTTCTATAGACGGGATGTGGACTATATAACGAGGCTGTTGCCAATTTATCCTGGCAGGCAAGCCAGATGTAGCCTGCATATGCTTCTTTTAATTCTGGCAGAATAACCAGTCTGGCAGTTGTTTGATTTTGATGTTAAATAAAAACTATACATACACTTCAACAACGAGAAATATTTAATAAACCAAGATAGGTAAATGCCATAGTATTTTTAGTACGCTCCGCGCTTTTTATCTCACCTCAGCGATCACAAACAGAATCACACACCCATGGAGGAAGGAAATATATGGAGGAGAAGTGACGTTAAATCTGTGAAGCCGGCTCTAAAGCTCTCCCGCATGCGCCGTGGCGGCAGCGGCGATATTGCGATCCCAAAAAATGAGAAGTTCACATTGTGTTAGATGCTGTGATTATTTTATTTTGTAATGTGTATAAGTGTTTTATAAAGCCATCTTGTGTTGCATACGGTTGCACAAATAGGCAAGAGAGGAAAGAACCTGGAATATCATTTCATAAGTAAGTTGAATTCTAATTATCGTTGTTGAAGTGGGCAGTAGAAATTGCAAACTTTGATGCCTGTCTATAAATATTTAGTCGTAGCACTCAATGGGATGACTTTGTTCTCAAATTTTTGTTGGTGCAATGTAGAAAATCAGCATACCTTGCTATTTTCACATAATAGACTAGCATTACTTTTTAACCAGTGTTGAAAATGAGATTTAAAGAGTTGTGTTTTACATCGTGATTCAGTGAATTTAGTATTGCGCTTTCTTTCGTCACGTTGCAGTTTATACTGAAAGTGTATGATGAAATTAAATGTGTTAAATTATGCTATGCAATCTAGGAATCTTGATGAAGCAAACGATCTTGTTACTGCAAATACTGTTTGCGAATCAAATACGCGTGTGTGGATATGTCTACATAGCTTGATTCTGAAGCGGCAATTTAATGGAGATTGTGGTTAGGTCTAAATGCAGTTGGTACCAGAATGGTTTTGTTGTTCCATAAGGGAGAAAGAATTTATTTATTACTGTTAGTACTTTCATGAGAACCAAGTTAGTGACAAAACGTGTATCGCGATATAAACTGCTTCCAGATATTCCCAATTAAGCTTACGATGTATGGTAACAAGATAACTATTTTTTACTCTGGTCTAGGCCGCATTTCAACCTAACCACAAGTGGTAGTAAAAAAACTGAAATATCCATTCTGCATGTCCACCATTGTGGCTTTGGCAGAATTAATTTCTGTTTCAGGCCGCATCCTAACCCGATCCCCTCAATTTGGAGACAGTATAACCCGAAAACTAAGCACGATATCGAAAAATTTTATTCTTTATTTTTTATTTGTCTCGTCTTTTTAAATAAGAATCCATCATCAAATTTGACTTTGACCAATTTTTTCTTCTGAATTTCAACCAAAAACATTTCACGTTTGAGACAGAATATGTCGAAAACTGAGCAGAATATCAAAAAATGTTATTCTTCATTTTTTATTTGTCTCATCGAGATACATAATAATCCATCACCAGATTGTGGCGTTACGTTTATCCTAGAGTCCCCTTGAGGTTTTTGTACATATACCCCGTGTCTGTATGGATGCGGCCTAGCCCCCCACTCCTCCTCCGCCCGGCGTCACTTCAATGCGTGGTGAAGGTCTCTTGCGTCGTCTCCATATATTTCCTTCCTCCATGCACACACCACGTGACTTTTTTCTCTCCTCTCCGCGGACCAAAGATTATTGTAACTTAATACTATCCTATGACATTACAATATGAACAGTCTGTGAAATTAGTGAGCGAGTACATGTATCAAAATTATTACATTGTCCATTGAATTACTAAGAGTTACTAATTACACAAACAAACTACTTACTATACACTTGGAGTTGTAGCGTATATGTTACAAAGCTCGGAGTAAATGTATGAATTCGCGTCACCGGCATACTATGACGTGTTGCGCCTATGAGCTGCCCGTTAGACGTTTTTTGCAACACACAGATTTTATCAGATTTTGATGGAACTTTGCATATGTAAAACAAATAGAAAAATACTGTTTAAGTTTATTTTAAAAAACTTAAACCCTCTTCTCCATCCCCCCCCCCCCCACCTTAATTTCTGTAAACATTTTTCATGCAAACTAAAAAGTTTTAATGCGATTTTGATAGTACTCAGAACTCATATACTTCAACACAGGGCGGTCTGGTATCTATTACTATTACTACTATTACTATTACTCCGCGATTCACTAAAAGTGTGTGGCGAAGGGTGCATTGCACCTATCCGGGAAGATAATGCCTTGGAAGAGATATACGGGATATGGCAGGAGGCGCCCATGGGCTATTGTGAGGAACCATCCCAGCATTCGCATGAAGCGATCCGGGGAAACCATGGAAAACCCAGATCAGGATGGCCGGAGTACTTTATCGAAAGCTACTCCTGTCGGATTTTATGTTTAGTCTCCCGGTAAATCCTTTCTATTCCACTCCCTAATCGCTCGTGGAAAAAATGAGTACAGAAATGAATCGGTTCTGGCCCTGATTTCTCTTACCTTATTTTCGCGGTCATTCCGGGATATGAATGTTGCTGGTAGCAATATTTGTTTACTGTCATTCCGAAACACGTCAGTCGAGAATTTTTCAGTTAGCTTCTGTCGAGAGCAACGCCTTCGGTGTTCCAGGTCTTCCCAACCTAACTCCTTCAACATCGCACTTACGCTTTCCCTCCAACTATATATACCTGTCACGAATCGGGCGGCTCTTCTTTGGACCATCTATAATGCCTCCATTAATCCCTTTTGATGGGGACCCCATACAGAGCAACAATATTCTAGGTGAGGCCGCACTAGTGACTTGTATGCAATCGATTTAACGTCCGGAGTGCATTGTTTTAAATTACGACCTAAAAATCGAAGCATACGATTTGCTTTCCCAATTACATTCTCGATATGCTCATTCCATGACAAATTATTACGAATTGTTACCCCTAGGTATTTAGCGGAATCTACCGTTCTAAGGACAGTGCCATTAATAGTATATTCAAAGGTAAATGGTGTTACCTTTTTACTTACTTGCATTACTTGGCACTTTTTAGCGTTTAACTCCAACTGCCAATCTTTACACCACGCAATTATTTTCATAATATCGTCTTGTAACAAAGCGCAGTCGTCCTGGGTTGTGATTTCCCGATAAATAATAGCATCATCGGCAAATAATCTTTTCATCCCCCTTATTATGTCGCACAAATCATTAATGTATACGAGAAACAACAGAGGCCCTATCACACTTCCCTG
This sequence comes from Vandiemenella viatica, assembly GCA_031002005.1. Lineage (NCBI taxonomy): Eukaryota > Metazoa > Arthropoda > Insecta > Orthoptera > Morabidae > Vandiemenella > Vandiemenella viatica. The sequence goes on from CM061918.1 coordinate 119,474,981, forward strand.
AGGAACCCCGGACCTCACTTCAGTAAGTGATGAACGCTCACCGTCGAGAACTACACACTGTGTTCTGCCCTCCAGAAAGTCTGCAATCAAGTCGCATATTTGTCTAGATATGCCGTAGCCACGAAGTTTCCTAAGTAACCTAGTGTGAGGCACAGTGTCGAAAGCTTTTTTAAAGTCTAATAGAACTATCTCAGTGGTTAAGGCGCTTAGTTGCGGCAGCTCTCTCTCCGGTTGCGGGTTCAAAGCCCACGGTGAGAAGGAATTATCAAGAGTTGTATTTGATTACACGAGCTACGCCAGGACGTTCCGTGGTTCTGATTCCACGTTAAACTGAAGGACCCTGAGGAAAGGAATTGACCATCCTGCCTCTCACACAATAGCTTGGCACATCTTCTTCGTGAAAATTCGATCAATTTTATGGTTATGGACTAAGTTAGATTTTTAGTTTTTTAAGTGAAAACTTCTTTAATTGTGTTGGGCTATTTTTGGACGGGTAAAATATAAGTTCGCGTCACCGACATGCTAATGTTAATAGTATATCTGTAGCGGTCTGGTGGCTCAGTGGTTAAGGTGTCTGAATGGGGATTTCCATAGACCTTTAACCCGACCTTCACCTCTGGCACAGCTTGCTGTGTAATGTGAAGTACGGCAGAACGCTTCATTGGTTCGGATTCCACCTTAAACTGTAGGTCTCCTGTACCTGGAAGCACCACCGGTTTGGGTTAAGACGGGTAAGACAGGAGAGGAATGCGTGGCCAGTAAAAAAACTTCACACCAGGTCATTACGACCACACGGAATTATTATTACTAGTGATTGCCCAGTGATCGAAATTCGACCGTAATTCATTAAGTTGTTTAGTTTCTTTCATGAAAGAGTAATAATCTAGTAATTCTCTGCATTACCTATAAAATTAAAACGATACACTCCACGCGTGACTGTAGTCTAAATTTTAGCTTCTAATCTAACCATAGCAAATGATGAAATGTATTTATCGATGGTTCATTTGAATTCAAAACATTAATTTTGACTTAAGGCCGGAAAACTGCTTTATGAAACTTGCGCATTTAAATGTATCTATCAAAATAATTTCGTCATGTTGTGTGTTCGCTATTTACATTTGGTCTATTATCATTTTGAATTTCACGCAAATAAGTATTCCTTATTTCTTGTCTCTCTCTCTAATGAAATTACTGAAATTAAAAAATCAAAAGACACTTAACCAAAGTTTAACATTTTAAATAATCAAATGAGCATATAGTATCTGGCAGAATCGCTACATTCCTTTTCAAAGTATTCCTTTCATAACTTCAAACATTAATCTCTACTTTATCCGAGTCTTTCGTTTTACCAAAGACCACAGAGTGTCTCAATGCGGGGAATTCACGTAAGAACGTTGGCTCCGATCCTATTTCACGCGCACACACACGTTCCCAAATTAATTTTTTATTTTAATAATCTATTTGTAAGATGTATTAACTATGCTTGTTATATTTTTGGGTGGGGTGGGACATTCTCCACCAGTGAAAAACTGTTACTGACCTGTTGAAATTTGGATTAAATGTTTCCTTATAGTGTCCTCTTCACGTTTAGCACTCTCCTTTTCCGGAAAAGTCGCCACGAATTAAATTAAAAATGCCGAAATATGGGATGCTCCGCAACCGCGAAATGTTAGCAGCACTGTAAAAATGACACAAAAATTATCGGTACAGGGATCATATCAACCTAAATAGGTTCGTTTTGTCATAGTGATCATGGTTAGGTTGAAATTCGGCCTGGACCAAGAGTAAAAAGTTTACGGTAAATTCGTTCTGCGCAGCCCATGTCGCAAACCAGAGACAAACTGCGCATTTGTTTACAACTGAAGCAATCGATTATCTCTGACTGCTTCCAAGGTTTGTAAAATATATTATATATAATTTTAGCTTTCTGTATTTCTTTAAGTTCCTCCGTTCGCCCAATATTCTGGCCGCTAGCTGCGCTATCTACCAGCCCTCGAAATGTTGCTTCTTGCTTCTATATAAGTTCAGAGATTAATTTCGAATGTTTTGTTTCACCAAGGAAGACAAAGTAAGGCCGCTAGCTGCGCCATCTACCAGCCATCTGAGCGAACTACGTAGGCGAGCGAGCGTTTTATTTTACTTAATTTAATGTATTTGTAACGCATATTATATATAGATTTTAGCTTCCTTCACTTCTTCTCCATATAATCTTTAACTATGCCAAATCTCACACTTCTCCGTGCGCGCAATATTCTTAAAAATGTAACATAAGTTTTCGCTTAGCGTATTAATATATAGATTGTTTTTCGCGAGTACCGTATCGTGCAAGAATTACACGAAAGCCGTGTGGAGGTGCTATACAGCGTGGTTAGAAGCGATTAGCCACGGCGGCGGTAGCCCCGCGGGTTGACCACCGTCTGGAAGGACTTCCGCGTCGCCGGAGCGGTCAGCAGAATCGTTTCTGCAGAGTCATCGACTTGAGAGGATCGCCGAACGCAACCGCAGCCTCCATTACTCAACCGAGAGAATGCGACCGACCGCCAAGTGGTCGAGCATTCAATGGAGCCGACGCAGCGCCTGCGTATTGTGAAGGACTCTCGTCAAGCGTACAAATTTGTCAGTGTAATTCCCGTACACGGCTCACGGAGCTCCGCCGTCGACCATACAGGGCGAATAGTGCTAGTTTAGCCGGTGTTGTTACTTTATGTGTTTAAACATTTATTTAACCTCGCAAGCTGTACGCCTTCTCTCAAATACCAAGCGTGGTGGGTCAGTGTGTAAACCGTTCTGGCCTCGCATTCGGGAGGACATGGGTTCGAATCACAGTCCGGACATCCAGATTTGGATTTTACATGGTTTCGCCACGTCACTCCAGACGAATGCAGGGATACTTCCTACAGAATGCCATTACCGAATTCCTTCCCGAAAATATGCGCGTGCGTTTGCATGAATAAAGTACTTCAATAACTTATTTTTGTGCTGTTGATCATTTTCTGAGATTTATTTTATGCATAATATTCCAACACCTTGTCGTATATTATTATTAAGTCGCCGATGTTATATTTTATTAACTCCTTTTTGATTTATAAGTAATATAGATTAATATATCGACAGGCGTACCGAATCACTTTTTAAGTTCTTGTGGCGAATAATAATAATAACAGTCTTTCTTATTTTTCACTTGACGTTTATTTCGCCTTATTTCACTTACGAACAAAGCGAAGAATTACTCAGGTCCTTAGCTGACAGTAACTTTTATTTCAACACATCGCCAAATGCTAACTAACCTTGTCTAGAACTGTAAAGTATGTAAATTATGTATTTTTAAAACTGTAAATGAAATGAAATGTAAATTGTTAAACTATATCAACAGAACTGTAAAGTAATGAAATGTGAATTGTCATAAAACGCAAAGAACTTGGCTGTGTGGCTGATAAGGCCGAAAGCCATTTAAATAAATATAAAAAAAAACAAACAAAAAAAAAACCTTGTCTAGTAGCTCGCCAGAAAAACCTTCTCTTGTTATTTTTTTCTGGTCTCTATAACAACCGATCTTTTCCTAAGAGTAATTATTCTCTGAATAGTCTGTTATACTATAACCTGCATCTCCCAAATTAATGGAAATCGGGCGCATGTTTACATGAACTTCTTTATACAATATTGTTCATGCTACCACCTCCTTTAATAGGTTGAGTGTGATTATAAAGTGGGGAAGGAGCTACTTATTGAAGACTCGAAATGTAAATACCTCGGTATAGCATTTGATAACAGAATTAACTGGGCAGGTCAAATTGGACAGGTAGTAGGAAAAGGCTTCAAAATCCTTCACCTATTGGAAAGAGTGATGAGGGGATGCACTAGAGAACTAAGGGGATTGGGGTACAAAACTATGGTCAGACCACTGCTGGAATATGGTGGTGTAGTATGGGAACCACATTTTGGGTATCAAATACAGGAGTTGGAGGAGGTGCAGAGGAGGGCTGCCAGATTTATATTTGGAAATTACAGCAAAACACAGTCGGTAACTAATATGATAAAACAGCTGGAGTGGGATTCATTGGAGGATAGAAGGAGGGTGAAGAGAGTCATGGGAATGTACCAGGCCTTCATTGATGATGAAGCGTGGACAAATATTGGTGGGAAAATGAAGAGGTGCTTGGAAGGGTAAAGATGACCATGACCACAGGCTGACAATTGATTTCAGGTACAAGGGTGTGGGAAAATTTTATTTTATAGGAAAGGGTGTAACGGATTGTAATAAATTGCCCAGAGAAGTGATGAATATGTAACGGGATACTCGTTAACTGTTATTTATTTATTTCGTGTCAAAAACGCTGATTTTTACAAATTGTTAGAAACAGTAATAACAATAACGAAAATAAAATGATATCAATCAACACCAAAGAGTTCATACAATGGAAGACCAAAAGTCAGCAACTTGTATGGCATTGTCACTGGTCTTGCAGAGTGCAGGTTGTTGGTCACTGCGGGCAATTATATAAATGCTGAATGGTCTGTTCTGCCCCGCACTCACACGCAGTATTAGGATCTTCAAGGTAATGCCATCTTGCCAGGTTATCTTTGCGATCACGTGACCCGACTATATCGCTATTGATCGTAGTACAAGCTAGTTCGGTTGGGATATCGCTAATGAGTATCCTGTTGGATTATATACACTCTTTCAACGTATTAACTAGGATAACCAATGTTAAATAGCTGAGTTGACAAGACAAAGAACAATTCTTGATTGTGTAAAGAAAACAGACTGAAGAGATTTATATGCCGCGATCAAACTGTCATACGAACTAGTGACCTTTGAATAAGAAGTTTCTGATCATCGGTCTTAGTTTATTTCACATAGGATCGTTACCGATATGAGTATAACGGGTGTTTGTTTGAATTCAATTCCGCTTTAAAAGAAAATATTTCGTGGAATTGTGTCTACTATCTTTCCCTACTAAATTATCATCATTTTCTCGACAAAGCATAATTATTTCTGACACATGGCGACAGATGGCCACCTGTACAACGGACCTGCGAACTAAAGAATCATTAATCCACCCAGAACCTGGAGAGATTTCATAAAAGCACCGAATATAGAAATCTGGAAGACTGGACCGGGAATCGTATCCGCGTCGTTCCGAATACTAAGCTCGAGAGTTACCGTTCGCTTGGTGCGATCCGCAAAAACCATATCAAGAGGACGGTATCTGCCGAATATTCAGAGATTCCTTCCACTTTATGGTAAGAATACGATGTGCAGGTGCCGGTACGCAGGGAAATTACCACGGGAGAATTAAGTCCACCATTATTTAGTTTAACTAGTGTTAGCCCGTGACTGTTTTTTGCGTATCGTCACGGGTCTAGAATAGTTCCAGTTTTTACGATGAAAGATTATGACAGGTTGATCTGATCTGGCCAAATATAAGCTTGACCTGTGTTTCACCCTTAGGATCAATAAAATCTCTTGAGCTTGAAAAAACTCAGAAGCATTAATAGAGGTAGGTATTAAACACGGACAGGAACGATCGCGCTATCGTGTAACTGTTTCAAAGATCATACACTCGAACTTGCTTAAATACGAACTTGACTTCTATTTGACCCTTAAAGTTTACTCTGCAAAATTATAAAAAATCCTGTTTGCTTCGAAAGAATCACGTTGTTTATTATTGAGACTGGGCACTCATAATGCAAACATTTGTCATAGTATCTGGTCATAGTATGCAGCAGAGACTATGAGTAATTTAATTTTTTTAAAGTTTTTTAAGTTGCTTTAATTAGTAACATGTTACTGAAAGGCAGATCCACGTTTTTTCAGCAGCAAAATTTATTTTTCTAACCATGAAATGCTATGAAAAGCAATCTTAATAAATGTATCTTCCAATTAATTTGGTAGCAGTTGCTTGATTATTAAATTGTAGACATAACCACGAATTCCTTCTAATGGTATCTTTGGTCGGTGTTTTGTGAGCGAAGGCTGACACGTGACACCGTGCTCCAGCCAATAGCTATCGAGGTGAGTGGGTGACCTTATGAAATTATACAGTAGATATTAATTTAAAAAATAATCATGGAGTAGTTACGTGCTTAATGATTGCTGACAAATACGCTGTTTAGGGTGTCTCTTTTAGGAACGCAATGCTTCGGCGGTTTCTGTAAGTTACTGGATTCGACGCGAGATACTTTGTCCAAGGGTGCTACTGTACGACGCGGGATTATGTAATTATAAGATTTGTTTCATGTCTACATTTAGCGTTGAAGTTTATTGCACTACCCGATATCGCTCAATGCTGAAACTACAGACTGTCGATTAATATATTACAAATTGGGATAGGGTAATGATCCACCACTTACCTTCAGATGATGGATGTGGGGCGCTAACACACATAAAAGACAAAAACATACTATATCATATGTGTTTTTGTCTTTTCTATGTGTTCGCGTCGCACATCCATCATCTGAAGGTAAGTGGCGGATCATTTCCCTATATCTACCAGTTTGTGGTTCCTTTCCGCTACTTAACGTCTTTCATTTCATTGTTATGACTGGCGACCCTGTCATAGTGGCCTCATTACCTGCCAGTGAGGGCATTGGCCGCTCAAGATTTATTTTAAAAGAAAGTTGTTTAATAATTACAATATAATTGTTGTTGAGTATTGTAAATGTCATGCAGCATCATACGCAACATAAATTTCATTTTTTATTATATATATATAAGGTTTGTTTAAAAAGTAACGTGAGTTTTTTAATTTCGTCGGATACGTTCAGTCGATTTTTTTTCTAATTTTGGTACACATATCTTCACAGTTTCAACTATATAGCATTCTTTGCATTTTTCGTGAGAGGCATAATTGTTAGAAGTGTTTTGTGTGCTCGGCGATTTTCTGCTGTCGAAAAAAAATGGATTGAAGAGTCTGTATAAAATTTTGTGCATAGAATGGAATTAAGTGCTCCAAAACACTTGAAATGTTTACAGTGGCATACGGTGAATCTACTCTGAGTAAAAACTCTGTTTATAAGTGGTTCAAGCTCTTCCAAGATGGCTGAGAAGATATCAATGACGAACCTCGCTCTGGACGCCCCAGCACGTCAACAACTGATGAAAACGTTGAAGAAGTGAAGAAAATGATGCTGGAGAATCGTCGAATCACCATTAGAAAAGCTGCTGGTAAGTCGGAATCTCGGTTGGCTCGTGTCATGCAATTTATTTCGGATGTTATGGGCATGAGACGAAGTTTGTTCCGAAACTGCTGAATTTTGACCAAAATAACTGTCTCATGAGCATCGCTCAGGAGGTGTTGAATGACGTCACAGATAATCCAGATTTGCTCATAATGGTCATAGCTGGTGACAAATCGTGAGTATATTGTTATGACGTAGAAACCAAGTCCCAATCGTCTCACTGTAAGAACCCAGAAGGGCTAAGACCGAAAAAAGCAGGCCAAGTTCGATCCAGTGTCAAGGTTTTGTTCACTGTTTTCTTGGATTACCACGGCGTAGTGCATCAGGAGTTTTTACCACAAGGTCGTACAGTCAATAAGGAGTATTACCTTGAAGTTATGCGTCGTTTGCCAGAAGCAATACGAAAAAAAAAAGTCCGGATTTGTGGGAAAAGAATTCATGGCGTTTGCATCACGACAATGCACCTGCTCACTCATCGTTACTTGTGAGTGAGTTTTTGACAAAAAAATAACACCACGATCATGACTCAGCCACCGTATTCACTGGATTTGGCTCCCTGCGACTTTTTCCTGTTCCCCAAACTGAAGAGACCTATGAAAGGACGAAGATTTGCAACGATTGAGGAGGAAAATACTGCATCGCTCAAAAAGCTCAAGGCTACATCAAAAAGTGCTTATCAGAAGTTCTTCAAGGATTGGAATTTTTTTTGGCACAAGTGTATTATATCTGATTGGGGTTATTTTGAAAGGGACAACATAAATGTTGATGAATAAATAAATATTTTTTTGATAAATATAAAAAGTCACCTTACTTTTTGAACAAACTTAGGCCTATACATATATATACAGTATATGCGGCCAGAGATTTTTCTCACTTTGTCAGTAGATGTTATTATAGCAAGCTAAAAATTTCGAATACCCATTTATGCTTCTGAAATGTTCAACATGTTTTAAATTGCGAACTAGCCGTAAAGAAAAGTATAAATTTCGCTTAAATCCGCACATTAAGTTGCATTTTATGTACTTACATTTCACTGATTTTGATTTATTATTTTTTTTTTTAATGGCATTCGGCAACGGAGGCCATACAGCCAGCTCAATGTGTATTTTTTCCAATGTATGGACGCCACAGGACGGACAGGACATTCACACAGACACACAACACTTAACATCCATGCCCGCGGCCGGATTCGAACCGGCGGCCTTCGGCACGCGGAGCTGGCACTCTAGCCCCTACGCTACCGAGGCCGGCGATTTATTATTTACATTTTCTGCCTAAAGAATTCATGTTCCATATTTTTTGTTTTTGTAGCAGTTCAATATTTTTCCCTTTAAATTAAAATTTTAAACCAGCCATAAAGGAAGAAATCCGTTTCGTTTAAATTCTTATGGTAATAAAATTAACTGCCAGAACACTGCCCTCAATCCTTCATTTTTGAAGCTAATAACTAATAACACAACGATCTAAAATCACTTGCGACACGTAATCGATCGATCTTTGTATCCAGGGAGATTGCGAGAATAGGCGGATGTTTGTTTATGGTGTCGGTCGTGCTATCTAGTGATGTTCCGATACCATCAAAGTATCGATACCTACTTAAATGAGTAGTACTCAAATTGTCTTACGATACTTACTCATATCAGTACTGCAAAAGTATCGATACTTTTGTTAAATTAATGTCGAAATATAAAAAAAAAAAAATATGTTACATGTTGCTAAATTATTTATTTTATTTGTCTTCTGTAATAAAATCAAATAACACTCAGTAAATATTTTAATTTATTTATTTATTAAAATTATAATAAAGCTCACATCGTAAGCATACTTTGAAGGTTTTGTCTTATCTTTAAATATTTATTTATTATAGTTTTAACATTTTTAAACAATAAAAGTTTGCTTTTGGAAGATTTCCCAAAAAAAGCAATTGTTCCAAATATTTTGGGGACAACTTGTTTCTTTTGTTTGTCATTGTTTCACCCGCATTACAAAACAAACATTCACTCAATATTGACGTTGCTAAAACAATGAGATACTGTTGTGCATATTTATACAGAGAAGAAAACATAAGTCTCATTTCTTCCCATTCTGTAAATGGGTTGCTTTTTAGAGACATTACAGTAATTGACAAGTAGAGAGAGACTTTGTCACTACGGTGCGTTTTCTTTTTCTTTGTGATGTTTCCAGAAGTGATATTCCTGTGAAACGCTAGCTGAAGCAGCTTCTTCTTCCGATTCACATGGGCTACTTAGTTGCTTATGAAACATATCTTTTAGTTTTTGTGTGGAGCTGCGCGGGAGCGACCATTGGCCAGGTATAGTGAAATGCGCGCCAAGTACAAGTTTATTACAGTGAAATGGGAACCTAAAACAAATTCTTTGAGAATAGATTGCCTATTCTAAGACTGATTTTGTTTGATTTTCAATGCTACCAACTTGACGTCAGTGGGAAATTAGTTTCCCAGGAGCGACTGAGTGTCGCAGCTGGGATGATGCGTATAGAATTTAATACCGGGTGCGTTTCGATACTTTTGATTCGATACAAGTACTTTTCTTCCGATACCGAGTAAGTATCGAATGAATTAATGCAAATACGAAAAGTACTCGGTATCGAAACAAAGTATCGAGTACTTACTCGTATTTACTTGTATCGGATCATCACTAGTGCTGTCGAATAATACCTTAAGACTTGGGATAATAGCTGGAGGGTACTGGATAACAAGCTTAAGTAACAATGGTTTGTATCAAGAGAGTTCTCGCCGTCTGTATTGTATTTAACTCCATGCTGATAGCACAGAAATCTCCGATCAGAGAACGTTATTTCGCAGAAAATAGAAGTCTGGATGTTAATGACGTGAGTTGCCTCACGTGACTCCAGCTGACAACATGATGTACGGAAATATAAGTGACTAAGCCTTCAAACTGCGTTCCAATGATACATTAAGTTGAATCATAACGACAGCCCCTGGTTCACCCGCAAACAGCCAACAGGCGTGTCTGACCCGGCTGCATACTGCTCAGGAGCGCTGCAGCTCAATCCGTGGTGGACCAATAACTCGTAATTCATTTCTGATTAGAGTTATTTGATATCACTATACTAACAAACATCTTCTCACTGCCGTACGCTGGTTTGGCTGCTTACCTCATGGGAATAGGAGAAATTCGGAAGAGATATGTCAAGTAGTTGCGAATGATTTCATCAAGACAGTTAACAGTCGCCAGCTAAAACTTTGTTTATCGTAACAAAGTGGTGCTACGTCACATAAATTAAACTGAATGATACAGTTCACTTTATGAATAAACTGTAACCCATTTTACATTAATTACAATTCATATGAGTAACTGTTGTATGATAATGAAACAAAGAAAAACGTTTTCATCCCTTATCAACCCTTTTGGCATATCGTCTGCCCAGGAGATACAAACATTATACCGTTTCATTTATTTCGTGCAATCACAGTTCAATTAGACGCAACAGCTACACCATTCGCCAATATTCCAATCTTGATTTTGCATGATTACAATACCTTATCTGTCGTATTGTCACAGGGTTGAAGTCTATCCCCGTTAATATTCAACATGTATGTAAAGGAAGCAACAAAGGAAGTAAAAGATTAAATTTAAATGTGGCATAGCTGTATGTTAGCAGAGTAGTGAAATACTGCAAAATTACTCAGTGGCATGAACAAAACAATGAGAAGGGAATTTGAACTAAATATAAAACAAATAAAGACAAAAGTGATGAAATTATAGCAGTACCAGTATATTAAACATAAAAATAGGACCAGGCGTAATGGAGGAAGTAAGGAAATACTGTTAGTTAGGAAGTAAATTTACAACCGATGGCCGAAGCAGGAATGGTGTTAAAAGCAGAATAGCTCTAGCAAACAGAGACTTCTTGAAAAAGAGAAATCTTTTAGTTTCAAATGTTGATCTAGGAAAGAATTTTTTAAAACTCAATGTGTTGAGTACAGCACTTTATGGCAGCGAAGCATGGACTTTATGAATAATAGAAGGAAGGGAAATTGAAACATTTGAGAAATGGTGCTATACAAGGATGCTGAAAATTAAGTGGACAGATAAAGTACGAAATGAACGTGTTTTGGAAATGGCGGTGAGGGAAGAAGATTTGTGGAAGAGTCTTACAGAAAGAAGAAAAAAAACGACAGGATGGTGGATTCCATTTTAAGAGATGCAGGATTGGTTAATTTGTTAGTGGTGAGAACAGTCGAAGCTAAGAACTGTAGAGGAATACAAAGCTTAAAATATATGAAGCATTGTATGGGGGTATATTGTCATGGAGAGGTTAGTGCAAGGTGACAGAAGATGGCGGATTGTATTAAAACAAAAAAAAAAATAAAGAAAAAAAAATAAAAAATCATATATGCCGAAATAACATATACATAACTTCTACTGCTACAGCATATGTGAAAGTTTTAAATCGAGTACAGAAGCTTTGGGAAAGGAACATATCCGATACATGAGCTCTCTTCCTGAAAAACAGCGTCTTGTTACCATACTCCTGCAGCGATGCAGTCTGTCACTCTGCAGAGCTGCATTAGTTGCAGAGCCATTAGGCACTTCGATATTCCGTTAATACCAGCCACTAACTTGCATGCAAGTGCCATGCACGGCATGAATGCTCATACCCATATTCAAGTTATATGCACTAGCCAAAGCACCTTCTTGACTTGAATATTACTTATCTCTTGGGTCTTGTCATGACAGCCAACATTTTTTCAAGTATGACAACATTTTGCAAGCTTATTACTCAGCTGCTGCTGGCGATAATTATAAGGAGAAAGTTCAGTTGGCTAGATTACACCTATCGGGCAGAATGAATAAACCATGTTCTCCTCTGCACTCTATCATTCATTTAGTGTGACCAGTTGACTTCAATCTGTACGGAAGAGTCAGCTGATCTTCACGAAAAAATGCAAATTGATAGTCTACATTCTGACGTTTCGATAGCAAATGATTAAGGGGAAGAATAAGCACTTATGATTACTATGCAGATATTTGGTGGGAAAATGTTGCGTGGTCAGAAAATTTTAAAATCAATATGACTAACCTCAGGAAATAGCAACTGTCGAATCCATAAACAAAGTTCCTGGAACAAATAGATAGATAAATATTTTTGCTACCCCAATACGTCGGATTACCGTTATTAAGATTTCGTCAAGTAGAGTATGACTTTTTTTTTCTTTTTTTTTTTAACTATAAAGTAAGGACATGACGTGATTGTTTCCAGATACACATCAAAAACCCAATTACCTGGTAAATTGAATTTTTCTCCAATATTCTCTGTAACCTGTATTTAAACAAAAAAACAAAATAGCAAATTATGTTAGCAAAACAGATTTATGGTTATTTTTGCCATACAATAATACTATTTTATTGCAAATGCTCTCTTAATTCAGACTGCATTGCACGCAGCATGTACTTAAACACTTGCACACATTCTATGGACTTTTTCAACCTACCCATTTCTTCATAATACTACACGACATAATTTCTGTCAGCATATTATTCTTACTTGGAAAACTTCTGCTCTGACTTTTATCTCACTTAACAGTAGGTCTTTAAACCAGTTACTTGTACTGTACCAGCTTAATATCCTCATTAACTCCCTCCCCATCATTGTTCAAAGTTGTCCGAATATTTTATTTTCCCCTCAGTTTTCTATCGTCGCAACTAAAGTTTTAGTTGCATCCTACAGTGGGAAACTCTCCCCCCCTCCCCTCTCCCCCTTCAATCACATTCTTTATGAACCCATCATCAGTTTTCCTCTTTCCTGCTATTAATTCTTAGTTTAGTTGTTACAGTGTTTCAAACTGCCTCACTGCTATTGGCTCAATTGTGTTCGCTTCTAATCGACCCCTTTAGCGTTATTACTTCCCGATTATAGAATGAAGGCATCTCTCTTTATTTTAAGTTCAAGAATAAATATTTCTTCCCTCATTCTTATAATCTCCGAATTGTACTGTACTGCGCTGTAGTGGTGCCAACCTTTGACATACTAAACCTTTCGATGTAATACTTCTTAAATTCTGGAATGGATGTTTTTTTATAACTGTACCTATGGCCATTTTAAGTTGTGGACCCTGGTTTACTGGACCCTCTTATATCCATCCAAGATGCTTCATGGTCACATGTTACTTCTGTAAGCTGCGTCTCAACAAAATTATCCTCAAGCTTTATTACTAAGATATCCAACATGTTTAGTACCTTTGTGCTCTACCACTGATGTGAAGTATCCTTTCCTTGTAAACTTCTGTTATTTGTGTTATTAATTTTATTTCATTAGCAGTCCACACCTGGTATATTTAAGAGCCAACCAATAATGAAAATCCTATGCTCACCTCTGAATACGAATTGAATTCTTCACCAAGTGCCTGTTCTTGGGTATTCATTCATTCACTTTGCTTTAGTATTCCCCCCCTCCCCCCCCTCTTTTTTTTCACTTATGACTTTATGCCTCATCGACGTCAAGGTCATTAGAGATGGAATGGGAAGGAATTTGGCCATGGCCTTTTGAAGGAAGCATCCTGGCATTTGCCTGGAGTGATTTGGGGAAACCAAAGAAAACCCAAATCTGGATGCCCATCAGAAATGTACTACCAATAGCTCATGACCAATGCTACCCAGAATGAACATCCCTCCACCAATTCTTTCTCACTTTATGCAGAAAAATCTTTAATCCTTTGAGAAAATCTCACTGTTCATAGCAGTGTCATGAAATTAGTCCCCTCTTAGATATCTTTCCTTGCCCCTAGATTGAAATGGTGAGATTGTGACATATTTCCATGGCTCATTGATTCATAACTCTGATTGTTTCCTAATTCTCTCATTAGTTTAAAGTTTGTTTGTTAATAGTATGTGATGATTGGTAACAGAATTATACATGTAATGTATTAAAAGACAAATGTAATATTCACTTTCCAACAGGCCGCCTGAACTTTAGAAAGCAAAGTAGTCACAGCAATGGTTTTCAAGCTTTGTTTAGGAATACTTATAATAATGAAGAAGCCAAGAAAAACATCAACTTTTCTCAAGTAAATACATATAAGTCTTGTGGTTTTTCCGAGTACCTTGTTATAGTGTTTTCTATTGCATACTGAGCCTCGTTGCTTCTAGAATTTTCTTGTCGGATATTGTCATTTATTAATTACTCGATGCAAATATAATATTAATTATTAGATCAGCTGTAACTAAAATATTCCATGGATGTACTGAAAATATTATTCGGTGTGTGAAATAAAATTGAAAACAAACCAAAGGATTTATTCCATGATATTCTTTGCACTACAACAATTTCAATATTTACTTACATTACAAAATTTCTTGCTGGAAGTTTTTATGAAAAAATAGGATCAAAGTTAGACAGGAAGAACATTTGACATTACATAGCAAAAAAACAACTTGAAAATGGTGAAAATGAAAATAAGTTACGATAGAAAAATAACCCATCACTTACCACAGATGAGGAAAGGCAGGTCAGGACAAACACCAAAACACAAATTACAATATTTTGATAAAAAACCTTAATAATTATTCACTTTTTTACTACACTTTTCAATTTTGTGGATAAAATATACTTGGTAACAATCTATTAAAATTCAGAAAGCTCCATAATTTTTTCCAGCTAACTTTTGTCATTTTTCTAGCATTTTCCAGTTGTTGAAGTAGTAAAAGTAATTTCACCAATGTTTCACGAGAACTCTTATATTTTCAATAATCTCACAATGTTTCAATTTAAAAAAGTATATTATATTCTAAAAGTACTATTTTTCAGACTTTTTTTTAGGCAAAACAGACCAGCATTGCTTTAGATAACTGTTTCTCAACCTTTTAATCTTCACGTACCCCTATAAAATTTTCCAGGCAATGGTGAACCCCCTTGAGAAAAAACTGCGGACTTTTTTTTATAGCTCCACTGCTAACAACAATGGGCAACTATGAGCAATATTCACCATTCTTGTTGCAAGCCCACTACGCTCAACTGGCGAACCCCTTTGAGAAACACTGCTTTAGATAATTATGGCAAATCACCTCACAACCCAAAACCAAGATGGCTTGTAAAATTAATAATGGCACTTGACCTAATAATGATCATTATGTTCCTGATCATGCATCTGACCAACTTGTTACATTCATAAACTTTTTTAAAGTTAACAGATCAACCTTCATAGACAATCGACTTGTGATAATGAGGATTGCATGATCCCAATTACTGGGGGAACAGATGAAAAGGGATACCCAGTCTCCACGGATGCACTCTCTTACCATTACTGACACAAAATAACTTCAGAAATAATACAATAACTCCTTGGAATCAGAACAAATTTTACAAAGAATCAATTTTTGTGAACATCAAAAATAAATCAGCTAATCATCTATGTTACATCTGTGGCCAGGGGTGTAGCTACCATAGGGCTAGGCGGTGCAGTGCACTGGGGCCCCCATGCTCAGGGGGCCCCTCAGCACAGCCCAGGAGGCCCCCGAAGCGTGGCTCAGAGGGCCCACGGACCTTCAGGGCAAATAGGCAACCTTTTTTTAGCTCTGAGGGCCTTGTGAACTTAGATACGCTACTGCTTAGGGGGCCCCCAAGCTCAGCTCAGGGGGGGCCCCTACCAGCAACTTGGCAGAGCTAAAAAAAAAAAGTCACCATGAGGGCCCAAAATATTTTTTTTTTTTTTTTTTTTTTTTTTTTTTTTTTTGCATAGGGGTCCTTGTTGACCTAGCTACGCCACTGTGTGACCCCAGAAATACTGGTGCTGTAGAAATGGCCTGTCTGTTAAACATGACAACATATCTTCTGAGTAAAGTAGATATGACAGTTGATAGATTTCAGAAATGATGTGTAAGCAGGCACAGACAAAATTTCACCACAATTTTTCACCACATACTGGCTGGTCTTCATCAGATAGAATGTTTGGTTAATATTGTATTAATTTAAAAATTTTCTTTCACCGGAACAGAAGTTACTTTTAAGGATTAGACCTAAATGTATTACAAGGAATTATGTATAAAAATATTTTATTTAATGATACAACATACAAATACACAGTCTTGAAAAAATGGAACATCCAACTTCTTTGGTTATGATTGTATCATTTAAAATTGTTAAAAGAAAAAACTAAGAAGGAAATTCTAATTATTGTCACAATAAGTGCAAATGTAACATGGTCTCCTCTGTCTACATCTTCTGAAGATGTTTTGAGACATCAAAACATAATGAAAAAAAAATATATATATCAAAATATGTTCAATCTTAACCACAATAACACCAAATGGTAAATCTACTGACGTAACTAAATACATAATTGGAATAGTTATTCTTACAATTTTTTCCAACTTTATGTGTATATTAGCTCTTAGAATAAACTTATTGTACGGAAACTATAACGTACTTCATTACCCAATATTTGAGAAAGCTGAGAAAGCAACATTAGTCAGTTATGTTCAAATTGAATTGACTGCCACTAATGCTAAAAAGAAATCAAAACTTCTGTGCTTGTTTTTTTTGGAAATAAACTGTATTATAAAGTAATATTTGTTGATTCTCATAATGTGTATATAAATCTGAAAATAATATAAACTAATCTGTCATAAGGCACAATTCCATGTAAGCAATCACTGTCTTTTTTAATGTCAAACTACTCAAAACTGACATCTGATTTCAAAAAGCAAAAAGTAAGAACTAAACAAGATTTTGTCCAAAGGAGCCGTTAATACATTTGGCCTTACTCCGCCAGGTTGTGAGATAACACCCACGAATTCTGCTGGGAAGCTGTCGTCAGTATTTCTTTCAATCGTCCAGCATTTTACTTTCAATGAGGAATGTGTGCAGGCATTCGAGTCCTCTTCTATTCAGGTGAACGCGATCGACACGAGTTCGGTTACCGTAGAAACTGTTGATAGGAGAACAAACATTATAAAATTGTTAATTTTTCTGATCAATCATTCTTCATTAAACATTCATACTACAAAGTGTGGCAAAACTCCCTCCCTAGTTTTGTTTACATGTAGAAAGGCAAGTCTTAGTTATGGGGCTGGGTACTGGTTGGCATAGGTGCTGGAAGAGGGAAGTTTCGTTTCTACCGGTTTTTAGTTGCAACCATGCCGTGCAAGAATTTTTCAAAAATGGCAATTCTGTTATCACCGCCCAGTGCAGTTTTTGCAAATGCTTCCAGTTTGCCCCCAGTGTGGCAGTTCCGGATCAAAAAGGTATATAATATTGAAGCAGTTGTACGCTAATTTGTGCAGTCTCCTAAGTAGCCTGCTAACAAACATACTGCAGTCCTTTAATTATCTGATTGAAATGTGTGTCAAATTTTGCACCAGGACTTAAATTTCATCCATAAAAGAAAATCATTATTCATAAACTGTCACAACATGATTGTAAAACTGTAATGTCATGTGAAAGCATGCTAAAACTGTGGTTTTCTTCAGTGATGAATCATATTTTCAATAACCAGGATGTGGGAATTAAGCAAAACTATCATTACTGGAGTATCTCCTAGCCTCCGCGTGTTGACTGTGCTAGTGTTTGGTGTCCAGATAATTGTCCCCCACATTTCTGAAGAGGGATTGCGACTGTGAAACCTGAATTCACATTTTTATCGCACGTAGATTCAGCAGGTCAGTGCCACCATTCACACTGGCAGATGGCTGCAACAGTTGGGACAGCTATTTCTAGCGTGCTTGATTTCTCTCTGTGGTGCCATCCCTGGACCAGCCCAACCTCCACATTTTTCTCCCGTGATTTTTTTCTATGAGGTTTTTTAAGGCTGAAGTTCACTCACTTCAACTGAGCAGCCAGTCATACAACATGTGATTCAAAAAGAGATTGTTCATACTCCTCAAGAAGTATTGGTTAGAGTGAAGGAGAACTTTCGAACTCACTTTTGGCAATGGATTGATAATGTAGGGCACCACTTGAGTAATTTACTGAAGCTAATTTTACTACAGTTTCCTAACTTTGTACCATCTGTTTTTTATTCAACTTTTAAATTAGTGAGGGAGTTCTGCCACAACTTTTATAACAATTTTGGAAATGTGAAGCATTTTATCATGTTACAGCACTGTTCTAAACAATCTTCGTACAACATTCAGCTATATTATCTTGAATTGCAAAAACCTTTCTCCCCTCCCCCAGAAGATAAAAAGAAATCCATGAACCCATTCGAATACAACAGATATCCTGAAAAAAAAGTTACAAATGCTGTTAAAAATCGAAAAATAAATATATTTTAACCAAATTTACAGGGTATGTTACAAAACATGTCATTATTTCTCCACATAATCGCCATCAAGGTTGATGCACTTCTTCAGCCTGGGCACCAGTTTTTGTATATCCTCCTCGTACATGCTCCGCTCCACCTCCTAAAACCAATTTTCCACTGTCTCTTTCACTTTCTGATAGTTGGAAAAATGTTTTCCACCAAAAAACTCCTTTAATTTGGTGAAAAGATGATATTCCAAGGCCGTGAGGTCCGGGGAATAGGGTGAGTGGGTCTTAACATGCCATCCAAAGGATACAAGGAGGCCCTGGGTGACATAAGCCATGTGGTGTCTTGCATTGTCGTGAAGTCAAGTCAAGTCAAGTCACTGCAAGTCAGCATTCCTCTCCTTTTGTCTTTAATCTTCTTTTTTAATTTTTTAAGGGCTCACAATAAGAGACAGCATTGATGGTGGTCCCTTTGTACATGAAATCCACTAATAAAACACCTTTTCTGTCCAAAAATACAGATGCCATAATCTTCCACTTTGACAACTGCATTTTGAATTTTTTGGCCATTGGGGAATGTGTATAACGCCATTATTGGGAGTACAGTGAAATATCCAAGTTTAATCACCAGTGACAATTGAGTCTAGAAATATCTCACTGTCCGTTTCATAATATTCAAGAAATTCATGTGCGGCCAATACGCGATTTTAGCGATGCTCCGGTGTCAACATTTTTGGCACCCATCTTGCACTCAATATCCTGTAATCAAGCTTTTCTGAGACAATTACACCCATGAAACTACGAGATATGTATGGGAACATTTCATGAAGGCTGTCAATAGGCACACGACAATCACTGCTAATTGTTTCATCAATTTCCTTCAGAAGCCCTACTGAAACAAGGGACGGCTTATCACTGCTTTCTCCGTCATGTGTGTCAGTGCGACCTTCCTTAAAAAACCTAACCCACTTGTAAATGCGCTGACATGACATTACCTCAGACCCGTAGGTTTCCACAAGCTAACGATGGATTTCGGCGGTAGATTCTTGCCGCAAAGTGAGGAATCTGATGACCGAGCGAATCTCACATCGGCAGTAGGTGGAGCGAATGGCCCCTGCTGAGGTTGACGGAAGCTCCTTCTCTGATGACATATCTCAACGGAATGAATTGGAGTGGGGCTCGGTTTGACTGTTAAGGACCCAACTCCATGCAGGTGTGCCAACCTTTGAATAAAAAATTTCCCTGCACCATACAGAGCATTTGTAACCTTTTTTTCTGGATGTCCCTGGTACCAACATCAACATTTAGTATCATTCTTTCTAGGTACCAAAGGTGGGAAAATAAATAGGTACATAACTTGCTAGCTGATTATATTTGCACATTACAGTAACTGCATTATTCTCAAACAGAATTACAGGGCACGGCAGATGCAGAGACTTGCTGCATAAGAAGGGTCCCCGTCCCCACCACATTGCCAAATCAGCGGTACAACATGCACGTGTACCATGGTAGCCAAGAAGAATTTGTTGTTGGTAACTCCACAAGCTGCGTAATGGAGTTAATACCCCAAAATTCAGCTACAAAAAATGGATGTATTCTTGGTTGTTAGCAAGTGTTTTTATATTGTAAATATTTGTTATTTAACTTTTCATATTGGTAACTCTGCATCAGCAAAACAAAAACTAATAACAACATACTAAATTTTAATGCCCTTTTACAGACATTACATTTCTGGTTTTCCCAAACTGAAACTATCTGTTTTAGTATGAGCATACATTTCAAATTTTACTCAGTTTAAATCCATCTATAGCTAAGAGAACTACTGAACTCCGAGAGATTATTTATATTTTACATAATGTCATAAAATAGGGTTAAACTGAGAGACAACTGAACAGCTACATGGTAATCTGCATAGAATTATTTAGTGGGATAGGTCAACATAGCAGCCTGGTAGCTCAGTGGTCAAGGCGCTCCCTTTCAAAAAGTTCGCTGCTGTGTTCCCGGGTTCAAATCACGGCAGGTGCGGGAATTTTTTAGAGTAATGTTTGACCATATGAGCTATGCCAGGCCGCACTAAACTGTAGGTCCCGGAGGAAAGGAACTGGCCATCCTACCTCTGACACAATGGCTTAGATGCCTCCTTCGGGAGGATCCAACCAACCTTCAGGTTGTGGACTAAGTTAGTCAGTTTAGATCAACATACAACGAAGATAGATGCCAAATGTGTTGGCTTGTTAAGAATAAAGAAAAAGAAAGGTTGAAAATAACATGTAGGTGGAAATTTTTTTATGATGGAGCGAATCATAAATATGTTGGCATATAATTTAATCACAAACTTGAGGGAAGGGGCAGGACACAAGGAACATGTTGTAGGGACAGATATCTATGTAGATGGTGATGACGGGATGCACTAAGAGATGTGAGCAAGTTGGTATATAAAGCCCAGACTGTTGCTCAAGTATGTTAAGTTACTATGAGACAAGGGTACCAAAAACAGGAGTTGGAGGAATGCAAAGGATGGCACTTGGTGATAAGTATGATTAGTGACCAAAAAGTAGCTAGGCTGGTAGGCACTAGAAGACAGGAGGTGAGGGAAGAGCTTTCTGTGAATTTATAACGCATTGTGGCAAGGAAAGAGACAGTGACCACAGGCTATAATTCATTTCATGAAATTAGTGGGAAAAATTTCCCCTTATAATTCAATCAGGGAACAGATAAATTGTCAAGCGACGTGCTGAAAAAATTACTTCAAATTGTAAGATTTTAAAATAACAATACTTGGTTTGCAAAAGTAGATATGTAGGAAAAGTACCACCAGGGCAAATGCTACATTGCAAATAACTAATAATAACAGTATACTCACCTCTCAAAGTAATCATTACGACATCTTCGAAGGCCCTTCAAATAGAGAGGAGTAATGTCGGCTACGTGCAGCATTCTTTCTGAGAACATACAACATCCATCCATTTAAAAAAAAAAAATTAGCCAACCATGTCAGGTTTGAATTCCCATATAACGTTCTGCAGTCTGATACTAGCATAAATTATAATTTGATTTTAAAAATATATCCGATACTTTGTTGCAATACGAAACTATTTGAAGAAGAAAAATAAAATTACTACTTCCACGATATGAAAGTTGATTTGAAATGATCATTGTGAAATGAACATGAACAAAAAAAATGTCCTTGATCATGAATATGCTGATGTTTTGTCATATTCAGCGTAGAGTCAGAAAGCTCAGAAGGAAGAATGGAAGAAAAGTGAGGTGTTGCACAGAGACCATAGAACTACAAAAGATTAGCATTTTTAAATCAATTGGGAAAACGCCTAGATCATCTAAGGATGAGAAATGTTGATATGTGTGTTCCAACCTACAATCCTGGGAGGATTTAAAGCCTTCGTTGTGTGTTGATTATGATTATTATGGCAAAAACTGCAGCTACAATTATGAGGTTTCAGGATTTTCGTAGCCTCTTTTGATTTACTAATTTCTAATCCTGTCCTGTCTTGACTTTTTGTTTGTGAGGGGAGAGTGTCATTCCCAAAAACATTAAAACTTAGAAAACTACCATTATCTCTTGAAAAAACTATAAATACAAGATAACTGATATATTAATCTATTTTAATGATGTGTTTTGGAGCTTGGCCTCATTCTCTGAATTTAAAATGAGTGGGGAAATGCTTTATGACAATGAAACTAAGGAGGGATAGGGAAAATCAACCCACGAGTTGAATTTCTCTAATCTTCCTTAGTTTTATTTACATAAATTGTATTATTTGATAGTCATTATGAAGGAGAACACAAATGATCCATCCTAAGAAAATATCCTCTAAGGTGGTATTTAACCAAAAATGCACCACATCAATCACCTTGTTTTAAACAGAAAATTTTGAGTCAAAAATCCAAACAAATGAAAATCCAAAGGCTCCAAATTTGCAAAGAATGGTAGATGTTGCAATATCATAGATGACCGAGTTTATCCACTAATAACATATTTAAAGACAGACATTAGCATGCAGCAGTCTTCTTTTCTCCATTCTAAGAGGAATCCACATGAACCATAATTGTACCACAGGTTTCAATGTGTATACCACTGTAACAATCACAATTCTCAGTTTAAATATTTTCTTGGAGTGTAGCATAACCATTCTGAAAAAATCGATGACTCTTCCAGCAGAAGCCCAGTGTTGAATTTTTTGCTTTGCTTGAGATGAAGGGTGATTAAGTATGTGAATTATTTCAAACTCTGATCTGTAATGATGTATTAGGACAATTAAAAGAGAAAAGCATCAATTCATGCGTTACCACCAAGATCATCTGTTATGAACCCATCAACTGACTGGGGGACCCAATCATAACAAACATAATTGTACCTGAGGTCAAATAGATAATTTGAAAGACAAACCATTCATTTACATTAAAATATACAACAATTTAATCAGAGGTTGACCATTTTCCTGCTTAGTTCAATATTTCAAATCATCTTTTTCATTTTTCTTTTTGATTCATATTTTATCTTTCAACAAGATTGCAATCATTGGAGGTGGCAGAGAAAGCGTCAAGGAATGGGAACAAACTTTGACGCAGCTTTATGAAGAAACCAAACTGCAATTAACCTATAGCTATTCCCAGAGACCATAAAAAATCTACAAGGCTGGATAGCTGACTGGATCTGCGTCCTCCGAAATGTGAGGCCTAAATTTTATCATTTGCAGATCATGCCTCAGTTTCAGTTGCTATACAATGTGACCTCCCATTTTGGTATTCAAAAGTGACTATTTTCAATTTTGAAGCTCTTTCCTTACCTCCACATATTCTACCCCAACATTAACAACTGTCTTCTTACTGAACTATTAATGTATTGCAGATTTCAGAATGTTTCACACTCCCTGATCACTAAAAACGAATAATGTTATGTTGGTAATACTGCAGGGTGTAGTGAGTAGAATGGCCGCACTGTTTCAGACATTTTGTTTTCTTTTCACACATACATCTCCATGAACTTCATAAACACTTTTTGTTTTACAATTTTTCCTAGCTTTAAAATGCTTCCATTCTCTCTGATCATTTGATGCAAATTAAAAATTCTTGAACCTCTGTGGCCTCTCATATGACCTGTGTATCTACCGATTTTTTTTTTTTTTAACGTCTCTTAACAGCGAGGTCTTGAGAGATGGGAAAGGAGAGGGGCAAGGAATGGAAAGGAATTCGGCCATGGCCTTTTGAAGGAAGCATCCTGGCATTTGCCTGGAGTGATTTGGGAAACCATGGAAAACCCAAATCTGGAAGCCCGGACGGGGATTTGAACCACCGTCCTCCCGAATGCGAGGCGAGTATATCTACTGAACAACTCTTAATCTTATACATATGAAAATAGACGCGTGTGTCCCTATATTTCACTTTGCAACTACAACTACCTAGTGCAGGCCACTGGTGTTTGTGTGTGGTACTAGCCTCAAGTCTCCCATCATGCACTACGGTGGTAGCAGATTGGTAGCTGTGGGGGTGTTTGAGATATGGTGTTTTAAGTGATCAACCTAGGGCATTTTCATATTTCAACAAATGTGTTCTAAAAAATATTTGGAATCATGTAAAATGTACTAGAATATTCTTGAATGTGCCACAATGTTCAAGAATGTTCTTGAATAATGTTCTAGAATACACACATTTTTCAGACTTTTCAGTTACTAACAAATATAAACAATTTATACACAACATTTTTAGTGTGTGAAGTGATTTTGACAGGAATTTCACTGGTGGGTTGCTGATTTGGATGGGAATAACATAGGCTACTTAAAAAAAAAAACAAGAATTAAGTCGTGGGCAACAAGTGATTTCATAACATACCGCTAGAATGCATATTCTTCACTTAGATACCAATTCATCTAATCTGTACAAGTCTTCACAGATTATTATTATTTTTTTTAACAAAGAAAATATTCTTAGATTCTGAGTAATATTATATGCTGACAGAGAATTTTGAGATTCTATGATTTGTAAGTTCATATTCTAATGAAAGGGTGTTCAACAAAATATTTGGATGGTAGAATCAAAGAGTGCACTACGTTATAAGCCTATTTCTATAATTTCATGCAGGAGATGCTTTTAAAACAATGCTCAATCTGTATACAGTAAATAAACACACTTGTGGTATACTGACAGTAGATTAACATAGACATACTTTTAGCCTGTTCCTTAACGTAGTTGTTGAACATTTCCAATCTCTCCCAGTGACCTAGCTTGTGTGCCAGTCTGGGAACAGGGGGCAAAGTCAGAAGTACCAGTTTCTCAGTCATCTTCCCCAAAGACTTCACTACTGCTCTGTATCTTTTCTTCATTAACACCATGTCCGTATCCTGGAATTAACAATCATCAATACAAGCCTTTCTTATTTTCAGAGCACTGGCTTTGAATTTGCACATAGAAATGAAATAGGGTTAACAATAACAGAAGTGCACTTACTTATTGCTTTACGCCTCATCAACGTTGAGGTCATTAGGGATGGGAAAGGACTGTGTACAAGGAATGGAAAGGAATTCAGTCATGGCCTTTTTGAAGGAAGCATCCCAGCATTCACCTGGAGTGATTTGGGAAAACCATGGAAAACCCAAATCTGGATGCCTGGATGGGGATTCGAACAGGTGTCCTCCCGAATGCGAGGAACAGAAGTGCAAGTCAAGCCGAAGCCTTACGGAATAGGGATTCAGTTTTCTAATGACCATATCAAATATTTAATATGCTATACAGATATATACGCTTGGTTAGTAATAGGCTCTGCCTTGCAACTCTTCAGTTCTGCACCAAGTTGCCACCTGCAATACTAGTACAGTTTTCAGTTGAAATCAAATTTGTTTTGATACTTTGGGACGCAGTCTAAATGAAGAGCACTTTCAATAACTAGTGTTATTTTATGGGAAAATAACAACAAAATATTTTTTTTTACTTGATTTGCTTGCAGCTTATGAACCACATAAGAAATAACCATTTTAATATTTATTGTTTAAATGTAAGATATGACTGATAGCAACGACATATTTCAAGCTCATAGGTAATGGTATTTTTTTTAGGTAGACAGCAAAAATGACCTAAAAATCACAACTTTGATGGCTACTCATGTATTAGTAATCCACTAGTTCTAGCTGTATATACCTCATATGCTGGGAAGAATATATATATAAACAGCAATGAGCAGGAAAATGCTTTAAAGAAATAAGACCAATAAAACTAAGGACACCACAGATGAAGGTGGCTGGGAATGATGAACATAAAAAAAGACAAACACAATATTTCGGCAACCAGCCTTATTCGTACCAGGCAGGGCACAACATGCACACGCCGCATTCTGTCTGATGAATGGCGGCTCTGAGGAATGGCTGGTATAGATGGTAGTATAGGAGAGGGGGGAGGGGGGAAAATACCAGATTGATAATGCTGAAGGTATATTATCTTTGGAAGTGTGGGAACAACATCAACATAATTACTAGGTGAGGGTATACATATAAATACTGTAAAACATATTTTGGCACTATAAATAACAAGGAAAGGGAAAATGACTCATCACAGTTGAAGGATGTGATGAGTGAATTCCTTAGCTTCAAAACATATTTTGAAAAACTTCAAGTAATAAAAATGAAATATAAGCAGTAAGTAATAACTTTTGGCCTAGTGAGAGGGACTTATATCAAGGATATTCTAGTAGGATAGTTCCCATATATGCAGTTCAAAGGAGGTTGTGGTGTATATATATATTCCCTTTATTTCTAAAGAATCCCCCAGCACATAATTTTACAAAATATTCAGTTTTGTGTCAAAAATAAAACATCATTTGCTAATCTGAAGTCTGAACCACATTTCCCACTATAAATAAGGTTTTATTGGTTTCAATTACTGACCTAATTGGAGTTGAATTACAAAAAATAAATAAATTTTTTGTGTAATTTTTAGCAAAATAATTCTTCGTAAAAATTTAAATTACAGCTACAGGATGGAATTTTTTTTTTTACCATCACAGATACAACATAATATGTACGGATTTAGATTAAAAGAAATTCTACAATGATGAAGAGTACAAAACCTTGTGTGCTATCAGTTACATACATCCTGATGAAGGAATAAAACAATTTTCTAGCTTAATAAAAAGAACATGTAGGCAATAGTGGAGCCTATATAGAAAAATATTTTGTATTTACTATAGCCTACATTTAATATAAGGAATGGTAGGGAAAATAATCCATCACTTGCTACAGATGAAGGCAGGCAGGCTAGGACAAACACAAACAATATTTTAGTGAAAAACCTTACTCATGTCAGAGGTGAGACATATGAGAAGGGGAAAGATATATCCACATTGCAAGGTTACACTCTCGTTTCCTGCAGCCCATATTGTATTTTGTACACACACCAAAATGTCTTATGATGGCTTCCTTGCTTTAGTAGTTCATCTGCACCATATTCAACATTTTTCAAATAAAAGAAAACATTTACTGATTTCACTAACCCATTTACAATTATACTTTCTTTGATTGAGAAAGAAACTCTTCACACTTCATACTCGACTTATCAATATATTCTTTCAATAACAACTAGCAAAACAAAACATTTCTTATAAACTCAGAGATAATCTTTTTCCTGCGATATAAGTCACAGTTTAGCCAACCTCTATGGTTGATATCTTACAACATCCAGAGATACAGTATGGCCATTCTTCCTTCATCTGTGATGGATTAGTTTCCCTAGCCTTCCTCATTTTCATTGCCTACTGGCAATTTCACTGTCATTATTATCAAATTATATATTTAATCTAACTGATGCTTTTTTAAAGATTCTTCCCATTTCAGTTGACCCTCGTTCATCCAAGTGTGTATATTCTGGCCTTACACGACTGCTAGTATTTCAAATTATGAATTCATTTCTTACTAACAGAGTGATGTGATATTGAACTCAAACACAACTGTTCAATAAAATACGGAGCTTCATAAAATTGATGTTTACATTACCCTCAGCATGTCATTGGTCCCAATAAGCAGGACAGCCCTGTCGGAGACCGAGTATTTACTACTGCAGAGTCTGGAACAGAGTTCACCGATAGTCTGCCCACTGACGCACAGTCCTAGGGCACGAGCTCCATTGTGAGGATCTGCACAGGATGTAACAAGCACATCAGTTAAACGTGATTACAGTCCAAGGAATGAATGCATGACTACTGAATGCAGATAGTTTTGTTTTTCAATTAAGGTATCTCAAAGTTTGGAGAAATAAGCAATAGTTTTTTTTATTATTATTTCACAGCACATTTGCTGATAACACAGCTATTAAGAAATAAGAATAAAAAATATATTAAAATTGATTCTTCCCACAAACCTGCACAGAATACTCAAATTGAACTAAAGACTAACCTGACTGACATCGCTGGAAGAGAATCTGCTCCGAGAATCTAAGCAACAGACTATCTCCTATTAACTGATAATTTTCAAATAATGGCTGAAAAAAGGGAAAAAGTTACAAATTTGAGTTTTGCACATGAAATCATCAAATTATATTACTGAGCAATCAAATGATGATAATTTTCCTAATGGTTACATGAAGTGCTAATAATGCTTTTCCCATAAAGTTTTAAACATACAGTTGCAAAACTACTCAACAGAAAACAGAAAAAGTGATCAATTAATATTTGACATATTTCACAAGTAACAGAATGAATTTTCTGTAATTTATCTGACCTTTTGATCATTTGACCTATAAAATCTATATACAATAGTTAAAATATTGTGCCATGCTAAGCTTGCTTAGTAAGTGTTTAAGGCCATTTTTTCATTAATTGGAAGCAGTTATTCAATGTTCTTATATCTGCAGTTTTTAAACTAATATAACATCATTTGAACAATAAAAATATATTTTTCAATAGCTCTTGACTTGAAGAGCACTTCACAAGTCTAATATAACATCATTTGAACAATAAAAATATATTTTTCAATAGCTCTTGACTTGAAGAGCACTTCACAAGTTCAGTAACTGATCAAAAAAATTAAACGGTTTTATATAGTCTTAGTTTTACCAATACACCTTCAAAACAGCTGAAAGGATCTTTAACACACATAAAAACAAAAGCAAAGCATTTTTGAGTATTTTGAGAGTTAGAAACCATGTTAGTGAGTATGATTCAGTTTATTTCAGAAGTTTGCGAGTGTAGTATAAGATTTTTTTAAATTTCATAACCAATTCCATTGCCATTATTTACACAGCAGCAGTAGTAAATTATGATTATAATGAGGTATGACACTTAGGTTCAAGAAAATTGTACTAACAAGCTATCAAGAATTGAGTGATACAAAAGTATGTGGGAAAGATTTAATCATAACAAGTTTTTTTTTTTTAATTAACAGCCTCAATTTCCAACTCACAGCAAAGTTTTATAGGTAAAAAAATTCAGAAGAAAATAAATCACCACATATAAAAATTAGAGTCAATAGTTAAAAGGGTAATAGGTTTTTAGATGAAAAATGAGGTTTTGGTTCCAAAGATTGTGCGGAATTAGGATAGTCACAGCAAAGAAAGTATATTTAAATCAATGTGGAATTTTTTTCTAAGCACATAGAGTGATCTTGTTTGTAAATTCTGACAATATTTAGACCATAAAAGCAAAATTAAAATTTAAAGAAAGATGGAGGCTGTGACATCATAACATAGTGACAAGAAGTTAGTATACCTTGAAAGGCATCTATAGGAAGGATATACCTGTACAGTACCAATTGAATAATAGAACCATTAGATAAGGAACTAAATTTGGTGAAATTTGAAAGCTATCCCAGACAGATAGGCCTAATACTTTTGGAGATATTAAATATAGAAGATTTGTATCTACTCTGACATACCAGGAAAAGAGTCGTTTTCAACTCAAAATACTGTCAGAATCAATTAGTACCATACATCCGAAGCTAGGGAATTTTTAATATAATATTACAACAGCAGAATCAGTTCACAGAAGTAAGAACTTTAGGAATGATAATAGATTTAAAGCTTTCACAACTTTAAGAATTTTTATCTCAGAAAATAGACTTAGGAGAAAGACTCATACAATCAAAATTAACATTTAAAGTACACTCTAGCACATATAAAATTTTTAAGTCAATTGGAGATAAAATAAGGTTGAGTTTTGCACATGGCCCCAATATGTTACGCAAGTTTTTCGAAATTATATAAAAGAGCTGGCAGCGCCATTTTCCTCTCCCACTGTTTGGGCAGGCATGACTGAGTGAGCACGGGTGTATCACAATGTAGCACAGATGGCTTAGGGGATTGTCTAAATTTGACACCAGTTGATGTGAGTTGTTGCAATGAGTGCATAAACTTCAGATCTTTTCAGGTATCATTGGAAGCTGCTTACGGTGTGTTTGAATGGTTCAATCTGCAGTCATATGTAATTTCAAAGAATAGTATGATGCCTTCCTATTTCACTGGTGCCCTACGTGTAATCGAACTTTTCTGAATACATCAGTTTTAAATCAATCTGGATGTCGATAGTGTTTTCTTTAATCTGAACATATCTTTATCTCTTGGGGTTGATGATCGAAAGGAAGAATCTGTTATGGCACCAGGCACAATCAAAGCTTGACGTGTTCTGAAGCAAACCCCACTTCAAGCAATACCTGGGTTTAGCTTTGGATTAATGTCCCCATTCCAGTTCATTGGAACAACTGATTTAATTTATCAATACAGTAACATACACATACATTATGTCAGTTATCAATTAGTTCACCAATACAACCAAATAAAAAGTAGTTCTAAGGTGAATAACCACTTTACTACATTTCTGCATAAAATGATGGCAAGTCTTTTCATTCACATGTGCACAGTTTCCATTTTAAGCTATGAACTGCATGGACTCTATCAGGCTATCCTTTATGAATAACGTTGTGCCTAAATGATTACTCTATGCTGTCTGTATTAGCCAATGGCCATTAGCACCAGAGAATACCAAAATATTTTTTATTTTGCTGTGTGTGTGTGTAACTCATGAATATTGTTTGTCTTGTTTGAATATAACATGGCTTGTGAATTTGATATATGAAAGTTTGTTTATAGTTAAAAATACTGTTAAGGGGTAAATATCCCTAACTAAAGAACCAGTAATAAAGATATGTCAAATCAGGAGAAAGTGACATAAAAAAGCTGTTTATTTCCTTTGTAGAAACTAGCCCAGCATATTATTATTATTAATTTTTAACTGTGATGAAGCAATTCCCTTTGTCATCTAATCACCCCTTTTCATATTATTGTTTTTAAATTTTCTTTTATAACCGGAGTGTTAAATTCCTCCCCCATTTAATTTTTTGATTTACAAATTATAATTTTAAATTCCTTAAATGTATTTGGTAAATTATTCCTCACTTCACTTGGTAATTTGTTCAAATACCTAACACCCTTACCAACAAAACAAAATTTTCCCACTCCCTTATGCATGAAATAGAGCGCAAGCTTATGGTCATGGTCACCTTTCCCCTTTTATGCACTATTCCTAATTCACTGACCAATATCCTTCAAAGCCCCATCACCAATATATGCCCTGTACATTCCCAGCACTCTCTTCACCCTCCTCCTTTCCTCCAATGACTCACAATCCAGCTCCTTTATCATATCAGTTACTGACTGGGTCCTCTGATAATTTACACAAACAGTCCCTCTTCTTTGCACACCCTCCAACTCCTGTATTTGATAATCTAAATGTGACTCCCAAACTACACCACCATATTCAACCAATGGTCCAACCATAGTTTTGTAACCCAATTCTCTGGTACATCCTCTCATCACTCTCTCCAGTAAATGAAGGATTCTGTAACTTATTCCTGCCACCTGCCCAATGTGCTCTGCCCAGTTGAGTTTGTTATCAAATGCGATGCCAAGATATTTACACTTCAAACTTTCAACAAGTAATTCCTATAATCATAATTAACCTTTAGTACCTAATAAGCTGACTCTTCTTGACAGTTATCTTCATTCCATGCTGACAAACCCATTTGGATATTGTATCCAGGTCACCCTGCAGCTGTTCACAGTGTTTACCTGTTTCGATCCTATTGTATAGCATTAAGCATCTGCAAAAATCTTAAATTCTGACCGTAACCCATCATCACAGTCATTCATGAGAATAATGAACAGAAATGGTACGAATACACTACCCTGTGGCACTCCCATATTTACTTCCACCTCTTTTAGTAATGTATTTCCTATTCTAACACTTTGTTTTCTGGCTTTTAAGAATTCCTCAACCCAGCAAGTAATTTTTTCATCAAATCCAATAGATTCCAGTTTATTTAAAATCATTTTATGGTTCACTCTGATGAATTCCACCCTATCAACTTGGCCTCCCTAGTCCAATTTATCTTAAATATCTTGCATATAACCCACCTTATGAAATTAACATGAATATCCTTGCCTAAAGCCATTCTGTCGATCTGCAAGCTAGTTTCTTTCCTCACAGACATTTCTGATATAGTTGCATATCAATCTCTCTGTCATTCTGTCTATCACTGATGTCAAACTAATTGGCCTGTAACTTTTAACCCTATTTGTAACCCCTCTTTAATGAATTGGGACTACCATCACTCTTTTTAAATCCCCTGGTAAGCAGCAAGACTCGAGACTCATTTTAAATAAAATCTCAAGCTAAAGTACAATCTCTAATAAATCTGTAGTTATCTACACCAGCCCCTTTTATTAGCTTTATGAGTTGCTTTGTAATTCCCTGAGAATCTATTTCAATTTTTTTTGTTTCCTCATTTATACTTTTATGGAGACACTCCTCTGATTCATCCCCCCTCCCCCCAATCGCACAATGATAGTCCCTAGTTGTCTCACTAAACCAGTCACTCAACATCACTGCAATTTTAAAATTCTCAGTGATTTCAAATCCATTCTTATCTACAATATTCTGAACCGCTTTCCTTCCCCTAAGTTTTCTAATATAGTCATAGGAATTTCTAGATGCATCATTCAGTGGTTTATTACTAGCAGGGCCTTAGATATTCTGATCAGAAGCTGATAAAGCTTTATCTTTGTGAGTAGTGGAGGACAGTAATTTAGAATAATTGAAACAAATTCAAACACGCAGAACTCTCTCTTTGAAGTTTGATTCAAGATGCATCCGCTGTGTAAGGATCTTGGAATTTTGGCAAATTCTATTTTTGCTTAGGCGGACTTAGAAATTTCAAGAAGTACAGTTTTCAACTTTAAGTAATTTCCCTGTAATCTTGCTCACAGTTGTAATTCATTATAAAAATCATTTTAAAGTGTAATTATCATATCGGGAAACGTTTGGTTTAAGAGATATTCCCGTTTGTTCAAGTTTTGAAGCAGGCGATCAGAATAGTGAAATTCTAAGTTTCGCAGTATCTTTAAATCCAGTAAAGCAACCGAACTTTTATCACCAGCTGTAGTCAGCACTATCCCCGATATTTTGGCAGTAAAATTAAGTAATTCGGCAAAGTTTAATTAGCGATTTTAATTAAGAGAAAATAATAAGCTTTTTATCTAAAAGAGATATCAATTTGAATTTTGTATCAGCAGATAGCCCTAATTAAGACGATTTCATACATATATGGGTTTTCATAAAAAGTTTAAGCATTTGTCCGGAAACTAGGTTTTTGTAAAGTAGATTGTCGCGGATTGTTGTGCACGCGCGTAAAGTTCTAGAACACTTAGGGATTTTACCTAAATTTGAATGTATCACTACGCGGAGTCTTAAACAGCTAAAACATTAAAATTAATTACTCTAAATTTCTCAAGAGACTGACGTCGGACTTCTAGTGGATAAGTCCAGATACTATCAAAGTTTAAACATTTTTAATAGTCGGGATCGTCAAATAAATTTCGTACTCTTTGAGCTACGCGGAGGAAAAAGATGGGATACATTTGCTGACGTCACTGGTTCTCGTGGTTTCGATAAAAGAGCTGGTCTATTCCTGTCTGTGGTCTGTTTCTGTCCGCGGTCTGTCTTTCGGTGGTTGTAACTCGCCATGCGGGCTAGTTCAACCATGGTTGGGAAGGATCGTGTCGTGTTATCTCGTAACTTTCATGACTGCTAAGAACTTTTAAATTTACTAAAGGGGTTTGGTCGGTTCAAAATTTCTCTCCACAATCTGCAGACTTTGGTAAAGATAGTTCGATATGCCTGCTCAACTGTAAATGCAATTTTGATCTTTTGACTTTGAAAATAAAACTTTGGATTTTTCTAACAGTGAACTTGTGTGCTTCAGTTGTTAGCATAAAACCCTTTTCTTAATTTGTGGGTAACAAATTTCGTGGCGACCTAGGCATTTAGTTGAGTCATCCTGGCTACATGGTCAAATCAAATCAAAATTGTTTAGCAGATGTACTGAGAATTGTGAGCTATCAAGTGTTTAAGTTAAGGCACCCAGGCGATACTATAACCCCAGTATCGGCCTGGTTCCTTACATGGCGACCGTGACAGGACTTGGGTTTTCACCCATTTAGGGAGTTTAATAATGAAGGGTTAAAGTGTGAAAAGGGAAAGTGGTAATTTTAAGGCCTAAACAAAATCAATACAATGTTAAAAACAGAGACGTTTATAAAACGAAGGACTTTCCTACATGGAATTGCATAATACAATTGTTTATAAGATACCACAAATTTCATTTCAATGTTTATAAAATTATACACATTATTGGTTTTTTTTTGAAAACAAATTTGATATTTATGTGTAAATATAGTTCAATGTAATTTGTGTAAGGTGCATTTATACTATTTATGTTTTGTATTCTAACAATTGGTTTGATATTTTTATAAGTTTGTGAGAACACATATGTTTATAATTTTGTGATCATGTAATATTTCATATTTTACATTTTTTTGCTATTTGATCATAATTTGTCATCAATATTGATCCTTTTAAGAATGAATGAGTTTTTGAGAATTTTTGTAATAATGGCGTGAGTGAAGGTTAAATTTTTGAGATTGTTATAAATAATAATATTTTTGCTTTTGGGTATGAATGGTGGAGAGAGAACCGAACCAACAAGCGATAGTTAGATTTTGGGAGTATAGTTCATTTTCTTTTGGGGATTTTAAATTTTTCTTTTATCTATTTTCAAGATGTTCAGTTAGTTTTCTTTAGAAAATAACTTCAATCTTCAGGGGGCATGTAAGGATCTTGGAATTTTGGCAAATTCTATTTTTGCTTAGGCGGGACTTAGAAATTTCAAGAAGTACAGTTTTCAACTTTAAGTAATTTCCCTGTAATCTTGCTCACAGTTGTAATTCATTATAAAAATCATTTTAAAGTGTAATTATCATATCGGGAAACGTTTGGTTTAAGAGATATTCCCGTTTGTTCAAGTTTTGAAGCACGCGATCAGAATAGTGAAATTCTAAGTTTCGCAGTATCTTTAAATCCAGTAAAGCTACAACCGAACTTTTATCACCAGCTGTAGTCAGCACTATCCCCGATATTTTGGCAGTAAAATTAAGTAATTCGGCAAAGTTTAATTAGCGATTTTAATTAAGAGAAAATAATAAGCTTTTTTATTAAAAGAGATATCAATTTGAATTTTGTAATTAAGACGATTTCATACATATATGGGTTTTCATAAAAAGTTTAAGCATTTGTCCGGAAACTAGGTTTTTGTAAAGTAGATTGTCGCGGATTGTTGTGCACGCGCGTAAAAAGTTCTAGAACACTTAGGGATTTTACCTAAATTTGAATGTATCACTACGCGGAGTCTTAAACAGCTAAAACATTAAAATTAATTACTCTAAATTTCTCAAGAGACTGACGTCGGACTTCTAGTGGATAAGTCCAGATACTATCAAAGTTTAAACATTTTTTAATAGTCGGGATCGTCAAATAAATTTCGTACTCTTTGAGCTACGCGGAGGAAAAAGATGGGATACATTTGCTGACGTCACTGGTTCTCGTGGTTTCGATAAAAGAGCCGGTCTGTTCTTGCCGCGGTCTGTCTATTCCTGTCTGTTCCGGTCTGTTCTGTCGCGGTCTGTCTTTCGTCGCTCTGGTTGTAACTCGCCATGCGGGCTAGTTCAACCATGAAGGATCGTGTCGTGTTATCTCGTAACTTTCATGACTGCTAAAACTTTTAAATTTACTAAAGGGGTTTGGTCGGTTCAAAATTTCTCTCCACAATCTGCAGACTTTGGTAAAGATAGTTCGATATGCCTGCTCAACTGTAAATGCAAATTTTGATCTTTTGACTTTGAAAATAAAACTTTGGATTTTTCTAACAGTGAACTTGTGTGCTTCAGTTGTTAGCATAAAACCCTTTTCTTAATTTGTGGGTAACAAATTTCGTGGCGACCTAGGCATTTAGTTGAGTCATCCTGGCTACATGGTCAAATCAAATCAAAATTGTTTAGCAGATGTACTGAGAATTGTGAGCTATCAAGTGTTTAAGTTAAGGCACCCAGGCGATACTATAACCCCAGTATCGGCCTGGTTCCTTACAGCTGGCATTCGAGGCGTATAGTGAAATATTTAAACAGTTGATTTCACTCTTAATTAGTCATTAAAACTCAATACATTTATGCATGCAACACTGCAGTTAATTACCACCCAACTTTCATTGGTTACATTTATTTATAAGTAGACATCAATCCTTTCATTGTAGTCTACATGGTTTCTAAAGAATTTACAACTAAGGCTTATATCAATTATAAATTGTACCTCTATTCTTGACAAATATTACTTACCACCTTGTCAACAGTAACTTCAGTTATTGCAGGAGCTGGGGAATGTATTGGAATGAATATTTGACTTCTCAACCTAGGAGTGGGTCCTTGGCTCACAGAGTTAGGAGAGAATCGTTGGGTTATATAGGTAGGAGACAGTGCTTGATTATCCACACCAGGAGATAGTGATTGGTTTCTGACTGAAGGAGAAAGGATGAAACTCTCTTCTGTGGCAACACTGCAATCTGACTGCAAGAAAAAATCAAGTTAAACCTGTGCATATGTTTTACAAGAGCAAGATCATCTTCATATTTCTCTACAGTTCATAAACTTTTACCTTTTTGCATAATTACATTACTAATAGATTACTTGAAATTAAAATAAGGTTCATTTTCTTTTCCTATAGCTTTATGCCTCGTCAACATCTAGGTAATTAGAAATGGGAAAGTACTGGGGGCAAGGAATATGAAGGAATTCAGCCCTGCCATTTTGGAGGGACAATCCTGGCATTTACCTGGAATGATTTAGGTAAACCACAGAAAACCCAAATCTAGATGGTGGGAAGAGGATATCAACCTGTGTTCTCCCGGTAATATGGTTCAATGAAATATTTATTAAATATGATGCTAAAATCATTACAGACATACTGCAGAAAAGAAAGTCTTTGCAGCTCAGAAAAATTAAGTGATCTAATACGGGTTGAAAATAGAGAAGCTACAAATCTACGAGTTTTGGTGCGACTTAAGTTTTGAGAATCTTGAACATATAAATTAGTCAATTAGCTATTTATCTGAACAAACGTTAAGAAAGTTGCACAGAAGGGCTTTAACTGAAAACAAAGAAAGAAACCAGAACTTAATATTGCTGCCAAAATCGTAACATATAGAAAAATGTTTCTTTTTTGAAGTTTAAGCTGTTGCTGAAGTCAGAGTTAAGGGAGTAAAAGTCTATTTCTTACTTTCTAGAAATAAACAAGGGCCCTACCACCTAAATATTTGATCAAAATGGCTGATATGCTGTCAATGAAATTAAAACTCTTCCAGAGTCATTTTTTTAAGGTCCAATAAGACAAAACCAAATTGCTGAGTAAATCAGTAATGGAAATAAATATAATGTACCCACAACAAGATCTTTGTTATATGAAGGAATAAAAACAAAATCGAGAAGCAGAGGCCAGCTACTAAGGGTCAAAATAAATGAATTACACTTGAAACTGAGAAAGTGATATGTTTGTAGACGACACAAATCAAAAATGAACTTTACCTTATCTTGCAGTAGAACTACTTATACAGTATGGTTCCAAATCCAAACAATTTAACAGTATTATCATCACAATTCAGTGCATGTGAAAACCAAGAAGAGCAGAGGATAACTGAGCCTACAGACATGTGGTGTATTTGGTACTTTCCTACTCTAGCAGCTGGCGAAGGCGACCGATCAGTAATTCGCACTTCTCCTGCGCACACATAGCTATCTGGCAGATTATGTAGTTCCCATCTGGTACTTCAAGATGGTAAGCTGACAATTAGAATTTGATCACCTAAATATCATGTGGAAACTCTGTTCAGTCAGCTTGTTACCCAAAAGCATGAGATAAATTGTCAGCCTTATTTGAAACAGCTTCCACACCAATCTACTTGCCACCAACTAAACATGTTGCAACCCAATTACAGTCTGAAAGCCCAGAGTTAATACAAATTAAATTAATACTTTCATTCCTTTCATACTGTGCTTTCTATGAAATTTCCATTATTCCTGATGGAATATTGTGACTGTGACACCAGCAGCTTTCAGTCATTACTTGGCAGGGATTCAACATACTTTCAGAGGATTTGACACATTAAATAATGTAGGTTGAATAGTATTTCATAACAGGAATGCATTAACAGGCTATTTCTTTCATTTCTTTTTATTTTTAGGTTTTATCCTTCAGTGAGGTTATTAGAGGAGGAAAAGGACTAGTGGCAAGACACAGGAAGGAATTCGGCTATGCCACTTTGAAGAATTTTTGCTTATGGCTTTACACCTCATTCAGGTAATTACAGGAGGGAAAGGACAAGGGGGGGGGGGGGGATGGAATGTGAAGGAATTAGGCTAAGACCTTTTGAAGGAACCATAATTGCAGTTGCCTGTACTGATTTGGGGGAACCATGAGAAACCCATCTGGATGGCAGGATTCAAACCAGCACCCTCCCAAATTCAAGGCCAGAACATCAATGCTCACCCACAACACTCAGTTCCTTTTGAAGGAACCATCCTGGCATTTGTCTGGAGTAATTTTAAGGAAACTAGAATCGATAGGAATAAGGGATGGTGTATAATCCTGGTTCCAGTCTTATCTAACATACAAAAAGTTGAAACCTCTAAAATCCCAGAAAACTCAAATATCTTTTATAAGTTCCTGTGAGAACCAAGACAAGTATAGGCGTCCCACAAGGAAGCATTCTAGGTCCCTTATTATTTCTAATTTATGTAAATGATTTTATATCCAGCATCAATCATAGGAATAAAATTTTATTTGCAGATGACACTAACATCATCAGTGATCCCTCGATCATTGAACTCCAGGTTAAAGGAAATGCACCTCTTATAGAGGTCTTAAACAGGTTACCAAAAAATAAATTGATCCCAATATAAATAAAACAAACACTATCAAATTCAGTTCAGTTAGCAGATTTCAACAGATAGACTTGAAACTGAGTTTAAAAAAATTGAGAGTGTTGCTAGTACAAAGTTTCTAGGAATGACCATTGATCGCGAGTTAAAGTGGAATGAACATGTACAATTATTGGGAGAGAAAATGTCCATTGAATGTTTTGCACTTAGAATTTGTAATGAATGCCTCAAAGCAATATACTTTGCAAACATTCATTCAACAATATCCTACACAATCATCTCTGGGCTTGAAGCAAAAAAAAAATGTAAACACTATTTTCAAATTACAAAAATGGTTAGTAAGAATAATAGCAAAAACTTCAAGGAGAACCCATTGTAAGGAAATATTCAGAAAATTAAGCATCCTGACATTTCCATCCTGTTATATCTTCAATATAAAAAATAACTTACAAGACTTTACCACAAACAGTTCCATCCATACATATTCCACAAGATCAAGAAATGATCTCCACATAGAAAGGAAATTAAAAAGTAAAAGTCTAAATAGTTTTTCCACAAGGGAGTGAAATTGTACAACAAACTGCCAGTGGAAACTAAAGGAGAAAAACCCAGAACTTTAAGGAAAGGCTAAAGATGTATCTAGTAGAAAATGTTTATTATTCCATAGAAAATTATTTAAAGTAAATCAAATATATAAAAAACTGCATTTAATAAACTACTATTTGAAGATAAATTGTACTAAATTTGTAAATTCATTTATAGATGAATTTACAAATTATATTATATACCTGTGTAAGACTGGAGATTTTCTCGGCGTTGTAAATGAATAAAATTTTCTCGGGTAGCTAGCCGAGTTAGTCCATCGTTTGACCACGACGTTTCGGCGGTCACAAACTCTGCCGCCATTGTCAAGTGACCTAGCGTGCCAGCCATCCTGATTGTGGTTAATTGACGGTTTTCTGCAGTCACCTAGGTGAATGCTGCGACCCTCCCAAATCTCCACCTCATATAATTTTAATTTAATTTCAATTGCGATGGAGCACACACGCTCTGGTGGTAATGTCCATACACCCCACCTTCTCATGTCATGATTTATCACCACCTACCTCGTCCAACTTTTACAAATTGAAACTTAAACTCCTTATTGTTTTTGGACTACTGTCCATTATTTCCCTTGGTAATTTATTCCACTCACCTACACCCCTACCAACAAAAGAAGATTTTCCCACCAACTTTTGCTTGAATACAAGTGTCAGCTTATGATTATGGTAATCACTTCCCTTGCATATAGAACTGCTAATCCTTCTAGTTATATCCATCCATGCATTATCATAATTATAAGCCTTCAACAAACCAGACATTCTCTTCACCCACCTGCTATCGTCCAATGACTCCCAACCCAGCCCCATCATCAGTTACTGATTGAATTTCCGCAAGAAAATCTAGCTGCTCTCCTTTGTAAACCTTCCAACTCCCAAATTTGATACTCATAACGCAAGTACACTTTAATCAAGCTGTGGCTGACACTATACATTTGACAATGAAAAATACGCTTATCACATAGAACACAATCTATATGTTTCACAAACAGATAACAACACATAGGCTTCCCCATCAAAACTACAACTCGCCTATCAAGACGGTACTGATGGAACCTGGCCTTCAAAATAAGCACAGGCTCTGGAAGAGAATACACTGGATGACTCATGAAAGTGAAAATGCTCAAAAGAAGATGAGTAATTAAAGTTGTTAGTGTAAGCTAATGCAAACTAAACAACTAATAACAGCTGTTTACAGTAGCTATCATTGCAGTACACATTAAAACATTTGAGGATTTAGATAATGTCAACAACATGGCCAGTAGCACCCAGCTAGAATGAGTATCCCAGAAACATAACACCTTGCCACTTGGCATGCCCTTCTCCAAAATAACCATCTACTTCTGGCTTAAGTTTTCAGTGGTACAAGGACAATGAAACTGATGGCAAAAAATCATATGAAACCAACACTGTGTTATGTGAATGTTGGCAAACGACACCACACCTGTTGCAATGCTCTAATATTCTACCAACAAATGTAACACTGTCCAATGAACTAAAGCTGCTATATGAAAGAGGGGGTCTACTGGAGATCGCGATTCCGCTACAACAACATATAGTAATATCGTTGGAATACTGATGTAGTCAGTGGCAAGACGTATTATTATCAAGCAGTAATTCCGTTGTAATACAGCCTGGACCATTATTTTCAAGCACAAATTAGGTTGTAATACAGCCTGGACCAGCATGAAACCATTAAATGTACTTAGGGAAGAATTTATAGTGGAGTCTTGCGTTTGACCACTGCCGTATTATGATGACAACTCCTGGCGGAATCGCGATCTCCAGTAATCCCGAAAGAGGTGTCTGTCATCCCAAGGCATCATCACATCTCGTGAACTAATACTAATTGTTAGGTGCTGCTAGTTCTCTTCATTCCTCTGACCACACATTTCCCATACCAATAGCAATGGGATTACTGGAGATCGCAATACCGCTAGAACCACCTTCCCCATATGAGGTAATGGTGTCATAACCCTGCAGTGGTCAATAACAAGCAAGGATGCCATATATATCACTGCCATAGGATAGACTGTTAATTTCTCTTTTCCCTCACCACCATTATTATCTATGGCTTACCATTCCTCCAAAATACCTGTTGGGCAGGTGATAGCAGGGACGATGCTAAAATTCTCCGGCCCCGGGTAAGCATTCTTAACACCTGATCTACTTTTCTCTATCTTCCAGTACAGCCTCATTCTCTCGCTTCTCTGTCTTCTTCTGCCAAACTTATTAGTAATATGAATGTTCACAGCAGGTAAGAAGAAACAGAACACCCTTGCAGTGGGAAACAACGACAAGACTTCACCACCAGCACGGCAAAATACGAGAACTTTTTTACAAAGTAGAGGAATAAAACTGCAAAGACTAAATCATACATATAATCAACGAAATTTTGAGATTATTCATATTCAAACTTACCACACAGTTTTCTTCTTTACCCATTTTTTCGTTTGATGATTAAGTCTTGGATAAGCATCCGTCTATTTCTTTTACCAACAACAGAGTAAAATAACTACACAAAATACATCACCTAGCAAAAACGAACATTCATATTTCCTGCCACAAGCGTCACTTCCATCCCCACTCTCTGACTATCGAAGCCATGCCAAAGATCATTGGCTTAAGTAAATTTAATAATAATGAATGGGAAGTATATGATAGATGAAGCATGATTTATGGTTATCGAATGACAATAATTAAGCTTTTTTTTCCCCTTACAATCGCGTAAAAGTTTATTTTGTGTTTTTATTTTGTGGACAAATTCTATTGAGGAGATGTAATCACAATCTCTGCTTTTCCTTCATATTGAGGGCTTCCGTGTTTGTTTTGTGGCGTTTAGCGTTGCGTTGCGTTTTGGATTGGACATATATTCATATTGTAAAGTTTTGTATCAGAAACAATAACAGTAAAATGTAAACTTTGTTTGTGTTAATTGATACTTCGTTGTCTGAATTGAGAGGGCGCATTATTGAAGAAAAGGATAAATTGTATTGATCTGGTTCTAGTTTCCTGATTTTGATAAAGAAAGAGTGAACCAATTACCATACTTTTTAATTTTTTGAGGTATACTATATTTACAGTTAGAGGCGACACACAGTCGCGATTATATTGGCGTAATTGGAGTTTATGTGAATATCTCATAAATGGTAAGCTTCAGTAAAGTAAAATTTAATTCTGTTGCATATGTAATGGCGGTATCGTGTGTTTGGCAGTTCACCGGTGAATTGAATGTTTGCGTATATAACTGTTGTCAGTTGTTAATAGGTTTTAATTATTACTGTAGATTCGAAATCGTTTTAGGTGTCAAGTGTTTTGCTAATGCTCTAATCTTTTTCAGTTCAAGAATCTAACTATGTGGCACGAAGCAAGGAAACAGGAGAGGAAGATACGGGATTTAATTGTAGATTACAAGAAAAGGGCAGAGAGGAGGAGGGATTTCTATGAGAAAATTGTAAGTTAATTGGATTTCAGTTGTTATTTGTAAGACAATTCTGTTTCAGAAATGTAACACTATGAAATTCTGGGATTGCTGGAGATCGCGATTCCGCCACGAGTTGTCATCATAATACTGCGGTGCTCAAACGAAAGACTCCACTAGAAATTCTTTCCGAAGTACATTTAATGGTTTCATGCTGGTCCAGGCCATATTACAACCTAATTTATGCTTGAAAATAATGGTCCAGGATGTATTACAACGGAATTACTGCATTAAAATAATACGTCTTGCGACTGACTACATCATTATTCCAACGATATTACTGAATGATGTTGTAGCGGAATCGCGATCTCCAGTAGACCCGAAATTCTTTACACTTAAGACATTAGCCTTTAATTATATATATAGTCTGCAGCAGAAATCATTTTTCATTTAAGTTATGTGTATATTATACCCATCAAGTACACACATATTGCTCCACTTCACATAGGGACTGCACCAATTAAGTTAAAAATGCCAAAATTTAGAATGTTGGTCAGCTGGAAAATACCACCAGTACTGCAAAATTATAGATACAAGGATTATACTTATATTGTCATAGAGGTTTAAGTTGTTTTGAAATGATCAATAAGTTGGTACAATTTTTTGGTAGGTGAAGGGAATTGTGGGATTACTGCATATCGCGATTCCACCTGGAGATGGCATCATAATACTGCTGTGGTCAAACGCAAGACTCCGCAAGAAATTATTTCCGAAATACATTTAACAGTTTCCTGCTGGTCCAGGCTGTATTACAATCTAAGTTACAGAAAGATCACAATAGGCTTGCCGTAAACTTCAAAGAGGGCACCCATCAATTTAAGTCACTTGTTGATGGACGGAGGGGGGGGTTGGGTTGGCATAAAGTAGACCATGGTGTGACAATGGGAGGTGCTGTTTTAATCACATTCTAAATTTAAAATCACAAAATGTGGATGTCAAAGTGTGGGAAAAGGGGGAGGGGTAAAAACGTTAGTCATGTAATTTGTGGATGGTCCCTAATGGGCTACATATCACTGTGAATATTGAAAGAATTTTTTACCCTCCATTTTTTCTTAAATTAAGGGTGGAATAGTATTTTTTTTTAATCAATTTTCAGCTTCCAGATATCTTGCAGTAAAAAGAAAATTCCAAACATTTTGCAGTTGGTGGTTTGCAAGCTTTCATTAACCCTGCAGTGGTCGCGCTCTGAAAAGTCCCATTAGAAATGGCTTGAGTGGACTACATATGTAATCCACGCGACCATTGCAGGGTTAATAACAGATTACGTAAACAAAATATTTTCTTTGGGCCCTACTAAACTTCTTAACTGCCCTTTTGGATGATAAAAAGAAAAATCAGGATGTTAGCTACTTGCCATAGTGGAAGAATAAATTATGAACAACATGTCTTGGAAAATCTAAATTCATATATAGAGTTCAGAAGTGAGAGTAGAATGGTTATTATTGTTGGTTATTTAAATTTACCAAGTGTCAGTTGGGTAAAAAATAACATAAATAACACAAAAGAACAGGGATTTGCAAATACTTTAGTAAGGGAAGGAGGCTTTAGTGCTAGAGTAAAACACGGTGGGGATGTTTCCTTAATAAAGCCTGATGATAAACTTGTGGGGTGTCAGGTAACTGATAATGGATATTAGAGGATTCAGTAAACCAGTGGCCAAAATTGTAGGGTATAGTAGGTACAC
This sequence comes from Vandiemenella viatica, assembly GCA_031002005.1. Taxonomy (NCBI): domain Eukaryota; kingdom Metazoa; phylum Arthropoda; class Insecta; order Orthoptera; family Morabidae; genus Vandiemenella; species Vandiemenella viatica. The sequence continues at coordinate 119,519,469 of CM061918.1, forward strand.
TAATATAAAGGCACAAATTTCAGACTTGAAGAGATATTTCAGGAAAAGTTCCAACAAATGGAAGGATGATAAATGTACAGTTGTAAGCTACCTTTCTTTTGGTGTCTTTAATAATCAGCTGAAAAGCATAGACAAAGAGGGTTAATGTTACTACACAGTACTGCAGCTTAAAAACAAATTCACAATGCACTAAAGACAGAAAAGTAAATAAACAGATGATAATAATAATAATAAATAAACAGTTTATAATAGGAAACCACTTTAAAAACTTACCTAAATAAGTGTAATCCTTAACTACCCAAATTGTAAACAACCAAGTTGGTTACGTGATCATGTCGCTAATTTTCCAAACCTTTCGAGACTGTAAAGCACTAGTATAATAATAATTATACCAATGAGAGTAAAATTCACTAATAATTTGTAGTTTTAAATAGGTTAAAAATATTAAACATGTTTTTTTTTAACAATGAGCCGTGTGCACTCTCCAATAAAAGATTATAACTTGAATAGGTAATTTTCGAGTTTAAAAAGTAGTTTTTATGCCACTAAATAATATCCTTTCAAACATTCTTTAAGTTTCAAGTAGTTGCCAGTCGTCTAATAAACGATATAAGTAATTTTAAAGTCGCAATATAAAACGAAAATGTGGTCACTTCTAAATTGAAATTACGAACTTTTAAAGCCACTTCAGTAACTGAAAACACTTGTCATATGCTTAAATAAATTAAAGAAAAGCTCTGTAAACTATATCCTGGTAAATTAAACCGTAAATAAGAAAATAGCAATTTCATGCAAAATCGTAAGACAAAGGTTTCAACTTCGGATTTTTGAAAATCAATAATTTTTTGAATACTTAACAGATTTGAAAGATGGTTAGCTCATTGGAATCAGCAGTCGTATAAGAACATTTTTGTAATAGTTTAAACTAAAAATTATAAACTTGAAAAACTACACTCTTTAAATCAAAATAACCATACCAGTGCACTAACAAAATAAATGTTTTACGAGGATTTGACAAAATTTGGAACTAAAACCCACTAATCATAAAACACTTCTTAGGAGACGCTCTACACATAGTGATTTTCTGAGAGCCCTCCGGTAACATATTTTTCTTGAACATTTTTTTATTTCAGTAGTAAGATGCCATTCTTATAAAAGGAAACGCAGGTTGGAGAGCGGCAGAATAGCGAAGAACTCGGTGGCGTTAGGACGTGTCGTTAGAATCAAGCGCGTTGTGACGTGGGGCATCATGGGAAGACATAGAAGGAGGAAGTAGCATTTGGAGCTCTTCAGGGAGGCCATGTTTGAATTTTTAACTTGAGAACACATGTGGACTGATTGTAGGAGAGTATAAATTTTCTGTTCGGGGTTCGGCGGTCCTGTTTTGCTTCATTTCTTGCAATCTACGTGTGATGAATAGTCTGATGCCTTAGCTAACTGCAATATATGTAATATGTGGAACTTTTTTCAAGAATACATTGATTTCGTGATCTGAACTTTAAAAATTTTCATTTCTAAAATAGTACCTTTCTTACCTAGGGTTTATTTAGGTAAGTGGCAGCCGATTCTATTGTGCAGTTAGCGATTTCTGAACGTTAATCACGGCTTCTGAACATTTCTTAAACATTAACAGTATTATGAAGGTGCAACAGTTTAGGTGAGGAAGCCGATACTCACCCCGGTATGCGGTCACATCCCTAACACAGTGGAGTCGAATTGGGAAGAATTCTATGAGATTGTAGAAAAGGGTGAAGCAATATTTTTCCAAAACAAAAAATTGAAAGAATTACACAACCTACATATTATAACAAGGAGATGAAAAGGCTTAAGAGGTTTGTAAGAAGAAAACAACATCAGATTTAAGAGACAACAAGGCAGCAGGGAATACTTGAAAAATCCAAATGAGAAGAAAATTATTGGTCAAGGGGCACTGACAGGACCATCTAGAAATTTCTATGGCTATTTTAGAAAACAGGTTGTTGAGGCAATTATAGATGAGGTTGGAGTTGAAGTTGCTGAGGATTTGAAAAAAGGCAGAGATATTAAGTAACTGGTTTAGTGAAGCCATTAGGGATTGTGATTCAAGAGTGGTAGTCGAAAATTATAGGCCGATCAGTTTGACTTCAGTGGTAGGTAAATTAATGGAAAGATTGTATTCAACCACGTCAGAAATGTCTGTGACGAATTTCAATGGTTTTCAGGTTAAAAACATGGCTGTAGGCAAGAATATTGGTAGTGGGATTTCACTAGGCATGGCCTACACCTCAATAGGAGGGGCAAGGGTGTACTTTCTGAGTTGTTAGCTAAAGCTGTAAGGGAACCCATTTCCAGTGATGGGTCTGGACTGTCCCTTTTTTAGGTTAGGGGCTGCTGGTGAAGGGATGGAGATAGATGATCAAAGTGATACTAACTGTAGATCCAAAATGGAAAAAATCACAGATGTTAAAGAAACAGATGAAGTTGCTGAAACAATAATAAACTGGGTTAGAACTGGGAAGGAGGAGGTAAATGCTAAAAATATACAGCCAGTAATAAGGGTGTTATTCGTGAACTGTAGAAGTATAATGAACAAAGTAATCGAATTTGCAAACTTAATTGAAATACACGAGCCACAAGTAATAATAGGGGTAGAGAGTTGGTTAAAAGAAGAAGTACTAGACAGTGAGGTTTTTCCCGATAGTTACACAGTGTATTGCAGAGATAGGGGAATAATTGGTGGAGTTTTCATACTAGTTAACAAAACCTACCACAGTTCACTGGTGTTCATAGATCATGACCATGAGTTACTTGGGGTAGATTTCTCGGGTAATAAAAAGAAAAAGTCAGGGTATGGGCTGCTTACCGCAGTGGAAGAATAGCGGATGAAGACGAGGCTTGTGGGGAAATTAAATTCATACTCAGATTACAGAGGTGAGAATAGATTGTCCATTATTGGCGGGGATTTAAATTTACCAGGTGTAAATTGGGTAGGAAATAAGATTAATAACACAAGAGAACAGAGATTTTCAAATACTCTAATAAGGGAAGGAGGATTTACACAAGTGGTAGAGCAGAACACTAGGGGGCAAAATATTTTGGATATATACCTAATAAAGCCTCATGATAACCTTGTAGGGTGTCAAGTAACCGAAGGAATAAGCAGTCCTGATAGATATTAGAGGATTCAGTGAACCGGCACCCAAAATTGAAGGGGGAAATAAGTACAATTATAAAAAGGCACAGATTTCAAATTTGAAGAGATATTTCAGAGAACGTTTCAATAAATGGAAGGAAGGTACAAGTACAGTAAAGTCAACGTGGGAAGAGTTCAAGGGGATAAGAAGAAAGGGGGAAGAAAAATTTATTCCAAAACAGAAAATAAAAAGTAGTAGAGAACCTGTGTACTATAACAGGGAGGTGAGGCAGTTAAAGAGGTTCGTAAGAAGAGAACATAACAGAGTTTAGACACAGCAAGGTAGTCGGGAATATTTAAAACAATTAAACAAGGACCTAATAGTAGCTAAGGTGGCTAGAGATGGATTTATGAAGAGTATTGTCAGTACAGGGGGACCATGGACTGATTCGTCTAGAAAACTGAGAGGAAGGGAGGTGTTGAGACACTTTTCAATAAGGATGGACAAGAAGTTACAGAGGATTTGAAAAAAGGCAGAGATTTTAAGTAACTGGTTTAGTGAGAGCATTAGGAACAGTGTACACGTTCGTTGTGTACACACGTACGGAGCCTAATGGCCCGTTTATCTACCACTGATGAAGGCAGATGCCGAGATATTGTGTATTTGTTTGTCAGCATAAGTGTTCCCTCTCGCCGCAGTCATACAGTTTGGTATGTGGTGGGTTAATTTCCCTGTCCTTCATTATTTATATCACCTCTTCATTTTCTTTAGTTTCATTATTGCTGACTAGAAATTTAGAAATTTTATAAAAATTGTATTAGACAGTGTTAATGAAAAAGGTGATTTTTCTGATGATGAAGCCTAGTCTGAAAATAGATTTAGTGATAGATACAGAAAATTTAGTGCTGAAAGCCGTGAGGAAAGTGCTAATAATGATTATGCACTTGAGCTTCCTAACACATGTAACATGACTCAGAAGAGACAGAGTTAATGGAATTATACAAAACTGCTTGTAAATTTTCAATAAAAAATTTGGTCAGTTTTATAAGATACTGTCTTCCAAACCATACCGCCAAGGGATTTAATTCTGATCTCATAATCAGCTTTATAGACATTTAAACATGACATCATTGGGCCAAGAACAATAAGAGGAGAAACACTGAAGGATAGAATATGGAATAAAGACATCAGATCTCTATGTAAAGTGCAAAAATAATGAACTAGTAAAAGAAAGAAGAAAATAGCGAAATGAATACATACAGAATGGTTGATGGAAAAATTGTTAAGAAAGCAAGAAGTAATAAAATGTCAGTGGAAAGAGAGGAAACCATAAAAATGCTGGAGGGAGATGAATAAAAGAGGAGACAGAAAAGGAACGGGACATAGCTTGATTAAAAAAAAAAAAAAGGAGTATATTAGTAAGGCCTGAATGGGCTGGCATTAGGTTTTACCCCCTCTCATTCTTCATGTACACAACACACTACACTTGAAATAACTCACATACATCACTGTAACATAGGAGACAAGAACTGTCTTCCCTACCTCTGTAACCAGGCCTATTGTGTGTCTTCAGAGAGGACCATATCAATCTTTCAATTGGAGACCTTTCACACAAAGGTAATAACAATGTTATGTAATCCATAGCATAATGGGGGATGACTAATAAGCCAGTCATCAGTTAGCTGCAACCTGAAGTAACTGCTATCAACAGTAAACAATAACAAATTTTGATAGATTTTCTGTTCCCTTATTTATATTATTTTTGAAGGAGATTTTTGTATATGAAATAGTATCATAACTGAAAGGTAAATCAGTTCACTTAAAATGTAGGGTCAGACAAAATGTCCGTGGAATGGGGAAATTAATAAAATGAAAGTCCAATGCACTGTCTAACAGCAGTTTCACTATACAGTACAATACATTCATTTTCCATTGATCCCAATATAAAAGACTGGCTCTGTGGGCCATTATCCTCATGTGTAGTAAGGCATATTGTGAAAATTAAGTTCATGCTGAAATGAGAAAATCTGATAATAAAAGAAGGGAAAAAATACCTTAAAACTGATGAAATACATGAGAGCCATAAAATAATACCGAAATAAATGGAAGTAAGAATTTACTTTAATATCTATCTACCATATAATTTCCTAAGCTTACTCACTTGCCTTGATAGCTATTGCCAGGAGAACAGAGACGTCCCTCGCGAATTAACAGTGATCAGAAATATCATAAGAAGATATTCGAGGCTATGTCCACAATTTAATAGTTAAGCAACTGTTGCAAAATTAATTGTCACAATACACTCATTAAGTCTGCTTTTTGTAGCATTTCATAGTTTAAAAAATATTGATAAACTTCAGTGCTGAAAAAATGTTGAAATGCTTTTCAGTAGCAAATCGCTAATGAGAGCAACATAAAAAAAAGAACTGTAAAAAACTTAAATTACTCATGGTCTCTGCTGTAATCATGAATGCCAAACTTCATTCTGGCCTAGGCGAAATTTCAATTTAATTAAAACTTTCGCTAATGTTGCTGCTTGACCAAGTATTAGTTTATTTGCATTTTATGTATTTTAGTGACCACTTTTGTTAATCAGACCAAGTTGTTCAACTGTTTAATAATCTGGAATCACAGACACCTGTGAGCAAAGATTACAATATGAATATTTGCCCAGCCTCGATAAAAAAAAAAACAGCATGATGATTTTGAAGCAATTGTGCACTCCCTTTAAACAGAAATTCTTCAAATTTTACAGAGTGAACTTTTAGGGTAGAATGCAGGTAAAGTTTGTATTTCAGCAAGTTTGACTCTATCAACCACGACCTTTGAAACAATTATGCAATAGTACGATCATCTCTGTCCATGTTTTATACGTCTGTTAATTCTTATGATTTCTTCAAGCTCAAGAGATTTTATTCACCCTAAGGGTGAATTACAGGTCAAGTTCGTATTTGGTCAGATGAGTTCAACCTGCCATTATCTTTGACCTTAAAAACTCGAACTATTCTAGACCCTTGATGAAACAAAACAAAACAAAAAAAAAAAAAAAAAAAAAAAAAAACTGTCACAGGCTTACACTAGTATACTATATAATTTCATTGGCTTACTCTGTTTGTTACCTCTGGCTTGGTGGCCAAGATAGCTGTTGGCTGTGCCTCCTTTGAGTGGTGTGAAGATGCCCAGTATGAAAGCTGATGAAATTATAAGTGTTTGTCTTTCAGCTTTCATTAAGTTTTTTCATTGCATTTAATTTTAAATTAAATGTCAGTTTATTTAAAAACTTGGTAAAGCTGAATAAACATGAAAATGAAATGGTGCTTTGCAATAATTGATCAGTGAAGTCCTTCCCATCATTTTCTTTTTTCAATCACTACTGTCATGTTACTCAGCCACTGTCAGGTATTTACATTGGACATGAAAAACATGGTCGAATTTTTAGTTACATTTTATTTGCTTTTTGTGTTGTGTGTGTGTTTACTGTATCTGAGTCATTACATTATTACGTGTGTATCGTCAGTTCATTTTTTGTGTATTTCTTTATTGTGAATTTTATCTATTTATCGGACTTGTAGAATTGTTACAATGCAATAATTGGCACTAGGTAGTGAAAAGGAATAACAAATTAGGATAGGAACATGAACCACTGCTTACCTAAGTTGATGATTGGACGGCATGAATACATGTAACATATGAACACAAAAGACATTAAAATTTTCTTGACTAAGCCTTTCATCAGCAAGTGGAACACTAGTAGATGAGGGGCAGGCTACGACCAAAAAATTTCAATGTCTTTCGTGCTCATGTGTTGTATGTGTTCGCACTGCCTAGCCACTGTCTATGTCACTATTCTAATTTGTTATTCGTAATTAAGATTCCCAAAACACAGGTCACCAGCAATGAAGCCTTCACGGGTGTACCGCCGGATCTGTTAGTCAGCCGACCAGTACAGATGGGTTTGCACCTGAGGAAGATGACGGAGCTAGTCGTCAAAATATCACAACACAATCCGGCGGTACACCCGTGAAGACTTCATTGCAGTTATACAGCAGGGAAAGTCTCCGTTCTTACACAGGTCACATGCATACACTAGAATGCTAATATCATTTCATCTGTTAAAAAAATGTAAATGATAATGTTTAAATATTCTCGGAAACAATCTCAATTATTAGAAGGTTTAGAAGATCATGTCCAAGTTACTAACAATCTCACAATATGTGGGTGATGTCTTGCTCTGCTTGGAAGATGGCTGGAGAGCTAAATGGATCAAGTCATGATAGTGTGTAAATTGTACGATATGAAGATGGGTGCCTGTAAACAAAAACTATAGCACTAAGTAAGAATGACAACAGCAAATATAAAATTTCACACAACAGTACTCCAAAAGGTTTCTACTATTTTGTAATGGGAGTTTGTGCTTAGTGAAAATTGGACTCTGGAAAAGAAATTGTGCAGAGTTTTTGGGGTCATTGTTTTGTAGGAGCGCCTTGTCAGTAAAACTAAATTGGAATAAGTTACGAAGGGAAATGGTGAATAATTTACCAAAAACGTTGAAAGAATTTGAAGTTAAAATTTGCAGAGGGCAAATGTAGGTGGGTGCAGGAAAGGGGAAAGATGGGTGTGTAGGGAAATTACCACCAGAGCGTGTACTCCCTTGCAATTAAATTAATTAAATTTATAGATTTTGTGTACAGACGCTTTTAAAGCAATTAGTGACTTTATGCTAAACGTGCTGTCATGGTCCCTTCTGGACTTGAGTTTTATGTCTTCGGTCATCTTACTTTTTGATAGAGAATTTTCTTCGAGTGGTAGCATGGAAACAGCAGTTCATTTCTTAATGTTAGTTCTTAGACAGAATTTTTAGTGTCATAATTTAGACCCTATACACATTTCCATTGACGGTTAAGTGTATATTTTCGTTGTAGTAAAGATTCACATTTCTTTTGTACAGTCATTGTGTTTTGTGTATTTCAGAAAGCTGATCCGACTCAATTCTTACAACTGCATGGCAGGCCAGTTAAGATTCATCTGGATCCTGCCGTGGCCATTGCTGGTGACAGTCCTGCCAACATGTGAGTTACATTTTTATTGTTAATTGATACCCTACTATTACCGTTTGGCTATTCTATGATATATTTGTACTTGGAAGAAAAAGGTGGTGTATATTTTGTGGAAAGACCACGTTTCAGAATTCAACCCATCTTTTGTGGAATGTGATATTTAATTTGGATAATTTTGTAGCTGTTTTATTTTGGAGGCAGATCTCGACCAGCTGCAGGTATTTGTAGCATTGGCTGAAAGCTGAATCTTGCCACAACATTTGCATGTAACATATTGCAAGTCTGCTTGAAGACCTCTTAGGCATTAGGCCAGATCAATTGATCATCATTCAATAAATTTTCGACAAGCGCAGTCTGGGATGCAATTGCCTTGCCATACTCTCTTGGGCAATATTTATACCCATCCCTTCAACTCACATCATGATCCTCTGATAGCGGTGGGGGGTTGGTACGTGCCCACACGTCAAGCCATGGTCTTCAGTTTGCCAACTTCATCGTGCTTGGTGCTTTGGTTCTGCGTTTGCGGAGTCACTTTAGTGCTGGGCTCCAGGCTTGGCTTAGTTGGAACCTGTTATCCTTGTTGATGGATCTCAGTGGCTTCCTTGTATATGCAGTCCCAAAGTCTATTGTCAAACGTCTTCAAATTTGGACTTGTATCTTTGTAATCTCGCAGTCTGATTCGGTCAAAACCAAACCTTAACAAATTTTTAACTTTGGTATTATATTCAAAAGTTTGCTAACCAGTGGCTCAGGTAATGATTTAAAGGTGAACTTTCTTAAACAGTGCTTTTCCAAGATACTCTTCACAATTTCGGTTTATTCTGTTAGTTGCTATTTTCAAAACCAGGTCAACTATCGAACTAGCATCTTTATTAGAAGTGAACAAAATATGTTTTCAGTGCCCCTTAATCAACCATCATTACATAACAAATATATGAACAATAATGTTCGAATTTCTCCTGTGAAATCTGTGCACTCTCCAGTATTGGTCATTAGCATCAGTTCTTGACAGTCAACATAGAATATGTGGTATTATTTACCACACAGTTTTACAAAAATTTACCAATAATGTGTTATTTTTATTTGATTTGATTACTGTGATTCTTATCGTTTTTTTAGTAATAATTGGCTATAATTCAAAAGAGCACTGCTTTCATTTTATCTACACTACAAGTTAATTGGTTGTTTACTGAAATGTGTAGTTTACATCATGCCAGAAGCTGTACTCAGGTAATGAATGCAACTGTATTTTACCCATATATTCATACTTCTCAGGTCTTGCTATTTGGAAGGGGGTTATGTATCCAAAGGTTGAAAACTCGGATATTAATCAGCTGTGGTCCTTAATTTTGTTGAAGGCCTCTGGAGTGATCTTTATATATCAGTCCAAAAGTTCAAATGTTTAATTTTATGAGATGGGCATTAAGACATGGATGCTGGAATGGCTGTATCTAGTGGGTCGAGACAGTGTCTGTTGTGGGCTTCGTATCGAGTCTAGACTATCCGGCTGCTCCAAGGGAGAGTAGTTTCCACAGCACATCTCGTATGTATGTGCTAGCTGCTGTCTGTGCTTATCTAAGTCAGACTCATGAGACAATCACAATCAGTTATGTGTTGTCACAGTAACCATTTTGACCTCCACTCCATCTAGTAAAGATAACGAAGGTAGCTGTTAAAATGTCATACATGGCAGAACTTACCCTTCTGAACACTTGAGAGAAATTTTAAGAAGCTGAACACCTGCAAGTACTTAATTCTCACATTAAGATTTGATTTCTGTAATTACATTGCCACGCTGGTACAGAGAAAAATTGTACCATGTCATGTACCAAACCGCCATAGATGTTCTAAGACCAAATACTTTCCATTCCTGGTCACGCATTTCTCACTAGGTCTTAAAAGTCCATCAGCTACATCCTCTACATTCTACAACCAGGTTACAATCTTCTTCAATTCTGAACCGGAATGAGATTCCTGATCACAGAAAATGCTTCATTGCAACCCCTAACATCAGCCCACTACTGGTTCAAATCTCTTCAGTTGACTAGGCAGCCCCACGTGACCTTTTGATGCACCAACCATGCTTTAAGATGAGCAACATATACTTCACTTCAACCCCATCAGTGAAAGCTTTCTCATCATAGGGCATACTACTTCTGAAACCTTACTTCATTTACTAGTTAATGTGTGACTTTTTTTTTTTTTTTTTTTTTTTTTTTTGTCACGTCTTTCTGGTCATGGATTCAATACCCTTCATGGATGAATGGTTAACATTCTAGCCTCACATTTGGGAAGACGTGGATTTGTATCCCCTTCCGGGCATCCAGATTTGGGTTTTCCATGGTTTCCCCAAATCACTCCAGATGAATGCTGGGATGTTTCCTTGAAAATGCCAGGGCCAAATTCCTTCCCATTTCTTACCTTCAGTCCTTTCCCACCTCTAATGACCTCGACATCAACGGGGCATAAAGCCATGAGCAAAAAGAAAGAAAAAAAACACTACTGTTCATGATGAATGAATCAATGTCATTGACCGAATATCTGTGTCATGCAGTTACTTTTCAAGGACATATCATGGTATCATTGCTTCATTGTTCTCAGCAACTCTGAAATTCTTTTTTTTATTTGTACCACAAAGCCGCCAGGTCTCAGCCTACAATAATCCACCTGACTTCTTTCCTGTACAACACCATTTTGTAACTTCTATGCCTTGCTGAATAATCCAGTTCCAATCATTTACTCTTGTTTCACATTTCTTCGTCATTTAACCCGCACAGTTTTTCCTGTGTTTCATTTTTAACTGCCATTTACCTTCTCATTTGCCACAACTACTATCTTCAGTTCTCTCTGGATTCTCATCTAATACATACCATGATCTGCTGAAAATGAGCTTACAGCTGAAAATTTTATATGTCTATACTATTATAAATCTGTAAACAACAGACCCGGGACCCACACACAAACTATCGCAGCAATTTGGATGGTGTTTTCAAATTTTTAGAGCTAATGGTTCAAATAAATATCTATGAGAATAGCTAATATACTGAATGAAGGAGGAAATATTTAAATACATTTCTAGATCAGTAATTATAATACATGGATCACACTGTAATTGAGATGTTCACTCCTTTCAGGAAAACTGACAATAAAATCAGGTTTGGGTTTTTTTTTTAGGATTATGTTTTGTTTCTTGACTTCGGCTATTTATTTAATATGTTATGTGAAATTTAAAACATTAAAATTAACAGAATATTTGACTCAAATGTATTAAGCATCATCATTAATAATAATTAACTGTAAGCACAGTCACCTTGATTATTAACCTTTTACTGTTCTTTTTATTAAATAACCATCATACCCCTGATTTTGTAATGTTCTAGCTTTTATAATCTTAGAGTTGGAACATATTATGTGCCATTGAGTTTTTGATGACAGCAATAAAATTAAAAAGTAACTAGGAATTCTTAAATCTTACGCTACACCACATTAATTATAAATAAAACTAAATGTGCCGTGCCTTATGCTTTAACAAAACGTATCGGGTGTCATTCTGATCCATTTCAACCTAACCACAAACTTTGTTAATATTTTCTATTTTAGAATTAAAGTTCATATCACATGCACATTATACATTTATTGTATCACTTTCAAATCTTGAACAGTTGGGACTACTTTCATGTGGCTGAAACTGTGACATTAGTAACATGGCGTCATTGAAAGGAAAGGAAATTAAAACAATTCTTTGCTTCACCAATGTTTCAGTTCAAAAATAACATGTCCATTAAAACATTCAATGTTTCGTGATAGAAACTTGACGCACTGGAACTGCTTATATGCCGCTGAAATAATGACATTGGCAGTAGTAAAATAAGAACGACATAAGAAAGAATTGTGCTTTTCATTTGAAATTTGTCACACGTTTCTCAGGTCATACATTTCAAGAAAAAGAGTACACAAAAGCAAAATGAAACTTTACCATAACATTCATGCCTCTCTAAGTTAATATTTGTTAATAGAATAAAATTTATAAAAAATTTCTAGAAAATTCTGTCATAGCAGTGGCGCCACAATTTGATGAACGATTATTGTAAAACTTGACGAAATAAATCGAAAATAAAGAATGAATATATTTTTTTATATCTTTCTTAGTTCTCGAGATATCTTGACTGAAAGATGATGTGGTTAAGCTGATATACAACCTGGACCAGAAGGGAAATTGGCATTGCCATAACTTTTTAATTTGCCACATCTGTTTTTGGAAATATTTTTATTGAAAAAAAGTATATAAAAACAAACGTACCTGAGATGTGACAGAAAAATTATGACACGGCACAGAATTAATAGTACAGAAATATAAAAATCTCTAAAGACATGCCAAAGATAGTATCTACACTCTATAACAATGAATTTAAGAACGCTGGAAAATTTTCAAGGTGCGATCATTCAAATAATTTCCTTGGATGTAGCCTATTTAATAAAGCATATTCGTTGCTTAATAACAAGTATGCACCTAACCATATTTTGAGTTATTTTACATGATTAGTACATAGTTTGTAGTTTTAAGGTTTCTTTGATAGTTTTTGGCTGTAATACACTGGTTGTACCAGAAGAAAAATTTCCATTGGTGCCGCAATTTGGTGATGCAATTTTATATAATTCGATGAGACTTTTCCAGACTTCACTTAGTTCTGGAAATAAAGTGTCACATAGATTGTGTGGTTAGGTTGAAATGTGTCCTGTATCAGTAGAAAAAATTCCATGGTGCTTCAATTTTCCGATGTCTTCTTAAGGCGAGAAATTTTGAGATTTCACTTACTTCTAGATATATCATATGTCAAGGTTTTGTTAATTTGTTAAAATGCGGCCAGGAGCAATAGAAAAATTTCCTTTTTCCCTTTAATTTGACAGTGCATTCTTGTGCAAGAATACGAGACATTTAGTTTTAGAGATACATAACGTCAAAGGCGAATGAAATGCGACCTGGACAAGAAGTAATATTTCCCTTTTTGCCATGAATTTAGGAATATTTTGAATTACAATATTTAGAAACCTAGGTTAGATATCGAAAGATTATGTTCTTTTTATATTTAGCGTGAATAACTTCATTGGTGATGGTTGTTGTTCTGTACTATTATGGTAATTCTGTGCCGCATTGTAAACTTTCTGTCGCATCAGGTCTAGGGTATGTTTCTTTTTACTTTTATATACACTTTTTCTGGAGAAGTATTTATTCATAAACAGGTATGGCAAATTATAAAGCTATGGCACTTCCAATCCTTCTGGTCCAGGTAGCATATCAGCCTAACTAGGTGATATTTCAGCTAACATATCTCGAGGACCAAGCGAGATATCAAGAAATTTTATTCTTTACGTTCAATTTGTTTCATCAAGTTCTATAAGAATCCATAATCAGATTGTGGAATCAAGATAATGATAGGACTACCAATTTCTACATATACCAAAAGACACGCGCAAAGCAGTGGGCAAATGCTAGTGTATATCTCCGTACAGCCTGCGGCACATGCATGTCATGCCCTGCCTGGTGTCTCACGCCTGGCAACAATAAGGCTAACTACCGAAATATTGCATTTCTTGTGTTCATCGCTTTAATGTTCATCTTTCTTGGCCACCTTCATCTGTGGTAGGTGTTGGTTGTCCCTGTTCTTCCTAATATATATATATATGGGAATTACAAAATAGGACAGCAAAATGAGCCACCACTTATATTAGATGATGGTTTCATGGCGTGAACACACATACACAATAACAGGAAAAACAATGTATATTTTGGGTCTTGCTCTTTTGTCAACAGGAGAATATTATGGAGGGTGGGTGACTGTAGAAGACTGTCTCGCAGATTCTGTGAGACAGTCTCCTGCAGCCTAATGTTCTCCTGTTGACAAAGGGCCAATACCTGAAATATACATTTTTTTCCTGTTCTTGTGTTTTTTGTGTGTTCACTCCATGAAACCATCATTTAAGGTAAGTGGTGGTTCATTTTGCTATCATATTTTGTAATGCCTATTTGCTACTTAGCACCTATTATTTTCTGGTTATATATATATATATATATATATATATATAAACCAGCCTTTTTTTATTTTTTCCCAAGAATAATCTGATTGTTCTTAAGCTTCCAGCTTAACCTTTGAAATCCAGGTTAACTTTTAAGGAGAAGGAATTAGCATTGTTAATAAACATATGTACCATTTTATATTCTTCTATTGGCCACATATGTGATGCTTAGGAAGTGGGGTATGTTTTCATTTGCCACAGCATATTGTATAAATTTGTTTGTTTTTATATTTATTTTAAATTTAGGGAATTTCACTAAATATTTATGGATATGTGATGTGTTTAATAAACATGATATAATGCATTAGGCACTGATGACTTAATGCTCCACTGCCAGAGTTTACTGTGTTAATTATTTTTAAGTTTTTGAGAATTGGTGTAAGACTGTCAACCATATACCAGCTATTCAATGCCATCTTTCAGGATGCCATGGCAGGGGCGGCCAGATGTTCTCATTGACCGTTTTGATGTACGAGCCCACTTGGACATTATCCCGGAGTTGCCATCGCGAACTGATCCTCAACCACCAGAAGAGTTATCACGCGAGGAGCGGCTTATCAACTATGAGCGCTATCGTATCATTGTTCAGAATGATTTCCTTGGCAGTAAGTACATCCAAAATTGAAATAACTTTAATTTGTTAATCAGTATGTTGTTGAAAAGTCCACTGTGGAAATCAAATTCTCTTATCACAAAGTTGGATTTAGAATTTCATTGCAAGTCTCAGTCTGCTATTAGATTGCCTTGTGTAACACTCCGAGGTAGCAATGCAAGGGGGAGAAAAATTAGTAGTGGAGAATTTCAAAATACGGTAGATATTTAATACTTGACATCCATCACAGCTCTACACAGTTATTTTGCTTCCTCGCATATCTTGCAACAGAATTTAGTAAAGAGAGATGAACAGTGTAAGATCCTATTGGTGCATGCCAAAGATTGAGATTTGGGCAGGTAGAATATTTCAGTATGTCGAGTGAATGGTGTGTTAATACAGTGAAGTCTTCACCGGTTTTGTAGCATGATGGGTCATAAAAAGACGAGCCCAAAAAGACTACTTTGGATTTCAGCATGCCATTACAAAATATTGGTAGGCTATTATAATCCAGAATAACAATGCTGTTCAGTTTATGTAGCAGTAGTTAAAACACCGGCACCATTTAATAATGGCATTTCATTGAAACATCATAGTTTCAGTCTAAGATATCTCACATTTCTCTTACCCTTATACCATTTGTACATTTCAACATTTATCTGAAAATAATAGCAGGAGCAAGTTGAAAGTAGTATTTTTCTTGCACAAGTTAGATTACAGACTTTCATACCCTAAAGATTTGAGTTTTGTTTTGTACTACCTTTATATGGGTTTGCACTACTTTCTTCTTTACTGAATAATCATTAGTTAAGTTGGAAAAGATGTGTCAGGTTCTGGAAATTTAAGCGGATTGTTGTCTGGTTAATAGCAGAGTGTTAGTTTTTGAAGCAGTGCTTCAAGTAATATTTATATACCACTCACACTTATTTTTTTTTTTTTTCAGTTTCTTATTATCAGTACTGGCAGATAATTGTTTACCATGTTCATTCATGTCCTCTAATGAGCTGGTATCTCAGGTATCCTGATGGGTAGGAGGTCAAGAATTTCCCCCTGAAAAATATTCTCTTCCCTTTTTTTCAGTTGATGAGGAGAAATTCCTGCACCAGCTGTACTTGGAAGAGCAGTTTGGTCCCGTTATTAGACCCGGTGAAGATTCGACTCCACCTCCAAGTGAAAAGGATGGCAAGAAGCGACGTGACAAGGGGGCCGCTATACCCTACTCTTACGACGGAACACCCACACAGGTCCCCGCTCCCGTCCTGCCGCCACAGGACACAGCAGGGACGTCACAGCCCGCTGACGCCGAAAAGGCAGAGGAGGAGGAGGAAGACGAGGACAGTGACATAGACTTCGGTGAGTGTGTCTGTTCTACGTACTATAGAACTTTGATACAAATTCATGTTTGTTTCCTATGTGAATTCCACATATTTAATGGGTCATATTTTGTCCCCCATTTGCCACTGCTAAAGTTTTCAATGCACAACCAGCTCTTTTGCCAAATTGGCAACATTCGTAATCAGTGTGAAAGTTAGAAATACAGTATTATAGTGCTTCAGATTGATTCACATTAAGCATCAAAAGAGAGAGAAGATTAAATTTTTATATTCTACACTAGCTACTGTCTGCAACTTAATTTATGTGGAATGATAATGAACGGATTTAAGTAATTCTGTCCCAGTTAACATACATTCAGTGAGAATTTTTTTTTTTTTTTTAATTTAATTCCTTTGAATAATATGATGCCACTAGTTCATGTGTAAATCATGTTCAGCAAAAAATGTTTACTAAGTTGTGAACACTTCTATCCTAAATTTCTTTCTTTGCCAACATCAGATCAAAATGAAATATACTCTATTTTACCTTTAGCACTATGGGCAGCATATTAATTGAAACCCTGTCAAAATTCAACCAGTAGTTTTTTTGTGTGATTTTTGTTCATCCTAACTTGCAGAGACACCGAAATTAGAAAATAAGTTGATTGCTTCTCTGTAGATTAGCAATAGCTAATTTTTTAAAAAACATTAACTGTACAGCCTTTTTGCCAGTTTTATTCCCTTGTTAGAGGTACTAAGGACATAAAACCAGTTGCATGATTAGACAGACAGCTTAGTGTGAATCGTGAGAACGACGAAACTTGAATCCACTCCCTGGCTATAACCAGACTTGGAACATTTAACGCTAAGGGAGGAATGTTTGTGTTGCATCTGACTGCTAAACGTGTTACTTGTATTCTATGTGATAAGAGCACATTTGTTTGTGAAATGTGCAGTTTATGAGGTGGAGATTGGTGATCATACGAGCATTCACTTAGATGGTTCAGGAAACTGTCTAAAAACTACAGTCAGGATGGTCATTACACAGGAACCGAGATTCGAATCAGGCCTTATTGTACCTCCCCATCCAATGTAGTTGCATCTTAACATGCCCAGCCACAATGACAGGTTACAATTTTAATATATATGACACGAAAATAAAGTTGGGTTTTATACAAATTTATGTATTTTTTCCTGAATTCACAACAAATCAATTGAATCTGCAAGACTGTTTCGTACCAAACATGTTAATAAGAATTTCCTATTTATAATTTTTCCATTTCTCCTGATCAATTTTAATTTCTTCGTCTGGTTCATAATTGGTAAACTAACAAGGAATCATTTTTTAAAAAGAAAGATCACCTTAATCAGATAATCAATTTCACGAATTGTGTTTCCTGATGGCATCCCAGTGAAGCATAAAACCAAATAGTGATTTTTAATATCTGAAGTGAAAAATTTTGCTGGAACTTAATGGAAACTTAATGTTTAGTATGGGTTAAGAATGTGTGGTAGACTTACTAATATTATGTGTGATTATATTAACTGAGTTTGGCTTAAATTTAAGGGGGGGGGGGAAAATGTATTAGAGTGTTAATTTGACAAACACTGCTGTTGCAACTTGTTTCCTTCATTGTGGCTGGCCAGGGTTGTAAACAGAAGCTCCAGGTTTTTACAAAGCCAAATAGTGATCATAGCTACACATAAAGCAAGTGAGGAACTTATGATTATCCCAACGTATACACACAGTAATGACATTTATTTCGGATCTTTAGTTGGTTTTCTTTTTATATAATCATTTGGTTTGGGGAGACAAGTGCACTATATTTGTATTTTGTCCTATGCTCTTGTCCATTAACCAAATGTATGCTTTGTAACTAAAAATTCAATTCCTTGATTTTGATGTGTTTTCAATTGCAGGTCAGTCATTCTTTAACTAGTTTTTTGTTATGTCGCAGACTTGTGTGTGGACGTTAGCCAGGTCGGACCCCAACAAGCGCACGAGCTGAACCTGTGTGGAGCCGCGTACGGTATGAATGGCAACGACTTCTTCACGTTTTTGAACCAGGACATCGAGGAGAAGGAGTCGCTGAGATTGGCACGTGAGCAAGAGGAGGAAAAGGCCATGTACTCGGTAAGCGACTGCTTTGGTCGAGTGTGCCCTCCGCTGAGTTCCGGGGGGTGAGCATGTGCTCTTGTGCTTGTTAACTGACAGAACTGCGGTCGACAGAGTGGAAGCAGTGCTTAACAGTTCTATAGTGCAATTTTTTCTACACTCAAGAAAGATTACCCACCAAGTGTGAATTATAATATAAGCACAATTGTAAATGATTTGTAGGCAAGGGGGTTGAAAGTAAAAATGGTCTTTCATGTGCTTGTATTGTTGGGTAACTGTTGAAATTACATGAGGCTGAAACTAAAATATACACTGAAGACCTTATTAAATGAACTGATGAAAAATATAAAAGCATTTTAGAAGGACAAACTGTCTTAAAAATGTTTTAAAAAAATTGACTTTTCCTGTAGACTGTTTCACTTTTACAATTCAAAGATTACTTTTGTTCCTCCAACTGATTTACCTTTATAGACAACAGAGTATGAGAAATACAGAAGCCAGCTGTGAATGTAAATTGGCTGTTTTATTGTAATAATGTTGCCCCTGCTCAGAACATCAGCAGTATTAATAATTGTTTACAACATGAACATACCAGAATTATTTGAAATTGTGGAAGAGAGTTGTGTACAATGCTGTAAGTGATGAAGTGTGCAGATATCTCGCTGAGAAGAGGCTAGGAGGCAGATCAGATCTGAAAAGGAGCTGAGTAAGTATTACAGTTCTTGAACACACATCGGTATAAAAATGAAGGAAGTTTTGAAGAAAATGCGTCTTTAATAATTCAGGCAGTTTCCATTTCATAGGTACCCAACAGACAGTATTTTGTAGTCATTTAAAATCTGTGTGTGTATTCAAGAATTTACAATTTAAAAGTTCTTTTTTATTATATTTCTACAGCAGTAATTGATTTTAAACACAATTTTACAATAATTCTATAAAGATCTATCAGTTTGATCCGTCCTTTGCAGAAATGTGAGTAGCAATAAGTAATGCAGGACTCGAGAAAAATTACGAAATCTGAATTTATTTCTTATTGTTGTATAAGTATTTTTCTTTTTTAAAAGTGTTTATTTTAATGGTACAGTTTTAAATATTTTGTGATTTTCTCATCCAACTTTTCAGTTAAACTGTTTAATAGTATTATTTTCATTGTTACAGGATGCTAGAGTTTTGGAGAAATATTCAGTAAAAATATAGTGTGTGAAACGTGCTACAATAAAGATAAAAGTGAAAAAAGAGCACAGTTAAACAACTTTTTTTTTTTAACACTGTAATAAGTGCTTTTTATGAGTTACATCAAAGATTTGTTAATTGCATTCCCATCATATGTAGCAGAAAGAGTGTTTTGCATAGTCAGCTGTTTATTAGCTAAGGAAAGAAATAGATCATAAATTGTGGAACACAGGGATTTAATACTGCAAATGTTAGATAAGGCATCAAATATCAAAAAATTAATGTCATTACAACAAACTTGGCTCCCTAATAATATTTTTTTCATGATATGTATTTGTTGATCAAACTGGGAATAGTGTACAAATATTGTTAATATCTTTTAATACAGTAATCTTAGAAACCTTCGTTTTACTATATATGATATTGTACACTTCACCCAAGAGGGGTGACATTGAGTAACTGTTCCAAAAAGTGGGTTACAACCCAAAAATTAGTAGCTAACTGTCCATGAAATAATTTTTCCATTTCCAAAATCCAATAAAAAAAATGTACTGCAGAAAGATCATTTTGTAATTTAACACTTATAGAGGACACACACATCATCATTGCCCTTCACAAACATATAGATGAAATCTATTATGTCTGTTTAGTTTTACTTACCTTCTAGAGCCCTGTTCAAGAATCTCAGTAGCTTTAAATCTTCTCCTTTCAATGAGGACCATTTTACAAAAAAAAAAAAAAAACGTAACTCAGTCCAGTATAATTTTTTAGTCTATAGAGGACACACATACAAACATTGCCTTATATGTATACAGATTAGATGTACCTTTGAAATACGAAACTTTTTGTTGTGACACCTGACGTTTGCATTCAACAAATTCTCCTTGAGTGAGGTCCCCCCCCCCCCCCCCCCCCCCCGTCTTCCTCTTCTTCTGTTCAGATTGGGGATTTCAATGACTTTAAACCTTCTCCAGACAATTTGGACCATTTTGTGAAAAAATGCATGCAAATCAGTAGTTTTTTAGTCTTTAGAGGAGGACACATACATGAATAGTGCCTTTTATTTATATATATATATATATATAGAGAAGAGAGGTTGGTGTTTTTTTCTGAAAGGGGGTGATAAGGTAATTATTTTGTTTTTTTCAAAAAGGGGGCTGAGAGCAATTTGTTTTTTGAAAAGGGGGCGGTAGACCAAAAAAGATTATGAATATATGGGTCTATCTTTCTGTATTAATATCTCATTATAACAATTTTTCCTGTAACATTATTGCTGAGTATATGTAACTACATAGATTGATTACAATACTAAATATCACTTTCTTTGTTCCTTTGAACCTTATATTGCCAATCTAATTGAAATTGTGCATTGGACAATAAAGAATGCCAGTCTGTCAATAATATTTCTCATGGATAAGAGCTTGCTAAAGTTCTAGGTGTGAGAAAGATTTGCTCTGTTACAGGGAAGAAAATCTCGCCGTGAAAGGAGAGCATTCAGAGAAAGACGTCTTCAGGGCAGGAAAATCAGTCCGCCAAGGTAACAACTTGAAGTATTAACATAGCTCTGGGACGAGGAAAGAATCAAAAACCCAGCGCAAACTACAAACTCTTCTCATTTATTTTTAAAAATTTCCTTTGATTTTTATCATTGTTACTTGTGTAGTATTATCGATTCATATTTCCTGATGGTCCTCAAGTTACAGAAGAGTGGTTATCTGAACTTTCATTTTGTATAACAATTTGTATTACCTGCTGATGTGTAAGTAATTCAAAACTCCTCAGCTACTTGACATTAAAAAATTAGCTGCCTATGATTGTTTTTGGCTTTGATTTTCTGCTAATTTGCAAATATAAATCTTTTTTTTTTATTTCCATCTATTTTCTGTAAGCATGATGTTACTTCTAAAGTCCTATTTCAGAATAATTTCGAAAGGAATGTAGTAAAGCTGCATACTTCAAAATATTAATGTCATAGCATGATGCTAGTTATATAACGCTAATTCATGTGATAGGTCTGGATGTGTACACATCTTTCCCCCTGCCATATTTCTCGCCTCTTATTTGAGTAAGTTTACTAACTGAAATATTGTAAAGTGTTGTGGATTTTTTTTCGTTTCTCTGGCCCTCCTGCCCTCTGTCAAAGTTATGGTTATTTTTCATACCCCGTCTTATTTTTATGAGACCAGCTGTTATAGCAATATTAATTACAATACCATTCATAATCTCTGTCATAAAATTCTATTTCCTTCTGTGTCATACTGTTTTATTACAGTTGGAAATGTGAATGAATCTTAATGTCATTAGTATTGCCAAATATTTTAGGTTTTGACATTATTGTTTAAAAACTGACACTTAACAAATTTGACTACGTTAAATAAAATATCAGTCAACCCTTAAAAAAATACTGACCCTTATTTTCTTCAGTTGTATACTTTGTCTTCGGTATTTTTTGTTTCCAAAGAGAGGAAAAATTGTTATCTCATAACGGTATGAGGTTTTTGTTTGTTTGTTTGGGAAGAATAACTTTAATGTAATTGTCATCCTTGGTGAGGAGAAATTGTGATCTTATGATAAAATTTCCTATCTAGTAGCATTTTTAAAAAAAATTAATACAAATTGTTAATTTTGTGCTATTTTTAAATTAATGACAAGCCTGACATGTTATCTTACTTTACACGATTTCAAATGCGTAGTTAATTTCTGACGAGTAAGTTTTTAATGGACAAATGGTTTCTTCAAATGTTTATTCTAGATTCATAAAGGTTTATAAGATTTGATAATATATGTAGATATTGCACTAGAAATGAAGACACTATCATTCATTTTATCACAATTTAAATATTCTCAATTCATACCTATATTTGCTAATTAGAGCTTTTTTCTTATGATATCAGTTTTATTTTAATTGAAAGATTGCAAGACACAGCACTTTGCCTTGTTTTATTTAATTTTTTTTAAGTTACAGAGAAGGATGCTTCTGTATTTCATTAATTTGAAGATTACGCTTTAATTTTATCGACAGCTATGCTGCCCGGACCAGTCCGACGTACGACCCGTACCGGATCTCGACATCCAAGTCCCGCTCCCGTTCCCGTTCTCCGGTGAACGCGGGCCAGATAACTTACATCACCTGCTTTGGTGGTGAGGAAGAGGAAGAGCACCCCGGTGTCGGAGTCCACTTGCCTGGGCCCTCCAACTTGAGGAGCGACAGTTCTCACCACTACGGACAACACGGTGCCCCTTCGGTCGGGTCAGCTGCCAGTTCCACCGCCAGCAGTCAGCTCGGAAACAGTCGGCGAAACCGGTCGGTATGCCAGCTGAGCCCACCTCTCACTCTGCATGAGATGCACAGGGGTCAGACTAGCAGTCTTGGAAGCATGTAAAACATTGTGATATGTCAAGCTGAGTTCTAACTGCTTTGGTCATACTTTCATGTTGTCGCTTACCATCTAGGTTTCTCCTGATTATATTTTTGAATGGTTATGGGAGAGATGTAAAGAGCCTCAGATTTCAGATCCTGTGAGATTAATTCTGTTGCATAGCTTGCTTGACCAATCAGACTGATTGTGGAAGATTATAGATATAAAAATCTTATACCACTCCTCAACAGGGTAACTTTATTGCACACCCTACCACAAACTGCCATTAAAAATAAATACTTTCTAAACAAACGGGATCAGTGTTGTTGAGTTAAATGTGAATTTAAAAAAAAAAAAAAAAAAGTGTTTTTGTATTTCATGTAGCACACCTAATTTAAATCTGTGCAAAACAATATCAATGATAATGAGACAGATAGGCTCCATGGTCAATACGGAAGTGCTATCTTCGTACATCCAGATGTACAGGTAATGTTCATCGCTTTAGGGAAGAAAATGACATTGAAATTCTCACTTTAGAAAAGACGAACTGCACCATTTTGTCCCTTATAAATGACCTGATGCCGAATAAACATACAGATAGTGATAGATCAGTGATTTCAAGTCATAGCAATGTTTTGATGTATGACCATGAAGATGTAAATGGGCTGAAACTAATCACCTTACTTGAATCCATGATGCAAAGCTACCTGCTACTGCATCATTCAGCAGTGGTTGGTGGAGGCATAGTTTGATATTTAGTAGTAGCAGTATGTGTTAAATCTGTCTGTTCCCCAGTACCTAATTCACAGCATACACCAATCATGTTTCAGATATATGCTACATTTTGACATGAGGAAGTACGTTTCTGTACAAATTACAGCTTCAAAAAGTCAAATTGGCCAGGATTTTCAGAATTGTTGGATGCTGAAGTACTTTCTCTAGACTCAACACCAGAATGCTATAACATCTTCACCATGACTGTAAATAGATGTTCCAGAATGTCCTCCAGTATTGTCAGACATCTTACATTTCCGGTCTCAACAGATCAAGCTGCTCTACTCGTGGAATACAATCATTTTTTTAAAGAAGGTTCTTTTAGTGAAGCAATGAAGGAAGCAGTAAACAATCCCATTTCCACTATAGGAGAGACAAAAAGGAATCAAAGGATTAAAGCTATTGAAGATTTGGATTTTTCAATAGATGGCCATAAAGCATGGAAACTTCTGAAGCATCTAAACAGTGATCCAGCTAAGACCACTGAAAATCATAATATAACTGGTAAACAAATAACAAACCAACTGCTAGTAAATGGCAAAGCTACCCACAAATCCAAATTGGAAAAAAAAAAAATACCAAGAAGAAAGTAACTACTTCACAACACCATTCAGCATGGAAGAATTAGAAAAGGCTATCAAACATAATGAAATTGGAAAATCAGAAGGCTTGGATGATATAAAAAGTGCAAGACAATGAGCATAACTAACAAAAAGAATCCGATTGTTCAGAAATACGAGTTAAACAATACAGTTATTGATATGGTCGATTCTATTAAATATTTGGGAGTAACAGTACAAAGGAACATGAAATGGGACATACACATTAATTCTTTAGTAGGTAGAGCAAATTCTAGGCTGCGATTCATAGGTAGAATCTTGAAAAATTGTAATGAACAAACAAAGGAGATAGCGTACAAATCTCTTGTGCGTCCACATTTGGACTATTGTTGTGCCATTTGGGACCCGTTTCGTAAGGGATTGATCGAAAGTATAGAGAAAGTACAGAGAAGAGCCGCTCGATTCGTGACCGCTTGCTACAGTCCTTATGAAAGCGTCACAGAACTGATTAGTAGATTAGGTTGGGAGTCTCTGGTAGATAGACGACACACGTTTCGTTTAAACTTATTGGAAAACATGCGTACTCCAACTTTCACTCATGAGTGTAGTGAAATACTTCTTCTACCAACCTATTTGAGTCGGAAGGACAGGAAGGATAAAATTAGAGAAATAAGGTGCCGGACTGATTCTTATATGAATTCTTTTTTCCCTCGTACCATTAGGGATTGGAATGCACAGCAAAGAGATTAGCTTTGGTGCTGAGCACCCTCTGCCACCCACAATTTTGTGAATTGCAGAGTATATATGTAGATGTAGATATTATGAGAGAGCTAATTAAGCTCTTCGGTCTAACAACAAAGAAATGGACCCTTCAACTCTTTTAACAACTGTATAAGAAGATGTCAAATCCTGAGGATACGGCAGAAAGCCAAGCGATTGCCCTACTTAAACATGGCAAAGAAGGAAACAACCTACTGAATTGTAGACCAGTTGCGCTTTTACATCACCTTTACAAATTGCTTGAAAGAATGCTCTTAAACTGCCTCTTGTGTGTTTATTCCACCCTTTTAAAAGCTACGCATGACAACTACTAAATCCCAAACAGTTTATAGCAGATCGATTTGATACTTGCAATCTGGCAGGAGTGGTATTTGTTGATTTATCAGCAGAATATAACACCATCAGCTATTACTAGTCAAGTTGTATAATCTGACCTGGAATTTCATTCTTAGTAAGTTCATCACTACTCTTATGCAGAATTGCAGAGTCTTCTTTAACTTCTGAGGTGTAGCCGTTGGAAGTTAGATGTATGTCCTACCCCAAAGAAGTGTGCTAGCCCCAGTTCTGCTTTTATATATATATACGTACCAGTGATGAGCTTATTGCCCCAGCAGGTGTTCCCTGTATGCTGATGATCTTGCTCTCACCATAGAGACAGTAGAGAGCACCTTCTTTAATGCTATTGAATATGAGTCAACATACTATAGTACAAACCAGCAGTTGAATGCCATTGTTACTGTTACAACATAAAATCAAAATTGTCCAGCAATAAATATTTGTACACCTATCTTTAATAGTTATTTGATGGCTGATATATTCTTCCTGGTATTGAAGATCATTCGTGTGACCCTCTCTTTGTGGCATTTACAGAAGAGGAATGAATGTTAGGCAGCTTATAATAAGTTTTATGTTTATTACTTCTATGTTGAAAATGTCTTAATGGTTAATGGCAGAAATACAAATAATGAAAGATTTTAACTAGTTTTTATTTCTTCTAATCAGTTTTTAGTTATAATAGCTGTCCTGTTTATTCCTTTTATAATAAAGTTTGCTCCGTTATTCAGAATTTAAGTATCACCATTAACTGCTGAAGTTTGATACAGGCTCCATGTTTGTAAATATTTTGGTGATAGTAATTTCATACTCTTATCAATGAAAACATTGAAAACTGCCAGAAAATTATTCAAATATTGCTTGATTTCAGGTACTATGTGATTGTAATGGCATAGCTTATTAGAAATATGCTTCTCAAGATTTAAATAGATGGTTAAGTTACTGAGAATGAGTTTGATGAAATACTTTCAAAATTTTCTATTAATATTGAGATAGTTAATTCAGCTATAATTAAAATATATAGTTTAATGGATTAAAGTTTTGACTTGATTAAACTTCTCGAATGATGTAGAAGTTTCTTGAAGGTTATGGCAATCATTAGTTAAAAGAAAACTTGACTGACCAAGCATAGTCATGCTTGTTGATTTAATTGAACTCTGACCATCGATGGAGAAAATATTCAGTATGGCTTCGTAGACACAACATTACCTAAAGAGGACAAGAAATAATTAGTTTTGATTTAACTGTGAATAATGTAGGAATGTATTCAAGTTACACTTAAAAGTGTTCAGAGGTGGTTGTTAGAGACATAACATTGAACAGGACAGAACAGTGTGGACAAGCTTCATGTGAACAGTTTAGCTTCTAAATTATTGTTTTCCATTAAAAGCAAACAGGGGAACCTGCATCTTAGGATATGAAATGCCTTAACTAACATGTTAGCAGTGTAAATGGCTGTTGGTAACAATTGATATTTCAAAGAACAATTAGTGTGTAAATGTTACTTAACTATTTCCTGACAAAACAAGACAACACAGAGCTATTCCGAGGCTTAATTAAAAAATTATTGTATAGGTGCTCGTCTTAAAAAAGCTTCTTTAAACATTTATCACTTTTTATGAATATTAAGATTTTACTACACGTTTTGGACATTGGCTGTGGCGGAAAGTTTGATTGAGAGATTGTCATTGGTATGACACTTTGAATACTTTCTGATACATTACTAATAGGTTTCTTACTACAGGTCTCGGTCACCACGGTCATCCTCAAGTTGGCGCAGGCGACGAGATCGCTCACCTTCCTCCAGCATGCGTCGCAGATCAGGAACATCACCCAGTCACCGGCACAGGTATACTTTATTTAATCAACTTTGTACTTGGAAAAGAATGTCAACCAACACGTTATCAAAAGTAACTGTAGCTGTAGTGTTAGTGGCTTAAAACAAAGTATTATGTTCTAATTGATGGTTGATTTGCTTTAATGTTGGTGGCTGAACAAGATTATTTACTTCAACTATACCCTTTTGAAATTCGAATGGCAAACCTGAATAATAGATACCACAAAGTATGTATAACCATGGAACAGTACCTTCAACTCGACTAAGGGTTCTACATAACCAACTTACCAATTGTTATCTGTTGACGAGCAGGAATTAGATGCCTGTGACATATTGAAAGTACATTAGATTTTGACAAGTTGTGTTTACGGTTATAATTTAGTGGCACAATTTGGGTTTTCTTCCTTATTTTAAACATCAGCAAGACTTCCTTTTTATCGTTTTAATGTAGAATAATCTCTCTGGTCAGATGAATAATCTATTATTTTTTATTTTATTTTATTGTATAGCCCACTAAGGAGCAGGTGGAACCATTAATTTGCATTGTCCTCCTTATTCTTGCTGTTCTTCTTATCTTCCCAAAAACTCCTCATCCTTTCGCTGTGGTCTTGACGTCTCTTGTGGCCATGCATTTCTGTGTTTCAGATTTTTAGCTGTTGGTATCTTAGGGGAAAATTTATGTGAAGTGATTGTCTATATATACTGCATGTAGATGTCATAGGCTAACTTCTGCTAGGTCCTACTGGGTTTATATAAACCAGCGTGCTTTGGTTTGTGGGGGTCCGTAGATGACATGGAAAATTTTCTTGGTCAGTCGTGAGTCATCCATTCGTGCTATATGTCCATAGAATTTCATGCGTCTTTTCCGTGCAAGTGAGGTGAATCGTTCGGTCAGTGAATACAGTTCTTCTGAGCTTTTGCGCATCCAGATGCCATCTTGGATCTTGGGGCTGAATATTTTTCTCAGTATCTGTCTTTCTATTTTTTCGATTCCTTTGACATTTACCATTAATGATGATGTGTCCGTCATGTACAGTACTCCTGGAAGAACGACGGCGTGGTAGTGATGGAGTTTGGCTTTGGTGGAAAGTGATTTCTTATTGTAAGCATTCCAAGTAATTGCATATGCTTTTTGCAGTTTTTCAGTGCGGGTTTTGTGGGCTTCTTTCTCATTTCCAGTATTCCCAATAATTTCTCCTTAGTACTTAAAGTTTGACAGTGACATATTTAATCATGAGTGACTTCAGGTTTGTGCTTTTGGAGTCCATATATTATATTTGGAGGCCAGTTAGTTGTTTTATCATGTGCTCCATATTAACGTAGTATATTGAACAGCATATAGTGCGGTCAATCGAATAATATGCTTTATTAAAGTCTACAAAAGTTACCACTGTGCGAGTTGACTTATAATGTTGGAGTATCATTTATAGGTGTGGTCAGAATCCTGCTTGGTATTCACCAATCTTATATTCTGTCTGCTTCTCCAACCTTGACTGGAGGGCACAAGAAAGTACTTTGTAGGCAATTGGCAGAAGTGAAATCCCTCGGAAATTGTTTGGATATGTCCTTTCTCTTTTTTATGAGGCGGTGAATTAAGCAATTTTCCAGTCTGCAGGTATGACTTCGGTCTTCCATACATTTGAAATAATAGCGTGCAGCCGGTCAGTCAGTAGTTCGCCCTCGATCTTGAGCATCTCACCTATTACTCCATCTTCCTCTGGTGCTTTGTTATTTTTCAACTGAAGTATGATGTTTCGGATCTCACCCAGTGTTGGTGGAGCTGAATCGTGGTTTGGGGAGGGTATCTCAAAATGGAGTTTCTCTGTAGGTGGTTCACAGTTGTATAGCTTCTCGAAGAACTGCTTCACAACTGCTTTTTTGTTGATTTTAAGCATACCATCAGGTCGACGGAAGCAAAGACTTGGAGGCTTAAAAGTAGACAGTTCTTCCCGGAAAGTTATGAAAAATTTCTTGTGTTGTTTCTTTTGAAGTCATTGTCGATTTCCTCTAATCTTTTGATGTGGTACATATGTTTGACTCATCTGATTATTTTAGATGTTCTTTTGTTTCCTAAAAAAAATCTGCCAATTACTTGGTGTTCGGTGGCTATGTCAGTTGTTCCAGGCGTTCATAGTTGAATCCAGGGCTTTATCGCACTCTGATGTCCACCATCTGTTTTTCTGTCTCCATGGAGGCTGACCCAGATTTCCTTGCTGATTCTTGAATGGTATCAAGAAGTTCATTCCATGTCTGTGTGTTTGTCTGCAGCGATTGTGCTAGTTCCTGTGCATGTTCTTGTAAGTATTCTGGATCAGTGGGTGGGTTTTTGGGCTATTTATATCGTTTTCGATTGGGTCTGAAACGAACTTGTGAAAGGCAGTGGTCTGACTCTACATAACCCTTTTGTACTCTCATATTCTTAATTTCTGGAGAGAAGTTTCTGGTAATAGCTACATGATCAATCTGGTATTCACCTATGTGGTTGATTGGTGATTTCCAAGTGGCACCTTCCGAGGGGGCTTCTTAAAGTGTGTGGACATTAACTGGAGATTGGCCATTTCACAGGTGTTTATTAGGCACCGTCCGTTGGCATTTGTCTTTCTGTGCACTGAAAAATCCCGATTATACTTCTGTATTCCCTTTCTCTGCCAATTTGTGCTTTAAAGTCTCCGAGGAGGATCTTGACATGGTGTTGAAGGATTTTGGCAAGTACTCTTTCTATTTGTGACCAGAACTTTTCGATTTCATTTTGTCGGGTTAATTGTTGACTGGAGCATATGCATTCACCAGTGTGTAGGCCTTGTTTGCACATTTTACTGTGAGCAGAGAGGGATGTTCCAAGGGTTTCGAGAAGTCTTCAACTGAGTTCTGGATACTCTTTATGTACTAGAAAAGCAGTTCCAAATGCTCATAATTTACTATTAGGTAATTTAACTGCCGGTTTTCCCGTATAGATGTGATATCCACCTGAGTCAAAATGATTGGAATCACATAATCTTGTTTCTTGTACTCAAGTATACGGATCATTATCCTGTCATAGGTATCTGTCAGTACCTTTAGTTTCCCTGTTTTGGTTAATGTCTGTATGTTAAGTGTACTAATAAACTGTACTCTTTTGGGTTTGAAGAGGTTGGGGAAGCTCTGACCCTTCCCTGCATGATGTCCTGGTCCCCCGGAATCGGAATGAGCGCCGTCATTGTCTAGGTCTTAGGCGGGTAGCTCTTTTGCTTGTGTTTCCATCATGCTAAATTATGGTTGATTTTTGCTGGTGGGCATGAAAACGCCCAGGGCGAATGAATCGCTTTATCAAATCACTCTCATCGTACAGATTGTTAGTTGGTACGGGCAGCTGGTGTCTTGCTGTGGTGTGTTTGGTACGCGAGAGCTATTTTATTTGGCTCAAGTCTGCTGGTAGACCAGTGAGGACCCCCCCTATCCTGGGATGTGCCATGTGGAAGTATCACCTCTCCCCCTGCTACAACAGTGTAGTAGGTTCGTGGAATCAATGATTATTTCTTTTAGTTTGGTCATATATTGCCACCTTAATAGTTTCTTCTAGTTAAGAATAGAATTTAATTTATAAAATCAGTTGGCGAGACAGTAATAACCAACATTAGTCTTCAACATTTTTCATATTTAAAAAAAAAAAAAAAAATATCCTCAAAAAGAAAAAGACATGTGTATTCAAGGTTTTACTTTCTTTTCAGATCACATTCTCGAGAAAGAGACCGCAGCAAAAGAACCCGTTCACCTCATGGTGACCAGAGATACAGGTTGGTTCTTAACTTTGTTGTTTTAATATTAAACAGGAGAGGGCAGAATAATAAGTGTATCATTTTCCACTCATTCAAAATTGGATGTTTAGCATAAGCAAATGCAGTTTGGCTCTATGAGCAGACACTCCTGAAAGATTGCAGGCAGTTCACAATATCTTATTATTAAAATGAAAACTGCACCAAATCATCAACACTGTATCAAGCAACTGCTGCTAATCTAGTGGCATTACAGTTGCAATTCATATTTTTTTTTTTTTTTTTTTGCTGTGTTATTCAGTGATGATAGTCTGAAATTGTCAAGGCACATAATTTTTCTTGACTCATGTAAAGCAATAAGTGAAAAAATGCTTATGTACTTGGCAGATTCTCTTACGATAGAATTATGGCTGTGTGTTCATTGTTGACACTACTAAGTACAGAGAAAAAATACTGTGGTAATCCGTAGGTCACGCCGAATTCGTCAAAGTTCAAGCAGTGACCGTTCCTTGCCTCCGTCAAGCAAACATCAATCTTCTAGTAACAACGGTGGACAGCAACAACCTGGTCCTCAAGCACAGCAGTTGGTTGTTAACAACACTGCTCCTTCAACTGGGCCAGTCGAACAACCTCGGCCAGCTTCGCCTCCCAAGCTTCCCCCTCCACCTATTCGCAGGTAAGTACTGAGCACAGGGGCAACAGTTACAGTGCCACAAAAAAAAAATTCTCATATTTTCAAATTTTTTATAGTTTTGCTAACCAGATCTAAGTATTGGTTTATTTTTAAATGAACAGAGTTTCCTGTTCCTCTGATTATTGGCATATTACTGGTTACATACTCGGAAATGTAAGTAGTATTACAATAAAAAGAAATACTTGGAAAATAGCAATTAATACTTTTATCCTCCCTAAAATTAAATTTGTGTTTCTTGGTCTCTGATAACACAGCTATTGAGAAACAAAAATAATAGATTCTATCAGTGCATATTACAAAATTTTCAATTTCCTTATTGTGATACGTAGGAAAGAAAGGACACTTCTTAACAATCAGGCTAGAGACGAAGGCCATCTTTTATCATAGAAAAGTTGTGATGGGCTGGAAAAATAGACTGTTGCATACATGAAAAAAGTAAAAAAAAAAAAAATGAGCAGCTCTCTTCTTAAGCAGGGATGTATTGCTGGAATATTTCTTCAAAATAATGTAGCCAAATTCCTTCACCTATCCTCAATTCTCACTCAGTACTAATGTCTTACACTTCAATGAACTGTTAAACACTAATTTAAAAACGGATGTACTGACTGCGCATGGAGGCAGGATGTATGTGCACTGGGCAGAAATACCTTGTCAGCTGCAACCGTACATGAATAGTCAGTTATATCAAATTGGAGAAAGGTTTAAAGGTTAAATGTTACATTTATAAAGAAAATAACAACAAAGTGAAGGTATGGGTGATGGCGTGTGTAAGATTATGGGCCTTGTTCATTATATGCAAAAAGAAAGATGGAAGAGAGAGATTGAAGAGGCTTGTGGTGAGACATTATTAGATCAGTCAACATGCATAAGGAATGACCGCAATTGTGGTACAAGTAGTACATTATACCTTATCCATGGTCAAGTAACTAAAATAACTGGTGGTGGTGATGGGGAAACCTGTAAGTGGGTGTGAATGAATCTAGAGTGGTGAACCGTGTTATGATTTCTGAACATAACTAACCTGCATGCCCAACTCATTGAGCTAAACAGCATCACATTATTGTCACCAAGTCACCCTGCTTATCGTAACAGGCTGTCTAAACTTTAGACCAGGATATGTCTGGAGTTCGAAATGCATTGGTATACCAATTTGTAAAGTCCGTAAAAATGCTCCAGCTGATTTTGTATTTATAGCTTTGTAGCCATAATACCACTTTTTGTTTATGATTGTAAAGCTCATTTTGTGATTTATCTTAGTTCTGATACTGTTTACAATAAAACTCAATTTTGACACCTAATACTTCCGAATACCTTCTTTGTTGATGTGGGCTTAAGTTTAGATTATTAGAGTGGAACTTCCTACCCATAACTTTTAATATCCCTTGTCAATTATCAGTACCAAAGCAGGAGGTTCTCATGAATCCTTCTACATACTTAATTACTCACTGGAGTTTGAGGCTTGGAGGTTGTGATGATACAAATAGAAACCAAGTGAACAAAATTCTTTATTTATGTGTATCATGCTATAGGCGCATGATACACAGTGCATTCCAGGCATACTTTTCCTTTTAGGGATGGGATATAATGTAATATTTGCCACAGCTTCTGTCCATCCTTTTCACATGTTCAAAAAAATTTCCTTGTACTGCTGGATAAGTCTGTATACAGGCGTTACTTTTAATTTACGTTATTGTTTTATTTTTAATATTGTCTGGCAGTATATTTGTATTTCTTTGTGGATCTTCATTTCAACCAGCAAGAATTGCCAATCATCTTTTGCTTTTATTGAACAGTTTTCAAAGCCATAAATAAGAACTTGCCATAATATTATATGCCTTAATTCTAGTGTGTCTCTGAATTTTAATTGGATTAAAAGCTTTGATTATCTTCAGTTTCCTGTTGTAATTTAATATTTTAAAATTTTTCTTTTTCTTAAAAATTTCAATTTGTTAACCTGTCAGTAACATTGAAATAAAGATCAATCTGTAAATAAATAATAATTCTCTTACAATTTTAGGTATTATGGAAGGAGGGGTAAATCTTCATCTTCAGAACTTGAAGAGTCTGACACTGAGGAAAAGAAGGAGCCTTCCCCTCCAAGACCTGCTAAACCAATACTGCCTCCCAAGTAAGTTATCTTCCATGTACTTCATTCTGTGCATCAGTGTTTGTTTCTGTTTTATTATTTGTAGGTTTTCAATAAGCGGTTGAAACAAACAAATTACTAATGTCATCATTACGTCATTTTCTTCTTGTACTGGACGGTTAAATATAATCCTTTACAATCTTCTCCTGAATGTCTTAAAGAACTCTACCTAGCTTATATAACAAACTTTCTTGCAGGAACATATATCATTGAATAATTACCATATTTGGTTTTGTAAAGAATTTCTTCCTGATCATTGGAGATTTTTTTATCTTCAAACTTCCTTCCTCCTCCCCATTTCTTAAGTATTTTCCAAAATTGTCAGATATGCAGTTACAACATTAAAGTTCAACTACGAACCTGTCCTTTCTAATTTTACATAGTTTATATATATCATTCCTGGGGCGGGTTGGGATGTGACCACATCTTTCCCCCTGCCATATGTCTCACCTCTCACATGATTAAGACTCGTGTCGAAATATTGTTTTCTCTTTCTTTCTTTGTTTGTGTGTGTGTGGGTTTTTTGTGTGTTGCTGCTGCCCTTCTCCCTTCAACTTTGGTGAGTGTTGGGTGTATTTTCCCTTTCTTTTCCATGTAAATGTTGCCTAGTGACATTTCTTTCCTTTCATTGTTACCTATATATGTTCCTTTTCAGTATTTTTGCTTAATGTGAACAGTATCCATTTTAAGTCTAACTAATTATTTTCAATTTCCCTAAACACAGTATATATCAATCACATAGAACTTCTTTCTTGCCTTTAGTTGAGAATGGTAGGAAATGAATCCACCATTTAGTCTGTATGCAGTACAACTCTGTCATACAAGACTAAGAGAGGTTCAAACCACTGGTCAGCTGTAGCACCCATCTTGATCATTGTTAAAGTTGCCTTTCCATAATCTTGTAGACAAATGTTGGGACAGTTCCCAGATTCCTCTTCAAAAGATGTATAAACAGATAAACACTTACAGAACACAGCTTAGCGCTATTCAAATGACACTTTAAGTTGCACACATACCCGCAGTGAGGGAATTATACCATATCTCCATGGCATCAGAAAAGACTTTTCCCTGCAGTGGGACTAGTAAAAAGAGAAAGAATCCTAAATGGATACTTATAATTATTGTTAACATGTTTACAGTGATTTTGTATTTTTGTGTGTACTTTTTATTTCACTTTTAAGGCTTTCAATGTTTTTTTTCTTTTGTTCCAGGATAATGAGTTCAGGGTTTGGTAATTCTGGTGGCGGAACCAAAGTCAGTAAGAATCACTATATTACACACTTAAATTCTTTTGTATGTAAACTAATGTTTCCTCCAGTAGTATAGTTTGAGTCGGCAATGGGGTGCGGTGTATAGGCTGTCTATGCATTGATGTGTTGCTAAAATTTAAGATTTTGGTTTTTTATAGTGGGGCTTTCTTTGGTTAGGGGACTAATCTTATGTTTAGGTGCTCTATCATCCTGCAGCTACAATCCTTATAAGTGTAATGTTAACTCTTCTTAAATTTTAACAATTATAATAGTATAGCCCTCATAGCCTGCACCCACAACAGAAGCTGCACTAATTAATTTTCTGAAGGTTATTAAATTTAATTTCTATTTCCTCCATCAGTTTTTTTTAAAAGTTTATTGCTCCATATTTAATTTGAATGATTTCAATTTAATGTTCCTTTATATTTCACTGTGTTACTTTTTAACTCATTGTATATTACATTTTAAATGTAACTAACTTTTCTAAACAATTAAGCAAAGACATGAGCAATTTTTTCAGTCTTCAACATTCTGTTGTAAAAGGCAACAGCAGTGCACATGTTTGAATTCAGAAGAAATTCTTTGAAGCTTGAATTGGTAAAATGGAATATTCAAGTCAATAGTTCAGCCAAAATTATGTAACCTAAGTCTAATTAAGAAAAAAATTATAACTTGGAACTAGTTATTTTCATATTAACAGATTGTTCATACATGCTTGCATGTGGTGATAATTGCATTTAACACCTCTGTGTATGACTTTATGTGAGATCTACATTCACTTTTTAAAGATCGTTATATGTTGTCATTATGATTAGTGATTTGAGCTACATGGTGGTAAGATGATAAATTACGTCAGCGTTCCATTTTTTGTTTAATGTTCACGTTTTTTAATGTACACACTTCATCATTATTCTTGGCCGCAGCTGAAAAATTCTATCACTCTTATCTTGCACAATCCTACACCAATGTCATCCCAAGAAACAGTAACGCAATACTGGCTCGTCAGTATTGCGTTACTGTTTCCTGGGATGACATTGATGTAGGATTGTGCAAGATAAGAGTGATAGAATTTTTCAGCGGCGGCCAAGAATAATGATAAAGTGTGTACATATAATTTAGATATGGGTAATATTATTTTGGGGGTTGCAGATTATTGTTAGTCTTTTTGTTTTTATCACTTTTTTTTAAAGTATACACGAGTATTACCGACACTTTGAAGTTAAAATGTAACTGTTTTGTATGGAAAACATTTTAAACATTGGTACATGCTGTTTCCCCATAAGCAGGAGTGATACTGCTGCCTATCATCTACTGTACCGAAAAAGTTCCGAAGGAAGATGTTAAAAATAACGCTCCAAGAGTTGTAAGACAGTGTAACTTACTTCTATCTGAACCAGTACTCAAGAAAATTCCTCCAGTGCACAGACCGTTTTTGTATGTTTTGAGGCGTTTGCCAGATCTCGTAGAGCATTTGTAGAGACAGTATCAGGTTACTCCCTGCCAAGTCTTATGAAGTCAATAGCATGTTGGACTTTGTTGCAGCCTGCATCCAAGCTGACACCCCAGGAGCGGCTTAAGAGGAAAATGCAGGCACTGCTCAATAGGCAATGTAAGTACAGGATATTATTATTCATCATTCTGCATAGCTTATGTCCAGAGTGAATGAAGTGTTGAAACTAAATGTATATATCTAGTGGATAATTTGAAAGGAAAGCTCTAATTTATTAAACTGTGTTAACACTTTGGTGATTTGTTTATGTGTGAAATTGGGTGGCTGGTAGAATCTTAAATTAATTGACTTTCTTACAGCAAATTTCATTCACACTAAAGACCAAAACTACAGAACTACATTTCCTTCATGAATTCATTTTTTTATAATAGTTGCCTATCCAAATCGAAAGCACCACAGTCAGTAAATATGGCACATTATTAATGATGCACAATATTCACTTTCTATTCCACTCTACTCAAATGTAGAGATACAAAGGAAACTAAAATCTTGTCTAATTGCAAATCAAAATATTTCTTTGACAACATGAATTTAGGGCAATTATGTTTACACAGTATTTTCTTATCCTTTGAGCACAATTTTTCAAACATTCTCATTTCTTCAAATGTTGACATTTTTATTTTGTTTGTTTTCCTTTCCATTTCTCTCAGACAAAGCTGACAAAAGGGCTGAGCGCATGCGACATGAAAAGATGGAGCAAGAAAGGCAAGACCGCGAAGATGAACTTCGTGAAATGGCAATAAAATTGCGAAGAAGGTAACATGTTTAGAAGTATATATGATAATAGAAGTGATAGGTGTGTGTGTGTGTGTGTTGGTCTGGCCCTACAGCTACCATCTGTGATAAGTGATGGGTTATTATCCCTATTCCCTGTCCTATCTTATTTTCAAACCTTGAAAACTTTTACCTCAACCTGCATTGCTGTTTTAATGTGTTCAGGTGTTTATCATCTATTTCTCTAAATCTGAAATGTTGGTATGAACATCTGCAGACATGCGGTATATATATGCAGGGTTCTGAATGATTATCAAGATTGTAATTTCCTTCAATTTATATTTCAACTTTCACCTTGGAGTTTTTATATGTATGGTTTTAAGACAAATATATAAAATGAAAATATTTTAGCGCACCAGTGTAAAGTATCAGCACTTGCATGAGATAGGAAAATAAATTTCTGGTATTAAAAAGAGAAATTATGCATATATGTATGAATCATTTTTAAATTTGTTACACATCCATTGATTTTATTTAAGTGCTCATAAATCCCACTAAGTGGAAAAATTTGAATCTTTATTTACATTATAGTTAGATATGTTTATCATGTTAGTTTCAGTAATGTCGTTGCTGATTTAACTTCTGCAGATTTGGTACACTGTTAGTTTTTGGTACCCTTCACCACATTTATAATCTGATTTCTCTGATCTTCCTTCCATCCCAGATAAATAGCTGTACATAAATGTTAATAATTTCTCTGCCAAGAAACAACTCTGAGAAATATATATACCTGAAAATGAAGCATATTGTGACAGGCTTAAAATTAAAATTTGTAAATGGTAAAAGTAGATGGGTGGATGAGTATAAAATTCAAAGTATATAAGATGATGATTAAAGATAAAGAAATGGGTAATTAAATGACTAGGGAATTGCCACCAGAGCTTGCACTCCACCAGAATTCAATTCTTTCATTACTCGTTTGATTTTATGACGTCAGAGTCTCTTTAATCTGTCTGTCGGAACAGGGAACGAACGTCGGCACCGCTTGAAGGAGGGTGACGAAGACGACGAGACGTGGGAAGACGACAGCCGACTGAGCG
This sequence comes from Vandiemenella viatica, assembly GCA_031002005.1. Taxonomy (NCBI): domain Eukaryota; kingdom Metazoa; phylum Arthropoda; class Insecta; order Orthoptera; family Morabidae; genus Vandiemenella; species Vandiemenella viatica. The sequence goes on from CM061918.1 coordinate 119,557,717, forward strand.
TGTCGTCTCTGGAGTCGTACAGTCCGTCGCAGAGTCCCTCTCCACCGGCGGAGGCGCCCGTGGCACCCAAGCCGTACCCACCCCCACTGCTCGGGCAGCCAATACTGCCACCAATACAGCGTCCTCAAAGGAACAGATGGTAAGATTTACATTGTGCTTATAAAGTAGTTAATTTTTGGCATCCATAAACAGATCTGAATCACAATCGAATTAAACACAAACTGTAAACAGCTACACTCTTTGGGACCGTTTATCTGAATTGCAGATACTAAATTATAAATATACTAGAATTCTATGGGAAAGTTTCGCAAATATGATAAATAATAAGGTTGGTGGTTTGTAATAGGATGAAAGAAGAACCACCTCACTTGTTTCAATTATTTATTTGCTTGGTGTAATAGATACGTAGCAAAAGTCGACACCAGTGAACCAATTTATTAATATCTCTTTGATAAGTGTTACTGCTACCTAGTGGCTTGGTTCTGAACTGATTCATACTAGTGACTTTCACAGTTATTACTTTTGCCCTTTAATGGTCAAACTCCGAAAAATTTCGTTCTCAATTTATAATGTTGTCTGAGTGGAGAGTGTAACCTAATTTATCAATTTCGGTTAGGTGTCGAGGGAGATAAATGGCTCTTAACCCAAAAAAAAGTTATGAAACTAATGATACTTTGGTCTTTAAGGGTTGAATTCCAAAAAATTCCTTTCACATACCAAAGTGGATGGATGCGATGAGAGGGAACACTAATGCTGACACACAACTACACAATATTTCGGCATCTGCCTTGCTCACAAATAGAGAAACGGGCCATTAGGCTCGGAACGTGTGTGCACAACGAACGTTACATAATGACTCATTAGGTAACATTCGTTGTGCACACAGGTTCCGAGCCTAATGGCCCGTTTCTCTATTTATGAGCAAGGCAGATGCCGAAATATTGTGTAGTTGTTTGTCAGCATTAGTGTTCTCTCATCGCATCCGTCCACTTTGGTATGTGGTGGGTTAATTTCCATTTCTTTTCTTATTTATATCGCCTAGAAGCCGCTTCCATTTTCCTTAGTTGCATCAAAAAATTCCTTTCTTAAGATATGAGGGAACTAAAGCAGATATCTTAATCTTTAAAATGATACCTTATTTATCTATTTCAGTTAGATATCAAGAGAGAGAAATGGCTCTTGATAAAAAATACTTTACAGAAATTATAATTTTGTTCTTTAAAGGTCGAATTCTGAAAAATTCCTTTCTTGAAGTATGATTTTACCAAAGTAGTGACCTTAATCTGTAAGATAATACCTCATTTATCTATATCGGTTAGATATCAAGTGCCAAAAAATATGTAATGGAAATAATGGTACTTTTGCCTTTAAGGGTCGAATTCCCAAAAGTTCCTTTGTTGAAATATCATGTGACCAAAGCAGTGACCTTACTATTTAAAATGATGCATCATGTATCTATATTGGTTCGATATCGAGAGATAAATGGCTTGTGATGCAAAAACGCTTTGTAGAAATTTTGATACTTTTGCCCTTTAAGGGTCAAATTCTGAAAAATTTCTTTTTTAAGATATATCACCAAAGAGGAGGTTTTAACCTTTCAAATGATACCCTATTTATCGATTTCTGTCAGGTACCAGGAAGATAAATGGCTCGTGGCACAAAAAACAGCATTTTAGAAATATTAACATTTTTGCCCCTGATGGGTCAAATTTAAAAAAAAAAAACAAAAAAAAACTTTCTTAAAATATGATGTGACCAAAGTGGATACCTTAATGTTTTAAATAATACCTCATTTGTCAATTTCGGTTTGGTATGAAGGGAGAAAATAGCTTGTGACAAAAAAATGCCTAATAAAAATAATAAATATTATTATAATGAATGATGGCTTCCAATACAATTGATTTTTTTTCATTTGTGTATTCATTTACTGAACAAGTTTCATTTCATTCCCAGAAGCACGTTGGGCTATGTTTAACCAGTTAAATATGTATACATGTCATTAACTGCTATATTTTGCACAACAAAATTATGCCATGATAATTAATTACTTACATTTTCCATTGTTTTAATTTTTTTTGTTTCTATTCACTATTCCCGGTATCCAATCATTTTTTTAAAATATTTATTTCACTATTACTGCACTGTTGTGTATTGCGCTGCATTGCTTGATTTTCTTTTCTAGTTATTAAGTATTTTGTTTACATTATGAATGCATAACACTGTGAATTAGTTTTATTTTTTTGTGTCTGCCTTATGTTTTATTTGCCGAGTGGTACAATTTTGGAAAATGTACGAGGGACATTTGAAAAGTCCATGCAAAGTCCGAGAGATGGCACCACCGGCACGTGTCAAGGTCATGTTTAGTTAGTAGCATCTCTTGAATGAATGCACACCAATTTTCAGCCATATTGGTCTATTTCATTGTGTTTGGCATTCGTGTGAATCAAGGAAGTCGAGTGATTTTCGAGAAATGGATGAAAAATAATTTCGTCTGGTGATTAAACATTACTTTATGAAAAGCAAAACGCCTCAGGAGACTAAAGAGAAGCTTGATAAACATTATGGTGACTCTGCACCTTCGATTAGAACAGTTTATAAGTGGTTTCAAAATTTTCGGACTGGCCATATGGGCACAAGTGATGCTGAACGTTCTAGAAGGCCTGTGGAGGTTACGACTCCAAAAATCATTGATCAAATCCATGATATGGTGATGGATGACAGAAGAGTTAAGGTGCGTGAGATTGCTCAACTGAACAGGTACATAATATTTGGCATAAACATTTGGACATGAGAAAGCTAACCGCAAGATGGGTGCCGCGATTGCTGATGCTTGACCAAAAACGGAATTGTGTGAAGTGTTGCAAGGATGGTTTGTAGCTGTTCCAGAAGAATCCGGAGGACTTTAAGCGTCGTTTCATCACTGTGGATGAAACATGGATACATTACTATACTCCTGAGACTAAACAACAATCTAAACAATGGGTTACCAAGGAAGAATCTGCACCTAAAAAGGCGAAGACCGTTCCTTCGGCCAGAAAGGTTATGGCGACTGTCTTTTGAGATTCACAAGGGATAATCCTCATCGACTATCTGGAAAAGGGTAAAACTGTTACAGGTGCATATTATTCATCGTTATTGGACCGTTTGAAAACCGAGCCGCAAGAAAAACGCCCGCGATTGGCCCACAAGAAAGTCCTTTCCCAACACGACACCGCACCAGCACACGCCTCAGCAGTTGTGGTCACAAAATTAATGGAAATAGGATTCCAACTCGTTTCACATCCCCTCCTTATTCTCCAGACTTGGCTCCCTAGGACTACTATTTGTTCCCCAATTTGAAGAAATGGCTGGCGGGACAAAGATTTTATTCAAATGAGGAGGTGATTGCACACACTAATGGATATTTTGCAGACTTTGAAAAATCCTATTATTTGGAAGGGATCAACAAACTAAAACATCGTTGGATGAAGTGTAAAAGCCTGAAAGGAGACTATGTCGAAAAATAAAAAAAGTTTACCCCAAACACGTAAGTTTTTATTTTTTGCATGGACTTTTCAAAAGACCCTCGTATATATTTGTATTAATTGTGTTGTGTTGTTTGTGTATCACTTTTAAAAGTATCTTATCTGTGTTGACAGCTGTATTTCTTATTTTCTTTTAAGTATTGAGTATAGTGTCTGAGCTGTCAGGTTTGTGTATTCATTTATTACATGCTTTCCTTCGACTTGTGCTTTCTGTATGTGGAGGTTTCCTTGGAATGTTAGTGTTTGTGGTTTACTCTTGTCTATGGTGAGTATTTGCATGCCTGTGTCTATATGTGTTGATTGTGATCTGGTAGTTCTCCAGCAGATGTTGAATGATTATTGTATGCTAGTGCTCTTAGATTATAGGTTCCCAAATTAGGTGGAGCATTCCCTCCCCCCAATGCAGGGTGTGAAGTAGGTTCACTACCCTACAATACCCTTGCTCTACACCTCCTCCTCCTCCTGTTAGAGTTGAAAATCTTTATTCTAACATCACATACTTCATAAGTTTCCTCTGAGGTGTCATTGTTAGTAATGAGAAGTAGGCTTATACATTTTTAATAATAAAATTTAAGCTATGTCAGGAAACGTCCTCCTTTACAGCTAAACTGTTTACGATACTTGAAGCATTGGAATACGTGCTAGAGATGCGCATTCCGCATACTGTAATTCTTACAGATTGCAAATCGGTACTTCAAAAGCTGGGTGATAGAATCAAAGATAGAGGGAGGACTCCGCTTCTATATAACATATTGGAGTTTTTGACCAACATAAATAAGCAAGGAATAAAGACCTCCTTTATGTGGTTTAAGGCACATGTCGGGCTTCCTGGCAACGAAAGAGTGGATTCTTTTGCGAAATTAGCTGCACAAACAGAAAACCCAGTGGAACTTTTGATAGGAAGTACCTTAATATCATTATTTCGCCGCAAAACAACTGAGGCCTGGAATGGCATGTGGCAATCCAGTGAACGACACAAGGGAAGAGACTACAGGCACATACAACCGCAAATACCGACAACACAATGGTTTCAAAAAAAAAAAAAATATATGCCACCAAAAAAGCTGTGACTATAATATCAAGATTAAAATTCAATCACGGCAGATTCTGAAGCCACTTGTACAAAATAAAGTTAGCAAAAACTCCTCACTTTGTCAGTGCAACGGGGAATCAGATGCCGATACAAACCACCTATTCTTCGGATGCAAGAATTACAAAGAAGAAACAGATACTTTCTGGAAAGACCTAAAACATTGGGACATAAGTTATCCAGTTAAGTTATCCAGTTATAGGCCACCTCCTTGCTCTAGAAAATATCTCAATATAGCAGAGGATGGTCCACTTCATAACAAGAAACCATACAGAAATATAACCTCATAAAACCCACTCTACTCCTCAATATTGCAAACAATTATTGTTTACAGAGCACCAGAAGGTTACTGTTTTATTGTTAAAAAGTTTTAATGAACAGTGACTTGTATGTATGTGTAATGTGTATATGTAAATGTGGGAGCATGTATGTATGTATATATATAAAGATGCAGCACTAAATATAATGTATCTTGACTATGGCCAACAGGCCAAGTTTCAATAAAATAATTTAAAATAATAATAAAATTTTAGTGGGGTGAGTGGGTGTGGGAACGTTTTTTTTTTTTTTTTGATGAAAAGGGGGGCATGGTAAGAAAAAAGTTTGGGAACTCCTATCTTAGATGTTCTTGGTAGCTTGTTTCAAATTTTCTACATGTTTGGCCTAATTATTGTGGCTGATGGTCATTGCATGTTTGTATATATCTGAGTTGTGATGTTTTTTTAAATGAGTTGGCTGTTCTAAACCCTTAATCCTAAATCGTTACTTAAAAAATGTATGCATGTAGGTATAAGTTATTACATTTCATTTCTTTTTACTTATTTTTGTATATGATGTGTCATTTGGTGTTGAGTTGGTGAATATGTATAGCTTTTGTGGTAATGGGAAAATACTTCTGGCTATTTTTTTCCTTATTTTATTTTTCATTTGATGCATTAAGTTTTTTATATTCACTTTTGTTGGCTATGTAGATTATTGTGTTTAGTTCTAATGCATAGTTTTATTCATCTAGTGGTGTCTTAATTAATCTATTGAGCATGTCTTGTGACAGTTTTTTTGTGAGTGGTTTGTGTTATGTCTATAGCGGTGAGTGTACTGTATATCTGGAATGAGTGTGTTGTTTGAGCCATGTTTGGCTGTCAAGAAAGTCTAGTTTTCCACACATCTCTTTTTCCATTGTGAATTTATTGATTTTATGTGAGGAGTAGGTGTCTATAATTTCTGGTTCATTGACTAGACAGCTTGTGTTATTCACATATATCTGAACCCATACGAAATTTTGAACACTTTATTGTTTTATTATAATACTGAATAAATCATTTTTCGTTTTGTTCAGAAATATATTTGCAATGATACCAATTATATCCAATTTACAGCTTAGTAACATACAGTATTTTTCCAACAGATTTTATTATTTTATACAGGTATTAGCAGTGTTTGAATTTTAGACATTTAAATTCATAAATTAATTCGATTTAGTATTTTTTATGGTTTTTTTGTGTAACTACCTCTTCAAAACACTAAATTAGATGAAATTGTAAACTTAAGAATTAATGTTCCCCAAATTTTCTGTTGGCAAAAACTGTGATAATATTGAAAATTATTCCTGGAATTAACTTTTGGGAAATGATCAATGCTTCTGTTTGTTTTAGAAGAAATGAGGGTGGGAGAATTAAGGGAAATCTTTCAGATGATTACAAGATTTGTACTGGTAGCATGGAGAGCGCCCAATTTTAAGTTAACAATGTTTGCAGTGTAAGCATTACAACATTGTTTAGTGTTAGACCCACTGTTATGATATAGACATATTGGTCTTCTGTACACTATATAGAATGATTGTTTAGCACAGCTGTCAGCATTCCAGCCAGGAAACATGAAACATATACCTCCGGGCAAGCGATGTTTCTTTTCTCTCTTCTTATTTATATCCACATTTGTTATTCAGTCCTTGTCCTTTTATTATGTCCAAACAGAATGACTGTATTTAACAAAATTATTTAGCTTCATTAAAAATATGTAGATTTTTCCCTTCTTAATGCCACCGGAACTTAACCTCATTGTGCTGCTCTTAACCATTTGATAGTAAACTACAACTTTTCTTGACAGTTAGGAAATCTGTTAGCTGAAGTATAAAGAATGAACTGACAAACATCTCGTGGGCTAACATTGCAAGACATCTGATTCATAATTTCATGAAATTTTAGAGATCCTGCTCCAAGAAAAATGTATGTCACGAAACAATTGTAGTTTCTGTGAGGTTAAATATTAGACTTACATTCTTATAGACATATGTTTCCCATAAATTTTGATAGTGTTTTCAGTAATTATATAGAGAGAATTGAAACCCATGCATAGTACAGTCCTTGAAACATTGGTTTGTATGGTAAGTAACACAGTGTGGGTGTTTTCACAGGTCCCGAGACAGTGACGAAGAGGAAGAGCTTGGCGGTTACCGACGGGGCTATCCCGGTAGGGGCCAGTATCACCAGAGGCCCAACAGAGGTGACAGGTTAGGAGGGACTGGCAGTGGCCGCAGCTACAGGTCGCGGGGCAGTGACGACGATGATGATACTAACAGGCGGAACTACGCGGACAGGAGCCACTCGTACCGGCCCAGGTCTGACGACAGGAGGGGCGGCAGCCGGAGAGAAGACAGGCGCAGCAGGTCATCCCCACCACACCGTCGGCCTCAACATCCTAGGTGAGGCATATCAAAAAGAAAATAGGATGAATGATTAGGAACTTAAGTAACTTGACATTGAAGACACATAATACCTTTTCCCATTCCTGCTTTTTATGTTGATACGTGAAATTGTTGTGGATCTGTATTGCACTAACCACAAGCAGCTTGATAGATTTATGGCTGGTGATGATATAGTGGCATAAACACAATCCTTGTAGAATATAATTTCTCTCCCCTCAAAGTGTTTAGTTTTTTTTATTCCAAAAAGATAATGAGTCTTTTACAGACGGGATAAACTTCTTAAACAATGTTTTTTTTTCCGATTATTTTCTTCGGGTTAACTATGTAGTTAATTTGTGAATATAAATATAAAAAATGTGAATATATATTCTGGGTTAGAATTTTTTTTTAATGACAGAATCAATGCATAATAGCTGTTAATTTGCTTCCTTGATGAAGCTAATCTGATGTAAACTTTGTTTAACATTGTTACACAACACGTGTAAACATTTTATTTACTTTTTTCAGTCAGCAATAATCCATTCTAAGACGTAAATAGTTCAGTAAACCATAAATTCAAACAGATTTGTCTGTCTGACCATCTATCCACCTGAGCCTTTTAACTTATAAAGTTGTAATTACTTACTGCTTTAGTTTTTACTAACTACAAAATAAATCCGTTGGAATCAAAATAATTATAGGAGGTGGGTTAAACAAAACTTTCCTTTACTTTATTTTCAGTAGTACCAGATGTACTGCACATGGTGGGTGAGCAGTAATGCATTGGTATGGCATTCAGGACACAATTTTAAATCCACATCCAGATTTTGGTTTTTCACAGTTTCTCGTAATCACTGGGCAAATGCTATTTAATGCTTCAACAAATATTTTTTTCAAAAAAAAAATCAAATGTTTTGTGCAATAAAAGGCTAAGCTTAACCCCAGTTTCATCATGTCTGTAACACTGACATAATGCTCCCAGGCTTTGTTACCAAACAATGGTGAGAGCTGTTTCGGAAAAAAAAGAGGTTATGAGCTTTGTTTGGTAACAGTTCTTTTTAGTTAAGAACAGCAAAAAAAATAAATTTATAGCACACTGAAAGAAAAGTATTTATTTTGTTTAAATCAACAATTTTATTAGTTGACTTTTGTTTACTTTTATTGGTTTGGTGTAGACGTTTGTCATATTCTCTGGTCACTGTTTTAGTAAGGTAAGAAGTATGGAATCACCTTTATATTGCGAAGCATGCAGTCGAAGGTTTCTTTTTAGAACAGAAATATTAGCATTCATTGTTGCAGCAGATGGAAGGAGTTATTTAAGGCTTTTTAAAAATTATTTACATTGCTTTTATGAGTGTCATATTATTGAATGAAAGTAGTTGCACATAGTTCACGATCTATGCAGCCTAGACCACAATTAAAACTAATATTACATCGCAAAATGTAAGTGTTAAGTTTTATTTTTAATTTCGATTGCTTTCACTAAAGCCATATTACTGTGGCCATTATTTCAGTTTGTGGCTGGGTTGAAATGCAATGTGCATGTAGTTGACAGCTAAAACTTTTTGCTACAGCATAAGACATTAGGAATCGCATTAAGCATTATTTATTACAATTCTATTTAGCTAAGCAACTATAAACAAATAACTTGCCAGAACACTCCATTCAGCCCATCATTTTTGAAGAGCACAGAGGCTAGTTATGTAATAAATGCCATGAAAATGATTTTAAAAAAAATTGTGACAGAATAAGTGTGTGTGTGTGTGTGTGTTTCAATTTAAAGGCATTTTATAATGAGCTTTATGTAAAAATCATTTTTAAACAAAAAATAATATCCATCTAAGTATGCAGCGATAACTTGCCCTTAACAAAGATAGTTTTAGCTGAATGATTATGTAGTACTTGTCTTGATACGAGACTAATATTCTTTTTCTTCTTCAGGCCGCTTGTGGATTACTAGGACTATCACCATCAGGCAGTGTCAATGTTTGAAGTACCTGTAATGATTTTAAATCTTTCTTCCTAAATGTGCACCAGTTTTAGTGCAAGAAATTTGTAACATTTCATAATTTGGTTATGTATTGTATAAATATTATTGTGTTTGTATTCCTTCAGGTTGAAAAACACACATGTAAATTGATTTGTTTAAAATTCTAATGTAATGTCTTGTGACCTTAATTGTAATTTTTATAACCAAGAGAAAATTACTAGAATTATGTGCTGAAAGCTGTAAGAATATGGAAGGGAAGAGTGTAAATGAAAGGAGATAAAGATTTTATTTTGTAAATACAGCTACTTATTTCGAAGAGAGGAACATTTTAATAATTCCAATTTTGCTTATGTGACATTACCGTTTGTCCCGAATATATACGGTGAATTAGGGTACTGTTAGCTTATTTGTTCTGTGTAATAGTTTCTCCTGTTTCTGTGTTTTTAAAGTTAATATAGTCCTTTTCTTTAGAGTACACATTGGTGGTATTTTGATCTACTGTCATCTATACCTCTGATGTCTCATATTGCCACATTATTATTGAATGTTAACCGACCTTCAAGTAGACATAAGTTAATAACATTGTGTTTTTTTTTTAAGAAAAAGTTTCTGATAACATAAAAAATCTATTTTTATATGTTATTACCTTTTCTATTTCACTTTTGTAGCATCCATATATCGTTAATTCTACTGTTTCGGTCAAGTCATTGAACATTATTTGTGAAAACTACCATTACTGTACTTAGTGTTTCAGTTCTATGCTATAGTATTTTTCTTTTTAATGTAACTGATGTCTAATTGGTGTGCATTAATATGCAGATTTTTATTTATTGTTTGCTTATAGCAAGCACAGTGATAACTTAATAATTCATTTCCTATAGCAGAGTGCAACCAACTGTACCTGTACAGAGTGTGTCTAAAGTTTGAAAAGTACTTTATCTAGCATATCTGTTAGATGTATCTGAGCATCAAAATTGGCACTAGTGGATATTAAATGTTAGTCTTGAAATGAGTTCATGTGTAGTTTTGTTACAAATTTTGTTTGATGTGCTTTCAAAAGATCGTTTCAATGTGTGATGTTGCCTGAAATATTTGAATATGTCTGGTTACCAAAATCTGGAATATTACTTGGAAAAAAAGTAAACAAAATTTTAGTGATGTGTGTTCATTGTAGTATGCGAGATGTATTACATGAAAGGTTTGTTGCAAGTTTGATCTGGAAAAGGAATATGATTTAAAGACTACAGTTAGTTGTGATAGCTGGTAACTACTATAACATCTGCTCTTTTATTATCATTGGCTTAACAGAAAAATATATGCCGGAAAGATTCTAATTTATATATTTCTTGTAGACTTTCATTTAATTTAAAAACTGAAGAACTCCATTCATAAAAAAACTACACAAAATTTCAATGTCCTTGTTAAACTTTATTTATTAAAGTGTGTATTGCATTTATCTTTACTGGCCAAAGTTACTCTTTATGAACTATGATATTAATCACCAGCAGGTGATCAAAATTTTATGTTGAATAGACAAATAATTGTATCAGCAGCTATTTGCAATAAAGAATCGAAATAAATCAGTATTCCTGTTGAACCTTGCTCCCACATTAACCGTTGTATAGGAAATATTGTCTTTGAGATGGTCTGTTTTTGTTATTTTAGTCAGTTCCCAGATTTGTTTGATATTTTAGTCATGCAACCTCAGACCTTTTCTGCATTGTTATTTTCAATACTAATACAGAGTTGTGTGTGCTTATTTAATTAAATACTCACATCCGTGGACTTGACGATCTTGTGACCTTGGTATCTCAGTATCTTTAAATGTTATAACACAGGATATACTTACAAAATTCAAAGACTTGGATGTTTTATGTAATATTAGATTTAAGATAAAAAATGAGGTGTTGGAATTAAATTAAAATTGTGATTTGGTTTCCAGAGTTCATATAAAATTACAGATGTCTTTTTTCTTTTTTAAAGTTATTTGTTGCGGTAAATCTTTGTGCTTCAGTAATGAGGAGGTTACTTTATCTAGCATTCCCTATGTTTAAATAACTAAAATGTGTTATTAAAAAGCATTTTATATCACTTCTTCAATAAGGAGATTAATGCACGTGAAAGATCTTGTAAATGAATTCTACACATTCATAATGTTACTTAGAAGTAGAGTGGTAGACGATGTGATGGTGAATGATAACTAAGCCCCGGATTTTTAGGTTCTAAAAAACCAAATTTAGGTTTATTCAACTCATGTTTTAGGCTTTTATAGGTTTTTAAAATTCTGATTTAGGAACTTACACGTTTTTAAGGGAAATAAAATTTAAAACACGCAATAAATACTGCCATAGTGTTAAAAATATTGTTGACTTTACAATACAAGTACTCCTTAAAAACTTCCAACATGTCATTGGTCGATCACATTAAAATATGCAAAATAAACCACTATTATGTTCAAAATACTTCGTCTGTATTGTGTATGGTAAACAACTCATTTAAAACTTCTAATATTACACTGAACAATGAAATATTTTGACAGATTTTCAGGAGTAAATCCTCCTCTTTTTTCAGTTCAAATTCTCTTGAATGCGGAAAAAACTACGCTTTACGTCACATGTGGCCAGAGGTGTGAACTTTGTATCAGCGATTTCCTTAGGATTCCAAGGCAATATTCTTGTTCCTTTAGACCACAGAGGACACGGCCTACGTATTCCATCCTCTTGAAATCTGGACTGCGGGCTAAAACAGACTCCTGCTTCTGAGCTATAGACACCCCAACTTGTCCAGGAGCCACTTTGGCCCTCACTTCTTGGGTGATTAGAAGTGCTTTCGTCAACGGTAGAGTACCTCCTTCCAAATTCTTGATTGAAAATTCTGGGTTGTAAAAATTTGCCTTTATATATTTCAACTTCTGTGCAGCTGGTACTGAGTGCAACACTTTCTTTGCATTTACTATAGCAATAGCTTCGCTTTCATCTAATGATTCGACGACCTCCGTGATGGTCTCATAGTTTTCTGCATAATATACTGCGGCTGAGAGCCAGGTCCCACATCGTGTCACTACTGGCTCAGGAAGGAGGGGGTATCGATGAAAGTAACTACTCGACTTGGCGCTTTCAGGAATATTTTCTTCACTGAAGGAATTATCTCTTTTAACTACAGGGTGCTGTTCCCGAATTTTTTCAGCTACCTGGTGCAGCCCATGAGCTAGACAGGTGACATGGACCATTCGAAGATGGAATGCCTTCAAACGCTCCCCTGCTTTTATCATATAAGCTGCACTGTCTGTCACCAACGACAATTTATCCTCGTGTTCTGGACCTGGCCACAACAGTTTTGATGCATCCCTTACAGCAATTACCACAGTAGACTGATTAGTCATTGGAGGTTCTCTGCACATAATGACTTGGGGTACACTACGTCCCTCACAAACGAGCTTGCCCACAACAACGCTATATATCTGCCGCAGACATCTGACGTCTCATCTACACTTAACCAGATGAAGTTGTCGGCAATGTCCACTAGTTCTTCAATGGTTTTCACTTGCAAATGAGGCAAGTAATTCTTTCTTAAAGTGAATTCATCTCATATTTTTCTGTTGCAAAATTCTTCCAAAATGGTTTTCAGGACTGAATTCTGGACTGTTGAAACTGGTATATTAGCGGCAGTGAGAACTTCGCACAGACGCAGGTGAAACGAATCTTCTGCGCCCAGCTTTGAACTTGTAATGAAACTCTGCTTCTGTTCGGAAGCGTTTTCTCCTGGTAACATTTGCCAAATGAGTTGCTGAATTCTGATACTGTAGTACGTGGGATCATTTTTCTGCAGTCACTTATATTTTTTTTTTCGCTGTCGTCAGTCTTTAGACTGGTTTGATGCAATCCTCCATCCCTTCCTATCCTGTGCTAACCTCTTCATTTCTACATACCCGTTACAACCCACGTCCTCAATTATCTGCTTCATATATTCTAATCTCTGTCTACCTCTACAGTTCTTACCTTCAACTGTTCCCTCCACTAACAAATTAACCAATCCAGCATGTCTCAAAATATGACCTACCAGCCTGTCTCTTCTTTCCGTAAGCTTCTTCCATAAACTTCTTTTCTCACCCATCATTTCCAAAACTCGTTCATTTCTTACTTTGTCTGTCCACCTAATTTCAGCATTCTTCTGTAGCACCACATTTCAAATGCTTCAAGTTTCTTTCTTTCCGGTATTCCTAAAGTCCATGTTTCGCTACCGTAAAGTGCTGTGCTCCACACATAGAGTTTTAAGAAGTTCTTTCTAATTCCTAGATCAATATTTGAAACTAAAAGGTTTCTCTTTTTCATGAAGGCTCTTTTTGCTAGTGCTATTCTGCTTTTAACATCATTCCTGCTTCGGCCATCGGTTGTAATTTTGCTTCCCAAGTAACAGATTGCATCAGATCCTATTTTTATATTTAATCTGCTAGTATTGGTATCATTTCTGCTACATTTCATCACTTTTGTTATACTTTGATTTATATTCAGTCCAAAGTCTTCCTTCAGTACTTTGTTCATGCCATTCAATAACTTCTCAATATCCTAAGCCCTCTCTGCTAAAAAGACAATGTCGTCAGCAAATCGTAGCATACTGATTTTTTCTCCCTGAAAACATATGCCACATGGAAATTATCTTTGACTTTCTTCATTGCTTTTTCTACATACAAGTTGAATATTAACGGGGATAGACTACAACCTTGCCTCACACCTTTTTTAACTGATGCATGTCTCTCGTGATTCTCTACTTTTATTACAGCCACTTGAATCTTATATAGTTTATAGAGTATTCTTCTATCTCGATACTTTAGGCCTGACTTCTTTAAAATTTTGAACATCTTGTCCCATCTAACATTATCAAAAGCTTTTTCTAAATCAACAAATGCCATAAAAGTATCTTTGTTTTTCTTGATCCGCCCTTCAAGTATTAATCTTAAAAGACAGAATTGCTTCCCTTGTACCGCGATTTTTCCTAAACCCAAACTGATCTTCACCTACTATCTCTTCTACTACCCTTTCCATCCTTCTGTATATTATTCTGGTCAGTAATTTTGAAGCATGTGATGTTAGACTAACGGTGCGATAATTCTCACATTTGTCGGCTTGTGCTTTCTTTGGAAGTGTGAAGATGATATTTTTATTAAAATCAGTAGGAATTTCTCCTGTTTCATAACTTTTTGATATCAGCTTGAATAATCTTTCGATTCCTTCCTCTCCTAGAGATTTAAGAAGTTCTGCAAGGATCTCATCACTTCCAACTGCCTTATTTGCTTTCAAGTCATTCAGAGCTTTATTAAATTCTGTCCTCAAAACAGGATCTCCTAAGTCATCAATGTCGATATCGCCTTCCTTTTCCAATACACTATTGTTCAAGTCGTCCCCATCATACAGTTTCTCAATGTATTCCTTCCATTGGTTAGCTCTATCTTCTGAGCGTAAAAGAGGTTTCCCTTCGGCAGTTTTATGTTCATACCTCTTTTCTTCATTTCTCCAAAATTCTGTTTGATCTTTCTATATGCAGCATCTACTTTTCCTAGGGCCATTTTCCTTTTCTACTTCTTCACACTTTTCTTGTAGCCATTTTTCTTTTGCTATTTTGCATTTCCTATTTATTTGATTTCTAAATTGCCTGTACTGCTCTCTTCCTGCTTCATCCTGAGCATGTTTGTACCTTCTTCTCTGATCCATCAGCTGCAAAATTTCTTCTGTGATCCAAGGTTTTCGGGCAGCTTGTTCCCTAAAGCCTAAGGTTTCTTTGCCAGCTTTAATTATTTCGGTCTTTAATGCATTCCATTCATCCTCGGTTGAGCTCCTTTCACAGTTAATTCTTAGACCTAAGTCTACCATTTCTGCAAATTTTTTCTCTTGTGCTAGATTGTTTCAGTTTATTCACTTCTAGTCTGTTCTGCTTATACTGCTTCCTTATTCGCTTGAATTTCAGCCTGCACTTCATTACTATCAAATTGTGGGTCCGAGTCTATGGTCTGCTCCTGGGTACGCTTTACAGTCTAGAACTTGATTCCTGAATCTCTGTTTGACCATGATATAATCTAGCTGATATCTGCCTGTATCCCCAGGACGTTTCCAGGTGTATATTCTTCTTGCATGGTTCTTAAACAGTGTGTTCGCCACTACTAGCTTATATCTTTCACAAAATTCTAGCAACCTGCTTCCTCGCTCATTTCTTTCTCCTAGACCAAAACTTCCTACAGTATTCCCCTCTTTTCCTTCTCCCACTATTGCATTCCAATCACCCATGATTATTAGATTTTCCTCCCCTTTCACATATTGGATTAATTCTTCAATTTCAGCGTATATTTTTTCTATTTCTTCGTCATCTTCCTGTGACGTTGGCATATATACTTGTACTAATGTGGTTGGGACGGGCTTAGTTTCTAACCTCATCAAAATAATCCTGTCACTAAATTGTTCATAATAACTCACCCGTTTCCCTACTTTCTTGTTCATTACAAATCCTACACCAGTGACTCCATTGACAGCTTGTGTGCTAATTATCCTGTGTTCCCCAGACCAGAAATCCTGTGCGTCCTTCCATTTAATCTCACTAATCCCAACAACATCTAACTTAAGTTGTTCCATCTCCCTTTTTAAGTTTTCTAACCTACCTGCCCTATTCAGACTTCTAACATTCCACGCTCCGACTCGTAGAATGTTTCTATCCATTCTGATGACTCCTCCCTGAGCAGTCCCCACCCGGAGATCCGATTGGGGGACTATTTTACCTCCGGAATATTTTACCCAGGAAGAAGCCATCATGATATATGTAATTTGAGAGGATTACATGTCCTCGGGATACCCTTTGGGTCTTTAATGCAGTGGTTTCCCGTTGCCTTCTGCATCCCCATGCCGTTGATCATTTCTGATTCATCCGCCTTTAGGGGCCGTTTCCAACCCCAAGGGCAAGAGGGTGCCCTGAACCGCTCCCCGCTCTTCCGCCCTCCTTTCGGAGGCCGTTGGCAAGCAGTGGGTGACTCCTTATACCGGGAATCTTTCAGTCGCCAGAGCCTCGTCCGTGCAAACAGGGTGCACCACGTGAAGGAGAGGTTGACATTTGGTTGGAAAAGACTAGTATAGTCTCTCCCAAACCCTTACACAAACCCTTAACTATCTCAGTGGAAACTTTTACTTCAGGCAGAAAGAATAATCTGGATTGGTGTTAAGTTTTGGTAGCAGGCTCTTTAATTAATCGTTAGCTTGTGTCTGCACTTTGACACGGATACCTCACAATTAAGTAGGTACATCGAATTCTGAGGCGAGTGAGTCTGCCACAAGGACGCATCACATCTCTGAATCCCGTAGTACAGGTACCTGTATTTCATTTCAGCTGAAACACGAACTCTGCAGACAAAACTTCACATATCTGACAATAATGTCAAGGATGAGTGATGAAAGAAATCGACCTACAGCTGCCTGCGCCACACTTTCTGCCTGCAGAAGCCACAACTCAGAACCTCGCTATAATATCCTCATCGTGTAAGTGAAAATAATATTCAGTGATACCTGTAACGCTTTGAAGCAACCTTACATATTCTGGTGCTAATAAATTAACGTGGGGATAGCGAGAACTGAGCTGTCTGGGAGTTCAGTGTTTAAGGCGTATCACTAGAGATCGACAGGTCCTCTGATAGAAGCAGGGATTTTTAAAGGCCCTTAATCCAACATTCAACTACGGCACAGCTTGCTGTGTAGTGTTTGGCTCAGCATAAAGCTTCCATGGTTCGGATACCCCTTTACCCGGTAGGATTACCGGATTAGGTTAGTAAGGAGGAAAGGAACTGGCCACGCTACCTCCAACACGAGGTCCAACCAACCTTCGCGGTTTGAATACCAAGCTTTTAGTAAGAACTAAAACAATGAAGATACAATAACTACTATATTTCACTACACTCTATCTTCATTCTAATTTCGGATAGTTTTACAATTGTTAGGTGCAATAGTAGTTACAGATTCTTGTCACCGAACTGGTTACTGCTAATTTTTGTTGCTTCTGTTGTATTCAAACGAACACAAAGCTTAAATTCAGTTTTCACACCGAAAAGCTACACAGTGTCGATAAAAAAAAGAAGCTAAAATTGAAATTTTGCGCGATCACGTCTTCCCTAACCTCCCTCAACATAACCACCTGCTTCCTTAAAAGTTGAACCTGTTCAACAAGGCGTACGCCGTCAGCGAGATAATTTTAAACCAGAAATTCTGCTTTATGAGAAAATGTGAGTATACAAGCTCACTACTACTACGACTTTGAATGTGAGAAGTGTTTAGAAAGAGAGAAGTTGCTCAAGTATAGAGTACGGATGAACCTTTGGGCTGCGTTTTTCAGCCACGTGCCATCAGCTCCTTTGATAACAATGAGCTCGCTCCACTACCCCGTTGAACACATTACCCGGTACAACGCAAGAAACTCGGTGTTACCCATCCAGTAGAAACGGGACTCTAACCAGACGACGGAAAATTTTGTCACAGCACTAACACTTCCAAACAACAACTTATAGTGCTACGCGGAATATAAGACACTAAATCCGGTGATTACTGTAACCGTCGGTAGCTTATTAGAGTAAATATAGTCTTCCGGTACAACCTACCCCTCATTTTCCGATTTCTATTCGTTTTTTTATCCATGGTATTAGTTTTCTTAATACTTAAAGAACAACTCTCATACTTTTCTAATTTTTGAATCAAGTTTCTAACTGAAGCAACTAAAATCATGGCTCTCAATAAATCGTAGTCAAAAGTGCAATCGACGCCACTTTAAAGGATTGCTTACTATAGGCTTCTCATTCTCTTTGGACATCAACTCGCTAGATGGCTGCATTTGACTTATCTTTTTGCTTATGGTTTTACTTCTCGTTGAATTCGAGGTATTTAAGAGATGGCAAAGGACAGGTACAAGAAACGGGAAGGAATTCATCTCGACTAATTTGGGAAAACCATGGAAAACCCAAACCTGGATGGGCGGAAGGGGTTCGAACCTGCGTCCCCCGAATGCGAGGACAGAATTCTACCGCTTACCTACCAAGCTCGGTGCGTCTGTCCTGATGATCAGTGATCGACTAACGAATAAGATTGAGAAACTTGAAAATTATCTCAGCATGCCTTGCGATTTAGTTAATCAACCCTCGTCTTCACACCGACGCGACGTCTTCCTCTTCAAGTGAATCCACTTCCACAAAACCTGCGGCATTCAGATGAAGAGAGATTCCCGTCAGGTTCACACTTTTTGATCACTCTAACTTCCAAATTTTAGTATTCTCTTATGGCCCCAAACTACTTGTATGACGTTAATTGCAGCTGGACAGATAAGTAGTATTTTGTTATAATACTGTCCGGCACTGGCTGTTAAATGAAGTTTGTACTCGGTTCTATGTTGTCAAGTATAATGTATTCTTATGGATACAGATATTCGACGACCTGGAGGGCAACAGGATTTCACAATGCCTTACTCAGTCGTAGTATATTGGAAGCTAGAGGGGGAGGGGTGCGACAAGAAACCAAAATGACGCGCCTGCCGGTTACGTCATCCGCATCCCGTGACGTAAGCGGGGCGTCGATATGACGCCCCCGCAGGAATGACGCGTGGCGCGCCGTCACTCCCGAGGGAGAAATTACTATCGTCCCGTCGAAAACGATGCCAAACACATGGCCTAGTACTGGCGGTGGTCCGATGGTAGCTTTTCTGTTCGTCGAGTGGATACGAAATCTTTATTGAAGAGCCATTCAGGTAGTAGGCTAACTAATGCAAATGACACAGTACACAAAAGATATGTTTCGTAGACAGATGGTAAAAAAAAATTTTCCTCCTGTAAGCTAAGTACGTCGGGTCAGACAAACTTGATTTGAATTCGGGCAGGATACAAGTCCTTTGCCGCCCCCTCCCCCTCATAATTCACACTGGTCACCTGTATAGAAACAGGGGCCGCTAGCGTGTTTCTTTAGCTGGCAGGAATGTAGGCTGAATATGGACTACTGGACGGATGAAATAAGTGTATCAGACTCTCACTTCTTGTTAGTTACGACAAGCAAGACTTGTATCTATATTTAATTGAGGTGCAGAGAGTGATGTCGCTGTAGACAATTTCGATTCACTTCTTTCTATTCTAACTACCACTGGATCGAAAAATAGTTATGATTAATCGGTTTCACTTGGGGATTTCTCTCAGCTTTTTCCTGACCGAAGAAAGCAGGAGGAGACGATACTTCGCTGCATTCAACGATAAAATGCGGTGTTTTTTCTATTTTCCACTAACCGACCCGTCCATCAATCAGTACGTCCCTTTAAGGTACCGTTTACCGCATAATGTCTCACACCTGTTTCAGAAGCAAGTAGTAAATTACAGGGTCGTTTCACATGGAAGCACTTTCTGTCACTGCCTTCGGGCACTCGTGATTATTAATTTAATTTAAAAAGCATCCTATCGATCAGTACTATACGTATCTTAAGGATTGTGGGTTTGAATCCAACCAAGGATTTAATTAAGTACTGTGTGTTTCCTTCACACTTTAAAATGGTGGAAACATACACAACAATAACAATACGCTGGAGTTTCCTGTGTGACTATATCTACCACATGCCATAAAAAATATCTCGATAAATGTTGAACGAAGTACTGATTAGCAATTGTTGGTAGAAGCAGAACCCTACTATGTATCTTTGTTGGCGTTGCTATTTCCACAGTTGTTGCATAAATGTATTAATTAAACATCGTCTATTAACAATTGTTTTATTAATATTTTTTCACCGGTCGTGTTTTGACCTTTTGAGTGGGGCATCATCAGTGGGAAAATCGAGCAGAGCTATTACATTCAGTCCGGAACATCACTTTCTGTATTTCACTGGACTGGACGTGGAAAAGTCAAGAAAGTTACCAAATATGGCCGAAAAGTGTCTGTAAAAAAAATAAAAATATTGATAGTGTTTAATTTAAAACATCTACTATATATATATCTCTTCATGTGAATTTGAACTCTAGAAGTTTGCAAGCAAATTATTCTATTCAGTTGGACCTACTGACGTTTGCAGACTAGCCACATATCAAGTTT
>CM061918.1:119579081-119621618 GCA_031002005.1 Vandiemenella viatica
GTGGAAGATTATAGTTATAAAAATCTTATACCACTCCTCAACAGGGTAACTTTATTGCCCACCCTACCACAAACTGCCGTTAAAAATAAATGCTTTCTAAACAAACGGGATCAGTGTTGTTGAGTTAAATGTGAATTAAAAAAAAAAAAAAAACGTGTTTTTGTATTTCATGTAGCACACCTAATTTAAATCTGTGCAAAACAATATCAATGATAATGAGACAGATAGGCTCCATGGTCAATACGGAAGTGCTATCTTTGTACATCCAGATGTACAGGTAATGTTCATCGCTTTAGGGAAGAAAATGACATTGAAATTCTCACTTTAGAAAAGATGAACTGCACCATTTTGTCCCTTACAAATGACCTGATGCAGAATAAACATACAGATAGTGATCAGTGATTTCAAGTCATAGCAATGTTTTGATGTATGACCATGAAGATGTAAATGGGCTGAAACTAATCACCATACTTGAATCCATGATGCAAAGCTACCTGCTACTGCATCATTCAGCAGTGGTTGGTGGAGGCATAGTTTGATATTTAGTAGTAGCAGTATGTGTTAAATCTGTCTGTTCCCCAGTACCTAATTCACAGCATACACCAATCATGTTTCAGATATATGCTACATTTTGACATGAGGAAGTACGTTTCTGTACAAATTACAGCTTCAAAAAGTCAAATTGGCCAGGATTTTCAGAATTGTTGGATGCTGAAGTACTTTCTCTAGACTCAACACCAGAATGCTATAACATCTTCACCATGACTGTAAATAGATGTTCCAGAATGTCCTCTAGTATTGTCAGACATCTTACATTTCCGGTCTCAACAGATCAAGCTGCTCTACTCGTGGAATACAATCGTTTTTTTAAAGAAGGTTCTTTTAGTGAAGCAATGGAGGAAGCAGTAAACAATCCCATTTCCACTATAGGAGAGACAAAAAGGAATCAAAGGATTAAAGCTATTGAAGATTTGGATTTTTCAATAGATGGCCATAAAGCATGGAAACTTCTGAAGCATCTAAACAGTGATCCAGCTAAGACCACTAAACATCATAATATAACTGGTAAACCAATAACAAACCAACTGCTAGTAATGGCAAAGCTACCCACAAATCCAAATTGGAAAAAAAAATACCAAGAAGAAAGTAACTACTTCACAACACCATTCAGCATGGAAGAATTAGAAAAGGCTATCAAACATAATGAAATTGGAAAATCAGAAGGCTTGGATGATATTATGAGAGAGCTAATTAAGCTCTTCAGTCTAACACAAAGAAATGGACCCTTCAACTCTTTAACAACTGTATGAGAAGATGTCAAATCCTGAGGATACGGCAGAAAGCCAAGCGATTGCCCTACTTAAACATGGCAAAGAAGGAAACAACCTACTGAATTGTAGACCAGTTGCGCTTTTACATCACCTTTACAAATTGCTTGAAAGAATGCTCTTAAACTGCCTCTTGTGTGTTTATTCCACCCTTTTAAAAGCTACACATGACAACTACTAAATCTCAAACAGTTTATAGCAGATCGATTTGATACTTGCAATCTGGCGGAGTGGTATTTCTTGATTTATCAGCAGAATATAACACCATCAGCTATTACTAGTCAAGTTGTATAATCTGACCTGGAATTTCATTCTTAGTAAGTTCATCACTACTCTTATGCAGAATTGCAGATTCTTCTTTAACTTCTGAGGTGTAGCCATTGCAAGTTAGATGAATGTCCTACCCCAAAGAAGTGTGCTAGCCCCAGTTCTGCTTTTATATATATATATACGTACCAGTGATGAGCCTATTGCCCCAGCAGGTGTTCCCTGTATGCTGATGATCTTGCTCTCACCATAGAGACAGTAGAGAGCACCTTCTTTAATGCTATTGAATATTAGTCAACATACTATAGTACAAACCAGCAGTTGTTACTGTTACAACATAAAATCAAAATTGTCCAACAATAAATATTTATACACCTATCTTTAATAGTTATTTGATGGCTGATATATTCTTCCTGGTATTGGATATCATTCGTGTGACCCTCTCTTTGTGGCATTTACAGAAGAGGAATGAATGTTAGGCAGCTTATAATAAGTTTTATGTTTATTACTTCTATGTTGAAAATGTCTTAATGGTTAATGGCAGAAATACAAATAATGAAAGATTTTAACTAGTTTTTATTTCTTCTAATCAGTTTTTAGTTTATAATAGCTGTCCTGTTTATTCCTTTTATAATAAAGTTTGCTCCGTTATTCAGAATTTAAGTATCACCATTAACTGCTGAAGTTTGATACAGGCTCCATGTTTGTAAATATTTTGGTGATAGTAATTTCATACTCTTATCAATGAAAACATTGAAAACTGCCAGAAAATTATTCAAATATTGCTTGATTTCAGGTACTATGTGATTGTAATGGCATAGCTTATTAGAAATATGCTTCTCAAGATTTAAATAGATGGTTAAGTTACTGAGAATGAGTTTGATGAAATACTTTCAAAATTTTCTATTAATATTGAGATAGTTAATTCAGCTATAATTAAAATATATAGTTTTATGGATTAAAGTTTTGACTTGATTAAACTTCTCGAATGATGTAGAAGTTTCTTGAAGGTTATGGCAATCATTAGTTAAAAGAAAACTTGATTGACCAAGCATAGTCATGCTTGTTGATTTAATTGAACTCTGACCATCGATGGAGAAAATATTCAGTATGGCTTCGTAGACACAACATTACCTAAAGAGGACAAGAAATAATTAGTTTTGATTTAACTGTGAATAATGTAGGAATGTATTCAAGTTACACTTAAAAGTGTTCAGAGGTGGTTGTTAGAGACATAACATTGAACAGGACAGAACAATGTGGACAAGCTTCATGTGAACAGTTTAGCTTCTAAATTATTGTTTTCCATTAAAAGCAAACAGGGGAACCTGCATCTTAGGATATGAAATGCCTTAACTAACATGTTTAGCAGTGTAAATGGCTGTTGGTAACAATTGATATTTCAAAGAACAATTAAAGTGTGTAAATGTTAACTATTTCCTGACAAAACAAGACAACACAGAGCTATTCCGAGGCTTAATTAAAAAATTATTGTATAGGTGCTCGTCTTAAAAAGCTTCTTTAAACATTTATCACTTTTTATGAATATTAAGATTTTACTACACGTTTTGGACATTGGCTGTGGCGGAAAGTTTGATTGAGAGATTGTCATTGGTATGACACTTTGAATACTTTCTGATACATTACTAATAGGTTTCTTACTACAGGTCTCGGTCGCCACGGTCATCCTCAAGTTGGCGCAGGCGACGAGATCGCTCACCTTCCTCCAGCATGCGTCGCAGATCAGGAACATCACCCAGTCACCGGCACAGGTATACTTTATTTAATCAACTTTGTACTTGGAAAAGAATGTCAACCAACACGTTATCAAAAGTAACTGTAGCTGTAGTGTTAGTGGCTTAAAACAAAGTATTATGTTCTAATTGATGGTTGATTTGCTTTAATGTTGGTGGCTGAACAAGATTATTTACTTCAACTATACCCTTTTGAAATTCGAATGGCAAACCTGAATAATAGATACCACAAAGTATGTATAACCATGGAACAGTACCTTCAACTCGACTAAGGGTTCTACATAACCAACTTACCAATTGTTATCTGTTGACGAGCAGGAATTAGATGCCTGTGACATATTGAAAGTACATTAGATTTTGACAAGTTGTGTTTACGGTTATAATTTAGTGGCACAATTTGGGTTTTCTTCCTTATTTTAAACATCAGCAAGACTTCCTTTTTATCGTTTTAATGTAGAATAATCTCTCTGGTCAGATGAATAATCTATTATTTTTTATTTTATTTTATTGTATAGCCCACTAAGGAGCAGGTGGAACCATTAATTTGCATTGTCCTCCTTATTCTTGCTGTTCTTCTTATCTTCCCAAAAACTCCTCATCCTTTCGCTGTGGTCTTGACGTCTCTTGTGGTCATGCATTTCTGTGTTTCAGATTTTTAGCTGTTGGTATCTTAGGGGAAAATTTATGTGAAGTGATTGTCTATATATACTGCATGTAGATGTCATAGGCTAACTTCTGCTAGGTCCTACTGGGTTTATATAAACCAGCGTGCTTTGGTTTGTCGGGGTCCGTAGATGACATGGAAAATTTTCTTGGTCAGTCGTGAGTCATCCATTCGTGCTATATGTCCATAGAATTTCATGCGACTTTTCCGTGCAAGTGAGGTGAATCGTTCGGTCAGTGAATACAGTTCTTCTGAGCTTTTGCGCATCCAGATGCCATCTTGGGG
Organism: Vandiemenella viatica; assembly: GCA_031002005.1. Taxonomy (NCBI): domain Eukaryota; kingdom Metazoa; phylum Arthropoda; class Insecta; order Orthoptera; family Morabidae; genus Vandiemenella; species Vandiemenella viatica. The sequence goes on from CM061918.1 coordinate 119,583,380, forward strand.
CTGAATATTTTTCTCAGTATCTGTCTTTCTATTTTTTCGATTCCTTTGACATTTACCATTAATGATGATGTGTCCGTCATGTACAGTGCTCCTGGAAGAACGACGGCGTGGTAGTGATGGAGTTTGGCTTTGGTGGAAAGTGATTTCTTATTGTAAGCATTCCAAGTAATTGCATATGCTTTTTGCAGTTTTTCAGTGCGGGTTTTGTGGGCTTCTTTCTCATTTCCAGTATTCCCAATAATTTCTCCTTAGTACTTAAAGTGTTTAACTTGTTTGACAGTGACATATTTAATCATGAGTGACTTCAGGTTTGTGCTTTTGGAGTCCATGTATTATATTTGGAGGCCAGTTAGTTGTTTTATCATGTGCTCCATATTAACGTAGTATATTGAACAGCATATAGTGCGGTCAATCGAATAATATGCTTTATTAAAGTCTACAAAAGTTACCACTGTGCGAGTTGACTTAAAATGTTGGAGTATCATTTATAGGTGTGGTCAGAATCCTGCTTGGTATTCACCAATCTTATATTCTGTCTGCTTCTCCAACCTTGACTGGAGGGCACAAGAAAGTACTTTGTAGGCAATTGGCAGAAGTGAAATCCCTCGGAAATTGTTTGGATATGTCCTTTCTCTTTTTTATGACGTGGTGAATTAAGCAATTTTCCAGTCTGCAGGTATGACTTCGGTCTTCCATACATTTGAAATAATAGCGTGCAGCCGGTCAGTCAGTAGTTCGCCCCCGATCTTGAGCATCTCACCTATTACTCCATCTTCCCCTGGTGCTTTGTTATTTTTCAACTGAAGTATGATGTTTCGGATCTCACCCAGTGTTGGTGGAGCTGAATCGTGGTTTGGGGAGGGTATCTCAAAATGGAGTTTCTCTGTAGGTGGTTCACAGTTGTACAGCTTCTCGAAGAACTGCTTCAGAATGTCACAATTGGCTTTTTTGTTGATTTTAAGCATACCATCAGGTCGACGGAAGCAAAGTCTTGGAGGCTTAAAAGTAGACAGTTCTTCCCGAAAAGTTATGAAAAAATTTCTTGTGTTGTTTCTTTTGAAGTCATTGTCGATTTCCTCTAATATTTTGATGTTGTACATATGTTTGACTCATCTGATTATTTTAGATGTTCTTTTCTGTTTCCTAAAAAAATCTGCCAATTACTTGGTGTTCGGTGGCTATGTCAGTTGTTCCAGGCGTTCATAGTTGAATCCAGGGCTTTATCGCACTCTGATGTCCACCATCTGTTTTTCTGTCCCCATGGAGGCTGACCCAAATTTCCTTGCTGATTCTTGAATGGTATCAAGAAGTTCATTCCATGTCTGTGTGTTTGTCTGCAGTGATTGTGCTAGTTCCTGTGCTTGTTCTTGTAAGTATTCTGGATCAGTGGGTGGGTTTTTGGGCTATTTATATCGTTTTCGATTGGGTCTGAAACGAACTTGTGAAAGGCAGTGGTCTGACTCTACATAACCCTTTTGTACTCTCATATTCTTAATTTCTGGAGAGAAGTTTCTGGTAATAGCTACATGATCAATCTGGTATTCACCTATGTGGTTGATTGGTGATTTCCAAGTGGCACCTTCTGAGGGGGCTTCTTAAAGTGTGTGGACATTAACTGGAGATTGTCCATTTCACAGGTGTTTATTAGGCACCGTCCGTTGGCATTTGTCTTTCTGTGCACTGAAAAATCCCGATTATACTTCTGTATTCCCTTTCTCTGCCAAGGGCGCTAATGACCTAGATGTCGACGCACCCTAAAACCCTAAAAACAACAACAACAAACTTTCTCTGCCAATTTGTGCTTTAAAGTCTCCGAGGAGGATCTTGACATGGTGTTGAAGGATTTTGGCAAGTACTCTTTCTATTTGTGACCAGAACTTTTCGATTTCATTTTTGTCGGGTTAATTGTTGACTGGAGCATATGCATTCACCAGTGTGTAGGCCTTGTTTGCACATTTTACTCTGAGCAGAGAGGGATGTTCCAAGGGTTTCGAGAAGTCTGCAACTGAGTTCTGGATACTCCTTATGTACTAGAAAAGCAGTTCCAAATACTCATAATTTACTGTTAGGTAATTTAACTGCCGGTTTTCCCGTATAGATGTGATATCCACCTGAGTCAAAATGATTGGAATCACATAATCTTGTTTCTTGTACTCAAGTATACGGATCCTTATCCTGTCACAGGTATCTGTCAGTACCTTTAGTTTCCCTGTTTTGGTTAATGTCTGTATGTTAAGTGTACCAATAAACTGTACTCTTTTGGGTTTGAAGAGGTTGGGGAAGCTCTGACCCTTCCCTGCATGATGTCCTGGTCCCCCAGAATCAGAATGAGCAGGTTCGCCGTCATTGTCTAGGTCTGAGGTGGTAGCTCTTTTGCTTGTGTTTCCATCATGCTAAATTATGGTTGATTTTTGCTGGTGGGCATGAAAACGCCCAGGGCGAATGAATCGCTTTATCAAATCACTCTCATCGTACAGATTGTTAGTTGGTACGGGCAGCTGGTGTCTTGCTGTGGTGTGTTTGGTACGCGAGAGCTATTTTATTTGGCTCAAGTCCGCCGGTAAACCAGTGAGGACCCCCCTATCCGCCACCTGGGATGTGCCATGTGGAAGTATCACCTCTCCCCCTGCTACAACAGCGTAGTAGGTTCGTGGAATCAATGATTATTTCTTTTAGTTTGGTCATATATTGCCACCTTAATAGTTTCTTCTAGTTAAGAATAGAATTTAATTTATAAAATCAGTTGGCAAGACAGTAATAACCAATGTTAGTCTTCAACATTTTTCATATTTAAAAAAAAAAAAAACATATCCTCAAAAAGACTGATGTGTATTCATGGTTTTACTTTCTTTTCAGATCACATTCTCGAGAAAGAGACCGCAGCAAAAGAACCCGTTCACCTCATGGTGACCAGAGATACAGGTTGGTTCTTAACTTTGTTGTTTTAATACTAAACAGGAGAGGGCAGAATAATAAGTGTATCGTTTTTCACTCATTCAAAATTGGATGTTTAGCATTAGCAAATGCAGTTTGGCTCTATGAGCAGACACTCCTGAAAGATTGCAGGCAGTTCACAATTTCTTATTATTAAAATGAAAACTGCACCAAATCATCAACACTGTATCAAGCAACTGCTGCTAATCTGGTGGCATTACAGTTGCAATTCATATTTTTTTTTTGGCTGTGTTATTCAGTGATGATAGTCTGAAATTGTCACAGCACATAATTTTTCTTGACCCATGTAAAGCAATAAGTGAAAAAAATGCTTATGTACTTGGCAGATTCTCTTACGATAGAATTATGGTTGTGTGTTCATTGTTGACACTACTAAGTACAGAGAAAAAATACTGTGGTAATCCCTAGGTCACGACGAATTCGTCAAAGTTCAAGCAGTGACCGTTCCTTGCCTCCGTCAAGCAAACATCAATCTTCTAGTAACAACGGTGGACAGCAACAACCTGGTCCTCAAGCACAGCAGTTGGTTGTTAACAACACTGCTCCTTCAACTGGGCCAGTCGAACAACCTCGTCCAGCTTCGCCTCCCAAGCTTCCCCCTCCACCTATTCGCAGGTAAGTACTGAGCACCGGGGCAACAGTTACAGTGCCACAAAAAAAAAATTCTCATATTTTCAAATTTTTATAGCTTTGCTAACCAGATCTAAGTATTGGTTTATTTTTAAATGAACAGAGTTTCCTGTTCCTCTGATTATTGGCATATTACGGGTTACATACTCGGAAATGTAAGTAGTATTACAATAAAAAGAAATACTTAGGAAAATAGCAATTAATACTTTTATCCTCACTAAAATTAAATTTGTGTTTCTTGGTCTCTGATAACACAGTCATTGAGAAACAAAAATAATAAATTCTATCAGTGCATATTACAAAATTTTCAATTTCGTTATTGTGATAAGTAGGAAAGAAAGGACACTTCTTAACAATCAGGCTAGAGACGAAGGCCATCATTTATCATAGAAAAGTTGTGATGGACTGGAAAAATAGTCTGTTGCATACATGAAAAAAGTAAAAAAAAAAAAATGAGCAGCTCTCTTCTTAAGTAGGGAAATTTTTTTCTTGGTTGTATTGCTGGAATATTTCTTCAAAATAATGTAGCCAAATTCCTCCACCTATCCTCAATTCTCACTCAGTACTAATGTCTTTCACTTCAATGAACTGTTAAACACTAATTTAAAAACGGATGTACTGACTGCGCATGGAGGCAGGATGTATGTGCACTGGGCAGAAATACCTTGTCAGCTGCAACCGTACATGAATAGTCAGTTATATCAAATTGGAGAAAAGTTTAAAGGTTAAATATTACATTTATAAAGAAAATAACAACAAAGTGAAGGTATGGGTGACGGCGTGTGTAAGATTATGGGCCTTGTTCATTATACGCAAAAAGAAAGATGGAAGAGAGAGATTGAAGAGGCTTGTGGTGAGACATTATTAGATCAGTCAACATGCATAAGGAATGACCGCAATTGTGGTACAAGTAGTACATTATACCTTATCCACGGTCAAGTAACTAAAATAACTGGTGGTGGTGATGGGGAAACCTGTAAGTGGGTGTGAATAAATCTAGAGTGGTGAACCGTGTTATGATTTCTGAACATAAACTAACCTGCATGCCCAACTCATTGAGCTAAACAGCATCACATTATTGTCACCAAGTCACCCTGCTTATCGTAACAGGCTTTCTGAAATTTAGACCAGGAGATGTCTGGAGTTCGAAATGCATTGGTATACCAATTTGTAAAGTCCGTAAAAATGCTCCAGCTGATTTTGTATTTATAGCTTTGTAGTCATAATACCACTTTTTGTTTATTGATTGTAAAGCTCATTTTGTGATTTATCTTAGTTCTGATACTGTTTACAATAAAACTCAATTTCTGACACCTAATACTTCTGAATACCTTCTTTGTTGATGTGGGCTTAAGTTTAGATTATTAGAGTGGAACTTCCTACCCATAACTTTTAATATCCCTTGTCAATTATCAGTACCAAAGCAGGAGGTTCTCATGAATCCTTCTACATACTTAATTACTCACTGGAGTTTGAGGCTTGGAGGTTGTGATGATACAAATAGAAACCAAGTGAACAAAATTCATGAAACATTGTGTAAACCTCTTTATTTATGTGTATCATGTTATAGGCGCATGATACACAGTGCATTCCAGGCATACTTTTCCTTTTAGGGATGGGATATAATGTAATATTTGCCACAGCTTCTGTCCATCCTTTTCACATGTTCAAAAAAAATTTTCCTTGTACTGCTGGATAAGTCTGTATACAGGCGTTACTTTTAATTTACGTTATTGTTTTATTTTTAATATTGTCTGGCAGTATATATCTTCCATTTCTTTGTGGGATCTTCATTTCAACCAGCAAGAATTGCCAATCATCTTTTGCTTTTATTGAACAGTTTTCAAAGCCATAAATAAGAACTTGCCATAATATTATATGCCTTAATTCTAGTGTGTGTCTGAATTTTAATTGGATTAAAAGCTTTGTTAATTATCTTCAGTTTCCTGTTGTAATTTAATATTTTAAAATTTTTCTTTTTCTTAAAAATTTCAATTTGTTAACATGTCAGTAACATTGAAATAAAGATCAATCTGTAAATAAATAATAATTCTCTTACAATTTTAGGTATTATGGAAGGAGGGGTAAATCTTCATCTTCAGAACTTGAAGAGTCTGACACTGAGGAAAAGAAGGAGCCTTCCCCTCCAAGACCTGCTAAACCAATACTGCCTCCCAAGTAAGTTATCTTCCATGTACTTCATTCTGTGCATCAGTGTTTGTTGCTGTTTTATTATTTGTAGGTTTTCAATAAGCGGTCATTTTCTTCTTGTACTGGACGGTTAAAAATAATCCTTTACAATCTTCTCCTGAATGTCTTAAAGAACTCTACCTAGCTTATATAATAAAATTTCTTGCAGGAACATATATCATTGAATAATTACCATATTTGGTTTTGTAAAGAATTTCTTCCTGATCATTGGAGATTTTTTTATCTTCAAACTTCCTTCCTCCTCCCCATTTCTTAAGTATTTTCCAAAATTATGTCAAATATGCAGTTACAACATTAAAGTTCAACTACCAACCTGTCCTTTCTAATTTTACATAGTTTATATATATCATTCATTTGGGGGGTTGGGATGTGACCACATCTTTCCCCCTGCCATATGTCTCGCTTCTCACATGATTAAGACTCATGTCGAAATATTGTTTTTTCTTTCTTTCTTTGTTTGTGTGGGTTTTTTGTGTTGCTGCTGCCCTCCTCCCTTCAACTTTGGTGAGTGTTGGGTGTATTTTCCCTTTCTTTTCCATGTAAATATTGCCTAGCGACATTTCTTTCCTTTCATTGTTACCTATATATATATATATATATAGAACTTAGAAGGTGGGAACTGGCCTATCAGTACCAACTGGGGACCAGACAATCTCCAGGTCTAAATTTAAGATAGCACCAATTTTCCTCCCACCCATCCCCCTCACTTCCACCTTCCCTCATAGAACCACCGCTCACCAGAGCCTATCTTTATAGATTGTGACTTCAAATTATGCTTATTTTTAGTTTCAACTTAATATTTCAAAATTATTATTTTTTAGTTTCAACTTAAAATTTCAAAATTATTATTATTATTATTTTTTATTTTTTTTCACGAATGTTCATGATTGGCTTAACTGAGGTATACTACCCTTCCGCGACAGGTCCTTGTGTACAGTTTTGCTTTATACTTGCCTTTCATCATCGTTTTCCAGCCTGTGCTCTTCTATCCCCTCCCTCACTTCCTGCCATGATGTATTTCCCCCCCTCCATTAGCCACTGTCATTATGCCTCGCGCAGTTGGCTGCAGGCAGCTCTTGCGTGCATCCATCTCACTTCTACTGAGGAAGAGCCATGCTCGAAAATTTTATTCTTTGTGTGTTCGTGTTTTTTCGTGTACCAACGCCGCTGGAATCCCCTTCTTTGGTAAGCGGTGGTTTTTTATCCTATCCAATGTTTAATATATATATATATCCACCATTTAGTCTGAATGCAGTAAAACACTGTCGTACAAGACAGAGAGGTTCAAACCACTGGTCAGCTGTATCACCCATCTTGATCATTGTTCAAGTTGCCTTTCCATAATCTTGTTGACAAATGTTGGGACAGTTCCCAGATTCCACTTCAAAAGAAGTATAAACCGATAAACACTTACAGAACACAGCTTAGCGCTATTCAAATGACACTTTAAGTTGCACACATACCCGCAGTGAGGGAATTATACCATATCTCCATGGCATCAGAAAAACTTTTCCCTGCAGTGGGACTAGTAAAAAGAGAAAGAATCCTAAATGGATACTTATAATTATTGTTAACATGTTTACAGTGATTTTGTATTTTTGTGTGTACTTTTTATTTCACTTGTAAGGCTTTCAATGTTTGTTTTTCTTCTTTTGTTCCAGGATAATGAGTTCAGGGTTTGGTAATTCTGGTGGCGGAACCAAAGTCAGTAAGAATCACTATATTACACACTTAAATTCTTTTGTTTGTAAACTAATGTTTCCTCCAGTAGTATTGTTTGAGTCAGCAATGGGGTGCGGTGTCTAGGCTGTCTGTCTATTGTTGTGTTGCTAAAATTTAAGATTTTTATAGTGGGGCTTTGGTGGACTAATCTTATGTGTAGGTGCTTTATCATCCTGCAGCTATAATCCTTATAAGTGTAATGTTAACTCTTCTTAAATTTTAACAATTATAATAGTGTAGCCCTGATAGCCTGCACCCACAACAGAAGCTGCACTAATTAATTTTCTGAAGGTTATTAAATTTAATTTCTATTTCCTCCATCAATTTTTTTTTTTTAAGTTTATTGCTCCATATTTCATTTGATTGATTTCAATTTAATGTTCCTTTATATTTCACTGTGTTACTTTTTAACTCGATACAAGTTCATTGTATATTACATTTTAAATGTAACTAACTTTTCTAAACAATTAAGCAAAGACATGAGCAATTTTTTCAGTCTTCAACATTCTGTTGTAAAAGGCAACAGCAGTGCACATGTTTGAATTCAGAAGAAATTCTTTGAAGCTTTAATTGGTAAAATGGAATCTTCAAGTCAATAATTCAGCCAGTTATGTAACCTAAGTCTAATTAAGAAAAAAATTATAACTTGGAACTAGTTATTTTCATATTAACAGATTGTTCATACATGCCTGCATGTGGTGGTAATTGCATTTAACACCTTTGTGTATGACTTTATGTGAGATCTACATTCACTTTTTAAAGATCATTATATGTTGTCATTGTGATTAGTGATTTGAGCTACATGGTGGTAAGATGATAAATTTCGTCAGGGTTCCATTTTTTGTTTAATGTTCACATTTTTTAATGTACACATCTTATCATTATTCTTGGCCACCGCTGAAAAATTCTATCACTCTTATCTTGCACAATCCTACATCAATGTCATCCCAGGAAACAGTAAAACAATACTGACGAGTGTTACTGTTTCCTGGGATGACATTGATGTAGGATTGTGCAAGATAAGAGTGATAGAATTTTTCAGCAGCGGCCAAGAATAATGATAAAGTGTGTACATATAATTTAGATATGGGTAACATTATTTTGGGGGTTGCAGATTATTGTTAGTCTTTTTTTTATCACTTTTTTTTTGAAAGGATACACAAGTATTACCGACACTTTGAAGTTATAATATAACTGTTTTGTATGGAAAACATTTTAAGCATTGGTACATGCTGTTTTCCCATAAGCAGGAGTGATACCACTACCTACCTACCGTGATAACGCTCCAAGAGTTGTAAGACAGTGTAACTTACTTCTATCTGAACCAGTACTCAGGAAAATTCCTCCAGTGCACAGACCGTTTTTGTATGTTTTGAGGCGTTTGCCAGATCTCGTAGAGCATTTGTAGAGACAGTATCAGGTTACTCCCTGCCAAGTCTTATGAAGTCAATAGCATGTTGGACTTTGTTGCAGCCTGCATCCAAGCTGACACCCCAGGAGCGGCTTAAGAGGAAAATGCAGGCACTGCTCAATAGGCAATGTAAGTACAGGATATATTATTCATCATTCTACATAGCTTATGTCCAGAGCGAATGAAGTGTTGAAACTAAATGTATATATCTAGTGGATAATTTGAAAGGAAAGCTCTAATTTATTAAACTGTGTTAACACTTTGGTGATTTGTTTATGTGTGAAATTGGGTGGCTGATAGAATCTTAAATTCCTAACAGCTATCCAGAGTCATGGTACAATTTTAAAAATAATAATTGTCTTTCTTACAGCAAATTTCATTCACACTAAAGACCAAACCTACAGAACTACATTTCCTTCATGATTTCATTTTTTTATAATAGTTGCCCATCCAAATCGAAAGCACCACAGTCAGTAAATATGGCACATTATTAATGATGTACAATATTCACTTTCTATTCCACTCTACTCAAATGTAGAGATATGAAGGAAACTAAAATCTTGTCTAATTGCAAATTCAAAATATTTCTTTAACAACCTGAAGTTAGGGCAATTATGTTTACACAGTATTTTCTTATCCTTTGAGCACAATTTTTCAAACTTTCTCATTTCTTCAAATGTTGACATTTTTATTTTGTTTGTTTTCCTTTCCATTTCTCTCAGACAAAGCTGACAAAAGGGCTGAGCGCATGCGACATGAAAAGATGGAGCAAGAAAGGCAAGACCGCGAAGATGAACTTCGTGAAATGGCAATAAAATTGCGAAGAAGGTAACATGTTTAGAAGTATATATGATAATAGAAGTGATAGATGTGTGTGTGTGTGTGTTGGTCTGGCCCTACAGTTATCATCTGTGATGGGTTATTATCCCTATTCCCTGTCCTATCTTATTTTTCAAATCTTGAAAACTTTTACCTCAACCTGCATTGCTGTTTTAATGTGTTCAGGTGTTTATCATCTATTTCTCTAAATCTGAAATGTTGGTATGAACATCTGCAGACATGCGGTATATATATGCAGGATTCTGAATGATTATCAAGATTGTAATTTCCTTCAATTTATATTTCAACTTTCACCTTGGAGTTTTTATATGTATGGTTTTAAGACAAATATATAAAATGAAAATATTTTAGCTCACCAGTGTAAAGTATCAGCACTTGCATGAGAAAGGAAAATAAATTTCTGATATTAAAAAGAGAAATTATGTATATATGTATGAATCATTTTTAAATTTGTTACACATCCATTGATTTTATTTAAGTGCTCATAAATCCCAGTAAGTGGAAAAATTTGAATTTTTATTTACATTATAGTTAGATATGTTTATCATGTTAGTTTCAGTAATGTCGTTGCTGTTTTAACTTCTGCAGTTTTGGTACACTGTTACTTTTTGGTACCCTTCACCACATTTATAATCTGATTTCTCTGATCTTCCTTCCATCCCAGATAAATAGCTGTCCATAAATGTTAATAATTTCTCTGCCAAGAAACAACTCTGAGAAATATATATACCCGAAAATGAAGCATATTGTGACAGGCTTAAAATTAAAATTTGTGAATGGCAAAAGGAGATGGGTGGATGAGTATAAAATTCAAAGTATATAAGATGATGATAAAAGATAAAGAAATGGGTAATTAAATGACTAGGGACATTGTTACCAGAGCTTGTACTCCATCAGAATTCAATTCTTTCATTACTCGTTTGAGTTTATGACGTCAGAGTCTCTTTAATCTGTCTGTCGGAACAGGGAACGAGAACGTCGGCACCGCTTGAAGGAGGGTGACGAAGACGACGAGACGTGGGAAGACGACAGCCGACTGAGCGTGTCATCTCTGGAGTCGTACAGTCCGTCGCAGAGTCCGTCTCCACCGGCGGAGGCGCCCGTGGCACCCAAGCCGTACCCACCCCCACTGCTCGGGCAGCCAATACTGCCACCAATACAGCGTCCTCAAAGGAACAGATGGTAAGATTTACATTGTGCTTTTAAAGTAGTGAATTGTTGGCATCCATAAACAGATCTGAATCACAGTCGAATTAAACACAAACTGTAAACAGCTACACTCTTTGGAACCGTTTTCCTGAATTGCAGGTACTAAATTATAAATATACTAGATGACCTATGGGAAAGTTTCGCAAATATGATACATAATAAGGTTGGTGGTTTGTAATAGGATGAAAGAAGAACCACCTCACTTGTTTCAGTTATTTATTTGCTTGGTGTAATAGATACGTAGCAAAAGTCGACACCAGTGAACCACTTTATTAATATCTCTTTGATAAGTGTTACTGCTATCTAGTGGCTTGGTTCTGAACTGATTCATACTAGTGACTTTCACAGTTATTACTTTTGACCCTTAATGGTCAAATTCTGAAAAATTTTGTTCTCAATTTATAATGTTGTCTGAGTGGAGAGTGTAACCTAATTTATCAATTTCGGTTAGGTGTCAATGGAGATAAATGGCTCGTAACAAAAAAAAAAGTTATGGAACTAATGATACATTGGTCTTTAAGGGTCGAATTCCAAAAAATTCCTTTCATAAGATATGAGGAAACTAAAGCAGATACCTTAATCTTTAAAATGATACCTCATTTATCTATTTCAGTTAGATGTCAAGAGAGAGAAATGGCTCATGATAAAAAATACTTTACAGAAATTATAATTTTGTCCTTTAAAGGTCGAATTCTGAAAAATTCCTTTCTTGAAGTATGATTTTAGCAAAGCAGTAACCTTAATCTGTAGGATAATACCTCATTTATATCTATATCGTTTAGATATCAAGTGACAAAAAAATATGTAATGGAAATAATGGCACTTTTGCCTTTAAGGGTCGAATTCCCAAAAGTTCCTTTGTTAAAATATCATGTGACCAAAGCAGTGACCTTACTCTTCAAAATTATGCATCATGTATCTATATTGGTTCGATATCGAGAGATAATTTGCTTGTGACGCAAAAACGCTTCGTAGAAATTTGATACTTTTGCCCTTTAAGAGTCAAATTCTGAAAAATTCCTTTTTAAGATATATCACCAAAGCGGAGATTTAACCTTTCAAATGATACCTTATTTATCGATTTCTGTCAGGTACCACGCTCATGGCACAAAAAACAGCATTTTAGAAATATTAACATTTTTGCCCTTGAAGAGTCAAATTTGAAGAAGAAAAAACCTTCCTAAAATATGATGTGACCAAAGTGGATACCTTAATGTTTTAAATGATACCTCATTTGTCAATTTCGGTTAGGTATGAAGGGAGAAAATAGCTTGTGACAAAAAAAATGCCTAATAAAAATAATAAATATTATTATAATGAATTATGGCTGCCAATACAATTGATTTTTTTCATTTGTGTATTCATTTTCTGAACAAGTTTCATTTCATTCCCAGAAGCACGTTGGGCTATGTTTAACCAGTTAAATATGTATACATGTCATTACTTTAACTGCTATATTTAGCACAACAAATTATGCCATGATAATTAATTACTTACATTTTCCATTGTTTTAAATTTTTTTGTTTCTCTTCACTATTCCCGGTATCCGATCATTTTTTTAAAATATTTATTTCACTATTACTGCACTGTTGTGTATTGGGCTGCATTGCTTGATTTTCATTTCTAGTTATTAAGTATTTTGTTTACATTGTGAATGCATAACGCTGTGAATTAGTTTTATTTTTTTGTGTCTGCCTTATGTTTTATTTGCTGAGTGGTACACTTTTTGAAAATGTACGAGGAGCATTTGAAAAGTCCGTGCAAAGTCCGAGAGATGGCACCACAGGCACGTGTCGAGGTCATGTTTAGTTAGTAGCATCTCTTGAATTAATGCACACCAAGTTTCAGCCATATTGGTCTATTTCATTGTGTTTGGCATTCGTGTGAATCAAGGAAGTCAAGTGATTTTCGAGAAATGGACGAAAAAGAATTTCGTGTGGTGATTAAACATTACTTTATGAAAGGCAAAACGCCTCAGGAGACTAAGGAGAAGCTCGATAAACATGGTGACTCTGCACCTTCGATTAGAACAGTTTATAAGTGGTTTCAAAATTTTCGGACTGGCCATATGGGCACAACTGACGCTGAACGTTCTGGACGGCCTGTGGAGGTTACAACTCCAGAAATCATTGATCAAATCCATGATATGGTGATAGATGACGGAAGAGTTAAGGTGCATGAGATTGCTAGTGCAGTTGGCGTCTTGACTGAACGGGCACGTATTATTTTGCATAAACATTTGGACATGAGAAAGCTATCCGCAAGATGGGTGCCGCGATTGCTGATGTTTGACCAAAAACGGAATCGTGTGAAGTGTTGCAAGGATGGTTTGCAGGTGTTCCAGAAAAATCCGGAGGACTTTAAGCGTCATTTCATCACTGTGGATGAAACGTGGATACATTACTATACTCCTGAGACCAAACAACAATCTAAACAATGGGTTACCAAGGAAGAATCTGCACCTAAAAAAGCGAAGACCGTTCCTTCGGCCGGAAAGGTTATGGCAACTGTCTTTTGGGATTCGCAAGGGATAATCCTCATCAACTATCTGGAAAATGGTTAAACATTACAGGTGCATATTATTCATCATTATTGGACTGTTTGAAAACCGAGCAGCAAGAAAATTCCCGCGATTGGCCACAAGAAAGAACTTTTCCATCACGACAATGCACCAGCACACGCCTCAGCAGTTGTGGTCGCAAAATGGAAATAGGATTCCTACTTGTTTCACATCCCCCCTATTCTCCAGACTTGGCTCCCTAGGACTACTATTTGTTCCCCAATTTGAAGAAATGGCTGGCGGGACAAAGAATTTATTCAAACAAGGAGGTGATTGCACACACTAATGGATATTTTGCAGACTTGGACAAATCCTATTATTTGGATGGGATCAACAAACTAGAACATCATTGGATGAAGTGTAAAAGCCTAAAATGAGACTATGTCGAAAAATAAAAAAAAATTTACCCCAAACACTTAAGTTTTTATTTTTTGCACGGACTTTTCTAACGACCCTCGTATATATTTGTATTAATTTGTTGTGTTGTTTGTGTATCACTGTTAAAAGTATCTTATCTGTGTTGACAGCTGTACTTCTTGTTTTCTTTTAAGTATTGTGTATAGGGTCTGAGCTGTCAGGTTTGTGTATTCATTTATTACATGCTTTCCTTCGACTTGTGCTTTCTGTATGTGGAGGTTTCCTTGGAATGTTAGTGTTTGTGGTTTACTCTTGTCTATGGTGAGTATTTGCATGCCTGTGTCTATATGTGTTGATTGTGATCTAGTAGGTGTCCAGCAGATGTTGAATGATTATTGTAGGCTAGTGCTCTTAGATTATAGGTTCCCAAATTAGGTGGTGCATTCCCTCCCCCCTCTATGCAGGGTGCAAAGCTATGTCAGTGTGGCATGCAGGGTGCGAAGTAGGTTCACTACCCTACAATACCCTTGCTCTACACCTCCTCCTCCTCCTCTTAGAGTTGAAAATCTTTATTCTAACATCACATACTTCATAAGTTTCCTCTGAGGTGTCATTGTTAGTAATGAGAAGTAGGCTTATACATTTTTAATAATAAAATTTAAGCTACGTCAGGAAACGTCCTCCTTTACAGCTGAACTGTTTGCGATACTTGAAGATTGGAATACGTGCTAGAGATGCGCATTCCAAATACTGTAATTCTTACAGATTGCAAATCGGTACTTCAAAAGCTGGGTGATGGAATCAAAGATAGAGGGAGGACTCCACTTCTATATAACATATTGGAGTTGTTGACCAACATAAATAAGAAAGGAATAAAGACCTCCTTTATGTGGGTTAAGGCACATGTCAAGCTTCCTGGCAACGAAAGAGTGGATTCTTTTGCAAAATTAGCTGCACAAACAGAAAATCAAGTGTAACTTCTGATAGGAAGTGACTTAATCTCATTATTTTGCCACAAAACAACTGAGGCCTGGATTGATATGTGGCAATCCAGTGAACAACACAAAGGAAGAGACTACAGGTGGATACAACCGCAAATACTGACAACACAATAGTTTTTTTAAAAAAATATGCCACCAAAAAAGCTGTGACTATAATATCGAGATTAAAATTCAGTCACAGCAGATTCGGAAGCCACTTGTACAAAATAAAGTTAGCAAAAACTCCCCACTTTGTCAGTGCGACGGGGAATCAGATGCCGATACAAACCACCTATTCTTCGGATGCAAGAATTACAAAGAAGAAACAGATACTTTCTGGAAAGACCTAAAACATTGGGACATAAGTTATTCAGTTATAGGCCACCTCCTTGCTCTAGAAAATATCTCAATACAGCAGAGGATGGTCCACTTCATAACAAGAAACCATACAGAAATATAACCTCATAAAACCCACTCTACTCCTCAATATTGCAAACAATTATTGTTTACAGAGCACCAGAAGGTTACTGTTATATTGTTAAATTTTTTTAATGAACAGTGACTTGTATGTATGTGTAATGTGAATATGTAAATGTGGGAGCATGTATGTATATATATAAAGATGCAGCACTAAATATAATGTATCTTGACTATGGCCAACAGGCCAAGTTTCAATAAAATAATTTAAAATAATAATAAAATTTTAGTGGGGGGAGTGGGTGTGGGAACGTTTCTTTTGATGAAAAGGGGGGCATGGTAAGAAAAAAGTTTGGGAACTCCTATCTTAGATGTTCTTGGTAGCTTGTTTCAAATTTTCTACATGTTTGGCCTAATTATTGTGGCTGATGGTCATTGCATGTTTGTATATATCTGAGTTGTGATGTTTTTTTAAATGAGTTGGCTGTTCTAAATCCTTAATGTTACTTAAAAAATGTATGCATGTAGGTATAAGTTATTACATTTCATTTCTTTTTACTTATTTTTGTATATGATGTGTCATTTGGTGTTGAGTTTGTGAGTATGTATAGCTTTTGTGGTAATTGGAATATACTTCTCACCATTTTTTTCCTTATTTTATTTTTCATTTGATGCATTAAGTTTTTTACATTCACTTTTGTTGGCTATGTAGATTATTGTGTTTAGTTCTAATGCATAGTTTTATTCATCTAGTGTTGTCTTAATTAATCTATTGAGCATGTCTTGTTGCAATTTTTTTGTTAGTGGTTTGATTGGGAACCAGTTATGTCTATAGCGGTGGGTGTACTGTATATCTGGAATGAGTGTTGTTGTTTGTGCCATGTTTGGCAGTCAAGAAAGTCTAGTTTTCCACAAGTCTCTTTTTCCATTGTGAATTTATTGATTTTATGTGAGGAGTAGGTGTCTATAATTTCTGGTTATTTCTGGTTCATTGACTAGACAGCTTGTGTTATTCATATATCTCTGAACCCATACGAAATTTTGAACACTTTAGTTTTTATTATAATACTGAATAAATCATTTTTCGTTTTGTTCAGAAATATATTTGCAATGATACCAATTATACCCAATTTACAGCTTAGTAACATACAATATTTTTCCAACAGATTTTATTATTTTATTCAGGTATTAGCAGTGTTTGAATTTTAGACATTTAAATTCATAAATTAATTCGATTTAGTATTTTTTATGGTTTTTTTTTGTAACTACCTCTTCAAAACACTAAATTAGATGAAATTGTAAACTTAAGAATTAATGTTCCCCAAATTTTCTGTTGGCAACAACTGTGATAATATTGAAAATTATTCCTGGAATTAACTTTTGGGAAATGATCAATTCTTCTGTTTGTTTTAGAAGAAATGAGGGAGGGAGAATTAAGGGAAATCTTTCAGATGATTACAAGATTTGTACTGGTAGCATGGAGAGTGCCCAATTTTAAGTTAACAATGTTTGCAGTGTAAGCATTACAACATTGTTTAGTGTTAGACCCACTGTTATAATATAGACATATTGGTCTTCTGTACACTATATAGAATGATTGTTTAGCACAGCTGTCAGCATTCCAGCCAGGAAACGGTGAAAACAAAACATGAAACATATACCTCCGGGCAAGCGATGTTTCTTTTCTCTCTTCTTATTTATATCCACATTTGTTATTCAGTCCTTGTCCTTTTATTAAGTCCAAACAGAATGACTGTATTTAACAAAATTATTTAGTTTCATTAAAAATATGTAGATTTTTCCCTTCTTAATGCCTAGTAACGTGCTGCTCTTAACCATTTGATAGTAAACTACAACTTTTCTTGACAGTTAGGAAATCTGTTAGCTGAAGTATAAAGAATGAACTGACAAACATCTCTTGGGCTAACATTGCAAGACATCTGATTCATAATTTCATGAAATTTTAGAGATCCTACTCCAAGAAAAATGTATGTCACGAAACAATTGTAGTTTCTGTGAGGTTAAATATTAGACTTACATTCTTATACACATACGTTTCCCATAAATTTTGATAGTGTTTTCAGTAATTATATAGAGAGAATTGAAACCCATGCATAGTACAGTCCTTGAAACATTGGTTTGTATGGTAAGTAACACAGTGTGGGTGTTTTCACAGGTCCCGAGACAGTGACGAGGACGAAGAGCTTGGCGGTTACCGACGGGGCTATCCCGGTAGGGGCCAGTATCACCAGAGGCCCAACAGAGGTGACAGGTTAGGAGGGACCGGCAGTGGCCGCAGCTACAGGTCGCGGGGCAGTGACGACGATGATGATACTAACAGGCGGAACTACGCGGACAGGAGCCACTCGTACCGGCCCAGGTCTGACGACAGGAGGGGTGGCAGCCGGAGAGAAGACAGACGCAGCCGGTCACCCCCACCACACCGTCGGCCTCAACATCCTAGGTGAGGCATATCAAAAAGAAAATAGGATGAATGATGGATCAATAAGATTAGGAACTTAAGTAACTTGACATTGAAGACACATAATATCTTTTCCCTTTCCTGCTTTTTATGTTGATACGTGAAATTGTTGTGGATCTGTATTACACTAATCACAAGCAGCTTGATAGATTTATGGCTGGTGATGATATAGTGGCATAAACACAATCCTTGTGGAATATAATTTCTCTCCCCTCAAAGTGTTTAGTTTTTTTTCCCTTTCAAAAAGATAATGAGTCTTTGACAGAAACGGGATAAACTTCTTAAACAATTTTTTTTTCGATTATTTTCTTCGGGTTAACTATGTAGTTAATTTGTGAATATAAATTAAAAAATGTGAATATATATTCTGGGTTAGAATTTTTTTTTTTTAATGACAGAATCAATGCATAATAGCTGTTAATTTGCTTCCTTGATGAAGCTAATCTGATGTAAGCTTTGTTTAACATTGTTACACAACACATGTAAACTTTTTTTTTCACCCAGCAATAATCCATTCTAAGAGGTGAATAGTTCAGTAAACCATAAATTCAAACAGATTTGTCTGTCTGACCATCTATCCACCTGAGCCTTTTAACTTATAAAGTTGTAATTACTTACTGCTTTAGTTTTTACTAACTACAAAATAAATCCGTTGGAATCAAAATAATTATAGGAGGTGGGTTAAACAAAACTTTCCTTTACTTTATTTTCAGTAGTACCAGATGTACTGCACATGGTGGGTGAGCAGTAATGCATTGGTCTGGCATTCAGGACACAATTTTAAATCCACATCCAGATTTTGGTTTTTCACAGTTTCTCGTAATCACTGGGCAAATGCTATTAAATGCTTCAACAAATATTTTTTCAACAAAAAAGATCAAATGTTTTGTGCAATAAAAAGCTAAGCTCAACCCCAGTTTCATCATTTCTGTAACACTGACATAATGCTCCCAGGCTTTGTTACCAAACAATGGTGAGAGCTGTTTCGGAAAAAAAAGAGGTTATGAGCTTTGTTTGGTAACAGTTCTTTTTAGTTAAGAACAGCAAAAAAATAAATTTATAGCACACTGAAGGAAAATTATGTATTTTGTTTAAATCAACAATTTTATTAGTTGACTTTTGTTTACTTTTATTGGTTTGGTGTAGATGTTTGTCATATTCTCTGGTCACTGTTTTAGTAAGGTAAGAAGTATGGAATCGCCTTTATATTGCGAAGCATGCAGTCGAAGCTTTCTTTTTAAAACAGCCTTATTTAAGGCTTTTTAAAAATTATTTACATTGCTTTTATGAGTGTCATTTTATTGAAATCACTACTTTGATTGAATGAAAGTAGTTGCACATAGTTCACGATCTATGCAGCCTAGACCACAATTAAAACTAATATTACATCGCAAAATGTAAGTGTTAAGTTTTATTTTTAATTTCGATTGCTTTCACTAAAGCCATATTACTGTGGCCATTATTTCAGTTTGTGGCTGGGTTGAAATGCAATGTGCATGTAGTTGACAGCTAAAACTTTTTGCTACAGCATAAGACATTAGGAATCGCATTTATTACAATTCTATTTATCTAAGTAACTATAAACAAATAACTTGCCAGACCACTCCATTCAGCCCATCATTTTTGAAGAGCACAGAGGCTAGTTGTGTAATAAATGCCATGAAAATTATTTAAAAAAAAATGGTGACAGAATAAGTGTGTGTGTGTGTGTGTGTGTGTGTGTGTGTGTGTGTGTGTGTGTGTGTTTCAATTTAAAAGGCATTTGATAATGAGCTTTATGTAAAAAATAATTTTTAAACAAAAAATAATTTACAAAATAATATCCATCTAAGTATGCAGCGATAACTTGCCCTTAACAAAGATAGTTTTAGCTGAATGATTATGTAGTACTTGTCTTGATACGAGACTAATATTCTTTTTCTTCTTCAGGCCGCTTGTGGATTACTAGGACTATCACCATCAGGCAGTGTCAATATTTGAAGTACCTGTAATGATTTTAAATCTTTCTTCCTAAATGTGCACCAGTTTTAGTGCAAGAAATTTGTAACATTTCATAATTTGGTTATGTATTGTATAAATATTATTGTTTGTATTCCTTCAGGTTGAAAAACACACACATGTAAATTGATTTGTTTAAAATTCTAATGTAATGTCTTGTGACCTTAATTGTAATTTTTATAACCAAGAGAAAATTACTAGAATTATGTGCTGAAAGCTGTAAGAATATGGAAGGGAAGAGTGTAAATGAAAGGAGATAAAGATTTTATTTTGTAAATACAGCTACTTATTTCGAAGAGAGGAACATTTTAATAATTCCAATTTTGCTTATGTGACATTACCGTTTGTCCCGAATATATACGGTGAATTGGGGTACTGTTAGCTTATTTGTTCTGTGTAATAGTTTCTCCTGTTTCTGTGTTTTTAAAGTTAATATAGTCCTTTTCTTTAGAGTACACATTGGTGGTATTTTAATCTACTGTCATCTATACCTCTGATGTCTCATATTGCCACATTATTATTGAATGTTAACCGACCTTCAAGTAGACATAAGTTAATAACATTGTTTTTTTTTTAAGAAAAAGTTTCTGATAACATAAAAAATCTATTTTTATATGTTATTACCTTTTCTATTTCACTTTTGTAGCATCCATATATCGTTAATTCTACTGTTTCGGTCAAGTCATTGAAAATTATTTGTGAAAACTACCATTACTGTACTTAGTGTTTCAGTTCTATGCTATAGTATTTTTTTTAATGTAACTGATGTCTAATTAGAGTGCATTAATATGCAGATTTTTATTTATTGTTTGCTTATAGCAAGCACAGTGATAACTTAATAATTGATTTCCTATAGCAGAGTGCAACCAACTGTACCTGTACAGAGTGTGTCTAAAGTTTGAAAAGTACTTTATATAGCATATCTGTTAGATGTATCTGAGCATCAAAATTGGCACTAATGGATATTAAATGTTAGTCTTGAAATGAGTTCATGTGTAGTTTTGTTACAAATTTTGTTTGATGTGCTTACAAAAGATCGTTTCAATGTGTGATGTTGCCTGAAATATTTGAATATATCTGGTTATTTTGGAATATTAATTGGAAAAAAAGTAAACAAAATTTTAGTGATGTGTGTTCATTGTAGTATGCGAGATGTATTACATGAAAGGTTTGATCTGGAAAAGGAATATGATTTAAAGACTACAGATAGTTGTGATAGCTGGTAACTACTATAACATCTGCTCTTTTATTATCATTGGCTTAACAGAAAAATATATGCCTGAAAGATTCTAATTTATATATTTCTTGTAGACTTTCATTTACTTTAAAAACTGAAGAACTCCATTCATAAAAAAACTACACAAAATCTCAATGTCCTTGTTAAACTTTATTTATTAAAGTGTGTATTGCATTTATCTTTACTGGCCAAAGTTACTCTTTATGAACTATGGTATTAATCACCAGCAGGTGACCAAAATTTTGTGTTGAATAGACAAATAATTGTATCAGCAGCTATTTGCAATAAAGAATCGAAATAAATCAGTATTCCTGCTGAACCTTGCTCCCACATTAACTGTTGTATAGGAAATATAGTCTTTGAGATGGTCTGTTTTTGTTATTTTAGTCAGTTCCCAGATTTGTGTGATATTTTAGTCATGCAACCTCAGACCTTTTCTGCATTATTATTTTCAATACTAATATAGAGTTGTGTGTGCTTATTTAATTAAATACACACAACCTTGGGTTTGACGATCTTGTGACCTTGGTATCTCAGTATCTTTAAATGTTATAACATGGGATATACTTACAAAATTCAAAGACTTGGTTTTATTATCAGAACTTGGATGTTTTATGTAATATTAGATTTAAGATAAAAAATAAGGTGTTGGAATTAAATTAAAATTGTGATTTGGTTTCCAGAGTTCATATAAAATTACAGATGTCTTTTTTTTTTTTAAAATTATTTGTTGCGGAAAATCTTTGTACTTCAGTAATGAGGAGGTTACTTTATCTAGCATTCCCTATGTTTAAATAACTAAAATGTGTTATTGAAAAGATTTTATATCACTTCTTCAATAAGGAGATTAATGCACGTGAAAGATCTTGTAAATGAATTCTACACATTCATAATGTTACTTAGAAGTAGAGTGGTAGACGATGTGATGGTGAATGATAACACTCTGGCCTCGCATTAGGGAGGACACTAGTTCGAATCCCTATACAGTCATCCAGATTTAGGTTTTCAGTGGTTTCCTCAAAATGTCTCGGTAAAATGCCAGAATGGTTCCTTCAAAAGGACAAGGCAAAAAAAATCCTGTTTCTTGCCTCCAATCCTTTACCACTTCTAATAATGTTGGTGAGGTATAAAGCCGGGGGGGGGTGGTGGGGAGGAAAGTTATATACTCTTGTCAATAGTTTTTGCTGCAATGGTATGTTTATCCCTGTAAACTTACACAGCCAACCTAATACCACTGACTAAATCTTATTTGGTAATAAGGGGGCGTGCATAAACCATGCCATTTTGGCCTACTGTGAACCCCCCCCCCCCTCCCCCATGTAGTCCTACGTGGCTTTTGCCTTTACCTCAACACCCCATGTAGCATGTAGCTTTTATCCCTTTTGATTCCAGAGGACATTTTCTACTGTTTTCTCTTGCCAGGCAATTGTAAATTATATAAGGAGATAAGGAATCGGTACTGTAATGCACATGGCAACAAACTTTTTATCAAAGACCATTCTAACATTTTCTATCATGTTCTATCATGTTAAAAAAAGGGTAAATAATTAAAGTTTTATCCTGAATTATTGTGAAGTGTATTATGCTTGTCTGTTGCAACTCTGCCGCCTTCATCTATGGTTAGCAGGGCCGGTGTTAAGGTGGGGTAAGTGGGGCAAAAGGACCCCGGGCCCAGACTTCTGAAAAGGGCCAGCTGGCCAGAGGACCAAGCTAAATAGAAGTCAAATGCAAGTTTTAAAATCTGCACCTATTATTTTGAACAGTTTTGTATTAAAATTTTCTGACTTTATGCAATAAATCAAGGGTTGAGAATGCTTACCCAGGGCCCAAGGATCCTAGTGTTGGCCCCCATGGTAACCGATAGGATTACTCTTTGACTCTGTCCTTATTTTCATTGCCTTAAAACATTTTCGTTGTTGTTGTGCTAGGTGTAAGCCAGTGACAATGTTGTGGGTATGGTCACGGGTCTAGAATAGTTCCCATTGTGACAGCTTGACCTGATCTGGCTGAACTATGAACTTGACCTGCGTTTCACTCTACAAAATTTTAAGAACTTTTGTTTAGTTTGAAGGAATTTAGAAAGGATAAATACAAATTTGTGTGGGCCTATAAATGTATAAAAAAGATCAATGATTGTGGTGTATAGATCTGATATGACAGATATTTGAACTTGACTAGTGTTTCACCCTTTTGGTTCTCTCTGCAAAATTTAAAGAATTTTGGTTAAGTTTGAAGGTAGTAGGAATGCATCAAAACAGAATTGTGTTACAGTCCATAAATATAGTAAACAGAACAAATGTCATGATAGCATGATTCAATCTAGCTGAAATATGAACATTAGCTGTGTTTCATCCTAGGGGCTGGCTGTCCAAAAATAGATAGTAATCTGTTGAGCTTGAAGGTACTTAGATGTAATAAAGACAGTAGTTATGTGTGTGCAGACACTGTACACTATTGTAAATGTTATGTGGACGAATCTGGCTGAAATACGAACTTGGCCTGTTTTTCACCCTTTGAGTTCACATTGCAAAATTTGAACTATTTCTACTGCATATGAACAGACTTTGTATTGGTAAAGACAGGTATTTTGCACAAAAATTATCACTCAATATAGTAAATGGTCAAATGTCATCTGATTGAAATGCATACTGGAACTGTATTTAACCTAATGGTTCACTTTAAAATCTTGAAGAATTTCTGCTTAGTCTTAAGATAGATAGAATGCATAAAGTCAGTTTTATGTGGACAAACATGGCCACTAAATTTAGTACAAGAATCAAAGGTCTTCATCTGATCTTTGTAATTTATGAACTTGTGTATTTTACCCAAAAAGTTTGCTCTGCAAAATTTGAAGAAGAGAGTTATTGAACATGAAGACTGATTTGTGCGGTCAAACATTGTTTCAATCGGATATTTATTTCCTTCTATGTCCCTTCTTATGTTGTGTTGGTGAAATATATCTGCATTTCAACTTTACGCCATAAATTTTTTTCAGTAAACAGCAAAGATAGGGATGAAGTATATAACAGAGTTGTGATAGTTGAAAGACATTGCTAACAGAATATTAATTTTATTTACAAATCAGTATGAGTGAAGCTGACCTTAGCGTCCAACTTGGTTGGAGGTGATGGTGATGATGCTGTTCACCAATTGAGTGACAAGGAGGTCAAATTGATAGTGTAGCACTAGAGCTTTCAAAGGCTTTTAAAAGAGTGAACCATAAAATGGTGATAAATAAGGTAAAAATTATTGTAGTATATGAGAAAGTGATTCACTGGTTAGAAGAATTCTTGAAAGGTAGAAAGCAAAAAGTTAGAAATGGGAGTGCGATAGGGTAGCATATTGGGACGATTGCTATTCATTATTCTAATGAATGATTGTGTTGATGGTTTGCTGTCATATTGTTTGCACATGACTTAATGTTATGCAATAGGATCAAAATGGTAGAGGACTGGGAACAGATGCAGGGTGGTCTGGACAGGTTATCTAGCTGGCCTGGTAAACAAGGGATGAAGATAAATGCAAAGAAGAGTCAGCTTATTAGGTATACAGATAAAAAAAACTAAAGGTTGATTATTATTATAAGGTGGGGAAAGAATTGCTTGATGACTTGAAATGTAAATAACTTGGCATAACTATATGGAAAGACAGATGAAATACACCCAACACTCACCAAAGTTGAAGGGAGGAGGGCAGCAGAAACACAAAAACAAAGAAAATACAATATTTCGGGCAAAACCCTTTTTCAAGTCAACAGATGTAAGTGGCTGGGCTTGCGCAAGACTTGTGTTCGATGCAGCCACTCATAGAATGCCAAATGGTTGAAAAAATAATAGTAATAAAAAATATATTCCCCCTGCGACATGTCTGACCTCTCACATGATTAAGACTCGTGTTGAAATATTGTTTTTCTTTGTTTTTGTGTTTTTTTTGTTGTTGCTGCTGCCCTCCTCCCTTCAACTTTGGTGAGTGTTGGGTGTATTTCATGTGTCTTTCCATATAAATATTGCCTCGCGGCATTTCTTTCCTTTCATTGTTACCTATATCTTGGCATAACATTTGATAACAAGCTCAACAGGTAGTAGGAAAAGGTTTCAAATTCCTTATTTTGGTGGCAGAGGCAGCCTTAGGGGGTGGCAAGCAGGGCAATCGCCCAGGGCTTCGCTCTTGCAGGGGCCTTGCGGAACAACCCTACTAGAAAAAAGTATATATTTAAACCTTTTTATTTTGTTCTTAGCTATTTAATTGCAATGGAGCACAGGCTCCGGTGGCAATTTCCCTACACACCCATCTTCCCCCTATCCTGCACCTACCTACATTTGCCCTCTACAAATTTTATCTTTAGATTCTTTCAAAGTTTTCGGTAAATTATTCATCATTTCTCTTGGTAACTCATTCCAATCCCTGACACCCTTACCTAAAAAAGAGAATCTTCCCACACCCTTGTGCCCGAAATCGAGTGCCAGCTTGTGGTCATGGTCGTCTTTTCCCTTCCATGCACTACTTTTCATACCTATTGCAAAATCTTTCCATGCCTCATCGCCAGTATATGCCCTGTACACTCCCATGACCCTCCTCATCCTCCTCCTGTCTTGCAATGAATCCCATTCCAGCTCCTTTATCATATCCGTCACTGATTGCATTCTGCGATAATTTCCAGAAACAAATCTAGCAGCCCTTTTTTGCACCCTCTCCAACTCCTGTATTTGAAACTCAAAATGTGGGTCCCATACTACACTACCATATTCGAGCAATGGTCTGACCAAAGTTTTGTAACCCAATTCCTTGACTTCTCTCGTACATCCCCTCATCACTCTCTCCAACAAGTGCAGAACTTTGAAACCTTTTCCTACCACCTGTCGTATGTGTCCTGCCCAGTTAAGTTTGTTATCAAAAGTAATTCCAAGATATTTACATTTCAAATCTTCAGCAAGCAATTCTTTCCCCACCTTATATTCATAATTAACCTTTTGTTTTTTATTTGTGTATCTAAAAAGCTGACTCTTCTTTGCATTTATCTTCATACCATGTTTACCAACCCAATTAGATATCCTGTCCAGATCACCCTGCAACTGTTTACAGTCCTCTGTCGTTTTGATTCTTTTATACAGCATTATATCATCTGCAAACAATCTAATTTCAGATAGTAAACAATCAACACAATTATTCATTAGAATAATGAATAGCAATGGTCCCAATACGCTACCCTGTGGCACACCCATTTTTACTTCCACTTCTTTTGATACTGCATTTCCTACCCTAACTTTCTGTTTTCTACCTTTTAAAAATTCTTCTACCCAGCAAATGACTTTCTTATCCACTCCAATGGTTTTTACCTTATTTACTACCATTTTATGGCTTACTCTGTCAAACGCCTTAGACAGATCTAGTGCTACACTATCAATTTGGCCTCCCTTGTCCATTTCATCTGAAATATCTTGCATATATCCCTCCAACTGAGATTCGCATGAATATCCTTGCCTAAAACCATGTTGCCTGCTTGAAAACCACTTACGTTCCTCACATATATTTCTGATGTGGTTACATATCAATCTTTCCATTAATTTACCTACCACTGTTGTCAAACTGATACAGTAAAATAGTTTTCTAATTCATAGTAAAGTATATATCAATAGTATTAAGTTCATAAATACAATTTCCCAATTAGATTTATTGAATATCACATTCATATAAAAAGTAAGATTTACGGTATCAAAATTAAATAATTTAGCAGTAAATAATATTTTTTGTAATTTTACTGTAAAACATGAATGAAAAATTCATTACTATCTGAATTTCGCGCCTCCCGCATCAGTTAACTCACTTGAATGCTCGGTTTTATTATTTTCATCGTGTTTTCGATTTACACTCGAGGAATTTTCGTCTTTCATTTCGTTAGTCAACTCTTGTCACCTTAAGCTTAATTTGCTAGCAGCAGTTACTTTGAGCCACACTTGACTGATACTGGTCCGCGTCGTCACCGCACCGACAGTTGGCCGAGTGACTGCTCGCGTCCACACTTTTCCGTGTGACGGACGGGTTCCTGTGAGATCTTCAGCCTTCCTTTAACGTTTTCACGTGGTTGTTACACCTAATCAACATTCAAAAATCTCCGTTAAAGTGAGTTGCGTAAGTGCACTTTGTAATCTACAAAAGTAATAAAGTGTGTTAAAATACTTTCTTTACCTGACTCACGTTATCCCCTCACTGGTATTCAAACGCAGTCTTCACAAACCATAGCTGAAAGTATTTCGTTTGTGAACGCAATCGCAATGAAATGTCAAACGTCAATCACTTCACACTTGACATGCATAGTGCAGCTCTCTCATAGCCACCTAACTTACTTTGGTAACTCTACTAGGAAAAGTAAACCTACAGTTTAAAGTGGAATTCCAACCACAGAGTGTCCCAACATTTCGCTTTAACAAATGAATGATTTGCCATAGGTAAAATTCAATTTTAAGACGTAAAAGTTGCAGCCGAGACTGAGATTTTAACCGGGGATGTTCAGTACCTCAACCTCATCCCTGTATCTATCAAAGACATTTCATAAAATTTAAAAGTAAATAAAAATATGTTTTCAAACATAATAAAATAAATGTACTCTTTTTTCTGCAATGTACGTTGTTTCTATCCCAAAACAAAAAAAGTAGGGTGCTACCTTCATCACAGTACCTTCGTCTGATGGATGATGAATTGAAATTTTTCTAATGATTTAGAACAGGATTTCAATACCTCAGAAATAAATGGCTCACATCAGGAAATCTCTTCGCTGTTGGCATAAGTTCTTGAGTCAATTAGATTTTGTAAGCTTGGAGATAGAGATCTTCAGTGAAGACAGTACTGTGAAGAGTTGCCGCTGGAATATCCCGTTCTTGTGCATGATGACGAATCGAGGTACATGGACTCTCGGCCACATTCTCACGATCTGTTGCCATGTTTCCTTCCGAACAAGCTTATGTCGCGTGGTTTACAACTGAACCAGTAATTTCGAATTTTCCCATTATTCTTTCCACAGTTAATGAATTCTGAAACTTATTTCTAGCGAAAATTGAACACACTTTATGAATCGTGGCAACGAAACTTTCACCAATTTGATAGAAAAGTTTAGCAACAATAGCGCGTTATTGTACTGTGATCGAATCTATTTCCTATCTGCCCGTCATGATTATCGAACCATAACAGCTACAATGGCGCACAATTCAAATCTTGCGCTCTTGTGGAAGCAATATAATACATTAGTTTGATTACTTACAGGTGGCATGTGGCGGTATCTATGACATAATAAAGTCAATCAGCCAAATCCACTGAATGACGTGGAAAGATTGGTCAGACCATTGCTCGAATATGGTAGTGTAGTATGGGACCCACATTTTGAGCAGATATCAAATACAGGAGTTGGAGAAGGTGCAAAGAAGGGCTGCTAGATTTGTTTCTGGAAATTATCGCAGAATACAAGCAGTGACAGATATGATAAAGGAGCTGGAATGGGATTCATTGCAAGACAGGAGGAGGATGAGGAGGGTCATAGGAGAGTACAGGGCTTATACTGGCAATGAGGCATGGAAAGATATTGCAGTAGGTATGAAAAGTAGTTCATGGAAGGGAAAAGATGACCATGACCACAAGCTGGCACTCGATATTTTCAGGCACTAGGGTGTGGGAAGATTTTCTTTTTTTGGTAAGGATGTCAGGGATTGGAATGAGTTACGAAGCGGAATGATGAATAACTTACCGAAAACGTTAAAAGAATTTAAAGTTAAAATTTGTAGAGGGCAAATGTAGGTAGGTGCAGGAAAGGGGGAAGTTGGGTGTGTAGGGAAATTGCCACCGGAGCGTGTGCTCCATTGCAATTATATTAAATTAAATGAAGTAACGTCAAACCCCCCATGAATGATTTTTTCCGATACTGATTTGCGATACTATTGGGCGACATGGTATTTTGAAATGGCAACACTACTGGCCTTTTAGGAGAAATTTATCCATATTTTCACAAAAGTTTTTATCACGGCGTTTCTTCCATTTCCAAGTTGATTTTGAACTTACAGACCTTGTATCCAAGTGAATAGTACTCCTGAAGGCTCATTTTAATCTCTTTTTTAATCATTATTAACAGCTTTTCCCCTATAGTAAGGGGTTATATCCGATATTCTTTATTCTTACATAATTCTGGTATTGTTTGTTCGTCATCTAGCCAGAGAGTTGTTAAAAGGCTGTTGCAAATCATACTTAAAAGGCTTGAGAATCGTCACTAAGCGGCGGTTTCAGATTTTCTGTTCGTTATCTGGGCCTCATAGCTAACTGCCATATCTAAGAATCATATAATCAGAACCTTAGAGACTAAATATTTCAAAATGTCTAAACGTTATGCGGTGTGAACCGATTCTGCCTACTTCAATTTTTCAGCCTTCCTACAGTTGCGATTATAATGCAACTGCGTGTTTATGGCTCGTCGAGGTAGTTTACCTGTGGATGCTTTCAGCATTGACCATCCATGAATTGGGATTACTATTAGGCATTTTCTGTGCTGAGCCACAGATTATCAGCTCACGGCATATCCTAATTGTGCGGCACTTTGGACATATTGCTTCAACTCCTAGCAGTCCCGTTCACCACGCAGTGATAATCCACCATGTGTTATCCTTTATACTGGACACCATAAAGCAACTCTTCCCGCTACAATACAGAGGACGCTTTAGAAGAGTAAGGGTATATGTGACCCATGGCTAACTCCTGGGCCATGCCTGTATCCTAGCTATTAAAGAGGCATAGCATTACTTTAGAGCTAGCTATGTGTACCGCCAACCTCCAACTGGAGAAGGCGACTTAAGAATGCCGGATGCTTCCTTCAAAAGGCCATTGCCGAATTCCTCCCCCCCCCCATTCCTTGCCCCCCATTCCTTGCCCCCCATCATTTCCCGTCTCTGAAGACCTCGTTGTTAAGAGACGTTAAGCAGTTAAAAAAAAAAAAAAAATCCATTTCATCTGTATTGCATTCACGGCGTGGAGACGACGCAGCGACAAGACCGACTGAAGGAATGAATCTCAAATGGAGATTTTTTTCACTTTTTGTACCAAAACACTTTAGTATTCAAATGTAAAACATGTAGTATACAATTACATTAATTTTTTACTTTTCTTGTAATTATTTCATATTCTTTTAATAATACACTTTTTAGACTTGATATTTTTCTATTGATCTAGCACCTATACTTTGTCTTAACTTTTATCTTAATCTCTACTTTTGAACCAAGGCTTGTGGCACTCGTATTTTTTATGATTAGCATTCTCACATTTTTCATTTTACAAGGGAAAAATGGATGAAATTGATTCAGAAGCATGGCTTAACGTGTAGTTGAAAGTATGTTTGGTCTCTTTCAGTCGTCTTTTACGAAATGGTGGCATGAGAGTTTTTTTGGAGGGAAAATGCTTCACAGCAACAAAATAAAACGAGAACCGTGACCCTGTATGGTCATGAGGCAATGCACATGGTTCAGGTAAATAGAGTTTTTCTCCTTGTAGGGAATTGTACATTCTAAATGCTTTAAAAATCCTACCATTACTGTTTCTCCCCGGATATCCTGATTCTGTAGTAATTAATGAAATTCCCATCCGCGTCGACTGCACCCATCAGGACAAATGAATGAAATAAGAAATTCGTTGAATAGCTTCTAGATTTTTTTTTTTTTTTAACGCAGTTTTTCTTTCCATCTCTTACACCTACGCAATTTGGTAGGTTCCAAAGAATTTCAAAACGTTGCGATATCTGTTTCCAACCGGCTTTATCAGGTATTGGAATATATTTTAGTTATGCACCATTGTTCAAATTCGCAACATTTTTTCACAATTCTTTCCTTAATATAATTTCCACGAGCAAACTAACAAGATAGTGAGGAAAAACTGTATCTGCTTCCCAGGTACCTGAAACATGAAGGCAGAAACAAATATACATTGCAGTCGAGATAGTTTTTGTTTTCGTTTTAGTAACATACAGATGAAATCAAGAATAAATTTAACACACCGAGGAGTGACAGGGCTTAAAAAAGAACCTGTATAAAATCCATAAGAAAAAACAATTGTATATTGTTTGGTTACAAATCAATTCATTATGTGTTGCGAGAATTGAATGAAGGAATACGATTAGTGGATAAAAATAATTACAAATACATCTTATCTCAAAGTAATCAGTAGTCTTTTCTTCCACTGAGATAATCTCCTGATTTTTGTTTCCTTTTTTATGATTACTGGGTGAAGTTTCTCAGCCAGCTCCTTGATCAGTTCCTCTTTTTCAAGCCCAAATGCTGGACGTGTTTGATTTTCTCGAATGAAAGGATGAACCAAAACTTTCAGCCCTCTTTTAAGTAACTTAAATAACCAGTTCGCAATAACAACATTATGATTACGAACCGCACGGCTTGTAATTCTGAAGCTTTTGGGTTGATCATATTCTGTTGCAGCAGACTTGAGAGAGGACGAACGCGAAATGCAATTTCGATCCATCTGTCGTAATCAAATTAGGTTGCAGTTGCAGTTGCACCGTTGGACGAAAGGCCAAAGTTACTTTCAGGATTATTTGTAGTAACAAATGGGTGTTATTTATTTACTACGGTCTCTCTTTTTTTGACGCTTATTGATTCCATGGAGGAAGGAATTATATGGAGGAGAAGTGACGTTAAATCGGTGAAGCAAGCACTAAACTCTCCCGCATGGTGGCAGCACCGGCAGCGACCATATGGCGCTTCCCAACAATTAAGGTGTTCACATTGTGGTAGATGCAGTGATTATTTCATTTAGTATTGTGTATAAGTGTTTAAAAATGCTAGCTTGTGTTGCGTACGGTTGCACAAATAGGCCAGACAGGAAAGAACCTGGAATATCATTTCATAAGTAAGTTGAATTGTAATTATCGTTGTTGAAGTGAGCGGTAGACACCGCAAACTTTGCAGCACGTCTATAAATATTTAGTCATAGCTCTCAATGGGATGACTTTGTTCTCAAATTTTTCTTGGTGTAGTGTAGAAAATCAGCAAACTTGCTATTTTGCACATAATAGACTAGCATTATTTTTTAACGAGTGTTTAAAATGAGATTTAAAGGGGCGTGTTTTACTTCGCGATTCAGTGAATTTACTATTACGATTTCTTTCGTCACGTTGCTGATTATACTGACAATGGATGATGAAATTAACTGTTATGTGAGAAGCTGTGAGTTTTATTAATTTTTTAAATAGCTATTTCAGGCCATTGACTTAGGTTATTTTTAAAGCTTCATATAAGACTTGTTTCTGTTTGTAAATACGTCTATACCTATTTTTACCGATTTTGAAATCTTTCTCATCTATTTATGTCGAAACAGGTTCATGCAGAAATAAAAATGGGCTTCATAAATAAAGAAGTTATTGGCCTTTGAACAAAATCAATTTGGGGAATGTGTTTCTAATTTAGTCTCTTTTTTTTTCTACAACATTCTCCCCCCCCCCCCCCCCCGTATCTAAATCTAACTGAGAGATAATTTTTTTACAATTGTCCTAATAAGTAGGGCTGTGAAATTAGACAACACATCTTGATCAAGAGAATGTTCATTAAGGTGACTGAATAAACATTTTATTTCTGGTACCAGCCTACAAAATGTCTGGGTTGCTCATCCCTAGAGTGGGTCCTCTTACTTTTTTTCTGGTCTAGGACACATTTCAGACTAACCACAAGTGGTAGTAATAAAACTGAAATATCCATTCTGCATGTCAACCATGTAATCATTGTGGCTTTGACAGAATTAATTTTTGGTCCAGCCTGCATCCAAACCTAAACCCCTCAATTTGGATGTTGTATATCCCCCAAACTAAGCAAGATATCGAAAACATTTATTCCTTATTATCGAGTTTTTTCGTCGTGTTACATAAGAATCCATCATTAAATTTGACTTTTGCGAAATTTTTCTTCTGCATTTCAACTCAAGTCACCTCACTTTTGAGACAGTATATCTCGAGAACTAGGTGAAATATCGAAAAATTTTACTCTTTATTTTTTATTTGTCTCGTCTTTTTAAATAAAAATTCATCATAAAATTTGACTTTGAATAATTTTTTCTTCTGAATTTCAACCAAAACCATTTCACATTTGAGACAGAATATCTCGAAAACTAAGCAGGATATCAAAAAATTTTATTCTTCATTTTTTATTTGTCTCAACGAGTTACATAATAATCCATCACCAGATTGCGGCGTCACGTTTATCCTAGAGTCCCCTTGAGGTGTTTGTACATATTCCCCGTGTTTGTTGGGAAGCGGTCAAGCCCCCACCACTCCGGCCATGCCCCCCCACTCCTCCGCCGGCCTGCTTCACTCCCATGCGTGGTAAAGGTCTCTTGCGTCGTCTCCTTCCTCCATGATTGATTCTAATACATTTCTATGAAATCTGAAACGGCAGGATTGCGTGTCGACCTTAAGCCACTGAATATCGAATGTCGACTGTGATGTTAACCTGTTGTTCACACATTGCACAATAATCGACTAATCGACCAATTTGTTGTCTTATAATCCCAGGTTTAGAAGTTATTATTTATTTTGTATCTGTTGGTGTCATTTCATTGTTGACGTCTTGTATTTTAGTATGTTGTCTTTCTGATAGTTGTTCCTCTGTTGATGGAAATTAAGATGTGAAGTACAGAACTAGTGTAAACAATAATGTCTCAAGAAGAATTTATTGTTCCATATGATAGAATACATCGGAGGAGTGGACATATTGCCGTGGCTTATAAGAACTATGTACTTGTGTGGGGAGGATACACTGTAAGTATCATTAGTTAGGTTTTAGCTGTGCTGTGGAGGTGAATTTTAAATTCTTTTAGCGTTTTCGGTAAATTGAACAGTATATCTCTTGCTAATTTATTCCAGTTCGTCACTCCCATACCTGCAAAAGAAAATTTTCCAACATAATTACTCCTAAAAATCAAGTTCAAATTTGTGTTCACTTTTTCTGTTCCCTTCCAGTCTCTACTCCGAATTCTACCAACAGCACTTATTGCCAAAATAAATCTTCTACGTTCCCGTTCAGCATTTTTTTCACCTGCCTTATAATGCCTTCTAATTAAGCTCTTTTATAATATTAATTACTGATTGTGTTCCACAAACAAATCTAGCAGCCCTCCTTTGCTGCACCTCCAACTACTATATTTGGTAATCATAATGTGTATCAGAAAATATCCCACCATACTCTAGCAGTGAGCTGTCTAAAGTTTTGTGTCCCTCTTCCCTCACATCTTAGGTAGGCCTACATTCCCATATCATCCATCCTCTAATAAATGCAGTTCCATCTGTTGAATGTGTCCTGCCTAATTAAGATTATTGTCTAATGATTTTAATTGAATAAACCAAGATATTTACATTTTTGCATTCCTCATCCTCTTCACAATCGTACAAAACCATTATTTCTCTAGCTGTACACCTAGTAATCTGACACATTTGACATTTATCCTTGTTCCATGTTGTCCTACAGATTTCCCTGCTGGCTCTATCAATTTTCTCTCATTTTAATCCTAATATATGACATTGTCATACACAGACTATAAATCACCAACATGATTATTAAGAAGAATAAAGAATGAGAATGGTATCTATGATTTAGTATTAGCACTCCATTTCTCACTTTTGTCCATACTTTCTCGGGATTACTGGAAATTGCAATTCTGATATAATTGTATTACTTCTTGTGAATGATTGACATCAAACTACTGCAGTAGTAAATTTGCAAAACATTTTTAGAAATACTTTCCAAAGTAATTCTAACAGTACGTTCTGACTTAAAGTGTATCATAATTTAATTACTGCTTAAAACTGATAGTCCATGGCATATTACAGCCTATTTACTGTTTGAAAATAATACATCAAGCTTTACTACCATAGTATTATTATGTCTTCAGTTTGCGTTTAGGATGCTGTTGCAGAATCGCGATCTCTGGCTTACCAACAGTATCTACCATAACTGTTTGCATCCTTCATTTTTTTTACTCTTTTCAGTTTAATTCTAGATTGCAATACCACTACAACAACTTTGTTGTCATTACAGGGAACATAAAACTCTTGTTTTTCCCTTGGCAGTTGTGGTTCGATTGAAATGCGGCCTGGGCCAGAAGAAAAATTCATAAAAATCCATTGGTTAAGTGTTATATATTTGAGTTATTTTCCGCGTGTTGGAAAATTGTTGTAGCGGTATCACAGTCTACAATAAACCCTATTTCCTTCCCCCATTCAGAAGGTCACTTTTTTGACCATCTCATTATTTATCACCTGGGATTACTGAAAATTGTGATTTTGCGAGGAGCTGGTGTCATAATAGTGCAGTAGTCAAAAGCAAAATGCCTCTAGAAATGTTTTCTGAACTAGTTTCAGCTGTGTCACGCTGCCCAAGGTGTATTACAACCTAGATACTGGTTGAAAATAATGGCCCAGGGTGTTTTACAACCTAATTACTGCTTGAAAACAAACATTATGCTATTGTTTACTGCAGTATTATGACAATAGTAGTCAATGTGGATGAATGTTGTAGTGGAATCACAATATCGGGTAGACCCTATCTTTGTATTACAGGCCTTGGTAATATCCAGTGCTATACACTCAACTTAGTGTCTCTTACCTATTTCATTCAAAATATTTTGAATGTAGTTAAGAGGTTCACATGAATATACAGATTCACATGTGTATCCAGTATTAAACCCATATAGCACGTAGTTATGCGTATCCAGTATTAAACCCATATAGCATGTAGTTAAGACTCACATGAATATCCAGTACGAAATGCATATTGACAATTTACAAGCCAGTACTTTCCTAACATACATTTCTGATATGACTGCATAACAGGCTCTTCATCAGTTTACCTACCACTGAATTTGAACTAATAGACCTTATGTTTTCAGCTCTATTTGTCTCCCTTCCTTTGCCACTCATCAGGTAAGCAGCAAGTCTCTATAGTTAATCTATGTTATATTTTGATGTATGGTGTAGTAATGTATTTCCCTGGCTTTAATAAATCTGTAGCAATATTATGCTTAGGCGCTTTTACAATTTTCTTTTTACCATACCCTTGTAATATCCCCCGGATTTATTTTTAATTTTTTAGTCTTCTGATTTTTCTTATGTTTAGAATCACTGTGTCTGATTTTTTACCTGTTATCTGTGAGAGATTGATCCTAATGTCTTTAAATCAATTACCTATTGTCTCTGCCTTTTCCATTTCCTTGGCAACTTCTTCCTGATCCTTATCAACAATTTGCCTCAATACATTCTTTTTCTCCTTTTTCTAACACAGCCCTAGAATTTTCTAGATGCATCATCCAATGTTCTGCTTGCAGCCACTATAGTCGTCTTAGTCACATATTTCTGCAATTAATTTCTTTCTTAGTTGCTTCAGGTGTTCCACACTGACTTGGGGTTTCTGTTGTGTTATTTTCTTGCTTCTTAATTAGAGTTTGTAGGTTCCATTCTTTTACTGATTTTTGTTTTGTTTTGAATTAACCTTTTTGTTTCACCCAGTTTTATGTCTTTTGCTGTTTCCATATTTCCTCCACTGTACTGCCACTTTTCCTTCCACATGGAGACCCTTTCCTTGAAGTATTTCCTCCAGCTTAAAATTGTGCCTTTTTGTAATTATTGGTATAACCAACCATCTTCAGTTTTGGCTGAACCTTTTTACATTCATCAGAACTATGTTAAGATCTCTTTTCTCCTTTTGTACTCCCTCTTGTTACCACATTTATTTCCTTTCTAGTCAGATAAATTTAAGTATCTACCAGTAATTACCATCTATTACATTGCTCACTTCTGAACTCTTCATATGAATGTAATTTATCCCCAAGATATTCAAGCAGCAACAATACTGAGGTTGTGTTTAGTTTGATGTACATGCTGAACCATAATGACAAACTATATTCCACACAATAGCTTTTTCAGATTCAGAAGGTGAAACTGGTGCTGCACCAATCAGGTCTAATCTTCAGAAAGACACCAAGGGGGCCATCAAGTTTAATATCCCCATTCGATGTATGATTCAACACCAGTAATGCCGTATACCCTCACTCTGTGCCCATTGCAGATAAGTTTGCTGATTATAAATCGTGCACCACCACCTCCGTGGTCCTGTTGATGAATGTTTCTTCCACCACCAGCTAATCCATTACAGTGCTGAGCCAATGGAATGGGTTATTGAGTGCCATATTACCAACATCATTACTTAAGTCACTATAAGTAGTTCCAACTCAACAAAATCATCTTCTTCTCTTCAATTTTGGCCACCTTAGAACCACGAAAAGTAATTCTGTATTTTTCATCTTGATGCTTCTTTTCTTGACTTCCAATATTTCTTCATCTTTCCACTAGTCGTTTCCTTCTTTCCTGGATCCAGATGTTATTACCTTTTCCTTTTCTTCTTCTCCTGGAAACCCTTGAAATGTTGTTTCAATCTTCGAAAGATGCTCTATGTTGTATTATATCTTCTGTTATTCTGTCTCTTTCTTTAATCCTTGGATCCACTGACTGCAATTTTTATTCTTTTAAACATGATTGAAAATTCTTTTTGTAAGTCTGTTGGATTGTCCTCTTTCTGATCATGTATGACATCCTTTCATTTTCTTCTTCCTTGTATAGATCTTTATTCCTTTGTACCGAGCGGGGCGGTGTAACGGTTAGCGTTCTCGCCTCGCATTCGGGAGGACGGCGGTTCGAATCCCCGTCCGGGCATCCAGATTTGGGTTTTCCATGGTTTCCCCAAATCACTCCAGGCAAATGCCGGGATGCTTCCTTCAAAAGGCCATGGCCGAATTCCTTCCCATTCCTTCCTTGCCCCCCATCCTTTCCCGTCTCTAAAGACCTCGATGTTAAAAAAAAAGAGACGTAAAGCAGTTACCAAAAAAAATATTCCTTTGCTGCCTAAACTCTCCTTTTTCAATTTTCAGTGTTTCCCAAATTTTTCTCAAGAACCTAGTAAGCAACCTTTTTTTCTTTGTAATTGCTCTGGCAGACCACAAGACACTGATAGCGTTGTGTTGTGATGGTGGAAGGACATGTACCCTGCCAATGATAGAACCAGATTTGTTTTAACTGGAGTATTTACTGTATTGGAGGACTAATGTATTGCCATCTGAGAACAAGGATTGAAGATAAATGCCAAAAAGAATTGGGTACACAGATAAAAAAACTAAAGTTATCTTATGATTATAGGGTGGGGAAGGAATTGCC
>CM061918.1:119622618-120063553 GCA_031002005.1 Vandiemenella viatica
ATTTTTTTTTTTTCGCTGTCGTCAGTCTTTAGACTGGTTTGATGCAATCCTCCATCCCTTCCTATCCTGTGCTAACCTCTTCATTTCTACATACCCGTTACAACCCACGTCCTCAATTATCTGCTTCATATATTCTAATCTCTGTCTACCTCTACAGTTCTTACCTTCAACTGTTCCCTCCACTAACAAATTAACCAATCCAGCATGTCTCAAATATGACCTACCAGCCTGTCTCTTCTTTCCGTAAGCTTCTTCCATAAACTTCTTTTCTCACCCATCATTTCCAAAACTCGTTCATTTCTTACTTTGTCTGTCCACCTAATTTTCAGCATTCTTCTGTAGCACCACATTTCAAATGCTTCAAGTTTCTTTCTTTCCGGTATTCCTAAAGTCCATGTTTCGCTACCGTAAAGTGCTGTGCTCCACACATAGAGTTTTAAGAAGTTCTTTCTAATTCCTAGATCAATATTTGAAACTAAAGGTTTCTCTTTTTCATGAAGGCTCTTTTTGCTAGTGCTATTCTGCTTTTAACATCATTCCTGCTTCGGCCATCGGTTGTAATTTTGCTTCCCAAGTAACAGATTGCATCAGATCCTATTTTTATATTTAATCTGCTAGTATTGGTATCATTTCTGCTACATTTCATCACTTTTGTTATACTTTGATTTATATTCAGTCCAAAGTCTTCCTTCAGTACTTTGTTCATGCCATTCAATAACTTCTCAATATCCTAAGCCCTCTCTGCTAAAAAGACAATGTCGTCAGCAAATCGTAGCATACTGATTTTTTTCTCCCTGAAAACATATGCCACATGGAAATTATCTTTGACTTTCTTCATTGCTTTTTCTACATACAAGTTGAATATTAACGGGGATAGACTACAACCTTGCCTCACACCTTTTTTAACTGATGCATGTCTCTCGTGATTCTCTACTTTTATTACAGCCACTTGAATCTTATATAGTTTTATAGAGTATTCTTCTATCTCGATACTTTAGGCCTGACTTCTTTAAAATTTTGAACATCTTGTCCCATCTAACATTATCAAAAGCTTTTTCTAAATCAACAAATGCCATAAAAGTATCTTTGTTTTTCTTGATCCGCCCTTCAAGTATTAATCTTAAAAGACAGAATTGCTTCCCTTGTACCGCGATTTTTCCTAAACCCAAACTGATCTTCACCTACTATCTCTTCTACTACCCTTTCCATCCTTCTGTATATTATTCTGGTCAGTAATTTTGAAGCATGTGATGTTAGACTAACGGTGCGATAATTCTCACATTTGTCGGCTTGTGCTTTCTTTGGAAGTGTGAAGATGATATTTTTATTAAAATCAGTAGGAATTTCTCCTGTTTCATAACTTTTTGATATCAGCTTGAATAATCTTTCGATTCCTTCCTCTCCTAGAGATTTAAGAAGTTCTGCAAGGATCTCATCACTTCCAACTGCCTTATTTGCTTTCAAGTCATTCAGAGCTTTATTAAATTCTGTCCTCAAAACAGGATCTCCTAAGTCATCAATGTCGATATCGCCTTCCTTTTCCAATACACTATTGTTCAAGTCGTCCCCATCATACAGTTTCTCAATGTATTCCTTCCATTGGTTAGCTCTATCTCTGAGCGTAAAAGAGGTTTCCCTTCGGCAGTTTTAATGTTCATACCTCTTTTCTTCATTTCTCCAAAATTCTGTTTGATCTTTCTATATGCAGCATCTACTTTTCCTAGGGCCATTTCCTTTTCTACTTCTTCACACTTTTCTTGTAGCCATTTTTCTTTTGCTATTTTGCATTTCCTATTTATTTGATTTCTAAATTGCCTGTACTGCTCTCTTCCTGCTTCATCCTGAGCATGTTTGTACCTTCTTCTCTGATCCATCAGCTGCAAAATTTCTTCTGTGATCCAAGGTTTTCGGGCAGCTTGTTCCCTAAAGCCTAAGGTTTCTTTGCCAGCTTTAATTATTTCGGTCTTTAATGCATTCCATTCATCTCGGTTGAGCTCCTTTCACAGTTAATTCTTAGACCTAAGTCTACCATTTTCTGCAAAATTTTTCTCTTGTGCTAGATTGTTTCAGTTTATTCACTTCTAGTCTGTTCTGCTTATACTGCTTCCTTATTCGCTTGAATTTCAGCCTGCACTTCATTACTATCAAATTGTGGTCCGAGTCTATGTCTGCTCCTGGGTACGCTTTACAGT
Organism: Vandiemenella viatica; assembly: GCA_031002005.1. Classification (NCBI taxonomy): domain Eukaryota; kingdom Metazoa; phylum Arthropoda; class Insecta; order Orthoptera; family Morabidae; genus Vandiemenella; species Vandiemenella viatica. The sequence goes on from CM061918.1 coordinate 119,624,811, forward strand.
CTAGAACTTGATTCCTGAATCTCTGTTTGACCATGATATAATCTAGCTGGTATTATTGTAATATTGTAATATATGAGAAAGTGATTCACTGGTTAGAAGAATTCTTGAAAGGTAGAAAGCAAAAAGTTAGAAATGGGAGTGCGACAGGGTAGCATATTGGGACGATTGCTATTCATTATTCTAATGAATGATTGTGTTGATGGTTTGTTGTCATATTGTTTGCACATGACTTAATGTTATGTAATAGGATCAAAATGGAAGAGGACTGGGAACAGATGCAGGGTGGTCTGGACAGGTTATCTAGCTGGCCTGGTAAACAAGGGATGAAGATAAATGCAAAGAAGAGTCAGCTTATTAGGTATACAGATAAAAAAAACTAAAGGTTGATTATGATTATAAGGTGGGGAAAGAATTGCTTGATGACTTGAAATGTAAATAACTTGGCATAACTATATGGAAAGACAGATGAAATATACCCAACACTCACCAAAGTTGAAGGGAGGAGGGCAGCAGCAACACAAAAACAAAGAAAATACAATATTTCGGGCAGAACTCTTTTTTAAGTCAACAGATGTAAGTGGCTGGGCTTGCGCAAGACTTGTGTTCAATGCAGCCACTCATATAATGACAAATGGTTGAAAAAATAATAGTAATAAAAAATATATATATAAATATATTCCCCCTGCAACATGTCTGACCTCTCACATGATTAAGACTCATGTCGAAATATTGTTTTTCTTTGTTTTTGTGTCTTTTTGTTGTTGTAACTGCTGCCCTCCTCCCTTCAACTTTGGCGAATGTTGGGTGTATTTTCCCTTTCTTTTCCATGTAAATATTGCCTAGCGGCATTTCTTTCCTTTCATTGTTACCTATAAAATATAATTGAACATTTTTGAAAAATATTCTATGAGTGGCTGTGTCAAACGCAAGTCTTGCGCAAAAGCCCAGCCACTTACATCTGTTGACTTGAAGAAGGGTTTTGCCCAAAATATTGTATTTTCTTTGTTTTGTGTTGCTGCTGCCCTCATCCCTTCAACTTTGCTGAGTGTTGGGTGTATTTCATGTGTCTTTACATATAAATATTGCCTCGCGGCATTTCTATCCCTTTCATTGTTACCTACATCTTGGCATAACATTTGATAACAAGCTCAACAGGTAGTAGGAAAAGGTTTCAAATTCCTCATCTTGGTGGCAGAGGCAGCCTTAGGGGGTGGCAAGCAGGGCAATCACCCAGGGCTTCGCTCTTGCAGGGGCCTTGCGGAACAACCCGACTAGAAAAAAGTATATATTTAAAACTTTTTATTTTATTCTTAGCTATTTAATTTAATTTAATTGCAATGGAGCACAGGTTCCGGTGGCAATTTCCCTACACACCCATCTTCCCCCTATCCTGCACCTACCTACATTTGCCCTCTACAAATTTTATCCTTAAATTCTTTCAAAGTTTTCGGTAAATTATTCATCATTTCTCTTGGTAACTCATTCCAATCCCTGACACCCTTACCTAAAAAAGAGAATCTTGTGCCTGAAATCGAGTGCCAGCTTGTGGTCATGGTCATCTTTTCCCTTCCATGCACTACTTTTCATACCTATTGCAATATCTTTCCATGCCTCATCGCCAGTATATGCCCTGTACACTCCCATGACCCTCCTCATCCTCCTCCTGTCTTGCAATGAATCCCATTCCAGCTCCTTTATTATATCCGTCATTGATTGCATTCTGCGATAATTTCCAGAAACGAATCTAGTAGCCCTTTTTTCCACCCTCTCCAACTCCTTATTTCATACATAAAATGAGGGTTCCATACGACACTACCATATTCGAGCAATGGTCTGACCAAAGTTTTGTAACCCAAGTCCTTGACTTCTCTCGTACATCCCCTCATCACTCTCTCCAACAAGTGCAGAACTTTGAAACCTTTTCCTACTACCTGTCCTATGTGTCCTACCCAGTAAGGTTTGTTATCAAAAGTAATGCCAAGATATATACATTTCAAGTCTTCAGCAAGCAATTCTTTCCCCACCTTATATTCATAATTAACCTTTTGTTTTTTATTTGTGTATCTAATAAGCTGACTCTTCTTTGCATTTATCTTCATTCCATGTTTACCAACCCAATTAGATATCCTGTCCAGATCACCCTGCAACTGTTTACAATCCTCTATCGTTTTGATTCTTTTATACAGCATTATGTCATCTACAAACAATCTAATTTCAGATAGTAAACAATCAACACAATTATTCATTAGAATAATGAATAGCTTTGGTCCCAATACGCTACCCTGTGGCACACCCATTTTTACTTCCACTTCTTTTGATACTACATTTCCTACCCTAACTTTCTGTTTTCTACATTTTAAAAATTCTTCTACCCAGCAAATGACTTTCTTATCCACTCCAATGGTTTTTACCTTATTTACTGCCATTTTATGGCTTACTCTGTGAAACGCCTTAGACAGATCTAGTGCTACAGTATCAATTTGTCCTCCCTTGTCCATTTCATCTGAAATATCTTGCATATATCCCACCAACTGAGATTCGCATGAATATCCTTGCCTGAAACCATGTTGCCTGCTTGAAAATCACTTACGTTCCTCATATATATTTCTGATGTGGTTGCATATCAATCTTTCCATTAATTTACCTACCACTGATGTCAAACTGATACAGTAAAATAGTTGGCTAATTCATAGTAAAGTATATATTAATAGTATTAAGTTCATAAATACAATTTCCCAATTAGATTTATTGAATATCACGTTCATATAATAAGTAAGATTTACGGTATCAAAATTAAATAATTTAGCAGTAAATAATATTTTTTTGTAATTTTACTGTAAAACATGAATGAAAAATTCATTACTATCTGAATTTCGCGCCTCGCGCATCAGAAAACTCACTTGAATGCTCGGTTTTGTTATTTTCATCGTGTTTTCGATTTACACTCGAGGAATTTTCGTCTTTCATTTCGTTAGTCAACTCTTGTCACCTTAAGCTTAATTTGCTAGCAGCAGTTACTTTGAGCCACACTTAACTGATACTGGTCCGCGTCGTCACCGCACCGACAGTTGGCCGAGTGACTGCTCGCGTCCACGCTTGTCCGTGTGACGGACGGGTTCCTGTTAGATCTTCAGCCTTCCTTTAACGTTTTCACGTGGTTGTTACACCTAATCAACGTTCAAAAATCTCCGTTAAACTGAGTTGCATAAGGCACTTTGTAATATAAAAAAGTAATAAAGTGTGTTAAAATACTTTCTTTACCTGACTCACGTTATCCCCTCACTGGTATTCAAACGCAGTCTTCACAAACCATAGCTGAAAGTCTTTCGTTTGTGAACGCAATCGTAATGAAATGTCAATCGTCAATCACTTCACACTTGACATGCATAGTCCAGCTCTCTCATAGCCACCTAACTTGCTTTGGTAACTCTACTAGGAAAAGGAAACCTACAGTTTAAAGTGGAATTCCAACCACAGAGTGTCCCAATATTTCGCTTTAACAAATCAATGATTTGCCAGAGGGGAAATTCAATTTTGAGACATGTAAAAGTTGCAGCCGAGACTGAGATTTTAACCGGGGATGTTCAGTACCTCAACCTCATCCCTGTATCTATCAAAGACATTTCGTAAAATTTAAAAGTAAATAAAAATATGTTTTCAAACATAATAAAATAAATGTACTCTTTTTTTCTGCAATGTACGTTGTTTCTATCCCAAAACAAAAAAAGTAGGGTGCTACCTTCATCCAGGCCCGCCGCTAGCTGTTTCAGCGCCCGCGTGCAATACCGATTATGCCGCCCCTGTCTAACTACAGCCGGCTACGTAATACGCCGCAAATTTCGTCGCGGCGACAATCGAGTGGTAACTATCGCGGGCCGGCGACTGTCGATCACTCGTTTTGCCGCCCCCCCTCGATGTGCCGCCCGCGTGCGGTGCACGCATTGCACGCCCGCTTACGGCGGCCCTGCCTTCATCACAGTATCTGATGGATGATAAATTGAAATTTTTCTAATGATTTAGAACAGGATTTCAATACCTCAGAAATAAATGGCTCACATCAGGAAATCTCTTCGCTGTTGGCATAAGTTCTTGAGTCAATTAGATTTTGTAAGCTTGGAGATAGAGATCTCCAGTGAAGACAGTACTGTGAAGAGTTGCCGCTGGAATGTCCCGTTCTTGAGCATGATGACGAATCGAGGTACATGGACTCTCGGCCACATTCTCGCGATCTGTTGCCATGTTTCCTTCCGAACGAGCTTATGTCGCGTGGTTTACAACTGAACCAGTAATTTCGAATTTTCCGATTATTCTCTCCACAGTTAATGAATTCTGAAACTTATTTCTAGCGAAAATTGAACACACTTTATGAATCGTGGAAACGAAACTTTCACCAATTTGATAGAAAAGTTTAGCAACAACAGCGCGTTATTGTACTGTGATCGAATCTATCTCCTATCTACCCGTCATAATTATCGAACCATAACAGCTACAATGGCGCACAATTCAAATCTTGCGCTCTTGTGGAAGCAACCTATAATACAGTAGTTTGATTACTTACAGGTGGCATGTGGCGGTATCTATGACATAATAAAGTCAATCAGCCTAATCCACTGAATGAAGTGGAAAGATTGGTCAGACCATTGCTCGAATATGGTAGTGTAGTATGGGACCCACATTTTGAGTAGATATCAAATACAGGAGTTGGAGAAGGTGCAAAGAAGGGCTGCTAGATTTGTTTCTGGAAATTATCGCAGAATACAAGCAGTGACAGATATGATAAAGGAGCTGGAATGGGATTCATTGCAAGACAGGAGGAGGATGAGGAGGGTCATGGGAGAGTACAGGGCTTATACTGGCAATGAGGCATGGAAAGATATTGCAGTAGGTATGAAAACTAGTTCATGGAAGGGAAAAGATGACCATGACCACAAGCTGGCACTCGATATTTTCAGGCACAAGGGTGTGGGAAGATTTTCTTTTTTTGGTAAGGATGTCAGGGATTGGAATGAGTTACCAAGGGGAATGATTAATAACTTACCGATAACGTTAAAAGAATTTAAAGTTAAAATTTGTAGAGGGGAAATGTAGATGGGTGCAGGAAAGGGGGAAGTTGGGTGTGTAGGTAAATTGCCACCGGAACGTGTGCTCCATTGCAATTAAATTAAATTAAGTAACGTCGAACCCCTCATGAATGATTTTTTCCGATACTGATTTGCGATACTATCGGGCGACATGGTATTTTGAAATGGCAAACTACTGGCCTTTTAGGAGAAATTTATCCATATTTTCACAAATGTTTTTTTCGCGGCGTTTCTTCCATTTCCAAGTTGGTTTTTTAACTTACAGACCTTATATCCAAGAGAATAGTACTCCTGATGGCTCATTTTAATCTCTTTTTTAATCATTATTATCAGCTTTTCCTCTATTGTAAGGGGTTATATCCGATATTCTTACATAATTCTGGTATTGTTTGTTCGTCATCTAGCCAGAGAGTTGTTAAAAGGCTGTTGCAAATCATACTTAAAAGGCTTGAGAATCGTCAATAAGCAGCGGTTTCAGATTTTCTGTTCGTTATCTGGGCCTCATAGCTAACTGCCATATCTAAGAATCATGTAATCAGAACCATAGAGACTAAATTTTTCAAAATGTCTAAACGTTATGCGGTGTGAACCGATTCTGCATACTTCAATTTTGCAGCCTTCCTACAGTTGCGATTATAATGTAACTGCGTGTTTATGGCTCGTCGAGGTATTTTACCTGTGGATGCTTTCAGCATTGACCATCCATGAATTAGGATTACTTTTAGGCATTGTCTAGCCTATGTGCTGAGCCACAGATTATCAGCCCACGGCATACCCTAATTGTGCGGCACTTTTGACATATTGCTTCAACTCCTAGCGGTCCCGTTCACCACGCAGTGATAATCCACCATGTGTTATCCTTTATACTGGACACCATAAAGCAACTCTTCCCGCTACAATACAGAGGACGCTTTAGAAGAGTAAGGGTATATGTGACCCATGGCTAACTCCTGGGCCATGCCTGTATCCTAGCTATTAAAGAGGCATAGCATTACTTTAGAGCTAGCTATGTGTACCGCCAACCTCCAATTGGAGAAGGCGACTTAAGAATGCCGGATGCTTCCTTCAAAAGGCCATTGCCGAATTCCTCCCCCCCCCCATTCCTTGCCCCCCATTCCTTGCCCCCCATCATTTCCCGTCTCTGAAGACCTCGTTGTTAAGAGACGTTAAGCAGTTAAAAAAAAAAAATCCATTTCATCTGTATTGCATTCACGGCGTGGAGACGACGCAGCGACAAGACCGACTGAAGGAATGAATCTCAAATGGAGATTTTTTTCACTTTTTGTACCAAAACACTTTAGTATTCAAATGTAAAACATGTAGTATACAATTACATTAATTTTTTACTTTTCTTGTAATTATTTCATATTCTTTTAATAATACACTTTTTAGACTTGATATTTTTCTATTGATCTAGCACCTATACTTTGTCTTAACTTTTATCTTAATCTCTACTTTTGAACCAAGGCTTGTGGCACTCGTATTTTTTATGATTAGCATTCTCACATTTTTCATTTTACAATGGAAAAATGGATGAAATTGATTCAGAAGCATGGCTTAACGTGTAGTTGAAAGTATGTTTGGTCTCTTTCAGTCGTCTTTTACGAAATGGTGGCATGAGAGTTTTTTTGAGGGAAAATGCTTCACAGCAACAAAATAAAACGAGAACCGTGACCCTGTATGGTCATGAGGCAATGCACATGGTTCAGGTAAATAGAGTTTTTCTCCTTGTAGGGAATTGTACATTCTAAATGCTTTAAAAATCCTACCATTACTGTTTCTCCCCGGATATCCTGATTCTGTAGTAATTAATGAAATTCCCATCCGCGTCGACTGCACCCATCAGGACAAATGAATGAAATAAGAAATTCGTTGAATAGCTTCTAGATTTTTTTTTTTTTTTAACGCAGTTTTTCTTTCCATCTCTTACACCTACGCAATTTGGTAGGTTCCAAAGAATTTCAAAACGTTGCGATATCTGTTTCCAACCGGCTTTATCAGGTATTGGAATATATTTTAGTTATGCACCATTGTTCAAATTCGCAACATTTTTTCACAATTCTTTCCTTAATATAATTTCCACGAGCAAACTAACAAGATAGTGAGGAAAAACTGTATCTGCTTCCCAGGTACCTGAAACATGAAGGCAGAAACAAATATACATTGCAGTCGAGATAGTTTTTGTTTTCGTTTTAGTAACATACAGATGAAATCAAGAATAAATTTAACACACCGAGGCGTGACAGGGCTTAAAAAAGAACCTGTATAAAATCCATAAGAAAAAACAATTGTATATTGTTTGGTTACAAATCAATTCATTATGTGTTGCGAGAATTGAATGAAGGAATACGATTAGTGGATAAAAATAATTACAAATACATCTTATCTCAAAGTAATCAGTAGTCTTTTCTTCCACTGAGATAATCTCCTGATTTTTGTTTCCTTTTTTATGATTACTGGGTGAAGTTTCTCAGCCAGCTCCTTGATCAGTTCCTCTTTTTCAAGCCCAAATGCTGGACGTGTTTGATTTTCTCGAATGAAAGGATGAACCAAAACTTTCAGTCCTCTTTTAAGTAACTTAAATAACCAGTTCGCAATAACAACATTATGATTACGAACCGCACGGCTTGTCATTCTGAAGCATTTGGGTTGATCATATTCTGTTGCAGCAGACTTGAGAGAGGACGAACGCGAAATGCAATTTCGATCCATCTGTCGTAATCAAATTAGGTTGCAGTTGCGTTGCACCGTTGGACGAAAGGCCAAAGTTACTTTCAGGATTATTTGTAGTAACAAATGGGTGTTATTTATTTACTACGGTCTCTCTTTTTTTGACGCTTATTGATTCTAATACATTTCTATGAAATCTGAAACGGCAGGATTGCGTGTCGACCTTAAGCCACTGAATATCGAATGTCGACTGTGATGTTAACCTGTTGTTTTGTTGTTCACACATTGCACAATAATCGACTAATCGACCAATTTGTTGTCTTATAATCCCAGGTTTAGAAGTTATTATTTATTTTGTATCTGTTGGTGTCATTTCATTGTTGACGTCTTGTATTTTAGTATGTTGTCTTTCTGATAGTTGTTCCTCTGTTGATGGAAATTAAGATGTGAAGTACAGAACTAGTGTAAACAATAATGTCTCAAGAAGAATTTATTGTTCCATATGATAGAATACATCGGAGGAGTGGACATATTGCCGTGGCTTATAAGAACTATGTACTTGTGTGGGGAGGATACACTGTAAGTATCATTAGTTAGGTTTTAGCTGTGCTGTGGAGGTGAATTTTAAATTCTTTTAGCGTTTTCGGTAAATTGAACAGTATATCTCTTGCTAATTTATTCCAGTTCGTCACTCCCATACCTGCAAAAGAAAATTTTCCAACATAATTACTCCTAAAAATCAAGTTCAAATTTGTGTTCAGGTTCATCTGTTCCCTTCCAGTCTCTACTCCTAATTCTACCAACAGCACTTATTGCCAAAATAAATCTTCTACGTTCCCGTTCAGCATTTTTTTTCACCTGCCTTATAATGCCTTCTAATTAAGCTCTTTTGTAATATTAATTACTGATTGTGTTCCACAAACAAATCTAGCAGCCCTCCTTTGCTGCACCTCCAACTACTATATTTGGTAACCATAATGTGTGTGAGAAAATATCCCACCATACTCTAGCAGTGAGCTGTCTAAAGTTTTGTGTCCCTCTTCCCTCACATCTTAGGTACATTCCCATATCATCCTCTCTAATAAATGCAGGACCATCTGTTGAATGTGTCCTGCCTAATTAAGATTATTGTCTAATGATTTTAATTGAATAAACCAAGATATTTACATTTTTGCATTCCTCATCCTCTTCACAATCGTACAAAACCATTATTTCTCTAGCTGTACACTTAGTAATCTGACACATTTGATATTTATCCTTGTTCCATGTTGTCCTACAGATTTCCCTGCTGGCTCTATCAATTTTCTCTCATTTTAATCCTAATATATGACATTGTCATACACAGACTATAAATCACCAACATGATTATTAAGAAGAATAAAGAATGAGAATGGTATCTATGATTTAGTATTAGCACTCCATTTCTCACTTTTGTCCATACTTTCTCGGGATTACTGGAAATTGCAATTATGATATAATTGTACTATACTTCTTGTGAATAATTGACATCAAACTACTGCAGTAGTAAATTTGCAAAATATTTTTAGAAATTCTAACAGTATGTTCTGACTTAAAGTGTATCATAATTTAATTACTGCTTAAAACTGATAGTCCATGGCATATTACAACCTATTTACTGTTTGAAAATAATACATCAAGCTTTACTACCATAGTATTATTATGTCTTTAGTTTGCGTTTAGGATGCTGTTGCAGAATCGCGATCTCTGGCTTACTAACAGTATCTACCGTAACTGTTTGCTTCCTTCATATTTTTTACTCTTTTCAGTTTAATTCTAGATTGCAATACCACTACAACAACTTTGTTGTCAGTACAGGGAACATAAAACTCTTGTTTTTCCCTTGGCAGTTGTGGTTCGATTGAAATGCGGCCTGAGCCAGAAGAAAAATTTCATAAAAATCCATTGGATAATTGTTATATATTTGAGTTATTTTCCGCGTGTTGGAAAATTATTGTAGCGGTATCGCAGTCTACAATAAACCCGATTTCCTTCCCCCATTCAGAAGGTCACTTTTTGACCATCTCATTATTTATCACCTGGGATTACTGAAAATTGTGATTTTGCGAGGAGCTGGTGTCATAATAGTGCAGTAGTCAAAAGCAAAATGCCTCTAGAAATGTTTTCTGAACTAGTTTCAGCTGTGTCACGCTGCCCCAAGGTGTATTACAACCTAGATACTGCTTGAAAATAATGTCCCAGGGTGTTTTACAACCTAATTACTGCTTGAAAACTAAACATTATGCTATTGACTACTGCAGTATTATGACAACAGTAGTCAATGTGGATGAATGTTGTAGTGGAATCGCAATATCGGGTAGACCCTATCTTTGTATTACAGGCCTTGGTAAGATCCAGTGCTATACACTCAACTTAGTGTCTCTTACCTATTTCATTCAAAATATTTTGAATGTAGTTAAGAGGTTCACATGAATATACAGATTCACATGTGTATCCAGTATTAAACCCATATAGCACGTAGTTATGCGTATCTAGTATTAAACCCATATAGCATGTAGTTAAGACTCACATGAATATCCAGTACGAAATGCATATTGACAATTTACAAGCCAGTACTTTCCTAACATACATTTCTGATGTGACTGCATATCAGGTTCTTCATCAATTTACTTACCACTGAATTTGAACTAATAGACCTTATGTTTTCAGCTCTATTTGTGTCCCTTCCTTTGCCACTCATCAGGTAAGCAGCAAGTCTCTATAGTTAATCTATGTTATATTTTGATGTATGGTACAGTAATGTATTTCCCTGGCTTTAATAAATCTGTAGCAATATTATGCTTAGGCGCTTTTACATTTTTTTTTTTTTTTTTACCATACTTAGTTCCCTTGTAATATCCCCCGGATATTTTTTTAATTTTTTAGTCTTCTGATTTTTCTTATGTTTAGAATCACTGTGTCTGATTTTTTCCCTGTTATCTGTGAGAGATTGATCCTAATGTCTTTAAATCAATTACCTATTGTCTCTGCCGTTTCCATTTCCTTGGCAACTTCTTCCTGATCCTTATCAACAATTTGCCTCAATACATTCTTTTTCTCCTTTTCTCTAACACAGCCCTAGAATTTTCTAGATGCATCATCCAATGTTCTGCTTGCAGCCACTATAGTCGTCTTAGTCACATATTTCTGCAATTAATTTCTTTCTTAGTTGCTTCAGGTGTTCCACACTGACTTGGGGTTTCTGTTGTGTTATTTTCTTGCTTCTTAATTAGAGTTTGTAGGTTCCATTCTTTTACTGATTTTTGTTTTGTTTTGAATTAACCTTTTTGTTTCACCCAGTTTTATGTCTTTTGCTGTTTCCATATTTCCTCCACTGTACTGCCACTTTCCTTCCACATGGAGACCCTTTCCTCCAGCTCTAAAATTGTGCCTTTTTGTAATTATTGGTATAACCAACCATCTTCAGTTTTGGCTGAACCTTTTTACATTCATCAGAACTATGTTAAGATCTCTTTTCTCCTTTTGTACTCCCTCTTGTTACCACATTTATTTCCATTCTAGTCAGATAAATTTAAGTATCTACCAGTAATTACCATCTATTACATTGCTCACTTCTGAACTCTTCATGTGAATGTAATTTATCCCCAAGATATTCAAGCATCAACAATACTGAGGTTGTGTTTAGTTTGATGTACATGCTGAACCATAATGACAAACTATATTCCACACAATAGCTTTCAGATTCAGAAGGTGAAACTGGTGCTGCACCAATCAGGTCTAATCTTCAGAAAGACACCAAGGGGGCCATCAAGTTTAATATCCCCATTCGATGTATGATTCAACACCAGTAATGCCATATACCCTCACTCTGTGCCCATTGCAGATAAGTTTGCTGATTATAAACCGTGCACCACCACCTCCCCTGTCCTGTTGATGAATGTTTCTTCCACCTCCAGCTAATCCATTACAGTGCTGAGCCAACGGAATGGGTTATTGAGTGCCATGTTACCAATATCATTACTTAAGTCACTTATAAGTAGTTCCAACTCACCAAAATCATCTTCTTCTCTTCAATTTTGGCCACCTTATGACCTCGAAAAGTAATTCTGTATTTTCATCTTGATGCTTCTTTTCTTGACTTCCAATATTTCTTCATCTTTCACTTAGTCGTTTCCTTCTTTCCTGGGTTCAGATGTTATTACCTTCTCCTTTTCTTCTTCTCCTGGAAACCCTTGAAATGTTGTTTCAATCTTCTGAAAGATGCTCTATGTTGTATTATATCTTCTGTTATTCTGTCTCTTTCTTTAATCCTTGGATCCACTGACTGCAATTTTTATTCTTTTAAACATGATTGAAAATTCTTTTTGTAAGTCTGTTGGATTGTCCTCTTTCTGATCATGTATGACATCCTTTCATTTTCTTCTTCCTTGTATAGATCTTTATTCCTTTGCTACCGAGCGGGGCGGTGTAACGGTTAGCGTTCTCGCCTCGCATTCGGGAGGACGGCGGTTCGAATCCCCGTCCGGGCATCCAGGTTTGGGTTTTCCATGGTTTCCCCAAATCACTCCAGGCAAATGCCGGGATGCTTCCTTCAAAAGGCTATGGCCGAATTCCTTCCCATTCCTTGCCCCCCATCCTTTCCCGTCTCTAAAGACCTCGATGTTAAAAAAAAAGAGACGTAAAGCAGTTACCAAAAAAAAAAAAAAAATATTCCTTTGCTGCATAAACTCTCCTTTTTCAATTTTCAGTGTTTCCCAAATTTTTCTCAAGAACCTAGTAAGCAACCTTTTTTTCTTTGTAATTGCTCTGGCAGACCACAAGACACTGATAGCGTTGTGTTGTGATGGTGGAAGGACATGTACCCTGCCAATGATAGAACCAGATTTGTTTTAACTGGAGTATTTACTGTATTGGAGGACTAATGTAGTGCCATCTGAGAACAAGGATTGAAGATAAATGCCAAAAAGAATTGGGTACACAGATAAAAAAACTAAAGTTATCTTATGATTATAGGGTGGGGAAGGAATTGCCTGTTGAATACCTGATGTATAAATCTCTTGGTGTATCGTTTGATAATAAACTTGGCTGGACAGATGGGAGGAATAGCTTTCAAATTCCTACATTTATTGGATCAAGGGGGGGGGGGGGATGAGGTAAATGGGTTACAAAACTTTGGTCAGACTATTGCTTGAATACAGTGGTGTAATAGGGCTCATATTTTGCGCATCAAATAGAGAAGTTGAATGAGGAGGCCGGCAAAATCCCCCCCCCCCCCCCCTTGTGGAAATTACTGCAGGACAATCAGTAACGGAGCGTGGTGGGTGAGCGTTTAACGCTCTGGTCTTGAATTATTGAGGATGCCATTTCGAATCAGATTTGGGTTTTCCATGGTTTCCCCAGATCACTCCTGGCAAATGCCAGGATGCTTCCTTCAAAAGGCCATGGTCAAATTCCTTACCATTCTTTGCAAAGGGAAGGGATTTGGCATGGCCTTCTGCTGGAACTGGCCCACCATTTGGCTGGAGTTATTTCGTGAAACCATGGATGATTGGATGCGGATTCAAACCCACGTCTTCCTGAATATGAGGCCAGAGCATTACGTCTTGCCCAACCAACTGTACTTGATTTCTGTTATAAGGAAGTATGGGAATCAGGGATTGGAATAAATTACTAAGTGATAAATAATTTTCCAAAAACACTGCCAGCTATTGTAGAAGACCAGTGAGATGGTCTTTTCTTATCTGAATGTAACACCATTGAGTTCACTATTCACCAGCTCCTCTACCAATGCCTCTCATTGATAAAAGCTGTCACTCCAAACTTATTCATCAGTCCTTTCCTAATTTTTAAGCCGATGCATTTATATTACCTTGTACTTTTCTTAGTATAGCTAAAGAAAACTGCAAATCTTGTTTTCAAATCTGTATTATTAATTTTACACATGTATTTTAATAAATACGATTTAAATCAGGTGCTTAATATAATGTGATATTATTCCATTGTAGTCCTATAGTAAATACAAATTTGGTTTGTTCTATAAATGTTGTTTTTGCTGTAAGACATCACTGAAGGCAACTACATTCTTTCCAGGAGCATGTTCAGAGGACATCAGTCTCTCCCATTCGAACACAGTACTTCCCAACTGATGAAGTTTGGCTCTACGACTGTGACACGGAATTGTGGTATGACAGTTATCAGTTAACATAATTACATGTTTTAGTCTCAGAAATACTCACTGTTGCACATTAAATGTTACTGCGTTTTATGTTCCTTTTTAGTGGTCTGGGCACCATTTTATCCATATTTCTTGAAATTTCCTTTTGTTTTTGAGTATATTATGATTTGTTTAATAAAAATTGATTTCTTATTTTTATCTGTTCATAAATGCTACCACTCAGAATACAGCTGTGCATTAGATCTTCTCTTGTATTTGTAGTTTTGCGTTGATTAATTTGACTATGTCAACAGTAATTTTTATAAAAATTTGTGTGAACGTGGTCATCAGATAAAATTCCAGTTGAATTTTTAGTACTTGGAAAGAAAAATCTTTTATAGTATGTATGTATACAGATGAGAAGGCTATTATGGTATGGTGAATTATTATTGTTAACTAGTTGAATCAGTATGGATTTTACTCTTATACGGCGCTTTTATATTTAGTAAAATGAAGTCAGCTTTTAATTCATTCTCTCAAAATTTTAGCTGTGTACAAGGTATGGTTAAAAAAATGTGATTAATGTTTCAGTGAACAAATATTTATTATAGTAACATATACTTTACTATCACTACCTCTAAAATTATTCTCTATGATTTGAACACATTCAGCCCATCACTCTTTCCTCTGAAACGATTCTGGAAGTCATTTATTGTTGGTGTCTTTAGTTTTGCTGTTGCTGTCATCAGTAAACTTAGAACATTTGCCTTTACAGTTTTCTTGAGTTAAGGGAAGAGCCAGATGTGGTGAATAAGGTGGATGCGTATTTATGTTTTCATTTTATATAAATTGCCATACCAGAAGTGGTGTTTGACATGATGAAGGTTTAATGTTGATGTTGCTTAGGACATTTTTTAAATCCTCAGAAATTTTTGCAGCTGTCAATCAGTTGTTTGATCATTCCTCTTACTTTTTCAACATTCTGCTTGGTTTTTTTGACATTGAAGGTCATCTGAATTATTTCCAGTCTTGCAACCATTATAAAATCTTTAAAACCACTTACATGGAAAAGAAAGGGAAAATACACCCAACACTCACCAAAGCTGAAGGGAGGAGGGCAGCAGCAACACAGCACAACACACAAACAAATAAAAAACAATATTTCGGGTGAAGAATCCCCTTTTTCAAGTAAAAAGATAGGTGGCTGGTCTTGCGCAAGACTTGCGTCGGACGCAGCCACTCATAGAACATAGGGGAAAAAAAAAAAAAAAAAAAAAAAGAAAAAAAGGTTCTATGAGTGGCTGCGTCCGTCGCAAGTCTTGCGCAAGACCAGCCACCTATCTTTTTACTTGAAAAAGGGGATTCTTCACCCGAAATATTGTTTGTGTGTTGTGCTGTGTTGCTGCTGCCCTCCTCCCTTCAGCTTTGGTGAGTGTTGGGTGTATTTTCCCTTTCTTTTCCATGTAAATATTGCCTCGCGGCATTTCTTTCCTTTCATTGTTACTTAAAACCACTTACGATGGCTGTCCAGAAAGTAACCTGCGTTTGGAAATAAATAAACCAACCAAATAACAAAAATAAATTTTATTATATTCATTTGAAAGGGACAGTCGTAAACTATTTTTCTGCATCATTGTCATTTAAATTGAGGCATTTATCATGTTGGAGCACAAGGTTTTCAATTCCATCTCTGTAGAAATATGTTGGTGATGAATAATTTAGCAAAAATGCTTAAAGAATTTAAAATTAAAATTTTTAATTGGAAAAGTAAATGGGAAAGAATTTAACACTCCAATTTTAAAAGAAACTTTAAAATATATATATATATATAAATGGGTAGTTGGATGACTATGGAAATTGCCACCAGAGTGTTAGCTCCATCACAATTAAAATTAATAATAATAATCTGCCGCCCTAGATTTCAACCTCCGGTTTACACCGCCATGAAGTTGTGTGTCACTGTCAAAGCACTGTGTTGCGAGCCAAGTCTTCATTGCTGGAAAGAGGTGGTAATCGCTCAGCGCCACATCCAGACGGTACAGTGGGTGATAAAACACCTCTTATCCAAAACCATCCAAGAGCTGTTGGGTACGATTATCCGTGTATGGATGTGAGCTTTGAAAAAAACAACACTTTTGAGCTCAGTTTTCCCAAACGCTTGTTTTGTATCTCTCGTCTTAGTTTTGTCAATGTTTCGTAATACCTTTCGAGTTAATTGTTGCACCACTTTCAAGAAAATCAACTAGAAGCACTCCCTCAGCATCCTGAAATGCAGTTGCCATAATTTTCTTGCCCACAATATCTGAAAACTTTTTTTTTTTTTTTTGTGAACTCGTGTGCCCCCATTACATGGACTGTCTTTTTGTCTAAAAATTGACATGCTTTACCCATGTTTCATTTCCCATTACAACACAATTAAGAAGTGGATTACCATCCTTGTTGCAGACTTCGAGAAAATTCAGCGTTGCAGCAAGATGCTCTTTTTTTGTGGTCTTCTGTCAAGATTTTGGCAACCATCTTGCACAAAACTTGTGATTATACAATTTTATGCAGCAAACGTAATGAAATTTTGGGAAAATGAAGCGAGAGTTCTGTATTCATATAGTGGCGTTTTTCATGAATTTTATTGTTCAATTTCATAAGTCGCAATGTTAGGCCGACCACTGGAGTCCTCATCTTGAACCCTGGTGTGGTCATTTTTAAACTGAATGTAGCACTATCTCACTCCACCTTCACTCATTATTCTGTCGCTGTACAGCTTACAGATTTACTGATGAATTTCAGTTGGTTTGATGTTTTTGCCAATAAAAACCTAATCATTGAATGCACCTCATAACTTGGGAGATTTTCTATTGAAGCGCACATTTAAGTAATTCACAACGAACAAAGTAGAATAACCACAGAACACACACTATGACAGCTTGATGCATACTGAGCGTAGAAATGTTTTGACACCACGATGGCATCTCCATCCCCATCCATCTCGATGCTAGGCACAAACATAAGTTACTTTCTCGATAGCCCTCGTGTAAACGGTCTCTGCCATATCAGTGTTCCATCACCTTATATGATTTCTAATATTTAATATGTTTCTTTAGAACTTTTTTACTTTTAAACAAAAGTTTTATGTTAATGTTTTCGTCATATTGTAAGAGAGGTCCACAGCGTATTGAAGCTTATCTCATACTATTACTAAAACTGTGCGTGTCAAGTTCCATATTAAAATTTGGTGATGTCCAGCATCATTCACCATAATTATACAACTGTTGCCTTGAAATAATGATTCCTGACAGTCAAATGTTTTACATTAATGGTCATGCAGAAAAGAAGCTTGTTTCATTTTTGTTCTTTTTTTCTATCCTGATCCAGAATTACTAAAGCTAATTGCTCTTTGAATAATGTAAGTTTAATACGAAAAATTCCCTAATACTACAGTATCTCTTAAAATTGAAATTCTAAAACTATCTTTTACTATTAAGGAGACTGTTTAAATTGCTATTATTGCTGCAGTTACAGAGGGCCAAGGTGTTGCCTACCTTTTTATCCACTTCAGCCATGTAAACACACTTCTCATCAGATTTCCCCCTCCCCCCCAAATGTGACTTCTGAATTGATTAGGAATAGCCTTTTTTATATACCATTCACTACTTATCAACAGCATTAACCAGGAGGGGTTTTTTTGTTATAACATTTAGTTACTCCTCTTTACAATACTGGAAGTGAACTGATACAAATTTTTGCACAAAATTGTCATACAATATTCATTCATTTAGTGTAAATGCTGCTGCCTTGTTTCCAGGGAACGACAGGTCACGCGAGGAGAATCCCCACCAAAGAACTCTGGCAGTTGTGCTATAGTCTTCAAGCACAACCTATATATCTTTGGAGGTGAGTTTTTGCTAGAGGTAATAATTTTGCAATGAAGTTATTTTTTCCTAGTAGCTGATGGCTCATTAATGGATTGGATGATGCCATCAAACAAGTCAGTTTGTAACTTAGCGATTATATATTTTAAAATAAGTTCATACTGAAATTTTAAAATTTTTACACGTTTTTTTTAAGTCTGGTTGGTGAGCGGTAGCGATTGGGCCTCAAATTTGTTTTTTTATTATTATTATTATTATTTATTTTTTTACTTATGGCTTTACACCTCGTTGACTGTTAAGGTTATTAGAGGTGGGATGGGACTGAGGACAAGGAATGGGAAGGAAGCTTCCCGGCATTCGCCTGGAGTGATTTGGGGAAACCATGGAAAACCCAAATCTGGATGCCTGGACGCGGATTCGAACACGCGTCCTCCCGAATGCAAGGCCAGAACGTTAACCATTCACCCACCACGCTCAGCCCAAATTTGGTATGATGTCCATTTGAATCTTCATCTGGTCATTCAAATTTTGGTTTTTCTTAGTTTCCAAAAGTAACTTAAGGTGAAATATGGGATGGTTCTGTCAAAAGGCCTTAAGGTGAAATATGGGATGGTTCTGTCAAAAGGCTATGGTGGAATTCCTTCCAGTTCCTACTGTCATTCCTTTCTTACCTCTACTAACCTCTATGTTAATGAGACATAAAGCCATAAGGAGTCTGTAAAGGTAACAATAAGGTTATGTGATGAAGAGTGAAGTGCTATCTATTGGCTGCATATACAGTTAGATAATTTATCAGCTTGGTCTGTTAACACTTGTATGCTATCATAATAGCCTATTATAGGGAACATGTGAGAACTATTATAAATATTTGTTTACAAACTGACTTTAATTTTTATGAAATTTAAATTCTTCTTTTCTAATGTTAAGTAGCTAGAGGCAATGGAAAGAAATGATTTTAATAAGGAAACGGTTTAAAAAAAAAATGATGATGGCAGTCACTACAGTAGTTTTGTTTCAGCCTAATAATGGTCTTATAAAAAACTCTAAAAGTCAACAGGGTTCAAAACTACCAAATTATCCAAAATGTTTAAAGTTATTACTTGACACATGTATTTCATAAAGTTTCTTTTTACCATAAATTCCGTTCTCAGAAGATTCAAAAGAACTTGGTAATATAACCTAGTAAAATTAAAAAATGTTGTTCAAGCTCTTTACAAATGTTTCCTTTCACATTAATCTCTTATGAAAAATATACATTAAACATTTACTATTATCCCTAACCACACTTCTCTGTTTCCATTGCTGTGCAGTGTTAATGTTATTGCTCATAAACAAATAAATTGTCTGCCATTTGGAGACAACAATAACCTTTACGACTGATTGGGTGAACAGGCCTCACATTCAGGAGGACATGGGTTCGAATTCCCATATGGCCATCCAGATGTCAATTTTCTTCGGTTTGCTGAAGTCACTCCTGGCGAATAGTTAGGATAGTTCCTTCCAAGGGCCATGGCTGAATTCCTTCTTGATCCTTGTGCCCAGTCATTTCCCTCCTTGAAAAAATTAAATTCGCCCACAACACACCGAAACATTGATAATTGAAAAAAAGAAAAACTAAATGTCATGTCTCAATAATAATGTTGAAACCTCCAAGCATAAAATGACAGAATCGTCTATAAAATAATAACACTGTGTCTCACTTAAAATAATTATTTTCCCCTCTGAACCAACAAACTTAGTGACCAGCAATATTCTTCAATGCACAACAGGTCATTTGGCACCTACACGCTATCTTCTTCCAAAAATTTACAAGTATCAATGAGAAGCGCACCTCCATTGACAAATGACCATTTAATAATAATAACCACACTCTTCCACCGAAAAAGGAAAAGTGACATTAGTTTTGAAAAATGGCATATATATACAGGGTGGGGCATTTAATATGTTTTCTGGAAATATTTCGGAAAGAAAGCATTTTAACAAACAATAACCTGTATAAAAAATAATCGTACAGTAGGGGGCTACAATTCTGTGATATTGGTTTTTTCACAGGTGGCGCTGTTGTCGTTACAACAAGGTCAACTTAATTCTTTTAAATGGGAACCCCTAATTTTTTTTGAAGATTCAGATTCCTCATGAAAAAATAAAAATAGTTTGCTTAACTCACTTTTCTGTTAGCCTCACAGATGGCGCTTTAATCGCGAAAAATGAATATTCGCGTTTTTTGTGTATAATTTTAATTATTGTTTAAATAATTACATGTAATTTTCATTCTGGAAACATGGAAGGTAATTTTAAAGGATAATGATGAAATTGATTTTTTAAATGCTTTTTCTTACTTATTTGCAGCCATGTCTACAGCAGGTGCTCAAAAAGGTGACCATTTACTTCCAGACATTTTCTGACACACTTCGAGCTGTTTAGGCATCATTTCTGCAAATGGTAAGAAAATGTCTGTAAGTAAATGGTCACCTTTTTGAGCACCTGCTGTAGACATGGCTGCAAATAAGTAAGAAAAAGCATTTAAAAAATCAGTTTCGTCATTATCCTTTAAAATTACCTTCCATGTTTACAGAATGAAAATTACATGTAATTATTTAAACAATAATTAAAATTATACACAAAAAACGCGAATATTCATTTTTCGCGATTACAGCGCCATCTGTGAGGCTAACAGAAAAGTGAGTTAAGCAAACTATTTTTATTTTTTCATGAGGAATCGGAACCTTCAAAAAAAAATAGGGGTTCCCATTTAAAAGAATTAAGTTGACCTTGTTGTAACGACAACAGCGCCACCTGTGAAAAAACCAATATCACATAATTGTAGCCCCCTACTGTACGATTATTTTTTATATAGGTTATTGTTTGTTAAAATGCTTTCTTTCCGAAATATTTCCAGAAAACATATTAAATGCCCCACCCTGTATATATATATATATATAGTATAACAATTACGCAGTTTGTTTGTTTCCCGTCTCAGTCTTTCCACACAATGTATCACAATTTCACCACATTTAACAATATACATCTGTATTCATTTTTAGAATAAAAATACCTCTGTAGCATTACAACAATATGTTTGCATCAAAGCAGTTGATGATGACACAAAAAAAACTGTCAAGTTTCTACCACTGACTTTTAATAAATTTCTGTGAATGTTAATGCTCAATAATAACTATCTGGTGACTGAAATTTCATATCAGCTAATTTAATCTTCTGGAAAGGAAAAATAAAATAAACCCATCACTGACCACAGTTATTGGGAGGAGGGCAGCAGTGACGAAAACACAGCCACATGAATTCACTGAGTGTGGCTGTCTGAGCAAGCTCAGTCATTTTTTCTACTTCATGTGTAAGGACATAGCCATGAACACTGTGTTTATGGAGTGTTTTCTGTTGCTGCTGTTCTCCTCACGTCAACTTGGTGAGTAATGGGTATATTTCTTTTTCCTATTCATATTAACATCACGTTATGGCATTTCTTCAGACTTCATTGTTGCTGAACTTAAAATTATGTTTTAATTCTGATAATTGTGTATAAAAATATTTAATTTATTGAAAACATTTTAAAATCATTATCTGATAACTTCGCTTATAATTTAAGTAATTATGCCTGATTTTGTATCCATTAAAGCATGGCTGGCAACTTTACTTACATAACATGAGCATGTGAGATGTACAAAAGCTATTTTTTTGGGGGGGAGGGGGGAAGTATACTTAAAGTAAACCTATCACTTACCAGAATTGACGCCGATGGTTGTAATTCATAATTAGACCTTCCAGTTTGGTAAGTGATTACTTTTGACATCATCCTGTATTGCCTTAAACATTTTCATTTTTGTTATCAAAACCTAATTTTTGACGTACGTTACTTTTTCCCAAAATAAAACGACTTCTACTTAATGTCATGTTTCAAGACAGTGGGGTTGGGTTAGTGATGTACAGAATTCCAGTTTATCATAGTGGACACCAGTATGATTAGTAGTTATGGTATTCCCCTTTCTTGATTTGTAACATTCTCATTTCCCACCATCGCGCGAAGCTGAAGATTATTTTCCAAATAATTGTATGTGTTGTGACTGTTTTTTATCTAGCTGTTGTTAGTGTATGGTTTCCTTGCCATTGGAATGTAAGGATTAATCCTTATTTCCAAAGGTGATCTCACTGAAAAAATTTATTATTAAAAAATTAGGAGGAATATTAATAATAAATAATAGAAATGACAATCTTGCATTTAAGACTGGAGCAAGAATTTATTGTTACCATAGTTGATAACTTGGTATACACAAGAAAAGAAAGGCATCAAAAATAACTAATTTCTCCTTTTCCAATAAATATTAGGTTGTAAGTGGTGTTCAAGAAAATTCTTGTTTTAAAATCTTCTGTTCAAACCTCTTCTCACTTGTATAAACTATCATATATTGCTTAGACATTTTAATACCAACATGCTAGTGTGTATAGTTTACAAATAATAATATTAATAATGATAATAACAACAACATTAATGAAATCAGTTTGAAATCCCTATGTATTTGAAGTGAAAAACTGGTCATTCTTTTGATGCTATTTTCAGTCTTTTATAGACAAAGTGGCCAACTGCTTTACTGTTCAGAAATTCTGATTTTATGTGAACCACATGGTGTGTCCCAAAAGTAATGAGACTGGTTCGACTGAAATTGATTTATTGAACATTTTTGCAAATAAACTTAATAGTCTTCAAAATGGGTACCTTGAGCACCAATACACCACTTCCAGTGGTTCTGCCACTTTTTAAAGTATTATTTAAAGTCCTCCTGTGGAATGTCCTTACAGTTTTATATCACAGTCACTTGAATCTTAGGATAGGACTCAAAACATTAACCTGTGATAACACTCTTGATCTTTGGAAACATTAAGAAGTCATTTGGTGCAGGGCAGCATTGTCACTTTTTTCTCTCCCTTCTTCTTCTTCTTATCAGGAAGTCCCTCACCAACAGCACCATGTGAGCTGGAGCATATTAGTGGCGAAGCTGCCAGTAATCGACAATGTCTCAACATCACATTTTGGAAATCTTACCTCATCAGCAATTACACTCACACTTACTCTTCTGTCACAGTTCAGAATAACCTTCACATGCATCACATTTTTGTCATTTTTTTATCTCGATGGCTTCTTGGAAAGTTCCTCATCTACCACGTTTTCCTAACCATCTTTGTACGCCTTATGCCACCTAAAAACTTGAGCACAGAGCAGAGAATTATCTCTGTAATCTTGACAAAATTTTCAATGTGTCTGTAGTGGATTAGTAGAGTTTAACGCTAAATTTGATGACATAACAGTGCTCCAAATATCTCTCCTTGAATTGTGATGCAACACAAAAGCAGCATTTGGCTCGTATGTGATCCTGACCATATTCTTAAGACTCTACATCACCAATCCCACCTGGTTAGCAAGCAATTTGGTGTGTTGAGGAGACTATATAAAATCAGTCTCATTACTTTTGGGACATATCGCATATTATTGACCTTCTCTGTGAATACACATCTTACTGTTATATGTAGATAAACTTAACACTGTTAGTACGTATCCTTTTTGTTTATAGTACAACCAATACATTGTCAATTCACTGTTTTGAATGTTGAATCAATCCAGGATTAAGGGCGGATGTGTAATTTCTCCACAGGTTACAAAATTGAACATGAACATGACTTGGGTTGCAATACCAATGGGCTGTATCGCCTAGACTTGACCAACTTTACTTGGGAACAGCTGCATCCCCAGGGAGACCCCAAACCCGCTCCCTGCGACAAGCTTGTTGGCTGGGAGTATAATGAAAGGTGTGTCTCCATATAAAATATGATAAGTAATAAGTGTGCTTTTAAATTATCCATATATGTAAGTATCAGGCGAGACTATATTTCCGTGTTTAAGGGACCGACAAAACCATTATCTGTTTTCAACTTTGCTATGTTAGCTTTTTGTGATTCAAAACTTCATTATTTTGAATCAGAATTAAACATAATTCAGTTTAAGCAAATTAAATTTAATATTTTTCCTGTTTTAAAGTCTTTGACCTTTTTTCATTTGAGTGATGTTATTTTTTCAAAAAGTAACAGATTTACAGTAAAATTCTTTTAGTCGTCTAAAATATGAATTGATGGGTATTGATTGCTAGACTTTATTCTGATCCTTCTGTTCTGTTCTTTTCAATACTGTTGTTTATGTTTCTAACTATTATAAAAGTAATGCTTTTGATTTGAAGTAAATACAGTAAATTTTGCAGAGACACTGAAACCCGCCACATAGATTGGCAGAAAGAAATAGTAGGGACATTACTGTTTGTGAAAATTATAACATTAAGAACGAGAAATGTGACTACAATGAAATTTATTTCATAGATTAGGGACATGCCAATACACAAATGATTTGGATTACAGAACTGTACGTGCACTTTTGACCAGGCAAACATGCAGGGCATAGAAGCAGTGGTACCCTTCTTCCTTCAAAGAAGACTTCCACATTCCTTATCACATGTGACCAGGCGTTGTCCTGCTGAAATAAGGCATGTGGGGAGGCAGTATCTTAAGCTCTAAATTCTTCCTGGTGTAGAGGTTGCTGTACAGGCTGCCCTCAATATGTAAGAGGCGAGTTTGCATGTTACAGCCAGTGGTGGCTCAAATCATCACACTTATCACTCAACAGTGCATTCACCACGGTAGCATCTCACACATACTCGATTCGTGACCGCTTGCTACAGTCCTTATGAAAGCGTCACAGAACTGATTAGTAGACTAGGTTGGGAGTCTCTGGTAGATAGACGACACACGTTTCGTTTAAACTTATTGGTAAGCATGCGTACTCCCACTTTCACTTTTGAGTGTAGTGAAATACTTCTTCCAACAACCTATTTGAGTCGGAAGGACAGGAAAGATAAAATTAGAGAAATAAGTTGCTAGACTGATTCTTATATGAATTCTTTTTTTCCCTCGTACTATTAGGGATTGGAATGCACAGCAAAGAGATTAGCTTTGGTGCTGAGCAGCCTCTGCGACCCACAATTTTGTGAATTGCAGAGTATATATGTAGATGTAGATACACGGCCATCACTGTAGGACAAATTGAAGTGGGACTTATCTGAAAATACTACATTTTACCAAACAGCATGCCAATGACAGCCTTCGTGTGCCAACTGCAGTCTGAGGCATTGGTGGTTTCTGGTCAGTGGAAGCAGACACAATAGCATGCTCCAGCCCTCGTCAGATGGTGTCAGACAAGACCACAACCATTCCAGTGCTCCAATGTCGAGCCAACAATTTTGTAGCATACGGCCATGCGACCAAGAAAGCACTGTGGTCACATTGTGCGGTCCAGTACCTTCTCATTGCTGTGTGGGATCCTCTTCTATCTACTGCTTTAACATACAGTCATAGCAGTGTGCCTTGTACGAGACACAATGTCACGATACGACAAACCCGTTTTCCCAGTAGCCAATCATTCTACCACATTTGTACTAACTCACATGCTGATATTGAGCCCTTTGGCATTAACAGGACATCGTGACACTTGATTGGACATTTTGCTTCGTTTGATAGCTTTGCACTAACTAAGCGTGATGTAACACTGTTACGGAGCTTCACTCTTTGTGGGGTTTAATATTATAACTTTTATACGACATGAAAGATATGTATTATATTAGTAACAGTCAGATTATCTTCTGGCACCAGTTGTAATTAGAAAAAGGGGTTTATATGGCCATGCAGTCCACTAGTGGGCAATATTATTGATTTGGAAGGGTTCTGAGAACTGATCTTAGAACTGATCTTAGGGTTTTAGGCTATCTTCAAGATTATAACAGATTATACTACGGTGGCCCCAAGATGTTATTTGTCAGGATAGGGATATTTGACACCATGGTGATCTTTGTTGTAGCAGGGATTCTGAACTGCTTTAATATTTATTATAGTTCTTACCTTGCCGATTTATCACAAACTCTTCCACACAATTATGAAATAACTTTGGTTTTAATCTAACGACTTAGACGACACACTGGATTAATTAAACAAATACTTTAATTATAAAAACCTAACCATACAAGTATCCGCAAATCTACCTAACTTTTGCTGGAAGAAAATACCACACACACATGGCTACAATGCTACCAATTGGACGTCGCTAATGACTGACTAGCTTCTTCACAAGGATATAATGGAAAAATCGCTTTGTTGAATTAATACACGAATGACTGGATGATTAAATAATGATCCAACCTGATATTACATTATTACAAAGAATGGCAAACAACTCGATTACGTTACAAAGATTGAACAATTTATCTAATATATTTTATCTACCCAATAACTAACTACTGGATAAAGGAAACAAAGAAACTGCCGCGAGGCACTGAAAATAAGATAGGATAGGGAAAATAAACAGTTACCCGTCACTTACCACAGATGAAGGCAGGAGGGCGAGACACGTAAAAACACATGAATAAGACTTAGGTCGAAATATTGTGTAATTCTTTTGTTTTTGTGTTTTTACGTGTCTCGCCCTCCTGCCTTCATCTGTGGTAAGTGACGGGTAACTGTTTATTTTCCCTATCCTATCTTATTTTCAATAACTAACTACATGAGGCAAGGCTGGCAAAGCATGGCTGGCAAAGCAAGGCTTTGCCTAGTGCCAAGGGCACAGACAAGACACACGTCTTACCTACTACATAGCTGCTGGCAGAATAGACAATTGGCAAATAGGACAAGGCCACACTACACCGGTGTACTTATCGTGAGCGATCACATGTTACAGGGTGGAGCGCGGTAAGTTGCTGATTTGGGAATGAAATAAAAAAATAATGAACACTTAGAATTTTACATTTTTATTTTTCTCATGTTGGACAATAATGGAAGTTACTAATTACATGGTTTAAACAATATATCTGGCAAATGTCTACCTCCACAATCCACACACTGCCGTAATCATTTTCTGAAGTTCTCGTGCACTCTTTCAAGCATGTCTTCTGGTATTCTTGCAATTTCAGCCTCAATATTTTTCTGTAGCTCTTCCAGGTTGTTGGGACGATTACAATACACCTTTGACTTCAGGGAACCCCCTAAAAAAAAATCGCATGGGGCTAAGTCCGGTGATCGTGCGGGCCAGTTGAGATCCCCCATCCGAAAGATGAGTCTTCCAGGAAACATTTGCCTCAAAAAATTCATGGTGATGCCCGCTGTGTGTGCAGTGGCACCATCTTGTTGAAACCAGGTATCCTGTAATTGCATTTCCTCGAAAGCCGGCTGGAAAAACTCTTGCACCATAGTTAAATAAAGATCTGAATTAACAGTTACAGCACGACGATTTTTCCTGGAAAAAGTAATGATGCCTACTCGTGATATGGCGCACCACATAGTGATGTGGTCTGAGTGCAGGGGTCTCTGGTGAATTTGCCTGGGGTTTGTGTCACTCCAGTACCGAATATTCTGTTTATTTACACACCCACTGAGGTGAAAATATGCCTCATCAGAAAAGAACACATTGGCGTCACAGGGTATGGTTGCAAGCATGTCTTCACAAGACTGTCTTCGTGTTACTTAATCCCGTACTTACAATTGCTGGACCACGCATACTTTATACGGGTGAAAATTCAGTTCATTATGAAGAATCCTGTGGAGAGAACGTCTTGAAATGCCGAGAGCAAGTGCCTGTTTCCGAGCTGAGCGTTTTGGAAATTGCAGTACTGCTGCTCTAACTCGTTCGACATTTTGTGGTGTTTGTAACGCTTCTCTCAGGTCCTCTTCGTACAGTCGACACATTCCCTGATGTTCTGAATGCAGTTACCCAATTTAAAATTGATTGTCGTCCAGGAACACGTCCGCGTGGGGGTACTGCAAAACGCAAACGAAAAGCACGCTGCACTGCAATGATCGAGTGGGAATTCGAGAAATACACTTCAACACAAAAAGAGCGCTCCTCACATGTCCACTGCATTATCGCAACTTAACAACAACTGAACACAAACCTCCCGTCGGCAACAATAAACCAAGGCCACTCTCTCTTCTATTTGAGCAACAATGCCGCCACAACGTGTGCTCTAAAAAAGCAATTTACCGCGCTCCACCCTGTAGAAGAATGATGTGTGCTTCACAGGCCCGCCGCTAGCTGTTTGAGCACCCGCGTGCAATACCGTTTATGCTGCCCCCTGTCTAACTACAGCCAGTGGTGGATCTCAGAAATTTCTGAACCTGGTCAAAAAAAACTGTGAGATTGCCACCCCCATTATTGCCATCCCGAGTGTCGCCGGCCGCCTGAAACAGCTGTTGAGCTAAAAAAAAAAAGGTCGCCCGCTACATAATACACTGCAAATTTCGTCGCAGTGACAATGGAATGGCAACTATCGCGGGGCGGTACCTTTTTGATCACTCGTTATGCCGCCCGCTTACGGCGGCCCTGGTGGTTCCCACAGAAGCCTTGAGAGTCAGCATAATAGCTCATGTAGGCACTGTCTGCTTGCTTCCAGCACTGAATAAAATATGTGCACACCATCTCTCTCTGTCATGTTTCATAGTTCCATTGTTCTACACATTCTCCAATTTTGGATTCAGACCATTCCACAAACAGTAGTGTCATTGATTTAAAGATTTGTGCCAACTTTGTGTCCAGGTGATAATTGGTGTTTTATGTGTGCCTTCCCGCAGAATTTTCTCTTACGATTATAGAAAATTGCATCAAACATGGATCATGAACTAATGTACAGTCTGAAGTTTTTGTTGTGATTGATAGTGTTTCTGCAACCTTTCTGACCCATTTCTTCATGGAGTGAATATAGTAGGTGATTTACTTTCCATCTCTCAACAAAATATAAGTTATAAATTTACAGTTAACTTTTATCTTCAGCTTAAGACCTTAAAATCACTTCGTTACATAAGAGTAGTTGTGTATGATAACTGGCTGAAATTTATAGCCATTGTGGGAGCAGTAATGATTCAAATGTTGGAGATGGTAATCTTTGAGTGAAATTGTCCAAATCATAACAGTCATGAGCAATTCTGTTCTGTTAACTGTCAAAATATTGTTTTGATTCATTTTCAGAATAAGAATTTGTTAAAAATTAATATTCATATATGAAACTAGGAAAAAGGAAGTGGATTTTGGCAATATAAACATTGTGTATTTTAGTGTACATCATATATGTTTTTCTCTTGGCGCAGCCATCAACTTTCATGAGTGATGAGTCATTTCCCTTTCGTTGTCATTATATTAACAAAGAACGTGTTACTTCAAACCTACATTGCCAGAAGGAGGATAAGGAGTAAAAGAAAGATTACCCATAGAAGCATTAAGAATGATTTTGTTTGAAATCAAATTAAGGGTTAAAATAATTCCCTGGCTTAAGTAATATATACTGACTCATTTTCAGCATCCCACATAGTAGTATATTCTCTACTGCAACAAAGCTAATAGTAGCAAAGTTGGAATTCAGTACAGTTAAGTTACCCATACAGAAAACTCATAAATTACATTAACACTTATTCATTCTGACTGTTTATTATTATTTCATTATTGTGATGTGTATACACACATTTTTACATTGATCGAGGAAAATTGTGTAGCTCCTCCCTCGATAATTTATTCTAACCCCTCAATACTTTATTTGTAAATGAAAACGTTTCCACTCTGGTATGCTTGGAATGAAAATGCTAATTTTTTTGGTCATCATTGGCTCTTTCCTTCATATTCTCTCCCGATTCTCCTCACAATACCCAGCCAGGCCTTATCACTTTGATCACACTTGGCACTTTTCATCAGTATCCTATATTTCATTGACTTCTCCTTTATTTTATCATTTATTGCCTGTGTTCTGCATTAACTGTTACACGGAGATATTTCCATGGTCTCACAGCTGTTCGTAAATGTGTGATACAAACTCTCTTGCTGAGTAGTCATTTAAGTTGGAATAGGGCATTTGACTACTTCTTGAAAATGCTTTTAAATTGTTTATTGGTACACGTTATTCACCGAGTACTATTTACTTTTTTGATGGAAGTGCTTATTTTGCGTAAAATTTAAAGTATTTAAAAGCCCGCCAAAACACTCCTTTGCTGCCTAGCGGGGGCAACGACACTTGTGACGTCATATGTCTGTAAACTCTGCGAATAAAGGGTTTCCTATTATCCGTGTTTTCAACTATTTTAATTGTTTGTTGCAGGTTATTTCTTGTTATTAATGGAAATTCCTTTTGAATACATGAATCCAAAATCTAGAAAAATTTGTAAACGCCTACAGCAGAAAAATATTGAAAATAGACATGTTATTTGTGGGGCTAGGTATAGAACCAACCCCTTAGTTTTATTCCGTGGAGCTTAAAAATTTATTTTACTACAAAGTCACCATTTTCTGTGAAGCTCATTTACATCACAGTTTCGTAGAGTTAAATGTAATACGTTGTTTAAGGCAAATATCACTAAGGTTAAGGTCCTTAGGTTCGATCCTCCATTCGGAATATGTTTAATTTGTTTTCTGTTGTCGTTTTCTTTCGATACTAGTTGCTGTTGGTTGCATCACATAATCATTTTTTCCCCCGAAAATCCATCAAAACACCAATTTAGTTTTTTTCTTTTTTCTGAATGCTTCACAACTTTTTGGATAACAAGAGAATGACAACCATTTGAAACATAACCAAAGAATTCAAAAAGGAAATTGGATATTACCTGCACACCGAAAAACGGTATTAAAAAAAAAAAATGAAAATTACTTGCACATTAAAAGTAAATACCGCCTAAATAGACACATTTATCTCAGGAAGGTAACCTGCAGTTGTATCATCACGTAAAAATTCCAACAGAAGGGACACAAAGCATTCCGGAACTGTTGCAGTATTTCTACAAGTGGTCTCAATTCTAAAATAAATTCCATTATTCACCGCCGTGCACCTGTATTTTTTGCATGAAATTGTATCTCTGGTAAGTTCAGATATTAAAATAGCAAGGATATCTTTTCATAAAAGTTTTCTTGTATGGTAGCAATTTGTTATAAAAGCTTGCATGACACTTAGCAACCATTATGAATTCTTCGAATAAAAACATGGTTCTGTGGTGAAAAAAAAAAACAGCAAACAAAAATGGGAAAAAATGTATGCAAAAATATTATTCCAACCAAGCTTCAAACGTGGAACGTTCTGAATTCCATTAGCACTCTTCAATCACACATCTACCCAGACACTACTTCTTAGTTGCTTCTCTTTATGTTAATAGTAAACACTTAAACATCACAGTAGTGATTTCTGTGTTGTTATTGGTTTTGGCGAGTCTCAAGGTAAGTTAGCATGATTTTTTCGTAATACATTTTAAAACCTAATCGTCTGCATCATTAAAACAGCGCAAGATTATTTTTAATAATAATAATAAAAAAAATACTACTGAGCCAGTTTCATTTTGATTTTTAGTTCATTTTATCGATCTCTTACTATATTTATTTGAAAGAACTACTTATTAGCTACAAAAAATACCTTCATTTGTTTGCGCATGTTTGCGACACCAATACAACTTTTCTTTATTTTCAGAATGACTGCACAAATTTCTTGTACAGAATTTTTCGATGTATGGTTTTCTAACGCAAAACAATCAATCTCTAACTTTCAATTTAAATATAAATGATTCTCAAATTGAAACTGTTGCATTTTTAATCTCCACAGAATAAAAGTCTGGGGTTGCTTCTATAGCTAGTCCCACAAATAAGGTGTCTATTTTCGACATTTTTCCGCTGTAGGCTTTTACAAATTGTTTTCGATTTTTTTATTGAAAATTTAATTAATAACAAGAAATAACCAGAAACAAACAATAAAAATTGTTGAAAACTTGGATAATAGGAAATGCTCCATTCACAGCAGCAGCGTTTACAGACATGTGACGTCACTAAAGTGACCACCAGTCCTAGAGCGTTCTTTCGTCATGTGACCGGGATAAGAAAAATCTGATTTTCATTTCACTTTTTTATTCAAAATAATCCACTTTTCTTTTCAAAATTCAAAAAATTAGCTTCCTGAAGCATTAATCTACGAGAATTACTACAATTTAGAATATATTTTTAATATTCAAATAGCCAATTGTGGTACATGGCATGATCTCTTATTTTTAAATGTAAGTAATTGTTTTAACTGAAGCCTATTAAAATGCTGATAGTAAATTGGAATTGAAAAAGAACTAAGGTCCTAAAATCTTAATTCACATAAAAATTTTGCATGAATCTGCTAAATTCCATCAAAATTATACTTTTAAAAAAAAACTATTGGCTAATGTAACAACTGTAAAACCAAATTTATTTTTTTGTGATTGCCATGAAACTTGCCAGATTTATTTACTTATTTTTACTGCAGTTAAAATTACTATCTATTATCTCTCTTCCCTTTATGAGATTGCATTATTAAAATGAATGTCTTTAAAATTGTAAAGATTCTTTTCCTTGCGTGTTAAGGCCAAGGGTACTATGTTATTTCAACCAAGTTTAGCTTCATTCCACTGTTATTCGCTTTCACTGTAAACATTTATTGCTACACGGTGTCTCATCTTAGACCATCTAGGGACGTCTAGTAACCAATAAACATCTACACTGTCAAATTGTAGATATGACATATTTGTTGAATTATAGCGTTTTCTGTTTTTCAGGCTCTACTTCTTTGGGGGATTCGGTCCAGTCCCCACATTTTTCCCGTCCTTCAGGCACGTGGTGGATCCGACAACAGGTCCAGATTACGTGAGGGGCTGGAACAATCAGCTGGTGTGTTACTGCCCCGTGTCGGACACCTGGCTGTGGCCGAAATCACACGGTCACGTCCCGGACCCCCGAGCCGCACACGCGGCCGACCGGGTCGGATCCCGCCTCTACCTGTTTGGCGGCAGGTTCGGTGGATGCCGCATGAACGACCTCCACTGCCTCGACCTGGAAACGATGACGTGGAGTGGGGAGTAAGTATGAAAAATGTTAGCTGTTTCGGTCACTATAAAATTACCACTACCTCCATTTCTGTAAATAGGCACTAACTATTGTAAACAAGTACATAGGAAGGACACCTTTTAGTTTAATAAAATTAAGGATATACGGGACATCCGTCGTTTATGATAGCAGAAAGTGCTACAATTTTTGAGTTGTCCTATCTTCAGTATTAATTTTTGTGTGCAGTGATGTAACCAACCAAATTATGAAGGAACTCATCCTTTGTGTGTGTGTGTTTTCTTCTGTTTCACTAGCATTGTCTCTAGCTGCTATAATATGTTAAAAGGTTTTCACTCTATCCAGTGGTACTTTTATGGTAGTAGCAAGATGTCTGTTCCAAGGGTAAATATGTAACCAGCAGTGTTTCTTCTAGTAACACATGAAATAACATTCACTCCAACAAAATAGAATACAAATGATTCACAGTAACTACAATGGGAAGGGAGGAGGGGAAGAATATGACACACCATTTGGATTGTGTCTACTTTTCATTG
Source organism: Vandiemenella viatica (assembly GCA_031002005.1). Lineage (NCBI taxonomy): Eukaryota > Metazoa > Arthropoda > Insecta > Orthoptera > Morabidae > Vandiemenella > Vandiemenella viatica. Next base: position 119,658,017 of record CM061918.1, read on the forward strand.
TCTCAAAAGACTCTTGGACTCTTACCTAAATGACATAAATATTCCAGTCCATTGTATTTGGTTTTTATTAATATTTCAGACTGTTAAAAATGATAAGAACCCACAGTCGGATAGGAAGAACTGTTGCATTATGTACAACAAACTGGAAGATGGCTGTTAAAGCACAGGGTGAACAATCTGTGGTGATAGCATAGTTAAAAAAAAAATAGACGTACAGCTCTAAGGCCTCTTGAAGAATACATTTGAATTGCAACATCATCTTAATGCGCATATACGAGGGGCACCCAAAAATAACCGGCATAGCATTGCCGTGGGTGAAGCTTGTGTAGTACGCATTTCTGCTGCTGGGCTTTTATAGTGCATCTCATTGTTAGTTCAGTGCCACCTGTGTTGTCGACCTGGCTTGTTCTGTTAATCTGCAGTGATTGTATTTGCTAGCGCTATTTTGTTATTGTTTCATTTTTGATGATGGCAAGTTTAAGTGAACAACGTGAAGCTGTGGAATTTTGTTTTTTACTCAGTAAAAATGCTGCTGAAACTGTTTTAATGTTGAAAACAGCTTACAGGGATGATGCTATGGGAAAATGTCACTCGGTTTAAAAATGGGGACATGTGGATTGATGATAAACCCCGTTCTGGACGTCCATCAACTGCCCAAATCAACGAAAATGTTGATAAATTCGAGAGCTTTAGCTCTTAGACTGTCTACAGACAGTTTATCGACTGTCACGTATTATTGGGTTATCTTGGAGCTCGGTTAAGTGAATTTTAACTGAAGATTTGGGAATGAAAAGGGTTGCTGCCAAGTTTGTTCCTTGAGCTCTGACTGACAGTCAAAAATAACATTGAGTTGCAACATGTCGTGCTTTGAAACAACAGCTTGAAATTTATGCAGATTTTCTGTCAAAGGTCATTACTGGTAATGAGTCATGTTGCTATGGTTATGACCCCGATACAAAGCAGCAGTCAAGGCAATGGAAGACATCATTATCACCCTGCCCAAAAATACGTCAAGTCAAATCAAACATCAAAACAATGCTCATTTGCTTCTTTGATGCCAAGGACGTAGTTCATTCAAAGTTTGTTCCCCACATCAGACTATCGATCATACCTTTTATTTGGAAATTTTAAGATGATTAAGCAACAGTGTTCGTCAAAAAAGACCCTATTTATGGTAGACAGGAGACTGGTTCTTCCACCATGACAATGCACCTGTACGCACAACTGTCTGTGTAGGGCAGTTTTTGGCTAAATATGGCATGGTTCCACTGCCCCACGCACCTTACTTGCCTGACCTGGCTCCGTGTGACTTTTTCTTATTTCCACGCATGAAAAGGGGCATGAAAGGACACCGATTTAACAACATTGGAGAGGTCAAGGAAAAAATGAGGGTGGAGCTGTCAGCCTTTTCTAAAGATAACTACAGAAAATGTTTCGAACGGTGGAAGCACCAGTGGGACAAATGTATTACTTGTAAAGGAGAGTATTTTAAAGGGAATAAGGTTGTTTTGTAAAAAATTTGAAAATATATAGCTTTTAAAATTTTTTTTTTTTTTTTTTTTTTTTTTTTTTTTTTTTTTTTGGGGGGGGGTGGGGGAGGATACCCCTTGTAGAGAATTCTTATTTACAAATGATATCTTTTTCCTGGGTTCACTGATTACCTTGGAATCATTGATAGTAAATAGAGTAAAATCTGTTATAACAAAATTTGTATTTCTCATCTATTTTAAAGCTCTCTGCTTATTATGATCCTTTGATGATTAAAAAAATCTGATACATACACTCAAAATGTTGCAAAAAAATATGTCTCATTGATCTTAATATTTTTATTGCCTATCACACTATGACATGTGTCTGAAATAAATGATGTTCATAGAAAGTTGTAGTTTATAGTAGCATAGTTAAGTTTAACCTAATCACTTTGTTTTTAATTCAGATATTAATGTTCACACAAATGAGGCAAATTTGCAACATGATAACACCTGTGTAATTTTAAATTCATAATAGTAACTTACTGAGAAAATTCAAGGTATTTTCTTGTCCTATATATATATATATATAGAACATTAGGATAGGATAAAAAACCACCACTTACAAAAGAAGCGGATTCCAGCGGCGTTGGTACACGAACACACAAAGAATAAAGTTTTCGAGCATGACTCTTCCTCAGTAGAAGTGAGATGGCTGCACGCAAGGGGCCGGCAGCCAACAAAATTTTTAATTTTTTTTTTCATTTTTATTTTGTTTACTTATTTATTTTTATTTTCTCAAATTTATGTTATGAACATTTGAATATATTTTTCCACACTTTTTGTTTAACATTTTGTATTCTCAAGTACTAGCTCCAATTCACTGTCCCCCTCTCCCTGCCCTCTGTTTGAATTTATCCCCACCATGTTGCTGACTAACGGCCATTCTGTGAAACAGTCTCCCACACCACCCTCCTTCCTTCATTTTCTCCTGTTGACAAAGAGCCAAGTCTCAAAATATTCATTGTTTTTTCTGTGTTTTGTGTTTATTTATGTGTTCACCCCATGATACTCTCATCTAAGGTGAGTGGTGGTTCATTTCACTATCCCTTTTTTTGTGTATATATATTTGTATAACATTAATTTTGCCTTCTTCTGTTTTATCAATTTAAATAAAGAATATCTATAGTATACATGAAAAATGCAAATCCGTTGGATATGGAAAAACCTAAATAATGCCTTCTCTGTTGGTCTATAGGCCTTCCTTGTTGGTTAGTCTCCCTTTATTGGTTTGTGGTATCTTCCAGCTTGAACTACAACACTGGAGGTGAAAAACCTGCCGGGCGCTCTTGGCACAGTCTGACATTCGTAAATCCTCGACAGGCCATCGTCTATGGTGGTCTCAACCAGTCAAACACCATACTTAGTAAGTACAACTTGTCCATGATTATAATTTGATATTATTCAAACTGCTTGGCCAATTGCAAATAGTCACTGTGAAGTAATAAAGTTTCTATTTGTGTTAACATCACTTGGTTTGAAATGGCTTTAAGGCAGTATGAATAACATTTACATTACTGGGTTTGGTGTAATTTGTTTGAAACTGAACCATCATTTGGTACTGGGCAAGATATTACTTTCACAGGGAATTTAACCCATAACTCTTAATTTTGATAGAAAATAATACTCGGGCAAAAACAAAGAATATGTAGTAATAAATTACTAGTCTCAGTCTGCCTTTTCCAGTGCCAAAACACAATTACATCTCACATGTATTTCATTGACTGATAATAATGTGTTCTTTGGTTTTTTTCCTGATTATTGTTTTCACTAAAAATTAAGAATTATGGGTTATTTTCCCTATCCTTTGTTATTTACAGTTTGTTGCCTACAAGCTGTTTCCTTTTTCCTTAGTATCATTAAAAATACACAATTCCTAAATTTAGAGTGCAATAGAACCCCAATCATCCGTACTCTGACTTTCTGATTCGTTGAATATCTGAATCGCTTTTTTAATTAAGATGGAAAGGGAAGAGACAGGAGGAGATGGGTATAACGTGCCACTTGAGGAATTCAGAAACATTCTTCTGAAAATTCCTGGATGTTCAGAAGTTGTGCTGAAGATATAGGAGAGTGGGTGGTGTGTGATTCGTCAGACCCTGGGTATGAAATTCTAAATGATGATGAACTTATTGGAAGTGTGAGAGAAAAAAGTGTCGAGGAAGAAGATGACCTTAATGTCAGACACGGGACCATCAGCTTGTCAAGCATTTACCGGCCTTGAAACTGGGTTGAAGTGGATGGAGCATCAACCCAAGTGTGACCACTTGCAACTTCTCACTGTCAAGCTGATGCACGACTTGGCTGCCCGAAAACAGATGAATACAGTCAAACAGCTTACTTTGAAGGAGATTTTCAGCATGCAATGACTTATTTACAGTACGGCACTTGTAAGTACGCTTAACATGTAAATGTGTTGCCTTTTCATTTAATTAATTAAAAGCTCTTTTTCTATTAAAAATGTTTTTTTCTCCCATTTTCAACATACATTATTTAAAATCGACCCATTTTCGGAAAAAAATCCAATTATCCAGTCCCAATTGATTCAAATAATTTGAGTTCTACTGTATATTGTTTCCATATAATTTACCCATTTAAATATTCAAAATATTTTACAGCTTTTAAAGCTTCACATTAAATCATACAACATTCACATCAAAGAGAAACGAATTTATCACTAATTGAATTTTCCATTCTAAACATAAGAGCAGTTTTATATATATAAAAAACTCTTGCTACAATCATCCACAGTTGAAAAGAAATTAATTATTGAAATTCTGTTATAAAATAAAGTGGAAAAAAATTCAATCACTGAATGAGGTAAATTAACATTGAGCATGTTGCCTTTGTCAATCTGGCCATCTGTGTAGACTAAAACGTCTTAAATTTAATTTGATGATGATTCTTTCTGTGATCACGAGAATCATTAAAACTGTTCTAGGTGATTTTATCTGGGATGTGGGACATCAACACTGAAGTGTGGAAAAATCATGTGAAATATAGTTTAATCACTCCCTGCAATTACAGGACACGGAGGTAGTCACCATTCAAATGTTACATACAGATTCCTCAATGTGTAGATTGCAGATTTAATGAAAAGTAATTAAACTAGAGGTTCACCAATCTTTACTACTCCAGATGTATAATCACACGTCAACCACAGGTTAATCCGGTCGCGTATATACAACTACTGCCCATAATCGTTCTCTGGATATTCACTCAGGCACACTAGGTACTCCTGATACCAACCATTCCCATCAACGTCCAACTCCCCTGTTCTCTCTTTTGTAGCCCCTTTGCTTCTGTTTCTCTTCCGAAAAGGCCTCTCGGCCAGAGGTCCTAACACTCAAACTCTCTCGACTCGTACACTCTGTTTATAGCTCACTTGGCATGTTTTCTTTTTGGTTATATAATTGGAGATTGTTTCCTGAAATGGTAAACTAAGCAATAAGAGTGCAGTTTGTATGAAATTAATAGTTTCCACAGCAGAGGTAGAAAACTGATATAAGAATATGGAAAATGGTAAAGCCTAAACTAGAATGGAATGAATGGAAGAATTGTGAAAAATCTACTTGTTTTAGCTTCAAATGAAAGGGGAGTAGAGCAGAGAAGTGCATTGTACGTAGTTTTAGATTAAGTCATTACTTCTGTTCAGGGATGCAGAAACCCAGCAGAGTTGAAATTGTATGCTATATGCAGATGAAATAATAATATGGAGGAAAGAGATCGGTATCTGGAAAGAGGACTGGTTAAAATGGATGATTGCAATGCAAAAATATGGCTTGGATATGAGTATGGAAAGAACTAAAATAATGACAGTATCAAGAAAACCTGGCTCATCAAAGGAAATGTCACTTTACATTCAGAAATTGTTGTGAGTAGAGTTTTATGGGAAGCAAATTAACCACCGATTGAAAACTGGTGGAAGAAAGAGGGCAGAATAAGGAAGATTGGACAATTTAAGCACCTGATAATCTGGAGATGGAACATAGAAGGAAGCCAAAAAATTGCTCTTTAAGTACTGCAAATTAATAATGACTGAAAGGAAGGTTAATGCGGATGAAGTAAGTCTAAGCAGACTGCAGAGGGCAGAGTAAAGCTACATGACAGGCACAGAATAATTCACAAAGAAATGTTAGGATTGGAAATAAAAATATCAAGGTGAGATTAAAGGTTGATGCATTTAGCAGAATCACCGACGCAAAACTTTACACTCTGTAACAAAGCAAAACCAGGAGAACTGTCAGAAGACCAAGGACAAGATGGATGGATCAGACAACACGAGTCCAAGGTATTTGATTGGAGGCAAGTAATGAAAGAAGAATCTTGGAGAAACCATCAAACCCAGAAATAGAAACATCAAATAATGTTGATGGTGAAGAAGAATACTCTGTTTTTGGGGTCCGTTATCCTTATTACTGCTTTTTGTGATCAAACAAACTAAATAATTCAGTTGCTGATCATTCACACCTGAATGCAATTTGTAATTGGATTACTCTCTTCAATATTTCTATTTACCTGATGTACTGAATCATGTATCCGTATTATCCAACTTTTTCACCCTCTCTGATGTGGTTTTTATGCAGATATAAAATCACACATAGCTCTCAAATGACTGAACAGGTTCAGTCATGAAATCTGATTTTTATCAATTAATCTTTAAAAGTTTTTCTGCTCAATTAATACAAGTGAAAACAGTTACTTATGGATACCTATTGATTAGTAACATATTTGTTTGTGAATAGAATGTTGGATTTAATTATTTGGTGCTTGCTTTTCTGTATAGCTTTGACCATGTTTTGCTTCTGTATGGATTGCTACAGGGAACATTTGCAAAGAGTAAAAGACAAGAGCCCAAAGTAAATAATTTTCAGTAGTGTCAGAACAATATTTTTCGATGAATACGCAGATTCATTCATCCTTCAGCTAAAGAAATTTCCAATCTCTCTAATTGTTTTTAATTAATAAATTTGCCAACATCAAGCAGAACATTGGTTAACATTTGATTTAATGATTGCCTATAAACTTGATAACAAGATGTGTTTAGTGTAGCATTGTATAGTTTTTTGTGGTTGGTGTGAATGAATGGCTTTTGAAGCCCTATTCAGCGTTTGTTGAATGTGGGCATGACTGACAACATGTTTGTTGGTGGATGAGTCAAGGGGCTTAATTTATACTAGCACGATATTGGCACTTTTGAACAGGTAGCTCCTGATTGGTGGAAGCACTGCTGTTGCCCCTTCTGGCTACAGTATTTTCTCGTACTTTACTGTGTGCTTAGGAGGCCAGGGTGTTTGGAAGTAAAATTTCGCTTTCAACTGTTGTTGATATTCCAATATGCTATTTTACTGATGGTCAAATAAATCGAAATTGTGCACATTGATAATCTGTTTATATATATATATTTTAAATCCACTGTGCAGTTAGCAATAGTTTTCAGAATACATAGGGACTTTCTTTCACTGATTGCATGGAAGTAAAAATTATTGATTGAGATGAAAGAACACATTTTGTGTGTTTTTAATGAATAAGCTTTTCATAAATCAAAATTCTGCATGTAAAAAGTTGCCATATAACATTTCAGTGAGCAATCTGTATGCTTGCATGAAGTGTGAATCTTTGTGGATTTGCTCAAGATCTGAGTAATTTTAATTGCTTTTATTTGTTGGATGAGCTCATATTTTTAAAATCATATACAGATTTTTTTTTAATTTCCAACTGTACGAGAAATCTTGACTATAAATTAACTGCATGTTTGTAGTTTTGAAGACAATTTTTCCCTGGTGTATCTCAATCTTAGGCCACGTGAATAGTTGGTCTTAGCAAATAGGCTTTAGCAGTAAGGTGAGACCTGAATTCTACTGTTAAATTCATTTCAGTAAAAATATCAGTGTAACCTTACAAATAATAAAGGGTAGTGAAAATAACCCATCACTCACCAAAGTTTTAGGCTTCAGCGAGTGCACAACACACAGGACAAACACAAACATATAACATTTTGGTTTAAAACATTATTCAAACAGGAAGAATCAGTCCATTTGGTAAAGGATGTGTGCACACACTGAAGATTAGCTCAATACTGGCTATACATTGGATTACCAGCTTTTTTATACATAGATAGTGAAATGTTGACTAGCATTTTTCCACCCATTTTACACTTCCCCTGACGTCTCCAAAACATACAATGTGTATAATAGAACTGTATGGTTTGTGTTGCCACCTGCATTTCATCACCTTCTTGTGATGGCTTTGGTCTTAGCATTGTTTTGCTTTTGTTGCTATCCAAATCATTGTTCAGTCTATTAGAGTTTCTTAATCTCTTAAAGCTGCTTAATGAATTGGATGATGGTCACAGTCATCTTCTGGCTAAACAATTTTAGTGATGAGAGTCAGGCAGTATACAAATCATGGTAGCATTTGGTATTTATTTGCCTTTGATATTGGCAAACATTGCCCTTCAAACTCCTAAAATAGTAAAACTACTTGGTAAGCTTAGGCTTAATGTTGAATTCTTCAATTATTGATTATTTGTAACATAATTATTTTGTTCCTTCATATATAATATAGCAAGACCTATAAAATCCTTAGACATTAACAAATAAAAAATGGTTACAATTAAATTGAATAAGCACAGATCTCCTTCACAGTCCCTCCTCTCCCCTTTAGTCCCAAACCTTGCATATTCCTCAAAAAATGGTAATAATAATAAAGATTTTTGAAAAGTATTTCTCAATAATGTACATCCATATATAGACATTAACTACTTTAAAACTGAAAGCAATACCTGTTCGTTAACACACTGAGTATTGTTAAAATTGCTTCCAACATATTTTCTAGGTTATTTATCATGCCAGTTCAAAGAAAACAGACAGACATGTCCTACGTACAGACTCAAATATGTAGAGATACTGCTGCATTTGTGTATCACCTGCTAGTGTTTTTATTACACCAAAAACTTATTCTTAGGATCAGTTAAATGTATATTTAAATTTGGTTATTTTGACAATGCTTTCGATATAATTTCCATATATTTGCATGGCAGTACTACGTAAATTTAAGGCATATGCGCAAAACAGGATTTTAGAGAAGTCTTCTATATGTTATCGTGGTGATGTTAAATTAAAACTTAACCTAGTCCACAACCCAAAGCCATTTTGTCAGAGGTAGGATGGCCAGTTCATTTCCTCTGGGACCTACAGTTTAACATGGAATCCGAACCATGGAGCGTCCTGGCATAGCTTGTATGATCAAACACAACTCTCAAAATTCCTGCACCTGCTGGGATTTGAACCCGGGACCGGAGCATTGAATGTTTTGAAAGCAAGCGCTTTAACCACTGAGCTACCAGAAGTTACGATGTTGAATTACGAAGCTTTTAAATAAAAGTGCTAGTGTAGTTACTCGGCTGCCACCCTCTGGTGACCCTCGAGGTCGCTTTGTCCCCCTGAGCTGTTAGACGAGGACAGATTGCCATTCAGGAGGTATGGATAAGCGTCGAGTGTAGAAGTCGATGATTGTTCAGATACGAGTCTCGCAATAGGATTATTATAGGAAAATCAGGGCTAATAACTGTTGAATATCTACATATTTATTTACACAAGGTATCTGAAGGCATGTTTACCAATAACTGAACATATATGGAAATAACTGTAAACAGCATCTCCGTAACTATATGGTATGAAACTGATAAAGCTAGTCAGCGTTGCCTTGCTAACCACCACCATCATCATGGGAACGAGGAGAGAGAGTGAGCTTTGCAACGTGGGTACCTCTAGCCCAAACACGGCAAGACTATTGTGATACATTGAATCTTCTGCACTATTGACTATCTAACCCAATCCGTTTCCATATCTAAACCTTTTCCCAGTAGAGCCTACCTGCTGGATTGCTGTCGAACATCTCTTGCAGCTGCTATGGATCCATTCCCAGGCCATAGCTTCTTGCGTTGACTCCCGTGTGCTTCAGTGCTGCTTATTATTATTATTACTCCAAAATTCACTAAAAGTGTGTGGCAGAGGGTGCATTGCACCTATCCCAAAGGGTAATAGTTTGGAAGGGATATACGGGATATGGCAGATGGCGTCCGTGGACTATTGAGGAACCATCCCGGCATTTGCCAGGAGTGATCCGGGAAAACAATGGAAAACCCAGATCAGGGTGGCCAGAGTGATTTATCGAGAGTAACTCCTGTCGGATTTTAAGTTTACTCGCCAGGTAAATCCTTTCTATTCCATTCCCTTATAGCCCCGTGGAAAAAATGAGTACCTGAATGAATCGGTTCTGGCCCTGATTTATCTTATCTTATTTTTTCAGTCATTCCTAGATATGAATGTTGCTGGTAGCAATATTTGTTTGCTGTCATTCCGAAATAAGTCAGTCGTGATTTTCCAATTAGCTTCTGTTGAGAGCAATGCCTTCGGTGTTCCAGTACTTCCCAACTTAACAACTTCAAAACATCGCACTTACACCTTCCTTCCAACTATATATACCTGTCACAAATCGGGCGGCTCAACTTTGGATCTTATCTAATTCCTCCATTAACCCCTTTTGATGAGGACCCTGTACAGAACAACAATATTCTAAGCGAGGACGCACTAGTGACTTGTATACAAGCAATTTAACTTCCGGAGCGCACGGTTTTAAATTACAATTTAGAAATCGGAGCATACGATTTGCTGTTCCAATTACTGTCTTGATATGCTCATTTTATGACAAATTATTATGAATTGTTACCCCTAGGTGTTTAGGGGACTCTACCGTTCTAAGGACAGTACCATTAATTGCATATTCAGAGCTAAAAGGTGTCACCTTTTTACTTATACGTGTGACGTGGCACTTTTTAGCATTTAACTCCAACTGCCAGACTTTACACCACACAATTATTTTCATAATATCATCTTGTAACAAATCCAGTCGTCCTGGGTTTTGATTTTACGATAAATAATAACATCATCGGCAAATAATCTTTTCATCCCCCTTATTATGTCGCACAAATCATTATTGTATATGAGAAACAACAGAGGCCCTATCACGCTTCCCTGGGGAACCTCGGACCTCACCTCGGTAAGTGATGAACGCTCACCGTCGAGAACTACACACTGTGTTCTGCACTTCAGAAAGTCTGCAACCCAGTTGCATATTTGTCTAGATATGCCATAACCACGAAGTTTCTTAAGTAACCTAATAGAACTAAGTCAACCTAGGATTACTCATCTATAATACAAAGTCGTGAATTAAAAGTGCAAGTTGTGTTTTGCAGCAGTGGCATTTTCTGAATCCATGTTGATTTGGGTTTTAAAGCTCACCTTCATCAAAGAACTGCATGACATTTGAATAGATGATATGTTCTAAAATCCTGCAAAATATTGAAGTTAACCAGATCGCCCTCTAATTCTGAGGATCATTAACATTCCCATTTTTTAAACACTGGACTTACGATGGCAGTCTTCCATTCAGCTGTATTTTTCCTTGATCCAAGGAGGCGGTAAATAATTTCATCAAATACGGCGCAATTTCCTTTGCTTACCTAGAGTAGAATCTTGTAGGAATACCATCTGATCCAAGAGCCTTATTGGTTTTTACATTTAAAAGCAGTTTAGTTATTCCTTCACCGTCTAGAACGAGATCTATCATAATTTTGTTGGTATGATTGTTAAGTATCGGAATCTCCTCTGTCTTTTCTGTTGTGAAAGCTTTTTTAAATATATTATTCAAAATTTCTGCTTTCTCTATGCTATTTTCTGATAATTCCTTGTTTTCCTTAATCAGTGACAGCATAACCTTACAAGAGCCTCTTATTACCTTGACATACAACCAGAACTTTTTTGGATTCGTAATCAGATCTTCAGAAAAAATTCCTAACTTGGCATTCTTTAAATGCATCACTCATTGCCTTACACTTTTCTGGACTAATTTAACGGGATTAGATGAGTCCCCCGATTTCTTCACCGTAGCATGTAAACGCCTTTGCCTCCTGAGCAAACATTTCACTTCTCTATTGAACCACGGAAAGTTCTTACTAACCTTAATAAACTTCTTAGGAACAAATTGATTTAAACCAGTCCATATTAATGCATTGTGTCAATCAGACAGACAGACCTCGAGCTAGCTGTTCTGAGGGTTTTACTAGGATAACCCCCACTTAGCTCCAGCTGTATGGAGAGGGCAAACCCTATCATCATCGTACTTCATGCAGTCATAGTGCCCGCTTGCATTCGCGTTTTGGCGCTTGAAAGTTGCCAAATCGCTGACTCGTGTTCTACTTTGCCAGTCGTGGCTCTCTTAAAGGTTGCTTAATTTTGCTCGCTCGCATGTCCTCGATCCCAACCCAAAGAAAAATGTAATTTTCACAAGGGAAACTTCCGGTTTCACTACGCTATCAATAAGTCCATAATCTCTCCGAGTTATTTAGTGCAAGTTCTTGAGGTACTCCTCCTAAATGTAATTAAATTTCAGTGAGGACTTCTGTGTAGTGTATTATTGTAGAATTCACATTTGTTATGAGGCATTTTGTTGCCCATTTCAGGCCGGTTATTTAATTCCCGAAAAAAATAGTTCAGATGAAGTTTCATTTGAAATCTTTAGGTATTTACTAAAATTGTTTGTTTCATGTTCATGTAAAGAGAAAATACAGAAAATAAAATAATTTTGTATTACCAGTAAACTGGAATATCATATAGAAAACTCAAATTTTAAACATTTGTTGTGCTTTATCTGCATTATCATACACTAGTAGAGTTCCTGGCATTGCCCTGTAGAGTTGATGTTGATTTACACATAAACTATTTTTATTCACACAATGATAAATGTGTACCAAGTTTCATACAAATCGCGCCTTCCATTTCTGAAATTAAAGCAAACCTAGATTCACCTGCACTTTACCATGAAAGGAGTGAGTTGAAGTACAATATTTTTATTCTTCCTAAAAGATTCATGCATACCAAGCTTCTTTAATTTTTTACCAACCATTTTTGATACTAAGCTAAATTGTGATTTAGCAGCACAGTTCTATGGTTTGGATGATTTGATATGGAATGTCAGTTTTCATTTTAGTCCAGGTTACATTTCATCGTAATTACAACTAATGTTGCTGCTCAAAAATCCAAACACGGACCTTACACACATTAATACATACCATTTACATAAAAAATATAAATGTATCTATTTATTCCGGCATCGTGCAGAAAATACAGATTTTGAATGGATTTTCAGACACATTTATTTTACAAATAATCTAGCATTACCTGAAAACTGTGGAATTGATTTTTACAGAATTTTCACAGTATCAAACGTTAGATATATCTAATTATGCTTACTAATCTGCTGCTGGAGCTAAATTTTTTTTATCATTATGGTACTTCATCTGGCACTGGAACTCGAAATTAAAATATATTCCATACCTATAGAAATATTCTTTACTTTAAATTTGTTTCAGGAATTTAGAAACTGTGGCACTATTTTATTGTGAACAGAACACTAAAGACGACTGCCAGATACATTGCAGTTGTGCTGACAGAGATTGTGATCAAAGAAAATCTCTGTGTTTTTTCGTTATTAGTTTCTCACATTCAATATGGCCATCTATGGCATTTATAACCTGAATTAAAGGAAAGAGAACTTAGTTTTGTTTAGGGTGCAACATAGTTATTGTAAAGTTATCTTATTGCTTTCATTAAAGGCTATGGTCAGAGACATTATAGTCATGTGTTTAGTGCGAAGTATGCAACATCTAATACTCCTATCTTTGGGATTTGTCACTGTAATGTTGGAAGTGTACAACACGCCAAACAACTGAATTGAGATACTAAGCTTTAAAACGGTGAAAACCCCATTGAAATCTGATCAGTAGTTTCTGAGTTTTTACATCACAAATTTATCCAGTTTTTGTTTTGATATTACCACCCTGTGTGTCCTGCATGTTCTGGAATGTGCATGCTCTGTGTGTGGTGACAGGTGACTGTTGGCTGCTGACACTACCTAAAATGCTGTGGACAGAGCTGCAGGGACCCAAGAAGCCTCGCCTCTGGCACAAGGCGCCTCTCACAAACACCAGGGAGCTCATCATCCTGGGCGGCTACGCCCGAAACATCTTCGCCCACTATCTGGGTGCAGCCAAGGTGTGTGCGTGAACAACTAACAGAAAGCTTCGTTTGTATTGCTGCTAACATTACATGTATTATTCATGTGGCATAGAATGGAATCAATTGGACTGGTGTAATTGATAGTGGCAGGAAATGAAGAATCTCCGGCGTGGCATAGGAGGGGTGACATGAATTGTGCAGTATGCTGTGAAACTGAAAATTTTGAGTAATACCTTGGCCTCCATGTATATATTATATTTTTTTTCTGATGGTGTATCTTTTGTTTTCCCACCTTCACTAAGCAATTACCTGTCCTCTTCATCTTTCTCTTTTGCCTTTTTCCATTCAGTTGAAACTTGTTTTTGAACTGCCAAGTCTGATGCGAAAGAGTTGATGTTCAGGTATGGCATTCTGAAAGATGCCATTTAAATGCCAGGTCTGCCGACTCGAATTTTTGTGTTCCATTGTTTCCCCAAAATTATTTCAGGAAAATCCTGATAATGTTCCTTGAAAACTCTCCCATTTCTAATGACCATGTTGATATCAAGCCTAAAACTCCAATAAAAAAAAGTTTTGCACATTATATTTCTGCCCTTTTCTCTTGGTTATGTTAGCAGATTATTCCACAAGCTTCTTCTTTCCTATCTGCTTATATTACAGAGTAATTTCCAGGAATTTTCATGATAGTTATTTCCAATTTTGCTGTACAAATTTGTTGATATCAAATGGCGACTAAAGCTATACTAAATTTGTAATTCTTTCCCCCTTCTGCAGTTAATAGTTTCAAATGAAGAAATATTCTTACATTATTTTACAGTAAATATATTGTATATTTATTCTGAAATATCATAGCAATGAATTATTACTGCTCGAGTTAGTGTACACCAGTTATTCGTATGTTCAAAATATGAACATCTCTCAGAAATCAGTTGCTATTCTTCACGCAGCAAATAAAAACTGGCCAAGCAACTGATTGATGTGTTTGGATGTCAGAGCTAAGTATGACTGGAACAGTGGATGTGTGACTAGATGACTGCTGGGTGCTGGATGTCGGGGAAGACTCGGAGCTGAGTTGGGAAGAGGTGGTCCTGCCGTATGACCACGGAGAGCCGCGCTGTTGCCACGGCGCAGTCTGCGTACTGCCGGGCGAACTCGTGCTTCACTCGGGACTCACGCAGCCCTACTACTACACTCGCATCAAGCTTAAGGTCGGACTGTGTGACTGCAACATTTTTTTTAGGACTTGTGACAAGCAAAAATCTTAAAATCCATACTGTACGCTTTAAGGTATGAAATAACCATAATTTATATCAATGAAGGTAATCTAATTTACTAACATCATTTTGTCCACATATTTATTTTATTTTATTTTTATTTATTTTTTTTTTGCAATGTAGTTAAATTTTGTGTCAGCATTGAGGAAATTTTAAGAGACTCAGCATAGTTAGTAGATTGTTAAAAATTGTTTTATAATTCAGGGATTTTGACAGATGGTAATTCTATATTTCAGTTGTGATACAGTAACATTTATGTTGCCAGAATTAGTTTACCACAAGTCATGTGATTTGTTAGACGTGTGCAGTGCACATCTCCCGAACCATGTAACTCAGTCCCTAGCACATGAATAAGGTGTAAACATATGTTTTTGTTTATGTCATATGTGTTAAGCCATTTTCCCTATCTATTGTTATTTATCAAGCTAAAGTAACTGTGATTAAAGATGGTTTGTGGCTCCTGCAGCAAGAAAGTAGATTATTTCATTTACCACTGCTGTTGTTCTTGACCAGTACTGAACACCAGACTTGGCTTTGACAGACTTTTTTCCAAATTATATCTCAGTATGTCTTATGGAATACTTACGAATAAGATGTAATGTAGTAACCAAATGTTTTTCTTTGTATCTTGTCAATAAGACACCTTTTTTTTAGCTCTGTCCTGATTATTTTTCTCTTTTGAGTGATAAAATTGAAGTAAAAAAAGGCCTCTAGTAATTCTTTAGTGGTTGCTTAAGATTTTTTATTTGATGTGACATGTTAAAAGTGAAGTTGTACTATACAGGACAGGCATACTCTGTAACCGAATAATACAGTACTAACGCAGAAGTTCGGATGGTTTCAGGTTTGCTGCCACACTGTCATCCAGCCCGTTTTCTGATTGTAAGAGATTTGTCACTCCTAGATATTTCGACCCGAGACCATATTACCTTTAACCTATGAACACCTCTGATGTGGCACCCTCATTCAAATACTGGAAATAGGAGATTTTCTCAGCTTTAAAGCCTCTTTGTTCAGTTACCAATGCTCTTTCCATTTAGGTTATCAAGCAGTGAAGTATCAATATTTCAAGTTCTCCATAAAGGTAAGAGGGCAATGAAATTGGTTGAATGCTTTCTGCATTAGAACGATCCTTTCCTCATTTCAAAAGTACAATTTCACAAGTCTTCCTCCAAATTTGAATTGTGCTTAGTTTAGTCATGCTATTGCAACAATAGAAATCTGTAATTTTCCCATCCTTATCTCAACTAAAGCTGATGATTTATTGTTTTCTGTAATTTTCAATTATCTTGTTGAGGGAGACAAATTTAAAAGTTCTCTAAAAACCTGTCCCCTCTCCAGAGTTATTCTTTTTCTGGTTGTGTCTTTGTACAACCATCTAAGAATTGGTAACTACAGGTTGAGTGATGCCAGCTAGAAGTTCTCCATATTCTGCAGCTGTTTTTTTTTTCTTTCCATATTTAAATCCCCCGATAATTAGGTACACGTTTTGTGTTAACATTTTTTCTTATTTTTGCTGTCTTTATTGGCTAACTTTAATAATATATGAAAGTGAACCAACTGACCTGACATAAATTGTTTACAAAGGCATTGCTAATTAACTTTTAAAAGGTTAAGACAGTATGTTACACTTGAATAACTATTGTTTCTGTGTTTGCAGGACCATGCTGAGGAGCTAATAGTCCTGAATTTCTCACCTAAATCATTGCGCAGGTAATAACTTCTTCCATTTTATGTTCATGTTTCAATAGTTGTTCCTGTTTGATATGGAAAGGCTAGGGAAAGTAAACCCATAAACAACATTTTCTTTGAAGCTTTAATTATTGACAAAGAAAATGAAACAGCTACCGTACTAATTTGCAGCACTTGTATCTTCTACTTTTGTGAGAAATGTGTTTACTTCCTGTGCCTTTTGTCATTAATTAATATGAATTCTTTATTTTCTATTATTGAAATCTTCCAGTTTTAAATACAGAAATTAATTAGCTGAATTCTCTTCAGTCCCCTAATTTTTAAATTTCATGGAATCCTTTTTGTGTTTACTGCTTGTATGTGTGATCTTGGATAGGAAAAGACGCATGGTAGCAAAATGACAGCAAGAACCATTTTTTGGAGCAGAACTCTTCTGTTATGTTTTTTTTATGCCTTATTTTAAGTAATGGCATCATTTTCTAACCTCACTACCAGTGTTCATATAATATAGCCCAACCCATATGCATACTTGGCATAAATTCCTAACTGCTTCTGATTTATGTCACATCATTTTTTGCATATTACCCTTCTTTACTATTCTGTCCTAAGTCAGTTTAGTGTTATTCTGACAGAACTTTTAATTTTTAACTTCAAAATCTGATAATGATTTTGCCAGGCATTCAAAGTGATGCGAGCTCAAATCCCCATCTATATTTCAGTTTACCATGTTTTCCTGAAATCATCCTCGATAATTCTTAATTCTCTCCGACCTCCAAATACTTTCATGTAGTGTAAAGCCCTAAGAAAAAAAGGTAGCCTCAATCATAATGATAAATCATTTTACATCTGTACAATGGTTTTTGGCAGACTGTGCGTGGATGCCGTGTTGTCGTTAAGAGAGAACAAGAACATCTTTTCGGAAGTGGCAACACTGCCTCTGTCACTGCGTGAGCTGTTACGACTACGCATGGAGCAGGACGCCTCGATGCGACTAGCGCAGGAGATCTACTATGGAAACACTGCATCCTAGCCGAGTGCCAGTGGCATACGAATTTTTGTTTGATAATCTCAAACTTAATAAAACTTACATTCAACCTTGTTGTCTTACCCCCCCCCCCCACCCCCCATAAATAAGCAACTAACTAAGAAATGGTGATAAATTATCACACAGATAAACATGATATTGAAAGTATCAAGAATGATTTCAGGTAGGTTGCAAAATTTGTGCATTAAATTTTTCACAAATACTTTATTTTTTGTATAGATACTAACTTTTATGGAGTAGGAGGAATAACTGTGATTTTCAATGATTTTATGTAAAACTTTGTATCAAAAAACTATGTTCACTGTAGATGACATAACAGGAGTGCACACCTGTGATATCAAAACAATTGGCATTACCATATAACATCCCGATGATCGGGAAAGATTGAAACTGTTCTGATGGTTATTTTAGAATCATTAAAATATTAGCAAAAGTTTGATTCTTGCACAAATTTTGAAATCTGTTTTGAAACTTATTTGTTCCTTCCCACCATGTTCTTGTGGTCTCTGCTACATTATTTATAAACAGATGTGGATTTCTTGGATGTTATTTTGTAACTGTGATACTGTTATTAGCAATTAAGTTAATGCTCCATTTGTAAAATTCTAATGAGGAATGGAAAAAGAGGAAAATATTGTTTGTGATCATATGATTTAAATAAAAACTATGTTGTGACTTGAATATCTGTATTACCTATGTCCTCACCATCATCCTTGACTGTACACGCATTCAGTGGCAGATCTAGGGGGAGAGGGCTCAATCTCCCCCCCCCCACCAAATTATCTAGGTCCACCCCTAACATCATAATTTTTGAGACCTTTTTTTTTCTCCTCTCTCTACTAATCACTTAAGGGCAGCAATCTGTCGTCGACCGCCCCCCCTCTTCCTATTTCAGCTCACATTATCCAAGGAGACTATAAAGCCTACCCTTGCCTGATTCAAGCTTCCCCCCCCCCCCAAACCGAAGTCCAAGATCCGCCACTACACTTTTTTTTTTTGTGACATAGAATTTATGCAACATAAACCAAATGCTTTACTTCATGTACCCTTGTTTAGGTTCAATATTTTTTGTTCCATTATTAAGAAAGGAAAGCTTATAAGTTCGCTTTAATCACGTGATGCAATAGCCAACAAATTGGTACTAAGTTTCACAATATTGTCAGGTTAACTTGCTCTATAATAGATACAATGATCAATCTGACCTGAATTTGGAATCTTGTAGAAAAGAAACTGTTGGCCAGAAGGTTGACAGTTACTTATTGTGGTAGGGATGACATTAAGTGTCTAATTTCTGTAACTTAGGACAGTAGACTATACAAGTTGAAGTAGCAAAGATGAGACTAAGGGCGAAAGAAACTAAGCCTTGTTGTTATTGCAGTAAGCATGGTACTAAATATAGCATTGGTTTAACTATGACAACAGTTTATAACCAGCATATGGTAATAATGTGGAAAGGAAATATAATGATGAACCATCACTTACCAAAGTTAAAGGAAGGAGGGAGCATAATAGCCCAATAACCCTTCTTCCTGCAACTGTGCTGAATGTTACACCTGCTTTATCTTTCCTTTCCATATTAATATTATATTATGCCAATTCTTCCTGCTCAATTGTTGCTAATATGACAGTATGATTATAAATGTAACATTATGGATTACAGTCAAAGTGCAATAATAAAACTGCTGGAGGCAATCAAGTGTGTTGACAATGTACCATATAAATAAGAAAAGAAAGGGAAATTAACCCACCACATACCAAAGTGGACGGATACGATGAGAGAACACTAATGCTGACAAACAAACTACGTACACAATATTTCGGCATATGCCTTGCTCACAAATAGAAAAAACGGGCCATTAGGCTCGGAACGTGTGTGCACACCGAACGTTACCTAAACGTTCGGTGTGCACACATATTCCGAGCCTAATGGCCCGTTTTTTCTATTTGTGAGCAAGGCATATGCCGAAATATTGTGTACGTAGTTTGTTTGTCAGCATTAGTGTTCTCTCATCGCATCCGTCCACTTTGGTATGTGGTGGGTTAATTTCCCTTTCTTTTCTTATTTATATCGCCTAGAAGCCGCTTCCATTTTCCTTAGTTGCGACAATGTACCATAGTGAGAAAATGGATTGGGTACTGTTGCAACAAGAGCTAGACTATTTGATTCTAAAAACAGTAAGGGTCGCATTCAATGCATTAGTAGGTATCATAGTCGGAATGACAAAAAACGCAATAGAAACAGGTGAAATAATTGATTGTGACAGGCAGAATAACTATATATAATAGGCCTAATCATACAGATAATGGTATGTCCTTGAACTTTACTATCTTATTCATGCCATGTATGTGCAATAATTATTACAGAAAGTTTAGTACATTACTTGTTTGTGAAAATTGTAACACCAAGAAGGAGATGTGTGATTACAGTGCAATTTATTCCATAAATTTGGGATATGACAATCCAATAATGATTAGGATTACAGTACTATAGAGGCATTTTGGCCATGAGCAGTAGCCACAGGTAGCAATTTGAGCTTCTAGAAGTTGTGGTATGGAGCCTGGATATGCTGCTGGGGAACACACTGCCAACTGGTTTGTAGGTGCTTATACGAAACATTGACAGTGGTTGCAAGAGGACCTGTTTGAACAAGTTGCTGACCGACCGTATCGCAGACGTTCAATGGATAACATGTCAGGCCAGGGCAGCAGTGGTGCCTGCTGAAAAATGGCATGTGGAGCTGCCGGCGGGATAGAATGTTATAGCGAATGCGTCTCAAACTATCACTCTTGATGTTTGTCCACTATGCCACTCAACAATGCAGTGTGCCCAATTGCTTTCACCACGGTAGCGTCTAATGTGTATGTTAGACTAGTTAAAACAGGACTCGTCCAAAAATACATTTTGCCATTCTTATGCCCTTAGCAGATGCATAAATATACTCTATTACAAAAAGATCGTTTTACCAGCACTTTCTACCAAAAATCGAAGTTTATATCTGGTCCTAGATTATTGTTATTTTTACAGTGACTGAAAATCATGAGTGCAGATAATTTTTTCATTATACATTTCCTTCCATGTCAACAGTCACTACCATATTATTTGTATTTCATTTATTATTGCTTAATATTGCTAAATTTTCTGAGGTAAATGTCAATTTATATGAAATAATGAGACAGTGCACCTTCCTATCGAAGTATTTCAATGGACACAAAAACTTGCAAGTGATGAATTATTAGATCACAAAAATTAGAATAGTTAATATCTGACATAAAATAGGTGCAAATTTGCATCAAGAGTAGATGTATTAAAATCTGCTCCATAGTTAACCATATGCTTTCCTTCCCAATTTGTTTCTAAACTGTGTTACAAAACTTAATTTCCGTGCCTGTATGAGAAGTATGGCAGTTTTTAAGACAACTGTGGAAATCTAATCAGAAGACATTTTCAATAAATATTTCCAGTATTTTATGATATCTCTCTGTTACCAACAATTCCCACATGGAATATTCCATCACTAGTGGATTTTTTTCTACCTAATCAACAGTCTTACGTTTTACCTAGCAAATAAAATATTTAAACAGGATAATACAAAATCTAGGAGCAATGTAAGTTATACAATATTTGTCTTCTCATTTTGTTGGAATAAAATTCCAATTAGCTTTACTAAAACAATAAAATAGAAGAAAACTTGAAAATTTATTGACATGAAGTGTTAACAATTAACAAACAATATACTGTGACAGCTTAATGAAATAAAATGTACCACCAAATATATATATATCACGCAAGCGCTGCCGGCAGCGCTTGCGTGCAGCCATCTCGCTTCTACTGAGGAAGAGCCATGCTCGAAAATTTTATTCTTTGTGTGTTCGTGTTTATTTCGTGTACCAACGCCGCTGGAATTCCCTTCTTTGGTAAGCGGTGGTTTTTTTATCCTATCCCAATGTTCAATATATCCGCTTTTAGCGCCTTTGTTTCCTAACAATCTATATATATATTAGACATTGGGATAGGAGAAAAACCACCGCTTACCAAAGATGAGGGCTCCAGCGGCGTCAAAACACGAAAAAACACACAACACAAACACAATACAAATTTTCGAGCTTAGCTCTTCATCAGGTTGTAGGATGAGGTGGCTGCCCCGCGGAAGCTAGCAACCAACCTAGCAACCAACTGAGGAGACCACACGGGGTGCACATGGTCGGGGTGGAGAGGGAGGGGGGAGAAACAACATGGCGGGAGGCGGGGGTGGGTCTAGGCACACCTTACCATTGCTGCACACATCTAAAATTTGAGAAAAATCTGTGATCCCACTGTATAGTGGCAAGTAATGGCATTAGACAAACATGTTTTCCATTCTGTCACTGCTTGTATTTGTGAGGTTATGTAAGGAATATTGCAGAATGTTGAAAATTCAATGTAATCAATATGACAAACACTATTAAGTTGTAGACTTTAATATATAGAACTTATAAATGGAGATTTCAGATAAAAGAGTAAGAAAAGCATGAATTTTATGAATACATTATTTTTTGTTTATGGTGCAAACTCTTTGCCAAACAGTGTAAAAAAACTGAAAGATGTGTACACATCTGACTCCGCCTGGTGTTTCACTTCTGCAAGAATAAGGCTGTATGCCGAAATATAGTGCTTCTCTTGTGTTTTTTTTTTTTTCCTCTTGGTCCCAGCCGCCTTCATCTGTGGTAAGTATTGGGTCATATTTCCCTATCCTTTCTTAGTTTTATTGCCTTGAAGCATTTTCCTGCTCATAGTTATTTTATATATATATATATATAAATCTTTAAAATAATTGCGTTAATCTCTGCCTGGCACCGAACACCAACTAAAATTAAAACTGTGAGGGACTGCTATGTCGTGAAGATAAATCAGTTAATTATTGGGTATGCACCCTTTATGAGTAAAGGGAGTGCCATTTTGTGAACATTAAGTGCTTATGATGATAAAGTGTATAAACTGGATAAATACAATGTTTTGTATATATCTATATCAATTTATGACACTGCCATTGCAATTATTAATCTGTGCATTTACATACACATGCGCACACTCACTCAACAAAAACAGAAGATGCTGTGATGGGCTACTTTGCCAAATGCAGATGTTTGGCTATAATGGCATCCTCCTTTGCCTGCATTAGGTCACTTCCACTGTCTTTCACAGTGAACACTAGTGAAATTTCACAGAAACCTAGTTGAACTGCATTTTAACAGGCCCCAGCACTCCTGATTAATGTTAATAATAAACATTTTTTATTTTGTGATAGCATTCTGTCAAATCCAACTGACTACCTGTCCCATCAAAACAATAAGAAAAAGAGTGGATACAAAAATTATGTCTATAGGGACTATGTGAAGTACAGAGAAATAAAATATAATAATCATCCTATCATAGGGAATAAAAATGACAGTATGAAATCATGGTTGTCTGAAATGAGCACTGAAAGTTTTTGTTTTTCATAATTTGCCTTCCTCTGTAGCTGAATTTTTTAGTACAAGTAAGAACCAAAGGTGCACAGTTTATTATTTCTACTGCAAATTTTTACTGCCGAGACACTGTTCATGATGTGATATATCAAATGCTAATATGCAAATCTAGACTTATGTGGTCAGACTGTAGTGAAAGGTTAATCACAAATTTGATTTCAAGGCACAAGTTAGAGTGAGACTCAAGTTCACTTCATGGCTGTCAAAGAATAATTAGAAATTAGATAGAGGGAGAAACCAACACCTATCACAGTTGGCGGTGTCCACACATAAAACAGTTATTGGGTACAGGGAATGCCACTCTTTGAATATTATTTGCTAATGCTGATAAAGTGTATATACCAGAGCAGTACAGTGTTTTGTATTTGTCCATATCAATTTGTGTCAGCGCCATCTTGATCATTAATCTGTGCATGTGCACACTCAGTAAAAAAAAATATGCTGTATAGCAATGAAAATAAAATTAAGAAATCATTGCCTACCAAACACAATATAAGGACGAGATACACACACACACACACAAAAGATACTGCTGCATGTGTCAGAGTATATATGCACAAGAAGTGAAACTAATACATATTTTTCCTGTGTATTTTTTTTTTTTTAGGTTTCTTTCACACTTGGTTGAATGAACGATGATACTGTATTCTAACTAATGATTTGTGAACTGACTATAACTATTAAATAATTCAGTCATTTTGTTTCAAACAGTTGTACATAGTTTATTGTATATTATTGTAATCCTCTAGGAACTACATTGAAACTGGATAATCTTCGAAGATGCAAAGTTCATTTAAGCAATGATAATTCCAAGAAACCGATCTATGCGTCTACGCCGTTAGCCACAATCTCTTGAGATTTATTTCCATAGCAACCAATACTTTCTTACTTTTCTCTAAGAATAAATATTATCAGTTTTCATTCACACTCAAGAAGTAAAATATCATGTTCCATTTTAAAAAATATTTTTGTTATGTCACATATTCTCGTAAACAAATGAAAATTATTGAAAATTTAAAGTACACCTCACTAGATTATACAGTATTGCATCTAGTCTGTATTTTGTAGTTAGAGATTTTTTATGGGAGAACATCTGGATTGAGTTTACTTCAGGATACATTGAAGGTACTATTGCAGTGATTTAGTCCAGTTGCAGTTCGTACTGAAGGTGTATGATGAAATTAATTGTGATAATTTATGCTATACAAAGTAGGAATCCTGATGAAGAAAATGTCATTTCATGAAATATAGTTTGTGATGCATTTCACGTATTTAGGTTTGTCTACATCAGTGGTGTAACAATAGTGTGGCAGGACAGGCAAAATGCCACGGGTCCCAAGCCGGAGGAATCCCAGCCTGAGAGCGCCTGTCGCCCCTTCAGCTAACAGCCCTCACCCATTTTCGCTGCTCAGGGCAGTAGTGGAGCTAAAACAAATTGGGTCCCTAGTTTGTTCCCCCCCCCCCTCCTAGATCTGGGAATCGGGGGGAGGGGGGTTCATCTGACAAATTTGCTGCTGGCTTCAGTTGTATAGTTACACCGCTGGTCTGCACGGTTTGATTTTGAAGCAGCAATATTAGCAAAGATTGTGGTTAGGTCAAAATATTCTTGTTACAGCAAACAGCATGAGGAATTTAGTAATTAATAATCTGATTTCATGATCACCATGTTAGTCAGGACATGTATCACGATGTGAACAACTCCCCAACATTTTTGACATAATTATCTGATAATCATTCTTACAGCCAGTTTTCATTAATACCTAGCTTCTAAGCTTGACAAAAATGACAGACTGAATGCAGGTTTCCTGGCTCATAACTAAAAAAAAGCAACTAAAAATACTAGTGCATGTATCAGTGTGCAAAAATTTAATTAATAACTATCTTCTAAGCCTGTCAGAAATGACAGGTTGAATGCAAATTTCTAGCTTATATCTTAAATGATTTTAAAAACCTTAAATAACACATTCTCTATACCTACTGTAAAGAAAAATGTTAATACTTCTGAATGAAAACGAAAGCTTTAATTGCAACAGCAATCAGATTATATCACAAAATCCTGTGGATGTAAATATCCTGTCTGACATCTGATTATCAACATTCTATGCATGCACAAAACGTTGCGGCGCAAAGCTAACAAATTTTCCCCTACTGCAGCCAAAAACGTTTCACTTCAATAAACACCAACACTGGAATGATCAGATATTTTCAGATAATCAGGTGTGAAGGAGTGAGTACACAACAAACTGCAGCCAGCCGAAGTGGAAAGCACTGCGTTCAAATCAGAAGATCAAAGGGTGTAGTGTTGAATATTGATCCTTTGCTAGTAACTCAAAATAAAGAAATGAAAATATTTTTGAATTATTGTATTAGTCAATCTTATTACTATCCAGTATTTGAATTACAACTAAATCACATTGAATTGAAATACTTTTGAAATATAAAACAATAACAGAATTACTGAATAGCCTGTTAAGATTCAATTATTGTTTTTATCTTTGGTTGATTAAAAGCCTATAACCAAAAAAAGTCTCCCTTGTGCCAATGCTTGTTCAAAAAATGTATGCCATCAACTGACTCTCTCTGTCTTTATAAATACATACAATATTCAAAGAGACAATACTACACATTACTGTAAGGAATAATTAAATATGCTTTTTATTAAGCAGTGAAAAATAAAATCTCCTTATAACATAAGAAACTTATTTAGTCATATTGTTTATAAAAATTAAGAAAATAGAAATGAATGAGCAAAGTGAAAAAAGGGTCAGCTGGGATTAATGGAGAGAAGGCACATATAATAAATTCTTAATCTTTGGCAATATTAGCTCAATTTTCCATTTTTTTCCTTCTACTAAACTTTCCACTGCCATGCTGCAGTCTCCTTTATAGTTACTAAAAATGTGACATTACATAGAAAAATGAGCTATTATTATTAACAAAGATGGCTGCAGAAGCCTACAATTTCATTCTTAATCTTTAGTTTATTACACTTTGGTTCAGTCTGAAACATTTGGTTTTAAAAATTATAAAACTTATTTCATGTATATACAAACAGTACTTCCCAAGTATTAAAATAATATTTAGCTCTGCGAAGACATCATGCTTCAGAACTGTCTACATCATCTGGATTCTCAGTATAATTGATTACAAACTTCTGCTGGAGTTTCAAATATTCACCTTCAAGTTGTTTTATCTTCTCCCGTTCTGATTCCAGCTGAAAAATATTTTTTTATGGGAAAATTAAAGTTTCTTCATATGCAAAAACTTATGGTCTCATGTTAACATAATAGCAACATTATCCTTAATTTGTTATTTTTTCTTAACAGGTTAACTGTCTGTGAATAATACAAACTTAATATGCTACATACAATATTATATAAGGCACAGATTTTTAACTTAAAGAGATATTTCAGAGAAAGTTTTAGCAAATGGAAAGATGGCAGAAGTGCAGTAGAGTAAAGATTGAAAGAGTTCGAGTAGATAATAAGAAGTGGAGAAGAAATATGTACTATAATACGAAGGTGAGGAGGTTAAAGAGATTGGTAAGCAGAGAACATAACAAAATTAAGAGACAGCAGGATAGTACAGAATATTTGAAACAACTAAACAGGTAATTAATAATAGCAAAGAAGGTGGCTAAAGATGGGTTTATGAAGAATATTATCGGCATAGGGGGACCACTGACTCATGCATATAGAAATTTCTATGGCTATGTTAGAAAACTAAGGGGAGGGTGTTGAGACAGTTATAGATAAGGACAAAGAAGACGTTATTAAGGATTCCAAAAAGGGAGAGATTTTAAGTAACTGTTTTAGTTAGAACATTAGGGACAATGAATCAGAAATGAGAGGATGTAAATTGGAGAACGAACTTAAGAACACAATTAGAAAAAAGCAGACCTCATTCTGAGGATATCATGAAGTAACTAAGAAAGCTAAAAAAAATAAGATTTCATAAGGATAGCAGGATGTGACATTGTACCTCATCTTATCTTGAAATATTATTTAAACTGAGTCTGGATACTTGTTGCTTACCAGAAGACTGGAAAAGTGGGATAGTAGTACCAGTAAATAAAGGAGGAGTGAGAAATAGAGTTGAAAATTATAGGCCGATAAGTTTGACATCAGTGGTAGGTAAATTAATGGAGAAATTGATATGCAACCACATCAGAAATATATGTGAGGAACGTAAGTGGTTTTCAAGTCGGCAACAAGGCTTTAGGCAAGGATAATCATGCGTATCTCAGTTAGTAGGATATATGCAAGATAATTCAGATGAAATGGACAAGGGAGGCCAGAATGATAGTGTTGTACTAGATCTTTCAAAGGCCTTTGACAGAGTGGACCATAAAATGGTGGTAATTAAAGTATAAACTATTGGAATTGATGAGAAAGTGATTTGCTGAGTAAAAGGCTTTTTAAAAGGTAGAAAGCAAAAAGTTAGGGTAGGAAATGCAGTATCAAAAGAAGTGGAAGTAAAGATGGGAGTGCCACAGGGCAGCGTAATGGGACCACTGCTGTTCCTTATTCTAATGATTGTGTTGATGGTTTAGTATCAGAAGTTAGGTTGTTATATAAAAAGATTGAAACAGTAGTGATCTGGACACCGAGCGGGGCAGTGTAACGGTTAGCGTTCTCGCCTCGCATTCGGGAGGACGGCGGTTCGAATACCCGTCCGGGCATCCAGATTTGGGTTTTCCATGGTTTCCCCAAATCACTCCAGGCAAATGCCGGGATGCTTCCTTCAAAAAGGCCATGGCCGAATTCCTTCCCATTCCTTGCCCCCCATCCTTTCCCGTCTCTAAAGACGTCGATGTTAAAATAGAGACGTAAAGCAGTTACCAAAAAAAAAAGTGATCTGGACAGGATATCTAGCTGGGTTGGTAAACATGGGATGGAGATAAATGAAAAGAAGAGTCAGCTTATTAGATAAACAGATAAAAAACTAAAGGTTGATTATGATTACAAGGTGGGTAAAAAGAATTGTTTGTTGACTTGAAATGTAAATATCTTGGCATAACATTTGATAACAAGCTCAACTGGGCAGGACACATTGAACAGGTAGTAAGAAAAGGTTTCAAATTCTTCACTTGTTGGAGAGAGCGATGAGAGGATGTACGAGAGAAGTAAATGAATTGGGTTACAAAATTTTGGTCGACTATTGCTTGAATATGGTAGTGTAGTATGGGACGCACGTTTTGGGTATCAAATACAGGAGTTTGAGGGGGTGCAACATAGGGCTGCTAGATTTGACTGTGGAAATTACTGTAGAATACAATCAGTAATCAAGAAAAGAGCTGAATTGGGAGTAATTGGAAGACAGGAGGAGGGTGAAGAGAGTCATGGGAGTGTACAAGGCGTATATTGGTATGGAATGATATCGTTGTAAGAATGAAAAATAATGCGTGAAAGGAAAAGATGACCATGACCACTCGATTTCAGGCACAAGGGTGTGGGAAAATTTTCAATCGTAGGTAAGCGGGTCTAGGATCAGAATAAATTACCAAGGGAATTGGTGAATAAGTTATCAAAAATGTTGAAACAATTTAAAGTTGAAATTTGTAGAGGTCAAAAGTAGGATGGTACAGGAAATGGGAGAAATGGGTGTGTAGGGAAATTGCCACCGGAGCGTGTGCCCTATCGCAATTAAATTAAATATGGAGAAGAAGCCATCACTTGTCAGTAGGTGGGGAAATATATATTTTCATGTAATACAACACATGCAAAGAAAGAAATTTTCAAGTGAGAATTATTAAAAGACTGATACCAAAAACTTCCTAATGCAGGGCACCATAAAAGTAACTTTACACTTAAAATAGTGGAGGATAATGAGAGTAAACCCATCACTTACCAGAGATGAAGACAGGTCTGGATATATAAACATCTCTCCCCTCACATAAGTAAGGTTTTTCACTGAAATATCATCTGGCCCTCCTGCCTTCATCTGTGGAAAGTGACGTCTTCTTTTCCTTACTTTCCTTTCTATATAGTTATTCATAATGGTATCAACTGTCTTTCCCAATTTTGAAGAACAAAAGGCACCAAAATGGCTGAATTTTTGATTTATTGAAGCATATTCCTAACAATGTTTATGGACATAAAAGAGTATTTTATAAACTTTTTCCCCACTTGTAATTATGAATGTTTTCAGTACTCACCAGCTTCTCAATAGAGTGTATTCTCTCGCACATAGCAGTGCTCACAAATTCAGCCCCAGCCAAGAAGGACGTCTCTGCTACATCATTTGCAAGTTTTATTACATACTCAACAAGCTGTCAAGTTCCTGGAAAATTGAGACACAAGTTATAAATTATTTTTTGTGCTGTCTCTGCTTTCTAAGATAAAAACAGCTAAAAAATTTTTTAACAACTACAATGTATAGCACTACAAGACTAAAGTGCTAGCCATATCTTTCCAGGCATTATATATATATATATATATATATATATATATATATATATAAAAGAATAGCAGAAGTAAACACATTAGTTACCAAAGTTGAAGCTAGGGGGGTTGTCACCATATGAAAAACCACACAAACAGAAAACACCATATTTTTGGAGAATCCTCAACCTTGTATGTAAAAGGGTTTTCCTGCATTACTGTTATTCACATGATGGCTGTTGGCATGTGCACACCTACTGACTTGTCATGTTTCTTCAACCTCATCATGTATAATAGTTCTCCCCATGATTGTGTTCAACTTGTTCTTTGTGTCTTCATGAGGCGGGTTGGGATGTGACCACATCTTTCCCCCTGCCATATGTCTCGCTCTACATGACTAAGACTAAAGTCGAAATATTGTGCAATTCGTTTTTGTGTTTTTACGTGTCTCGCCCTCCTGCCTTCATCTGTGGTAAGTGATGGGTAACTGTTTAATTTCCCTATCCTATCTTATTTACAAAGAGAAATGATGAATAATAGATCAAAACATGTACCTTTAAATAAAAAAGTTATACAATATCCTTTAATCATTTTCCTGGTTCTGTATGTATTATAAAATAATTTTTAGGCAGTAATAAGTAAGTCACTATATTCCACAGTCCAGCTTACAGATTTATATTGAAAAGATATATGCTTTTAACGTCTTTCTTACCACCTGTGATATGTTTACATGAATTATTCACTAATTTTGAAAAGTTCACGTAATTTTATTCAACTCATTACCCCTTCTGCCATATTTCTTTATTTCTGAATGTGTCCCCTCCACTCAACTGCCACAAATTGCTGCCATTGTCTAATAACATCTGCTTTGTGTCCATCACACTCTAGTGCTAAAGAGGGGTTATATGGCTGATAATTACAGCATTTCGTGGGTGTCTGTGTCTAGTTGATGTGACGACTTTGTCGTGCTGTCATATATAGTAAGTGGTGGTTTTTATTTTTTGTTTATACTAAAATATTGTAAAGTGCAGCCCTCTGACCTTCATCTGTGGTGAGTGATGGATTTATCTCCCCTATCGGTATTTATTTTCATTCAATAACAGCATTTGCACTGTTGCAATTACCATATATATACAAGAATTGTTCATTTTCTACAATAAATAACAAATGTGGGGTGTGCACACTTCTGGAACCAAATGTCTCATTCTCTAGTGCACGAATAAGGTTTTACACTGAAATGTTGTATTTTTTTGTCTGTTGTATGTGTTATTCACTCGTCGCAGCCCTCAGCTTAGGTAAGTGGTGGTTTACTTTCCCTATCCTTTGTTATTTATATCACCTCCTTTTTCCTTAGTATCATTTACTACAATAAGGTATTGAATGCTAGAGATGTTTTAGTTGACATTAAATTCAAGTTTTTAATATACAACAAATGGGGAAAGGCAAACAAAACTGTGTGAAAAGCTTAGCTACCCCACCCTGACAGCTTGACGTGCAGCGTCTAGCTGGTTTCTAGCTGCCACCATGTGATCCCATATCTGTTGCTGATACAGGCTGCTGTTACCTTGTTCCACACTTGCTTCCATTAGCTGCATCATCTCCTCCATGGCTTCCCTGCAAGTCACATCAGAAACCAAAACACTGTGTCAGTATTCCAATATTATCGTATACACATTTATAATGTGAAATAAGGGCTGTGAATGAAACAATTACCTACTTAGATTGTTAGAACTGTGACAGAACTTTAAAATGCTCTGAGGTAATTTTAATTTTTAAAAAAGCTAACTCCTTTCCAAATGTGAACGCCTAAGGCACAAACATGTCTCTCACATGATTAAGGTGTCACTATAAACAATGTGTAATTTTTTGTAATCTGGGTCATTACAGCCATCAAACTTCTGACTTTTGTTGTGATGGAATTCTTTGACATATCATGCTTTAAATTCTATGAAAGCTGTTGGTTAAACCACAAATGTTGAAAATGTGTGGAAAATCAAATTCTTTAACTTTGTGACAAAATAATCCTATTGGGTCCCACAGTCAACGAGGCTACATGTAGTTACTTTATCTATCAACCTTTGTTTTTCTATCAATTTTTGTTTGAATTAAAAGTCTTTCCAAGAGAAAAAAATGTAGAACAAAACATTAATATTCAAAGTGCAGAATTCCTCACAATCAAGGTAAGAAATCAAAAATAATCTTGTCTCAAACTATTATGAAGTTTAGGAAAGTGAGGTGTCATTCCACAATGGAAAAATAACAAAGCAATAAAAAAAGCTTTAATATACATTCCTCCAGCTCTTAACAAGCCATTCAAAGAAGTGTCTCCAAGGTAATATACCCCACTACCAAGTTATCTGGCCCTATCCTCCCAGAGATGAGTCAAATCAACTACTTTCTTTACTGCTGTCTAAGTGAACTGCAATTTTTCAGGTTTTTCATTTAGTGAGATACAAAGGCATTGAATTTCAAAGAGGCAATGCAAGAAACCAGCATCTATCATATCTGACAGAAGCATGAACACAGACAAAAGGTGATCAAATAAGAATAAACAAGCTTCATTTTGTAACCTCTGTATAAAATGGGAAAGGGGGCCAAGATAAAAAAGTATAGAAAAAGGATTTGTTAGTTGGCAGTCTTGAATGACACCGAAGGTTTCCCTCCCCCATAGACTAGTAATTTCTCCATTTGTGACTGTGTCTGCACTTTTATTTTTAACAGTTTCCAGTTGAATTAACTTGAAAACTTTGTTTTCCCCTTTAGATCACATTCACTGTGAGTATGCCATCAATGACAGTAAGTTGTTGCTTACATATGCATCTACCTATGAGTTTTGGCATCAAATCACAAAATATTTATTTTTTAAAAAGACTTTCTTCGTTTTCTCTAAACAAACAAAAAAGATGTGTGCAGATGGACTGACCTGTACTCATCACTACACTCAAGCAGGGCTGCCACAGTGCGTGTCAGCAGTTGTGTAGCTGAATCTACAGTGAGGATAGTCGCTCTTTTGATGAGATTTGTGTGTGTCAGGTCCACCAACTCCTCAATCTGTCAGTGAAAAATATTTTACTCGACATCACAGTGAACATAACAACAGTGAGAAACTAATATGTTATAATTTAGTCATGAATAACGAGTAACACAAAAGAGGTAATTCATTTTTGGCTCAATGAACTTCTATCATTAATGATTCAACCAGTTTCTTCTTCTTTTGTTATAATCAATTCATTGCAGTGAAACTAAACATCTACTTCTGAAGAATGAAACTCCTTTACTGTTCAAGGCATACTGTCCATAATCTTCACACTGCTTCACTTCATTAACTATAAATGATAAATTTCCCATTCCATTAAACCTGAAATCAAGCGTTAGTTTGATGATCATGCTTAACTTATCCTAACTACTTGCTTAGTACCCACTTAGGTCACATAGTAACAATTGCTGTGAGCACATCCTACATCTCACCACAATTTTCTCCACCCTCACACATGAAGAAAGGTTCTCCCAAAAATTTATGATTTTTTTTTTTGTTTCATTTGTTATTGCAGCCTTCTTGTCTTACCAAACTCTGAAAAAACTTTTCTTTTCCATATTGCCTTAAAATTAATTCAATGTTGTTGTAGTACATTTCTTTGCAGTTGCTTAGGAAATTAAATGTTTATAAAGATTGCTAATGCAACTGTTTTTATATAGAAACAGTTGTAATGGTGTTCTTCATTAAACATTTTTTAAGCAAACATAGTATTATTTTTTTTTTTTAAATGCCTTTGTTTCCTGTTGAATATTACACTTCTACTTCAGCTGCTTCACAATAATTCACCAATGAAAGGATGGGAAGAGTAACATAAAAATCCTACAACAACCAGGTATATTTACTTAACCAGTAAGTGTGACCAATGGCCAGAAATGTCTATATTTCTCTCTGGTTTGCTATTCAGGATATAAATTGCTGTTTACAATTATCCATAGAGTATGAAAGTTATTAATCATCTCTTTCATTTAGATTTTAATAATGATGCATGAATATCTCAATTACAAATATTACTGTCGAACAAGAAAATAAATATAAATGAAAAATGATTATGAATATTTTATCAGAAATTTAATAAATTACAAATTAAAAGTAGAAAGTCCCAAATTTTAAGTTTCATAAAAATAAAATTATTAGTATCCTAATTTAGAGATTGCTATTAAATATACATTAAAATTACATTCAACTTAAAGAAAAAACTTTTTTCTGTCTAGTGTTATTAAACTCCTCAGAGTTTTTCTATAGTTTAGAACTCCTTTGAATAATAAAAATAAAAATCTTATCAAATCAAGATTATTTTTATGAATCGTGGTGCAAAATTTTATTTAAATCTCATAATGCGCCAAAGGCCTTGTAGGCATAATTTATTCCGGATTTTTCAGCATATTTGCAATTGGTAGGTTTGGATATTTTGCTCTGCAGTAAAAAAATAAAAGTTAAAATATGCAAACTATTTTTAAAGGGAATGAGATACAGAATTTACAAATTTTGCTACTCTAGTGGAAACCATGATTTGATTCCAGTGAAAAAGGCATACAGTAGAGCGTCAATAATCTGAATGTCAATTATTTGAAGAATGTTTGGTTTTTTTCTTTTTATTTTCTTTTTTTTTTTAATGATTTTTGCACTAATTTTCAGAACTGTCAACTTTTTTTCTACTTATAGATTTACAGTATAGTACACCTTTGCATGTTTTGCTCGGAAATTCCACTAACAAAGAACAAGGTTGAATGAGTTTTATACCCCACGTTTGTTATGGAATTATCACCGCAATATCCTCATGACCATCCAGACACTGGCTTTTGATGCTGAATGTTTGTTGTAACCACGATGCAACAAAAATTATTTCAACGTGCCGATACTTTTGAGTTTATTTTAGAAATGTGAAACACACTGTGTGCGTCCTGAGCCTTTGTTATGGAGTTATTGTGTTGGTGAGTTCTGTTGAATTTAGTATCTTGTACCAAGATTATACACCTACAGTAGCATAATTTTCATCTTCTAAAAGGAAGAATATGTGTCTCCAAAATGAAGTAGAAGAAAAGAAGACACTTCTTTTGCTTGGGATATGTAAAATTATAATGTACCTAATGTAATTTTAAAGGTAAATACAAACTATATAAACATGAATTATGCAAATCTAAAATCTGAACCACCCTCTGTCCCGATTAGTTCAGGTTATCAAAGCTCTACTGTATATAGGCCTGAAAATTGAATAAGGTGTAATAACTGAATACAAAAAAGGGCAGAAGTTTATCCACAGAGGCACTCTTGGAAATGGTTTTGATGCTAGTATGTGTCACACAGGTATTAGTATTTTCTGAATGTAGTGTTGATAAAAAAAGAAATTAAGACAGATAAAGGGGGTTGGTTTATGTGAAAAATTAGTAAACTGAAGAAGTGTAAAGAAGGTTTGGAAGTGTTGGTCATGAGAAGAAACTACAAGGGGTGATCAAATGAAAAGGTATGAAACGACGCGGTGGGTACAAATGTAGACTTTATTCAAAATATACACCATAGGCCTGAACACAACGATCCCACTGATGAACAAGCCACAGGATTCCTTGTTCCCAGAATTCCTGTGGCCGTGACGAGACCCATTCCTTCACAGCGTCCTTCAGTACGTCGTCCGAGTTGAAGCGCTTCCCTTTCAGGTGTTTCTTCAGTGGACCAAACACATGGAAATCGCAGGGTGACATGTCCGGATTGTTGGGCAGATGGTACAACGTCTCCCACTTGAACTTGGCCAGTTCCATGTGTGTGACTCTGGAGACGTGTGGACAAGCATTATCATGGAACAGAACCACACCCTCCGTGAGCAGCCCCGGTCTTTTGTTCTTGATGGACTTGTGTAGGTGTCGGAGTGTCCCACAGTACACATCCCCCACCTGTACGCCATCCTGTACTCATACGGACTGCCGCATCATTTGGACGCTGCTTTTGATAAGAGCGGGCGCCCGCGCATGCTCCGATCCCAGTCAGAGACTCCAATCGCATCCCAAGATGTCTCGCTACGTTCTCCCATGGCGGAATATGCAAATATTTAACTGTTACGTTTTTACGTAGTTTCGTACCTTTTTATTTGATCACCCCTTGTAAGCAATTTTAAAGACATAGGAGAGCTCAGTGTAAAAGATTGTGTCTATGACAGAAACGAGGTTTCATGAATCAAGCCAACTTAATATTTTGCAGTGACAACAAGAAGTTCTGGAAACCAATTAAAGAAATAATAAATAACTTTTATTATTTAAGTGGTAACGCCCCCTACCCCCCAACATTTTCAAGTGAATCAAATAGCCTGTGACGCTGTAAGGCAAGGCACAATTACAGTACTTTCTTCACAATATAGCATAAAAAGGAAAACAAGTATGACGTGTTTCTATAACGTAACATATGAATCAATCAATAAAGACTAACATGCAATAAGGAAATTTAACTTACATGTAACTGCTTCTTCCCATCATCTGAATTGAAACATTCTGCTGTGATCAACAACAGAGATGCCTTCCAACATGGGTTGTACTTGGACTGTGTATAATGCTGGAAGTGACTGCTCCCATGATAAAACTATAATAATAAAACAATATTGTGAAAAGTAAGTAAATAAGTTGTTTTGTTAGGCAAGAAGCCATAAAAAAAAAAACAAGAATATAAGATGAATATTATTAAATTACAGAAGGAAACAATCATATATGACACGCATAAAAATTTAGGGATTGGGAAAATTTCTTTTGTAGGTAAGGGTGTCAGGGAATGGAACAAATTACCAAAAATTCTAAAGAAATTTAAAATTCTTAAAACACAAAAGTAGATGGAAGAGGAATTTAACACTCAAAGCATATAAGATAATTTAAAAAATAATAAGAAAAGGGCATTTAAATAACTAAAGGAATTGCCACCATCACAATTAAAAATTAATAATAATAATTTTATTTACTAAAACCAACTTACTGACTGCTTCATGTGAGTCAAAAGGCAGTCAACCTTTGTGCAGGGTAGAGTCTCTACCATGCCAATACCATGTTGACTGGCACATGTGCAGAAGAGGATGCACTTACAGTATAATAATGAGCCCTCGACAGAGTAGTTAGCTACCTGTGATTCATGCGGTAAGTCTTGCCACATGTCTCGTCTCCTACAAGAGTAACGTTTTCTAACCAAAATACTGTAAAGTGTGTTCATGCTTTTTGGTCAGACTGCCTTCATCTGTGATAACCAACTGGTTATTTTCTCTATACTATAATAAAAAAGTAAATTGTAAGTTACATAGGTATTGTGCATGTTCACTTCTATAAGTCTGACAGATCAATGAACTACAACCACTAACAATGAACTATATCTCATAACCTCAGCAAACTTCTCAACCATAAAAATCAGTCTCCTCATTCAAAAAACTGACCACTGTGTTCTGTCACTGCAGTCAACCATGGTACTTAGCCATCACCCATTGAGAGACATTTCCCCACACCAATTCAACTGCAAAAAATGTCCCATTTTAAAGAGGGTTATAAATATATTATCCATTGGGAGGAATGGTCACTGGGAAACAGCATACATGCAACATCCTGACAATCTTGTTGTGGCACAAGACACCACATACATCAGCAATGACACTATTTCTTGTTACACATTTGTGCTCCCAGTCCTCTTTGTTAGCAACAATTCTTCTGAACTAAAGGCAGTGTGAGCTGGTTTTCCTTTACATTCCTGGTACTATGCAGCAACCTATCCCCAATCAGAGAGAGCTCCACTCCTTTCTTCCCTTTGCTCCTAACCCTCCAACTTTCTCCATCATTTCCTTTCCTCACCGGCAGGATTCATCACATATTATAACCGGTGTTTATCTTTTGATTTTTATATTTTAAAATTTTTTTGGGGCTTTTTATTTTAAAACTTGGGAACTATTCCGTTCTATTTTTCCCTTCCATTTGTTCTCAACTTGTCCACTACTATTTCCATATTTTGCACTGTTAACAGCCACTTAAATGTTCTCTGTCTTCAAACCTGTTCACTCCACACTATTCTGCTCAAAAATTAATATTCTGTGTTCATGTTTCTGCATCATCCTGCCAGCACTTGTAGTAAGCAACAGTTCCTCTCTCTTTCTTTATCAATCTCAAATTAATTTCAAAAATAAAATAAGGAAGGATGGAGAATATAACCCATCACTTAACAGTGATGAAGACAGGAGAGTCAGATGAACACAAAAAATATGAAAAACACTTTACAATATTTGGGTCTAAAAACAATATTCATGTAAATATAATTGGGCCATTTGGAAAGGAGAAATGTATATACATCACAGCCTACCGCATGAATAACATTTTAAACAAAAATACTGAAAAGTGTGTTCGTGTTTTTTATGTTCGTCAGACCCTTCTGCCTTCATTTTTGGTAAGTGATTGTATTTCTCCTATCCCTCCTTTTTTCACTACCATATGGCATTTTTATCGTCACCACTATTGAAGTAAAGTAATAGGTAGAACATGAAAAATTGCACTACATAAATTAACAAAAGACTAGACGACCCGTGCGAAAATTTCGCGGATAAAATGCGATGAATAGTAAAGTTGAATATAATGTCACCAAGTTCAGTCATTACTCTTCATACTCCTACTTCATTTATCGATTTTGGTTAGAAATCCAGGGAGATAAATGGCTCGAAACACAAAAAACCAATTTTAGAAATATTGACATTTTTGCGCTTTATGGGTCGAATTACGAAAAATTCCTTTCTTAGAATATAATCTTACCACGGCAGAAACCTTAGTCTTTGATACGATATGTCATTTATCTATATCGATTAGATATCAAGGGAAATATAAGGCTCGTGACACAAAAATACGTTGTAGAACAATTTATACTTTTTCCCTTTAATAATTGAATTCCAAACATTTCTTTCTTAAAATATGATGTCAGTAAGCTGAGACATTATTCCTCACAATCGTATTTGATTTATCGATTTTGGATAGATATCAAGGGAGATAAGTGGCTCGAGACACAAAAAACGCATTTTAGAAAAATTGACTATTTCGCCATTTATGGGTCGAATTACGAAAAATTTCTTTCTTAAAATATAATGTTACCACGGCGGAGACCTTATTCTTTAATATGATACCTCATTTATCTATATCGGTTAGATATCAAGCGAGATAAATCGCCCGTGACACAAAAATCGGTAATAGAAAAATTTATACTTTTTTCCTTTAAGGGTTGAATTCCAAAAACATTCTTTCTTAAAATATGATTTCACAAAGCTGATACATTACTCCTTATAATTCTACTTCATTTATCGATTTTGGTTAGATATCCTAGGAGATAAATGGCTCGAGATACAAAAAACGCATTTTAGAAAAATTGACATTTTTGCCTTTTAAGGGCCCAATTACGAACAATTCCTTTCTTAAAATATAATGTTACCACGGCGGAAACCATATTCGTTAATATGATACCTCATTTATCTATATCCGTTAGATATTAAGGGAGATAAATCACTCGTGACACAAAAATGCGTTATTGAAAAATTTATAATTTTTTCCCTTTAAGGGTTGAATTCCAAAAACATTCTTTCTTAATATATCATGTCACAAAGCTGAGACATTACTCCTCATAATCCTACTTCATTTATCGATTTTGGTTAGATATCCAGGGAGATAAATAGCTCAAGACATAAAAAACGAATTTTAGAAAAGTTGACATTTTTACCCTTTAAGGGTCCAATTACGAACAATTCCTTTCTAAAAATATAATGTTACCACGGCGGAAACCTTATTCTTTAATATGATACCTCATTTATCTATATCGGTTAGATATTAAGGGAGCTAAATCACTCGTGACACAAAAATGCGTTATTGAAAAATTTATACTTTCTTCCCTTTAAGGGTTGAATTCCAAAAACATTCTTTCTTAATATATCATGTCACAAAGCTGAGACATTACTCCTCATAATCCTACTTCATTTATCGATTTTGGTTAGATATCAAGGGAGATAAATGGCTCGAGATACAAAAAACGCATTTTAAAAAAATCGATATTTTTGCCCTTTTTAGGGTCGAAAAACAAAAAATTCTTTTCTTGAAATATAATGTTACCACGGTGGAGACCTTATTCTTTAATATGATACCTCATTTATCTATATCGGTTAGATATTAAGGGAGATAAATCACTCGTGACACCAAAATGCGTTATTGAAAAATTTATACTTTTTTCCCTTTAAGGGTTGAATTCCAAAAACATTCTTTCTTAATATATCATGTCACAAAGCTGAGACATTACTCCTCATAATCCTACTTCATTTAACGATTTTGGTTAGATATCCAGGGAGATAAATAGCTCAAGACATAAAAAACGAATTTTAGAAAAGTTGACATTTTTACCCTTTAAGGGTCCAATTACGAACAATTCCTTTCTTAAAATATAATGTTACCACGGCGGAAACCTTATTCTTTAATATGATACCTCATTTATCTATATCGGTTAGATATTAAGGGAGCTAAATCACTAGTGACACAAAAATGCGTTATTGAAAAATTTATACTTTTTTAACTTTAAGGGTTGAATTCCAAAAACATTCTTTCTTAATATATCATGTCACAAAGCTGAGACATTACTCCTCATAATCCTACTTCATTTATCGATTTTGGTTAGATATCAAGGGAGATAAATGGCTCGAGATACAAAAAACTCATTTTAGAAAAATCGAAATTTTTGCCCTTTTTAGGGTCGAAAAACAAAAAATTCTTTTCTTGAAATATAATGTTACCACGGTGAAGACCTTATTCTTTAATATGATACCTCATTTATCTATATCGGTTAGATATTAAGGGAGATAAATCACTCGTGACACCAAAATGCGTTATTGAAAAATTTATACTTTTTTCCCTTTAAGGGTTGAATTCCAAAAACATTCTTTCTTAATATATCATGTCACAAAGCTGAGACATTACTCCTCATAATCCTACTTCATTTATCGATTTTGGTTAAATATCCAGGGAGATAAATGGCTCGAGATACAAAAAACGCATTTTAGAAAAATCGACATTTTTGCCCTTTAAGGGTCGAAAAACAAAAAATTCTTTTCTTGAAATATAATGTTACCACGGCGGAGACCTCGATCTTTAATATGATACCTCATTTATCTATATTGGTTATATATTAAGAGAGATAAATCGCTCGTGACACAATTACGCATTGCAAAAATATTGATACTTTTGCCCTTTAAGGGTCGAATTCCGAAAAATATCTGTCCTAATATATGACGTCACTAAAGCGGAGATCTCGATCTTTAAAATGATACTATATTAAACGATTTCATATACGTATCCAGGGAGATAAATGA
Organism: Vandiemenella viatica; assembly: GCA_031002005.1. Taxonomy (NCBI): domain Eukaryota; kingdom Metazoa; phylum Arthropoda; class Insecta; order Orthoptera; family Morabidae; genus Vandiemenella; species Vandiemenella viatica. Next base: position 119,698,897 of record CM061918.1, read on the forward strand.
CTCGTAACACAGAAAACAGCATTTTAGGAAGATTGACATTTTTGCCCTTTAAGGGTCGAATTCCGAAAACTTCATTTCTTAAAATATGATGTGACCAAAGTGGAGACCATAAGCTTTAAAATGACACCTCATTCATTGATTTCGGTTAAGTATGAAAGAAGATACAGGCTTGTGACAAAAAAATACCTTATAGAAATAATATATAAGATTGGGTTATGTGATTTCTCAATCAACATCATTTTTACAAGCCTATGAGAGAATAATACAAATGCCAATTCAGAAGTATGTTCTTATCTATGGGAATAGGAGACCTGTGGCATGACCTTATCACCTCTGCCATAGACAAATGGTGCAGTAGAAATTAGCTGTAATGGCATTTTGTAGTTTGCTATTACCTATAATACCTAAATAAAAAACATGTCTAATGAAGATCGCCATTCAACTTCGACGAAACTCTTCCATACTGACTAATGATGTCATTAGTCAATAGCAAGAAATTATATTTTCAAGTGGTAATTAAGTTGTAATACAGGATGAGCCATTATTTTCAAGCAGTAACTAGGTTATAATATAACACTGACCAACATGAAAATGGTAAAATTACTTTGCGAATCATTTATAGCAGTTTCCTGCGTTTGACTACTGCCATATAACTGGGTGGGACACATTGGACAGGTGGCAGGAAAAGGATTCAAAGTTCTGCATTTGTTGGAGAGAGTGATGAGGGGATGTACGAGAGAAGTCAAGGAACTGGGTTACAAAACTTTGGTCAGACAATTGTTCGAATATGGTAGTGTAGTATGGGACTCACATTTTACGAATCAGATACAGGAGTTGGAGAGGATGCAAAAAAGGGCTGATAGATTTGTTTCTGGAAATTATCACAGAATGCAATCAGTGACGGATATGATAAAGGAGCTGGAATGGGATTCCTTGCAAGACAGGAGGAGGATGAGGAGGGTCATGGGAGTGTACAGGGCATATACTGGCGATGAGGCATGGAAAGATATTGGCGTAGGTATAAAAAGTAGTGCATGGAAGGGAAAAGATGACCATGACAACAAGCTGGCACTCAATTTCAGGCACAAGGGTGTGGGAAGATTCTCTTTTTTAGGTAAGGGTGTCAGGGATTGGAATGAGTTACCAAGAGAAATGATGAATAATTTACCGAAAACTTTGAAAGAATTTAAAGATAAAATTTGTAGAGGGCAAATGTAGGTAGGTGCAGGATAGGGGGAAGATGGGGGTGTAGGGAAATTGCCACCGGAGCCTGTGCTCCATTGCAATTAAATTAAATAAATAAATACAGCACCACTGCCTCATGCTATCTCCAGCAAGCCCTAAAAAACATATTAGTTAGACAGAAATAAATGGCTTTGTAGGATTATACAGAGAAAGAATTGCCAGCACTAGGCATAAAATGCTAAACACTTTATAATAGCAGGGAAAGTCCTACACCTTTTAGGTGGGTTGGCAAGGAGATACAGTATGGATGTAAGAGAGCTGATACTTGCAAAATACCGGAAACAGGGGATGTGCCAAAGATCTGTTTGTAGAAGTAACTGTAAATCAAGTTGATAAATAGAGCACTATATTGGACAGTAACAGTTGGCCAAGAAGACTAATGGGTATTTATAAGAAATATACTGATCACATTGCCTACCCAGACATTAGAAGTACCTGGAGGAGTAGAGGGTACTGTTAGTACTTTATGTTAATAAAAGGAGAGTGGGTAGATCTATATTTATAGGTAAAAGAATCAGAAATTGTAATAATATAAAAAAATATACCGTTTAATCTGGTAGTAGTTTACATAGTGACAAATGATGTCACAAAGTGATGCTCATGAAAGCAGCACAAATTACTGAAATTAAGTAAACTCCTAGTGTCTTATGCTGTAACAAGAAGTTTCAGTTGTAATTCTAATTCAGGCTGCATTTCAGCCTAACCACCATCTCCAATTATACTGCCATTACAAAGCCAAAGCTTCAGTCATAAGAGCAACGATACAATTTCTCTATTGCATGTTAATAACATCATGTATCACAACATAAAGTTGACCCTTTAATCTAATTTCACAGACAGTGACACAGTGAAAGGAAAAGATGAATCAAATGACTACAATGTTAGGTAAATTGTTATGTGTATTATAGCACCTCTACAGATCATTAAAAAAAAAGTGTTAATATCAGAAACGTTAGTGCTAACCGAATACTGCGATTCTGCTACATTTTACTGTGCAGCTACTAATGTGATTGTCAATCACAACACTGTATTTTTCAAGCAGTAACTAGGTTGTCATACTCCCTGGAACATAATAATATGTAGTAATAATGAGATCAGATTACACTGTGCTACATGTCATGTCACTAACAAGGCACTTTGGAAATTACTAATAATAATTCCTCGTGACTTATGCGGTTTAATTCTAGATGGGGATACCAGTACAATCTCTTACCGCCTCGCGTAGTGAACACACAGATCACTTGGTATATTCGATATTGTTACATATGGTCCAGGCATTACAACATAAACTCAAATGATTACTGACGAAATCATATTTTGTAAATATGCGTTTCGGTTGTAATTTAGCCTGGACCAAAGTGAAACATAACCATAACGCACAATATTGCAGATACCATATTTTCAAATCATATTTGTAGCTGTTACTGTGTTGGTACGTGCAGACTGAATACGTTACAATGATGTCATATAGGCCTATATGACGTTATCTATGTGTTTACTATGTGAGGCGGTAAGAGATTGTAGCGGTACCCCCTTCTAGAATTAAACCACTTATGCTATAACAAGAACATTCTGGTACAGGCTGCATTTCAACATAACCATCAGCTCAACCAATATTGCCACTACAAAATCAAACTATGCAGACACAGCTAACCACAAGAAATTAATCACGAATAACATTTCAGGTAATAACAACATTGTCTTCATTAGGATTCCTAGTTTGTGTAACATAGACTATCACAATTAATTTCATCATACCATTTCAGTATGAACTGTAACTGGACTAACGTAAACACAATAATACATTCACTATATTGCGATGTAAACTTGACCCGCATTGATTAGGTTGTATTTCAGTCTGGACCATTCGCTATCTAAGCTGTATTACAATATAAGAAGTGCTTGAAAATGTGTTTTGCTACCACAGAACTAGTTGGCGTGGAGGAATGTAGTTACAGCGAAATCGGGATCTTCAGATAACCTGAAAGTTATTAGTATGTATTTACAGTAATTATATTGCAAGTATGATATATTTATAGTTATATTTTGTGGTCGCTATAACGTTTGTTTTCGCCACAACACGAATATTTTAGAATTAAGGTTTCAACTTAATGGAGAATAAGAATTAAAGTAATCAGTTTTGTAATTTTTAAAGTCCTATTATTCGGTGGGTGCATCCTTGGTACCGCTAAAATAAAGGTTGGCACACTAGTTTTAGTAGTAAGTACAGATGGATCCCAAAGCATTCTAACAGATACGGGTTGGTATATTTTAATTGCAGATTCAATTTTATAACGATGGTTGTGCACGATCAGTCTGGGTGTTATTCATTGTGAATATAAAGCAAACTTTGTTGATTGCAAAGAAATGAAATGACGGCATCGCTGCAATAATAATTTACCTTTTTCCACTGCACGGCCGACAAAGAGCCAGGCAACTTACAAAACTTCAACAGATTTGAAATATGCCTGCACAGCATTGCAAATTTATGGTAGCGGGCTGAAGAGGAAGGTTTCAAAAGTTTGCGATGTTTATGTATCCATTGTATGATTAGGTAGAATTCAGGTGATAAACATGAGAAAACATTTTTTTTTTTCATTTATGTAGCTGTCATTTTACTGACATGCTAAAAGCACTTGCTGATTTTCAGTTTTCACGTTACCCACATTTTTTCTAATGAAAACAATTGAATACTCGGTTACAAAACGTGAACAAAGACATTATTTTTCCACCTTTACTTTGTCTATAATAAGTTCCGTCACCTTCTGTATTTAACAATGAACATTCTAAATTGATCTTATATTCTTTTAGTTCTTGTGCATTATTTGAGACATGTAAAAACGTAAATTTACATAACAGAATTTACGGATCAAGAAATATTATCTTTGCTCATATTCGTCTCTGGTTTACCGCCATCTTAGTTGACGTAAAGGTTGCTATGTGACGTCACCTTCGGAAGCGTTCGTGCTTTCAGAGTCAGACCTGATTGGTTCCGACTTCACCCGAACAGGTCAATGTCTGAAGCATCTAAAATTTTGTTGGTGAAGTGAATTTTCTCGTGTTTCATATAATGTAAAGCCAGTTTTGTTACTAGAACTCCCCTTCCCTTGTTAAGTATTGCTTAAATATACTGTAGGTGGAACGCAGTGCGGTTAGATGAGCCTCAAACGTGTGAGAGAAGACAATTAGGAAGGACCTACTGGCTGCCAGCCACCGTTCGATGTTTCGTGTTCAAGGGTGTTCGCATGAAATGTGATAAATCTATGAAGTTCATGAACATATATGAAATAATTCAACGCCGATAGAAATGAGTGGACGTCCAAGGACAACGTCCTTTGCTGAGGGTAACAAGCAACCACCTAATCCTCCGTTAGGAGGCATGAAAATAAGTAGTAAGTGCAGTTACTCAGCAGAGCTTCAGTAGTGACGTCGGTTAGGCCTAATATGAGTTCAACATGGCTGCTGATTCTTTATTTTCTGAAATATATGCTCATAATTGCATTTAAAGTATAATATTTGCTGACAATAGTGGAGGAACTGCGCACTGGCCTCCTTCGGCTGGCGTATATTACGCGATGCAGGATGGTGCTGCCATGTAACAAAGGCCGACTTGATTTTAACTTTCATACTGTCTTTTAACTTCATAAATATATTTTCTATAGAATTTTTTGCCCGAATAAGAAAGTTTTGTTTATCATATCTGCTCCGTGGAAGTTGAACTGGTTTAACTGTCTCCAGGCCTGTCATAAAGTTGTGCTAACCACTGACAGGAGCTGCAGTATATTCATTTCTACAGCATTTTCTCTAGTTCTCCTCAAATTTTTAGCTTTTCCCTCTAAAACTATTATGAATCAGCAGCCATTTGTTAATTTGTTGACTATACAGTCACTCTTTATGAAGTTAAAATTGGATTCACATTTGTTGTGTTATCTTTTTGAAGGTTTGTTTGAAATTATTAGGCCTAACTGCTTCTGATTCTGCACCTATCTTAATTGCATGTCCCAATAAAACTAATGATAAGTAACTTAACAGTTCTTTAATTAAGAACTCTCCTAGCCTACCTTTGTTTTGACACTTCCTAATTGTTATCAGGACTTTGTTACACATTTGTTTACAACCAATTACAGAAGTAACCTCTGTCACCAATTTACAGCTTGTGCTAATATTTTTGATAACACTGCTGCCATTGGTTTAATTTCACCTGCTTTTAATACTACTGATTAAGGCTTTGTTTTACATCTACAGATGATTTTGTGGATGCAGAAGTTGGAGAGGGCTGTAAAGTTCTGAATATGTGGTAATTTATGATATGTGAAAAGTTTGTTCTCAGTGTTTGGAGTTCGTGCGTTACTACTTTAGTTTGGGTTTCCTTCATTGAGAGTACTTAACTGTATCTGTGCAGTCACAATTGTGTGCATTTGTTTCGTTGCAAACTGCCTCCTCAATTGCTGCTTGGTATAGTGTTTTCTTACAGTTGTAATTTTATCCCAGTTTTATTTCGGTACGATAGATTATCCGAAGTATTTAAAGGATATTTTGGGACTTTCTTCTGAGGCATCAAATTTCTAGTTTATCAGATTTGATACATGAGAAACTGATAACAAAACCATGGTGCAAAATTTCCAGCTTATTGTACAGCTTAATTTACATTTCAAACAGTGTTGTGATAAGGATGATGATAATTTGGTTCTGCAGTTCAGTGCAAGGACACGATACTGTCAGAAGTAGGACAAAGATATTTTGTTATTCAACACACAATGGAAAGAGCTCAGTAGATGTGTATATAATTATATATATGTATATCTCCAGCTTTTGCAATGCAACAACAGGATGTCAATTTAAATACACTGGGGGTTAGAAAATTCAAATGGATGTGCTTTTTGATTGAACAAAGGATAATTTTGGTATGACCCCTGGGCCAATATTGGTCTTACATTATTTAAATATTTGTTTCAACATGGTTGGTGCCATGTGAGATTAAATATTTGTCTCGGAGGCATCTAGTGGTACTGTGTTCTTTAATATGATAGGGATCTGTTAGCTATTTTTGCAGCTATAGGCCTATTTTAAACTATTCTTGTTGTCGTTGTTACATAACCGTTGTTACATAACTGTAGTATTGTTATGGATCATCAGGCTTTCTTACAGATTTTGTATTATATCTTCTCATAGTATTAGGTTTCCAAGCACTTTGAAATATATTCTTAGGTCTTTTTTTTCCCTCATTACCCTCCTGCTCGCCTAAGTAGCTAAGAACATTCAGTTTTTATTCTAAACAAAACATGATCACCTTATTTCTTCCTCTCTTTTGATTCCAAGCCTCATGTAATTGTGTAGGATTCAAGACCTTGTCATGTTAAGTTTCTGTGTTTGAGCATAATCTGCTGCGGATTTTGTTACCTATAGCCTATCTACATTGTATCTTCATAAATTCCCATTTAGTCTTTTGAACAAAATTCTGTGCTATATTACCTGTTACTTTGTTCACTTTCCATCTCCTGTTTGTGCCCAATAACCTCCTTTCTCTGCCTTTTGTAAATTATTGCCTCTAATCCCCACTCCAAACTTGTCAATTCAGAACAGCAATTCTGACATAGTGATCACAGATCTAGCTGCTCTCTTTGTTCTTAATCTAATTTTGCTAAATAGTACACAGTGAGCAGATTCTTTAGACTTTGATTTACTTAGCCTTGGTGTCATAATTTAAATAATCTTTTTCACATCCCCAATATCATTCTAATTTAATAGGTGCTGCATCTTAAAAGAAGCATTTTCTTCAAGATACATTTATTTAATGCTTTTAATCATATTTTGTCACCGCAGTAAGTTCTGACTTTTGTCTGGTACTCTATTGTACAAATCATTTTAAGATATGATTCTACATTTCAAGGTTCTGTTGTAAATGTGACAATTAAGTTTTTCCCGGCGTATGGCTGACAAGAATTCTTCACGGGTTTTCTGCCGGATAATTTCTTCTTTCCACAACGTTTCGGCAGCAACCTCTGCTGCCTTTATCAGGTGAAACCGGCATAAAACCTGTGAAGAATTTTTCCGCTTTAAATGTTTTAAGTTCAAATATTCTATAAATTGCGATGTGGGTGTGCTTTACACGATTACTTTATCCATAGTGTTTTATTTTTATATAATAGTCCTCAGAAATCACATGTAGCCTATTATGCCCACTTACAAGACTAATAAATGTATTGAAAGTGGTTCATTTGTACATGGGTCCTCTCAGTATCAGCAACTGTATACCACTTTTGTACCCTGTATCAAAAAGCATTTTTCCAGTCTTGATATTCCTGCTATGTAACTTAAATGAACCTATTGGTTTTGTTATAAATCTTCTGTTCGCCAATATTTATAATTTGATTCATTGAAACTATAAGAATAGTTTTGTTTTATGTTTTACAAAATTTAACAAACAATAAAAATCTTATTGTAACTCTAAATTTATCTAATAAGACGAATGTCTTATTGATATTTGAAATGTTATCTAAATTATTACAAGTTTGAAACTTGTTCAACATTATATACATGCCAATATAAATATGTAACTAGTATGCGTTGGTGGTGCTCGTCATCTCATAGAATTTTGCCTACTATATTGATGCTTGTTATCTACGATAAAATTTCTCAAGAAGCAAAGCAAGTGAATTTCTACAGAAAGTCGGTGTTTGTTTTTTTCCACCCTCCCATAGTCACTGCATTCCGTTACAGCTTTTGTTGATTCCTTAGGTAGTTTCGGCGAAAGAACCGAGTAATAAATGTGGGTATTTGGGATGTGAGATGGTAGTTTGTGACGTGGGTGTTGGTCTGACCCAATGCGACGGGTCGAAGACAGCTTTACAACGCTCAGCCAGAGAAAGAGAGAGAATGCCTTGCCCGCTCGATCGCCGCTTGTTACTCCCATCTGGCGGTAGCGTAGGAAACTACTGCTGCGTCGCTGTTTCAGTCTCGCTAATGTGCTGTTCTCTGTACTCAGTACGTAAGATTTCATGGCCTTGCGATAAAGACAAACTACGTAGTAAATATCGAGAGTACGATGAAATTCGTTCATATGCGTCTTGGCGATAATTTCGTTCGTGTTTGGCCATTAAATATTTAAAAAAAAAAAATCAATTAAATTTGTGAAATTTTACTAAGCATGTATGGATTATAATCAGAGTAGATTCTCACTTCCGAACACAGGTCCTAATCATCCACTTTCGACTACATACAGGGATCTGGTGTTTCACTACTGTCACTTTTGAGTTTACTTATTCCAAAGATATTCATTCTCAGAGATATCGGTTCTCTCTGAGTAGACCTCAGCAATTTTTCTGGGTTATAATACTACCGAGCACATGCAAAAAGGTGCCAGATTAGAAATATTGATACTTTTTTTTTTTAAAGGCTGACTTAATAATGATCGTGTACACTTGTTCTGAAACAAACGTGCGCGCAGATTCGATATCGATTTGACAAGAATAACTCTTCAGGTAATGTTAGCTTCACGTTGTATGAATAGTCTGGTGGTAAAAGTTTCATTCTGTTATAATAAAACATGACAGCTTGTTCCGTGGATTACAGTAAAAGGCGTTGTAGTGATTTGTAGAACAAGAATAAAGTTTTTAAATTGTGCTTTTAGAATTGTTCATTATATTTTTTTGACTGACTTATTGGACACTATACATGCATACATCTTTGTATCAGAGACTGTGAAGTTTCATAACTATTTCATTCTCCTGTAATTGGAAGGCACTGTCAAATGATTTATTTCTTCCTGAAATATGTTATTAATTGTCAAATGTCTAAAATAAATTGGGATGGTATTGAAGTTTGCATTACTGAACATATGACTCGGTGAGCAAATTTAAGACTAACAATCAAAGTTTGGGGTCCCTGGTTCAAATGCAAGGAATTTTTAAGAATTCTATTTGATCATATGCGCGATGCTAGGACGTTCCGTGGTTCTGATAAGGGGCATCAACAAATTACGTGGGGTGTTTTTCCGGATTTCTGGACCCCTCCCCCTGGTGAGATTTCGTGAGATCTGGCAGGACCCCTCCCCCTCCCCCACTCAGGTGAGATCTGGTCCGTGAGAACCCCCCCCCCCCCTACAAATCGCCCTGGAGACTTTTGTAGACTTTTTTTTTAGGTTGCACCCTAACTTTTTTGACGAAATACCCTCCTAAAATCGACTTTGGCGCAAATTGTAGACCTTTTTTTGTCTCTACTGTCCCCAAATTTTTCGCAAAATCTCGCGTGAGATTTCCGTAGACCCCCCTCCCATCTGGTGAGATTTCGCCGGACCCCCCCCCCCCCCTATTTCACCTCACGTAATTAATGGATGTCCCCTTACCACATTAAACTGCAGGTCGAGGCATTACAACTGGAAAATATGTGTTTACGCTTGTAACATTAAGTTCTGAGTAATCGCAGGCTTCCGCGGACGGAGTAATTTTTCTCCTGGCTCACCGGATTACGTCGCGTCGTGGTGCCCAAGAAGAAGACCGCAGCATTACGGTCGAAACGTCTTTACACAGCATGTCACCCGGAAAGACAACATGTAGTTCCGTATATCCGAAAACTGAGTGTCAGTTGAAATTCAGTAGTAAATCTGGGTAGCGATATTTTTAAAACGCAGTTCAATTGGCTTTTAATGGAGTTTTGGTATTCTTTAATTTGTCACTGCTACTGCGATTACGGAAATTTCAGCATCTGTATAGTGGCAAACTCTATTAAAGTACCGATCTTTGTTATTAGACCGTTGTCACTAGAACCTGATAGGATGTATCGTCTCTCCCATCACGTTTATATGTTGTTGTTTTTTTAATAAAACAAGATTTCAGACAAATAGAGGCAGGTGATTAACCACGTGGTTCAGCCATAACAGTGTCGGGATGCGCGGCAAATGAAAAATCTGTCTTGTAAGACCAAACGAATTCCGGGAACGCTTGGAGTTATAGCGTGTTGAGGCTATGTGTAAGGTTTGATCAGATTCCCGCCACTGCTCCGTTTCAATTTCTTACAATAATGTTGGCCTTTACTCCAATTTTCACCCCAAAAATACCTTTCATAATCATTAACGCTTGTGAGGATTATTTGTATAGATTCAAAGGTCTGAATTCGTAGCAAAAAGGATTGAGGTAGCGACGAATGTAGACCTAATTTTTCGTTCTTTCTTTTCAAAAGTTTTCGGATTTTCTATTTAAACGAAGATATAAATAAATACTTTCATGTTAAAAATTACATCACAGAATCAGAATATTAATACCTTACAGAAAATAAGAACTATTTTGCATTATGAGATGATGGGATCAAAACTATCTGTTCCATGGTTTTCTTTTCTTATACATTTTTTTAAAAGGGACATATTTTTATAGCATAGATGAGGTCTGTCTTCAATCAGAGAATCCAAAAAGAAAAAAAAATCTTGAACATGCGGTGGAAACTTGTGGCGATTTTTTTCTCTCTTTATGATGAATACCATCTGATTGTTTTAAATAACTGAGGAAGTGCAGTCAATATACATTTTCAAAATATATTTGCTGTATATTATCAACTTTAGCTGTTTCCGACAGTACGCAGATGGAATATTCCATCCCCCAGTGAAATTTTTCTACTTGACCTACTTTTTACCACTAACTGAAGTGCTTCAGTAGGAAAGTGGGGAAATCTTGGCACAAAGTAAGTTTTAACGCAAAAATTAAGTAAAATACAGATGTTAACACTGCTTGCATGGAACAGAACTTCTCACTAAACAAAGATAATAGCTGCATGAAGACGAGTCCAGTCACTCCACTGACAACTGAGCGTTTCTGCTGCGAGATCAGGCTGTTATTTGACTAAAATGCAATTTTTATGTATAATAATTATTATTAGCAGCAGAATACGATCATGCCGTGTTGTCTATCAAAATATGGCCGCAAGTATTTTAAATTAAATTTTCAAAAAATTTCTTTGTTTTAAATAAATTATAATTCATGTCAAAGAGACAATAAAGAACAAAAAAGTAGGGGTTTCCAGTTGTTAGCTATGTGAGAGCGAAATCCCCACATCATATGACAGGCAGTGTGGTGCGCTTACTTTAACAGCTGGCAATCCCTACTTGGCAACCTAAACTTTTTATGTTGTTTATACAGTTCTCTTTGGAAAACGTTATAATTTATTTAAAAAAACAACTAACCTAATTTTTTAATTTTAATTAAAAATACTTGCAACCATACTTTTATAGGCAACGAGACATAATCATATACTGCTACTAATAATTATACATAAAAATTGCATTTTAATCAAATTGTAGATGGATATAGAAATCATGCAGCCGGATCTTTAGCTATATGTATCGTAATATAAACGCAAAGAATGATTTTAATAATTGAGCTGGATTTAGTTGTGAATGCATGGCACTGCTCGGCGCTCCTAAAATTTGACAACAATCGGTGGCTGCCACGTCAGTGGTCTCCTTGCAAATTGAACCTAATATTGAAAGTTGGAGTTTATTTATCAATATAAACCGGAGTTAATTTTTTTTTAAAAGTTGAGCTACGAAATTTGATAGATATGATAAAATATGAAGTAAAAAGTTACATCAAAGTGATTTTCATAAAATAGAGGTTTTTGTAGATAAATATTCTAGTTCACACTGTGCAAGGTTTAACCACCTTTCCGCGTGTTTTCCTTGTTTGTTATTTTAATTTGTGATTTTGTATATTATTATATTTGTAAGTTTTAATCAAATAAATTACCGTACTACTGGTTTGTTTATAGTAGCGTTTATTGACAAGTGATGTCACATAAGACGAAATGTCAGCTGTGAGTGTTCTGATGCAGAAATTTAAATGTACAAAAAATAAATACTTGTGTAAGCCTACGTTTATTTTTCCATTTTCTTTTGGTGTGTAAGTACAGTAGTGTTAAATTCCCCTCAATTAGTGATGTATCTTGCTGGCCAATTAGACGGATGGAGAATCGGTTTATCCAGAAAAACTGCGTTGGGCAGAAACAGTTTGGTAGTCGCCAATATAAACAGTTTTAATCAGCAAGTGAATTTCGCCACAGAGTGAAGCCAGTAATTAAGCATCGTTGGTGAGGGCTACTTATGGTGAAGAATATAAAAGAAATGGCCGATATAAAACTGTAATAAACACAAGTAATATCTATTATTACCTTATTCACATGTAAAAATATATGCAAACCTGAATGAGATATCAAATAATGTTAAATACTAGCATGACCTTGTTAAAACTGCTAACCATACTTTTTGAAGATCGGAAACATAACTAGCGATAGGAAAGAGAAACGTCTGAATAATATCGAAATGAAGTTACTGAAAAGACGCAAAATTGATAGTTATATTCAGGAATTCGACACCGGTTGAAGATGGTAGGAATGTCTCATCATCCACGTTTTTCGCAGGAAGGAGGATTGAGGTAGGAAAGGTCGAATGGAAATGGGGAAATAATGCGTTTTAGAATATTAAAACGCTCAAGAAATATAAAAACTGAACAAAAAAATATTCTGAGCGCACAGAAGTTATGACAGAGAAGACGAAATACCAAAAATGTCCACTGGAATATTATGGGTACCTGTAAAAAATAATATTAATAATTACTCAGCATACTGCTGCCTATCGATTTCCTTGTGATCGTGCCGGTCTTTTGTGAAGTCGCCAAGTTTTTGCGTGAAAATAATCTCTGATACTCTTATCACTACACCTCGTCTAAAGATCTGTCCGAACTATACAATAACAATCTGTATTCGAACAAAGTTATCAGCTGTATCAGAATACGGAATCAACAAATGTGACCTTGTTTGCAAATTATGTTTTAGTTGAGCGGTTTGGTGTCTGGTTAAGGTTCAGACTTCGGATCGAACCTCAGTCTCCGTTGGATTTTTTTCAGACTTTAAAACTAACCTTCACATCAGTAATAACATTTAATTAAAACTGCAATTGAGCGCACGTTCCGGTGGCATGGCAGAGCTTTACTTTGTTAGTATGAAGATGATAGGATACACCGTAGTTCAAATTCCATTTTAAACTGTAGTGCGGATACTCCGTTGTTCGAATTCCATTTTAAACTGTAGGTCACAACAGGTTAGGTTAAGTTGCTATGGTAAAGGTGCATTGATCTTCCGTGTAATGATCCTCCATATCGTTCTGTTATGAACAGCTAAAACTAATTGTTGTCTGCTTGCTCTGGCAAGACTCAAATGTCTTGAATTAACATGAGTTATTTATTGTACTCTTACTGTAGGTATATATAGGGGTGGAAAAAATAGATAACTGAACCGACACGTTTTAGTTTATAGATAAGATATTAAACTCCGTTCAGCCTCAACTGGCGACTCCCTTCACCCCACTCCTCACCTCACTACCCATTCCTGTTGTCTACCGTTCCAAGAAGGACGCGGTGTCCAGGTAGACGTAACAACGAATAATCTTTCCCCTTCGCATACAGTAATAAGAGCAGTGGAGGGGGGATAGAGCGACCTTGAGCCGCCTCTGTTAACTGAACGCACTACAGTCTATTTATTTCGTTCAGCACAGCTTCGATTCGTCCCGGAATAAATTCACACAAACCCTGAACATTCTTCAGTTGAATTTTGTATTTTTCCTGAAACTTATTTGCTGCAAGGATGATTGAGGAAGAAATCTGGTTCTGACTCTATCCTCCATCATAGACCATATTGGTGATGTTTAAGTGAGGTAATTGTATTTCCAGAGGTGTTGAAATTCTCATTTCCTTGTTATTAAAAGCAAAACTGAACACATCTGACCGTGTATATCGGTGTATTTTCATCTTGAAAGAGCGCATCGTTGTTAGGGAATAACATCCGGGCCAAAATGTCTACTTAATCACTAACATTAATTCGACCTTTGAGGGTAAATATAGGGCCCATAGAATATAACCTTTTTGCCCCCTCATGCCCTCTCCTCCCCAGACCATCATAGATCGTCCCCCTTATTTGACAGGAGCGGACAGTTAGGATCATTAGCTTCCTGCGCTGCTATCCACACATAAACATGGCGTGTTGTGGGAGAGATGACTCCTCAGATCATATTACTCTTCTCCAGTCGTCAGTCGTTTTATGATCACTGCACCATATCTTTTGCACAATTGCAGCTATACCTTTGATCTTAAATTGATGTAGTTCACAAAGTACCGTTGTGTGGAAACTTGTTCAAGATGATCAAGTTCTATTTACACTTTTGCTTCTATAGTTATAGTTTACAGTTATTTGCGATAATTCTTCAATATTCGGATCTCTCTTTAGTTGGGGTTCTCTGTAGGAGAGGAACTTATCGCATCTTCACACCAAGATTTCACTTTTCATTGTACTGTGAAATCGATTGAGACGAATGTCGATCTGATCCATTAATGTAAGACGGATAAAGTTTAACTTCGTTAAGAATACCGTAGTAGCTTCTTTTCATAAAGTAGGTGTGCATTACTCTAGTGTGCATTACTCTATTTGGTAACGTTGTGTTGGTTGTGAGTGGTCAATCTTCCACTCGGCCGATTCCAAATTGTGTGTTACTTCTTTCAGGAGATAAGCAGCCAGATGTCACGGTCCATTTGTTGGCGACGCATTTGTTGTCTGACGACAGAACAACTCAACAGGTGCTTAACTGTCTAAGTGGCGACAGCCATTCACGCTTTTGTTTGCGTCGTATACTTAACCTAACTTCCTTGTTACTCACTTTGACTTACGCCTCGTTGTGATAAAAAAAAATGACCAGATTGCTAATCTCTTCGCGAAATACTCTTCAGATGTATACATTCTTGACCCTTGTGTCTGAAATGTTAATGGTATGATATTCTCGTTGTCGCATGCAGTAAGGCAAGGATTACACCCATATGCTGCAGTCTGTGAAATTCAATATGGGCGTTATGGAAAGCGTTAACATTTTCAGATGAAACAAGACAAAATTGGAGAAATGAGATGCAGAAAATGGAATGGAGAGGATGGGATGGAACTACAGGGCGTTCGCCGGGAAACGCAACCCACTGTTAGCGCTACAAGGAAGAAACTGCTCCCGGCGAGCGAGCGCTCAGTTTCCGGCATTGTTCGACCGTCGGCCGCGGACTATTTCATAATAATTACGCTTCATAAACTTGTGTGCTAAGCATTTAAATGTGTCGTAATTCATTAGCTTACCTTATAAAAGATGCTGGAAGTGTTGACCCTCTTGTGTAATGCACATTTCACATCTTCTGAACATATTTCGAGACACACGCTGCCCTAACTGACTTAATGATTTTTTGGGTGACTGTTCTAGTCGAAAAGCGATATCGTCAATTTTCTCCTCTGTGAGAATACGGTTGACCGACAGTCTCTTTTTGTTAAAAAATGAACCCGTTTCTCTTACTTTTTTAACCAGACGCAGAATTGTTGATTTAGCTGGCAGTAAAGCGCCAGGAAATTCGCGACGAAATTTACTGCGACACTTTTTAAACGACTTCTTCTTCACATATGTATCGTAGAGAAATATTCTTTGTTGCAAACTGTAACATACCATAATTTTACTCACGCTCAAACACGGTACAGATTAATAAGAGTATGAAGCCCCAAACCAGCCAAACCGCAAAGAAACGTTTATTCACAACACTGATTAATAAGAGACTGAAGTCACAAACTATCTACAATGCAAAGAAACCGTTCTTAACAATGTAAGGGTCACTGCACTGCACTGTTGGGGCAGCGGAGGTGTTAAACAGTGCGGTGATTCACGGTGGCGTGTGGCGGAAACTGCTGGCTCCACTGACCGAGCAAGTTGCCGACGGCAACAGACTGGGAGGGTAGCGTTTTCCGGCGAACGCCCTGTATAAAAAAGAACCACGAGTCAGCAAGATGCCTTCGTCGTTCTAGGATTCAGATACACCGAACTTCTCATTGTATTGGCGAATCTTAGACTTTTCCATAATATTCTGAGCAGATGGCCCTATTGCTGTCTCATAAATTCATGGTTCACAAGTACAGTAATACTACAAAATTTATTTAGCGTAGATGAGCAATAAGGCTCATTCTTGGAATTCGGGAGAACATCGTTCAAATTCCCAACCTTCTATCCAAACTTGTATTTTCCATGTTTTTTTTTTCCAAAATCAATTCAGACGAATACCGGGTTGGTTCCTTCAAAAGGCCGTTGTCGAATTCCTTCTCGTTCTTTGTCTCCCGCGTCTAATGGGTTCGACATCGATGAGGCTTAAAACCATTAAAAAACACCGTACCAAAAGCTTCTGTTTATTACCAGACGAAACAGCTGCTTCATAAAGTCTAAAGCAAAAAATACAAAAACAAAAAACTGTTGGACACTGAATTCCAGTCTATTCGCGGATGGCATCTAGCCAGGATTTATTTCTATTAAACTCCACGTTGGTCATCAGTTTTCCTTTCCAGGCTCGGCTGACCGTGTTCTTAATTACAATAATTCTCAGCTCTTTTCGATACTTGGCTGTTTTGTGTATTTTGGGACTATGTTTCCTTTACGTTTGTTCAATGCTGCGTCGAGAGCCAACGTCCTACACCATACAGTAGTACTGACCAACAGAAGCTCTTCACCAAACGTCGGCGAATCTTCAGACTGTGGTTGTCAATTAAACCTTGCCCTAGCAGTTTCGACTGTGCAACACATTTCTCCTTCTGCATCCATATTTTCCGAAATCAAGCATCTATTTACCATAGCCTTATTCAAAGAAACCTCTGAGTTCCCATAATTCTTTTTTTTTTTTTTTTTTTTTTTTTACTGTGTTCATAAACCAGTTCAGAGAACACTGATAGGTTTTCACCCAGTTTTCTTCCTACCCTTTATTTCGTGCTTGATATAGATGAATCGGTTTGTTGCTTTGATGTAGTACAGCTCAACATGAAATCTGTGCTCTGCCATCGCATTCGGGAGGTCACGGGTTCGAATCCCAGCTCGGGCATCCAGATTTGGGTTTTCCATGGTTTCCCGAAATCACTCCATGCGAATGGCAGGATGGTTCTTTCAAAAGGGCGCGGTCGAATTCCTACCAGTTCTTTGTCCACAGTATTTTCCCTACTCTAATGACTTAGACGTGCCGAGGCGCAAAACCACAAAAAAAAAAAACACAAATGAAGCCGGTCCGTCAAGACAGAATAAACTATGCGCAAGAGTGTGAAATACAATATGAAAAAAAAAAATATATAGTCGTATGATCAACTCGGCGATGGCATTCATCCTCCACTCTTCTGCCTAACCGAGGGTTCTGAGTTTGTTGCTAAATTTCGGTTCCCAGCCCTGCCATCCATACTTGGGCTCTCCATGCTTTGTCGAGTGTGGGAATGTTTACTTCCATAAAGCCATGGTTGATTTTCTTCGGCTTCCTTGCCCGAGTACTGTCCCATCTCTAATAACATCGATTTCCAGAAACCAAAAACCTCACTTGTAAGAAAAATGGAACCATCTCCTTCCTTTACTGTTATTTGTGTAGCTTCTTATGGTGATTTTCTCTTACATTGTGTCCAATCCAAATAAACTTTCATCTAATTCTCTCAGTACTTTCCCTTCCTCGGTATAGCCTCTTATTATATTCCTTCTGTCCTTCTACGAACCAGCGTTTTCAGTGTTTGTTTTCTTGGTTCGTATAGGCTTGTGTCCACTAAGCATCAATCGGACGCATAGCAGTTTTTAATCATTAATCATGCTAGGGAGATAACAAAAAACAAAATTATTTATTATAAAAGATAAAATTATTATTATTTTTAGAAAATAAATTTGGCAAAATCAGGCATTCAGTCACGTAACCGCGAACGCCAATGAGAAAACATTACGTCACACCATCCCAGACGCCAAAGTTGTTATTTTCGTGGAACAGAACAGGTTACTTGGTAAATTATTCGCTTGTAGAAACTTTTGACACGTGAATACAGTTGTGCTCAGTTATACGCTGAAAGACTAGTGTAGTTCGCTATGGAACCAGAATTTAGCAAAGCAAACGGTAGCAATTTGCCCAAAATTGACGCCGTAACACTTTGCAGATTTTTCGCGTCAAATGTTGACTTTTGCTCATCGGAATTCCGCAATGTTAAAACTTCGATGTAAGTATGCACAAGTGTCAATTATACATTATAAGCCTAAATAGCATTATTTCAGTTTTGTAAACAATAACCTATTGGTTAGACATACGTTTTGTAAATTAATTGACACTGGTATGAGGTTACATTTGCGAAGTATAAGCAAGTGCTATGTAGCTAAACCAGAAGGAAAACCTAAGCGAAATAACAAAAGATTTCGTTCTTCGCTTCGGTTCTATCTTTGGAGTGAATAATGTCAATGGATATGATTGTCGTTAGGTACTATTATTTCTGTGCCGTGCCTTTCAGTTGCATCACGTCTAAGGTATGTTTCTTATTGCTTTTATATACACCTTTTCTCGAAAAGTATATCCTCAAAAACAGGTGTGGCATATTTTAAAGCTATGGCAATGACAATTTCCAGTTTTTTTTTTCGATTTGTTTCATCGAGCTGCATAAGAATCTGTCATCAGATTGAGGCACCACGGTGTGTTTATTATATTAAACATAACACTAAAGAAAGATTATAAATCATAAAACCAAAGCAACCTCAACTCAGACCTTATTATGTTTTCAGTTCTTGAAAAGTAGTGGTTCTGCAAAATTCATCTTGCTTTAGATTTAGAAATATATTGTGCACAAACACTTACATCAAAATGATCTTCACAAAACTACATTCTTGAATCTGCAGACAAACTATGAGCATCCTCCCTCCTTGCAAGTTTTAACCACTTTTCCCATATCTGTCCATTGTTTGAAACAAATATAAATTACTTGTTTGGCGTTTTTGTTGTTGTGCTTTTACACTGGGGCATTGCACAGTACTTATAAAACGAGGAATTCATTTTAAAGTAAAGAACACTTGACACCTGTCATATACATACACGACTGCTTTGTTTTAGTTCGGATGGTGTGACGTCACTCAAGACACCATGACTGTCTTGAGAGTTTTCGCGGTAAATTTTAATTCATTTTTTAAAATACATAATTTCAATGTTCGATTTTTTTAGTAAAATTAACCTATTTTTCAAATTTAGTCAACTAGCCAATTATATCGTGAATATCCATATATTAGCTCCTTATTCAGCGGAACGCATATTATCGTACTTTCTCGGTTGAGTGACTGGAAAATGAATCGGTGTTTTTTTGAATGGGCGTATGTAACCAACTGTAAACTTTCAGAAGCCTTATTAGAAATTTTTGTGTAGCTTTACATGATATTTTCATTTGATATGTTACCTTAACATGTCCCATTCCGCCTTTTCAAAAGAAACTCCTGATAGCTCTGTCCTCAAGGAACAAAAAAACGCCAGAAAAGACAAATGTGAAAAATGTCGATTACGTCCTTTAAAAAACGCAGATTCAAATAAGAATAAGATCCGCGTGATCAGGTGAGATTATTCCAACTGACAGCATTAAGCTGAGCTGCGTAGTTTGTTAAATAGGGTAGCAGACATAAGTTGTATACAGTAGTTGCCGTTATGAATTCGTTATTGGTTTGGGTCGTTCTTGCTGGATACATGTCCGTAGGCGGGAACATTTGCAGACGCAAGTTGTACCTTAAAATCGCAAAGTTGAAATAGTAGTGGAAGACGTTTTCACAGGATGAGCCCTGCAATGAACAAAATAATTGCTTGTAAATCAACAGTGACCTCCGGGAATCCAGTTGAAAGATCTGAGCTGGTAGTGTGGTGAGGAGTATTTAATGTCTGTTGCATGTTACATTACGAGATATAACGGCCCGAGGGGTTTGTTGCGTCATTGTGTAAGGTGTAGGGGCAGTAAAGGTTCGGTTTTGCTGACCCGTTGCTCGTTTGTTAACTGCGGCATCAGCTGATTGCGTAACTCCTGAAGACGAAAGTGGAGCACCTCTGGACACGGTTACGGCTCGATAGGTTGAGACACAGGTGCGACTAAATGGGACGGGTTGACAGTACTTATCACAACTTATAAGCTCTTCATAAAAAATATAAAAAAACTGGCTCCATAGGCTAGTTATCAAACGACAATCTGTCTTGTCTAGTAATGCACCCTTCAACGAACGTTTCATGTCAGTGGCAGCCTTAGTGTTTCTTGACAAATTACGACGAATGCGGAACAAAACTGATGATTACCAGCTGTTCTTGAAATGTTAACGCCTTTAAATCGCAAACAACGGCTACACATTTTTTAAATGCCTCAAGTTTGCCTGCTAAACCATTATTCTCGTTACAACAACAGTGGATTACTATCAAGAGGGGGGGGGGGGGAGGGGGGACATAGGCCCCACCATAATTAGAACCACATTTGTTAGATCTGTAGCCTTTACCCTAAGGGTGAAATGTTTGAGTTGCTACTTGTTTTCGAAACGTGTAATTTGCGTTTTGTGTGATAAGTGTATTTTTGTTTGTGAAATGTGTAGCTTATGAGGCGGATGTTGGGAAGCATCCCAGCAGTCGCCTAGGTGACAGCGCGAAACCAACAAAAAACTGCAATCAGGGCAGCTCGAACCTTGTCGCGTTGTAACTCCCCTTAAACTTAACGTTCGCAACCTCATTGGTGTGTATAAATAACACAGACAGATGAATCCACAGAACTGTCGGATTGGTTTGCTGCCACCGGGTGTGGTGGGTAAGTGGTTAACGCTCTGGCCTCGCATTCGGAAGAATGCCGGTTCGAATTCCCGTCCGGCCATCCAGATTTGAGTTTTCCGTGATTTCCCTAAATCACTCCAGGCGAATGCTTGTTTCAAAATACGATGGCCGAATTCCTTCCCGTTCCTTGTCACCAGTTCTTTCCCGCCTCGACTTCGACGTGGCGTAAAACCTTAGGGGGAAAAAAAGTTCGCTGCCAAGCTGTAGCGCTGTGGCCCACGATCGAACAAGTGTTTTCTCTCTTCAGTTCAGCTAAGGGAGCGTCCACAAACTACGGGGACAAGGGGGGGGGGGGATAGAAAGCTACACTCAGCTGCGTGGAGATGGGGTTCTCAAGCCAAGCCACATTGCTTTTAATTCATACTAGTTTTCACAGTTAAAATAAGGTACAGAACACACAACAGCTTGTGGATATTTATTTCAGTCATTTAATTATCTCCATGTGTAATTTAGATATCCTATGTCCCAACGGCACTGCGCATACTTGCGACTTGAAGTCATAGCGTTGGGTTGCATGCGGCTGGACTAAGTATTTGAACTAAGCATCACGCGACGGTGCGTTACGATTTAAAAACATCAGACATGCCGTACCTAGCTTACAGATGTCACCGAGCATTTCTATTGTTTTGATGCTTTGAAATAAAGCTGTCTTGATTAGGACCATTCGCATGTGACCATAGCGCTCGTTGACAATATAATTCTAATTTTGGTCTGTCAAATGAATTTCAGTGCAACTTCAATTATAGTACTCGCTGAAGTGGCGCTGTACGGCAAACTTCACGAGGCTTATCGAACATGTTTTTCCAACGAGTTTTGACTGTCCAGTATGTTATATAAAGCGTTCATGCAGATCAAAGAATATAGAAATAAGGATGCCAGAACTGCAGCAAAAGATAATTAACGCAGCTGTATTTACTTCTTTTACATGACAGATATAGTTTGTTCTGTCTTATCAGCTAATTAACAATGTTGAATGAGATAAGGAGAATCGTTTTTAGCAACACCTGAAGAAGAAATGTATCCCTACTGTACCTGAGAAAGAGGTTTTTTCCAAATCATTTGTAGATGTGGACAGGTGTGGAAAAGTATTAAATGCAAATATCAGTTGCGTTCATTATATACGATAATTTTAACGAGAGTCTGTCAAGAAAAAACAATACAAAATGGCTTATGGTATTAATAACGGAAAAAAGCTCCGTCCCTCGGGTGGGGGAGGGGGGGGCGTTTAGGTAAGGGGGCGTCCATAAATTACGTGAGGTGAAATAGGGGGGGGTCCGGCGAAATCTCACCAAATCTCACCAGGGGGGAGGGGGGCCTACGGAAATCTCACGTGAGATTTTTCGAAAAATTTGGGGATAGTAGAGCCAAAAAAAAGGTCTACAATTTGCGCCTAAGTCGATTTTAGGAGGGTATTTCGTGAAAAAGTTAGGGTGTGACCTAAAAAAAAGGTCTACAAAAGTTTCGAGTGCGATTAGATCTCACGAAATCTCACCAAGGGGGAGGGGGGGTCCAGAAATCCGGAAAAACACCTCACGTAATTTGTGGATGCCCCCTAAAAGCGACGTCAGCCTACATGTGGGGGAGGGAGGTGAGGTTCAAGGGAGTCGCGTAGTATATGGACGCACCCTAATTTGTTTCCGCGGTTTGACTTTGTGAAGTCTCTGCTGGATTTACCGGAACCTTGCTCGTACGTTGTATTTTAAATCCCAGTCAGTTTTTCGTATACTCAGTTTATCTGCAGTCCTTAACACTCAATTCGTCGCACTCAGCATATTTCTTCTGTGAGACCATATCTCGTATAAATTGTACTCCAAAACACAAAATATTGTTTGTAGAATCTCGTTACCACATACTCGAAGATAACACTTTTGGCCAGTAAAAAAAAAAATTAAGATAAAAATATGCATTAGGCATCTGCCTTCACCTTCCAACTAGAACAATTTGTTTTTAATTACCTTTGTAGTCCATAAAACGTTTCACTTCTTGCGGATATAAGGAACCATTACTTTATCTATTTGATTTACAAACCCATTACTGGTCCTTCAGTTCAAACAGCTGGGAAAGTTTCCCTACTCTTTTCTCTATTTACTCGATGCTTCTTTCGTTATTTCCTCCTTCGGTGGTGTTTTAAATATCATAAGTAACCCGTTACCCAACAGAAGTTGAAAATTTCGTTAAACGGGCATGTCCCCTTACCGCCATATCGTATTTCCAGCGCTGTCATCTATTAGCATTTAGCATGAGCGCCAGTTGTCAAGGGCGAGCGGGCTAGTTTGAGGGGCGTGGCACAATCGACCTGGCCAAATATTGCTCACTCGGGGCCACACTGCCAGTCCACACAGTAGTTCTGTCTGTCTGCGTAGTTCCTCGTATCACCAAGAAAAGACTGAGAAAGGAAAAAGGCTGTGACTTATTATTGTGTAACTTGCTATTTCGAATTTTCTACTAAAGGTAAAATGTAAATTCGTAATCTATTGTTACAGTGAAATTCTTGAAGTTTCAGAATTGAAAAAACACAGGTAAATAACTATAACATAGAAACCAACTCCCAGTCGTCTCAATCGAGTTTATTGAAGGGAAAAGATCGAAAACAGCACCCCTTGTTCTAAAATGCATCAAGGTTCTCCGTACGGGGTTTTCCCCGATATTAAAAGCTTATGAGCTGTTAAGAATTCTTACGATCAGTGCCTGGGAAACTTCGGTTTCCGTAAAGAAATTAATATAAAACAAATAGGATTATGGGACAAATCGTTGATTTAAGAACATAGTCTACACGTCATAAGTTGTTTAATTTCTGCGCGAGAAAAATAACTCATTCTTTTTCTTATTCCTTAACGCCCCGTCAACATCGAGGTCGTTAGAGGCGGTAAAGGACTAGGAGTTAGGAACAGGAAGGAATTCAGTCATCGCCTTTCTGAATGAACTATTCCGGCGCTCACCTGGAGCGGTTTTGGGTACCGTGGGAAGGCCAGACTGGGATTCGAACCCGTGTCTTCCCGAATGCAAGGCCAGAGCGTTACCACTCATCGTCCAAGGTCGGTAATGCGAAGACTATTTCAATTGCCCAACATGCTCCCATTTTTCAGAATCTGATTACGATTTTATGTTTATTTCCGTGTTCGGTCAAAAAAGTAATTTCCAAACTTTATCGGTCGCTGTGGGCATGTGAAGTCTTGGCGCGCTTTTGACTGAGGGATCGCACTTAGCTGGGAATATGCCCTATTTTCGCAATTATTATTAATTTTTTTTTCATTTTGCTACTCTTTCCCTCCTGAGAATTATTGTTTTCCGTAATGAATAGTATTGGTCGCTGCTGGGGGTTATCGTTTTAGTGGCCTGAATATCAGGATTAAGTTATCTCTTCGATATGGTGATTCTGCTTTCTCTCATTGTTCCTTGCAGTTTTGTTCTCTCTTCCGTTGTTTCACTTCTGAAATGAATCTGGCTACACTGACGACTGCGTATAGCTTAGAATGGAAAGGAGAACCGTTGGAGATGTACCAAAAAGTTCATCTTAGGAGTGAAAAGATAAAGACACTGACAGTTTCAAGGAGATCATATTATTCTGACTATAAAAATAAGAATTTGTTCACAGGCTGACGCTGACGCTGAAGATGGATCAGTTCTTGTTTGCGGAATGTTTGCAAACATCTATTTTAAATAGAGCTTTATGTGGAAATGAAGTTTGGACCTTAATAATCATCCCTCCCCTCCAAAAAAAGGTGGTGATTCCATAGAACGCTGTTCATCAGTTGGACAGATGATGTGCGAAATCAACGTATCCTGGAATTTATGGGTAGATAATAGTTTGACGATAAATGTGCTATAGGACAGGTTATTTTTTTGAGACTTGTTCGTTTGGTTAATTAGGGAAAATGATTTTAAGATAGAAATCAGATAGATAATCGAGAAAGTAATTTTTGTGAGAACAGATATTAGCTTACGACTAGAATAAAAGAAAAATTTACAGCACAGAGTCGAGAAACGGATGAAGGAGAAAAACAAGAGAAAGCAGTTTCCGATAACTTAAAAACTGATATAGTTGGTAAGGAAAATAAAGTTGTTAGTAAATATTAGAATAACTGATCTCAATAGTTAGTGATAAGAAAATTGGGGAAGTGTTAAATACGAAACTTGGTAATAATCGTACAGTTCCTATCGCCACGGTGCTTGCAGCCCGAGTCTGAACATATACGCGGGCGGGACGGAAATAATTAAGCTCTCTCCGTTGGCCTACGGCCAGTGAGTCCTCAAACTCGCACCGTAAATTCACGAAAGCAACAAAAATTCTAGAAAATTACCTTTAAATTATAAATTAACACTGTAAATGTACAGTGGCAGTGGGAACTTATTGAATCGCGCGAAGAAAAAACTTAAATGGTCGGGGAACAGCAATTCAGTGCCAAAATTCCGTCGATAATATTTGATTCTAGTTCCTACTTAATTTTTTTGCATAGTTTTCACAACCTACTTAGGGATATATATATATTTATATCGTCGTCAGTTTTCTAACCGTTTCTCCAACAGTTAGCTACGTGCTACAAAAATGCTGTCGATTGCACTGCCAACTTTTAGAACACACAATTTTGATATGCTGAAACAGTTAGCAGCATATAACGACAGATAAGCGAAAATCGACAAAATTCAGCACATATATGATGCAGTAGTGCAAATTTTCACCGAGACATCTATACCTTATTTCTCAGAGTGTGCCTAGTACGGGGTATAGACCTACTTTCGCAGTTGCTACGGAAATTTTCCTGGGTGATATATGTGGTTCACCCTTGCCTTCCTCGGTTAAGAAATGTTTGCGTGTTGCTTTATGTGAGTGACTGGAAAGGACTGTGGTCAACCCTGATGGACGAGTTGTATGTCCTTACTACGCTCTGTGGAACTTAACCTAGGACTGGGGATTAGGAAACCTATCTTCCGATGATGGCTAAGTCCCGAGTGATGGAAGTCGCTTTCGCCATCATGGTGTCTGAGCGACTACATCATTGCAGTTCAGCAGGGTCGATTTCACTGTAAAATGTCCGACCGTTTTTATGCGAGGTGCATTGAAGTCGTAAGCTGTCCATATGGGTGTTTGCTCGACAGTGTGACTCGTTGGCTGCTGCTGCCGCCTGCTTCGAGGTCTGGTTTGCCCACTCGATAATTGCTGATGCAGGAGCGCCACGACTGGAAAATGTGAAACCACGAAGAGCTACAAAAAGCCAAGACTCGCTGGTGGGAAGGAATCGCTTCTAAATAAGGGTCCAGATCATAGGTTCCCAACCTACCGCCCCCTTTCCGAGAAAAAAATTCCAGCTGTACCGCTTTTCAGGGGGGAAAAAAATACTCCCATTATTGTATTAATGTAACAGGCAGTGTTCCAACTCTTTTGAATCGTTACCAACATTCTCAAAAAATGGTTCTGTGCTATCCCTCTTAAGTATACAATATGTATAGAAAAGGAAAGACTTAACTTTATTAAAAGATATTAATGATATTGATGTATGGTTCAGTCTGATTAACAATTACATATTATAAAAAATATGTATAGACTGCTGATTTCGATGTAATGACCCCCCCCCGCTCCCCCTCTCTAGCATGAGATCGCCTTCGTGTTTTCCCCCCCCCCTTTTCGTCAGCAATTTTAAATCGTCACGTTCCTCTCTTGACATTGTTTCTTTTCTTAGCTCATAGATTGCCTACACTAAATCCTCTTTTGGCTACACATAATCATTGTTATGCAATTAAAAACTTGTTTGATGCCGTCCTTGAAGCCGGATATAATACTTGAAAGCAGATGGGTGACGGTTGGTCCTCAGCGCGGTCTTAACGTCCCCTCTGATCTCTTGAACGCCCATTGGTGGGCGGTACCCCCCTCCCCTCTCCCCGTTTGGGAATCACTGATCGAAGATATTCGGAGACTTTGCCGGCTCTGTCCATCACATGTTCGCGTTATTATTATTATTACTCCGCGATTCACTAAAAGTGTATGGCGGAGGGTGCATTGCACCTACCGGAAGGGTAATAGTTTGGAAGGGATATGGTGGGAGGCGCCCATGGGCTATTGTGAGGAACCATCCCAGCATTCGCCTGGAGTGATCTGGGAAGACCCAGATCAGGATGGCCGGAGCGGTTTATCGAGAACTACTCCTGTCGGTCTTTAAGTTTACTCGCCCGATAAACCCTTTCTATTCCATTCCCTAATCGCTCGTGGAAAAATGAATACAGAAATGAATCGGCTCTGGCCCTGATTTCTCTTATCTTATTTTAGCGGTCATTCCTAGATATGAATGTTGCTGGTAGCAATATTTGTTTGCTGTCATTCCGAAATAAGCCAGTCGTGAATTTTTCAATTACCTTTTGTCTGTTACATTAACCGCATGTCTGAACAGTAGTAGGGTACTGAACGTACTGGCGCAGTGGTACTTACGCTCTCTTGGCTTGCCATTTACGCTCTCTTATACCTTTTTTCCAATGGCAGGCTGCGCCAGGCACGGGCAAGTACCGTTACATGACGTCACAGGGGCACGTGCTCGCCACGCCCTTTTGATAACATGTCAGATGACAGGCAGTCACGATATAAATATGACTTGTCATCCGAGTTTTGGAAATGATGGGTGAAGAAAGAAGGGACAGGATGGTAGGTCATTTTTTGAGACATTCGGGGTTGGTTAACTTGTTAGTGAAGAGAACAGTCGAAGGTAAGAACTGCAGAGGAAGACAGAGATTAGAATATATGAAGCAGATAATTGAAGACGTGGGAAAAGGTTAGCACAGGGTAGGAAGGGATGGAAGATTGCATCAAACCAGTCGAGAGACTGACAAAAGCAACAAAATCATTCGGTGGATGGGAAAATTTGTTTCACGTATACCATGCCAACTTCGACCGCGTATTGTAATTCCAATGCTACTAACTACGCAATTCCAAATGACGACGTTATTAATTTATATAAATATTATTTATTACTAGCAGTTGCCTGCTGATCCGCCCGCAAGTTTGTAGTTCTGGGGGTTGATTTTCGTTTTCTGTATATTTTCACGTTATTCAATTTAGAAATCATAAGAATTATCTAATCAAATGTTCAGAAAGCTACGTCAAAATCGGGCATTTTAACACGTAGAGAATATTTTGTGAATAAATGCGATAAACTTTTAATATCGATATCAAGCGAAAACGGATGCTTTGATTGGGCGTGTTTTAAATATTGGAGACGCTCTGGTTGGCCATCGCTGCACACGTTGGCTGTGTGTTGGCGCGCCTCTCCGCCCGTAATTAGATGAACGGCAAACTCGGTTACCTGCCGTGATTTATGTTGCCCTCCCCGCGTCAAATTAATTCCACCACCACCAGCGGCACGAGGCACACACTAGGATCGCGAAAATTACCCAGGCGTGCCCTCAGATAACTCGATTCTTCAAATCAGCATTGCGCTGGAGAACGAAACAGTAGGACAGATAGAAGGGCGTATTTGCGGGAGTGTTGCGTGAAGATGTTTAAAGAAATAAAATGAATAGGTCGGAAACACCACATCCACTCAAATCCAGTGCTCAGATGCGAGGGAGTGTAGAAAAACTTCAAACACGTATGCAAATGTTAGTGAAAAAAGAGTTGAAGTTGAGAAATGCCCAACTGGAATAATAATTACAATTCCGTGTGGTTGTAATGACCTTGTGACAGGGTTTCTATTGGCTGCACATTTCCCCCCCCCCCCCCGGTCGTAGTCGCCGTAACCCGGTGATCCTACCGGGTATAGGAGACCTATAGTTTAACGTGGAATCCAAACTACGGAAGTGTTCTGGTGTACTTCACATTACACAGCAAGCTGTGCCAGAGGTGTAGGACGGGTTAAGGGCCTATGAAAATACTCGTTGAGACGGATTCGAACCGAGGACCCTTCGTGCACCTTAATCACTGAGCCACCAGGCCATTCTACAACTGGAATAAACGCTATTAGTTATGCCGTTAGCTGCTAGATTCTGACAGTAGACCAAGCTTTCTATTTCATGAGATTGGTACTTCTGTTAAAAAGATTATAGGAGTTGGGTCTTTATATTTTGAAAGATAATTTTTTTACTCCCAAGTATCCTGACTGGTATGTTCCATCTTTTTTACTTGTATTTGCAATTGTTTCGACAGTAATCAGTTAGAATTCGTTGCTGATAATATTTAACTTGTCAGGAGCATTTAGAAATTGCAATAACTATAGATGAAAGATTAAAATCGGAACAGTTATACAAATGAACAAATTTGGATTACTCGAAAAGTAAAGCGGAAACTGATGGGTTAAGGCCATCAAAAGCAGACAGGCACCAACTACCTTAAAGAACTTTCTTTGAAAGCGGGTAACGTTTTATACCAAAAAATTACTGTGGACTCAAAATTGTAAGTTGGCTTTTGTTTATAGGACGGAATGAGATACGATAAAGCATTTGAAATGTGAAATTGGAGATGGACGTTAAAAATGAAATGGATGTATGAAGTAGAAATTCGACACATGATGGCTCAAGAAAGATATTAGAGAACAGTGTTATAAGTAAAATAAATGGATTGGCGAGTCGTATGTTCTTTTTGTCCCGCATTGGTTCATTTCTTAATACAGACAAGGGAGCGTGCATAAACCACGTAGCTCCATTTTGGCCTCCTGTGAACCCCCCTCCCCCACGTAGCCCTACGTGTCTTTTGCCTCTACCCCCCCCCCCCCCCACCATTTCTTAATACAGACAAGGGAGCGTGCATAAACCACGTACCTCCATTTTGGCCTCCTGTGAACCCCCCTCCCCCACGTAGCCCTACGTGTCTTTTGCCTCTAACCCCCCCTCCCCCCCACCACACACACACACACACACCACCACCCAACGTAGCACGTAGCTTTTTTCCCCTTTTGATTCCAGAACACATTTTGTACTTTTTTCCCTGTCAGACTATTTTAAATTACATACGGAGATAATTAACTGAGGGAAACAAATATTCACATGATGTGTGTCCTGTTTTTCATTTTAACTGTGAAAAATGTTATGAAAGGAAAGCAATGTGG
Source organism: Vandiemenella viatica (assembly GCA_031002005.1). Taxonomy (NCBI): domain Eukaryota; kingdom Metazoa; phylum Arthropoda; class Insecta; order Orthoptera; family Morabidae; genus Vandiemenella; species Vandiemenella viatica. The sequence goes on from CM061918.1 coordinate 119,728,829, forward strand.
CCTGGCTCGGATACCCACCCCCCCTCTCCCCATGTAACCCAACGTAGCCTTCCAGCCACCCCTCTCCCCCCCCCCCGCCCTCCTCCCGGACCGAGCCACGTAGTTTGTGCACGCTCACTAACAGTAGAAAACGTAAGGGGAGTATACAATCGAGCGTGTTTTTGAGGAATGAAGAGTCTGCGGACAACACCAAGAGATTTGGAGGACAGTTAAAAGGGCAATAAAGTACAGGAATAACATTGGTGAGATTCGCGTCCTGATTTCGGTTTTCCGTGGTTTCATTCCAGACGAACAGCGGGATCGTACATCTAATAGCCCATCACTGGTTTCCTTCTTGTTGTCCCCCTGCTGCCATTACCTCTACTAGCTGTATGGCCCGTGAAAAGAAAACGAATTCAGCATTCTGTATGACCCTCAATGGCTATTAATTGTCTTGTGTCGACTTGATCAATAGGTGTTCATTTATGACAAAGGTGAAATTTGGTTTGACATCTCGAGGTGAATACAGATTTACTGTATAACTTTCGTGTAGCATTTCAAGCTGTAGTTTAGATAAGATTGGCATACGAAAGTGTTAATGTCATTTTATACCGAGCACACAAAAATATTCAATAATTGCTTGAAATCGTGAGTTAGGAAAATTGGCTCACATGATGGCTAAAATCTTTGGAATAGCTCGCTTAGTATACAAAGGAGTATTCTGGCACTCGTGATGCAGAATTTGGGAATTTGGTTGGTGATAGTGCCGGTGAATGTTGCTGTCTGAGAGATGTAGCACAGTGGATGTGTGATAAGCAGATCGTGGGAGTGACCGCACATAATTTACTCTGCCTACTCATGAAACTCGAGCTGTATGACGACGGTCTTGTCAACTCGTGCAGTTCACTAGTACCACCACACCTTCCCACCTGGTACTGCACTGCTCAACGCGTCTACCCATGACAAACAACATGGCGGACAACTCTTCGCACTACACTTTATTTTTCGATTCGCATATTCAGAAAGCTTTAGTTTGTCAGTTGACGATTGGACATTGAATGTATTCCTCGCACATTTTTATTTATTTATTTGACACGAAACTACTTAATTATGGAAGTTAGTTTTATTGTGACTTCCCGTTCTTAGCTGAGCAATTTGATGAGAGGAGCTTCTTTACGACGAGCCGTCTTTGTGTTAGCTGAACTCTTGCGTCTGTTATGATCTTTGTCTACATAGCGTGTGAACGTTCGGTGGCATGGGGAAGCGACGCCTGGGCCATAAAACTAAAATTACTGCCTCCCGTGAGCAGTCCATAAAGCGGCCGTAAAACTTGTTGGTCGCGCCGGTCGGCTTTTCAGGGCGATGGGTTTTTAATGACGCCTGCTGCTCGTCCGCCATCTTGTAGGGGAGGCGTGCGCCTGGGGGGCACACTATAGGCAGCTCTGCGCATCGCAGGTCACGTGAGGTCTGTGCAGTGTATGAAGCAGTTTACACTCACGGTACCGTTATTATAGTTTTATCGCTAGGTAATGGCCCGACCACTAGTTGCCTTATGGGGCAAGTTATAAAGAGACAGTAGCAAGAAACTAAATTTAGATTCATGCTTACTGCCTTCATTTTTAACTTCATACAGCTTTTTCTGCAGTAACAATCGTGGTTGGTTTAGTTTATTGATAGGGGACTGTGCACAAACTACGTGGCTCCGTCCAGGGGGGGGGGGGGGGAGGGATTGGCTGGAAGGCTACGCTGGGCTACGTGGGGGGAGGGGGGGGTTTCCGATCCAAGTCACGTAGCTTTCCTTTCATAACATTTTTCACAGTTAAAATGAGGAACAGAACTCACAACAGCATGTGAATATTTATTTCCGTCATTTAACTAACTCCGTATGTAATTTACAATAGTCTGACAAGAGAAAACAATACAAAATGTCTTCTGGAATCAAAAGGGAACAAAGCTACGTGCTACGTGGGGGGGGGGGAGGGGGGTAGAGGCAAAGATACGTAGGGCTACGTGGGGGGGGGGGGAAGGGGGGTTCACAGGAGGCCAAAATGGAGCTCCGTGGTTTGTGCACGCTCCCTAGTTAACAAGTACACAATCATCTGTTTATCCACAAAATTGTGGTGTAGTCGCAAGATTGACTGTTTAGCTCATATGTTCCCAACCTTTCCTGGCCTACCGCCCCCTTTTCGAAAAAAAGTTACCCACCTCCTTCTTTTCAGAAAAAAACCACTCGCACACCTACTCCCCTTCGTGTAACAAGTAATGCAACCCATAGAAAAAAGGACAAATTTCTAAAATTACTCTATTAAAAAATACTAACAATATTGGTGTATTGTTCACAGTTTAACAAATGCGTATCATGGGAATAATAATATTAGAGGGCTGAATGTGTGTAATGCACTATTATTTATATATATATATATATATATATATATATATATATATATATATATGTATGTATGTCTTCTGGAATCAAAAGGGAACAAAGCTACGTGCTACGTGGGGGTTAGTCAGCAGTGTTAAATTCTATCGACAATCTGTTTCTTTTCTTAGCTAAATTGCTGACTACGCCCAGTCCCCTTTTGGCCCATATGATCATGGGAATTCAATTAAAAATCTTTTTAGTGCAACCTTTAGATCCGAATATGCTACATGAGAGCAGAGCGCGGCGATTGGTCCCCTCCGATCTCTACAACACCAAACGGTGGGAATCACTAGTTTTAACTGCTCGATAACCAGCACTAACTGGAAAAAATTGAAGTATTGTTTCGGTACTTCACTGAAATTTTTAGTTGGCAGCCGATTCCACCTCATTTTGTGGCTTAACCTAATCCAGTAAACCGACCAACTAAAGGTGTAATCCTAACTAACGGAATTGTTATAGCACAGCTTGGGAAAAGGTTGGGGTTCGAACTCACTACGCCATCTTGACTCCCATCATGCTCAAATCTTAAAGCGCAAGTTTTATCGCCCGGTGAAAGTTTTTCTGCACTAGAACCGCAGACTTTATATTAACCTTTCGTGAACAATGTGGTGTGGTTTCAGAAGCTTTATTTCGGAGATACGAATTACTAATCTCGATAATTTGTCGCGTGGTAATTAACCTTCCGGTGTTGATAATATTTTGATAGGAATACAATTTACTAACGTCAGGAATACACCCACGACAATTAAGCGGCATTTCTAAAGTGGAAAAGGTGGACAATTCCGGTTTTTTTTTTAAATATAAAATGTGTCAGCGATAAGTTTGTAAATCACCTTTTCTTTGCCGACAATAAATGGAGTCTATAATACAATTGTCGTGCGACAAAATTTTGGATTCGAGGCATCTAATCCAGGCCAGATCTATATCCAAAGTAGATAATGGTTTGTGATCTTTGGTCTTTTAGACGAATCACGAATCATTATTAACTACCGTAACCCTATAGTCAGCAGGCATGAAGCACTATTCCAGCCCTACAGTGCCAAGCATAGCATTGCGAAAAATACAAAATATTTCATTTCCTCCGCATCCCCCTTCTCCAGGTTGCATCAACGGATTATTATTTTATCTAGGCACTGTATAGATTTTTAATCGAAAGAGCAAAATAGCATTCAAAGTATTTCACTTTTATGCCAATTATTTTTTATAAAATTGTATCGATGGGAGACCAAATGTATGGGATTGTGTGGATATTGTTGTAAGTTTTAATTAGAACTGCTACTTGCCGTACAGCATCGACTGTTGAATGCGGCGTGTGTTGCTGGCGTGTCGCGCTGTAAGGGGCTGCAGCGTATTGATTGGTGCGTGTATATCGGGGGACAGGTTGGCTTTCACTCCATCACCGGCAGCTGTCGTTAATATTCCCACGTGCTTTAACCGAGTCGCTGTTTCGGTAATTAGGAAACAATTTTTATGTGACCGTAACAGGAAGTTCAGTTCCATTACATCAATTCAGAATACGTAACCTGAATCCTTACCTCCAACGGCGAGCCTTAGGTATAGAAGTTATAGCTGCTGTTTGGGGTTTCATGGGTTTAGAAGGTTTCTTCATCAGAGAAAGTGAGCGAATGTGTTTTTCTACTTAATTATCCTTTAGTTCAAGGGACCGTGCACAAACTACGTGGCTCGGTCCAAGAGGGGGGGGGGGGGTGGCTGGAAGGATACGTTAGGCTACGTGGGGGGTGGGGGGAGGGAGGGGTTCCGAGCCAGGCCACTTAGCTTTCCTTTCATAACATTTTTCACAGTTAAAATGAGGAACAGAACTCACAACAGCATGTGAATATTTATTTCCCTCAGTTAATTATCTCCATATGTAATTTACTATAGTCTGACAAGAGAAAACAGTGCAAAATGTCTTCTGGAATCAAAAGGGAAAAAAGCTACGTGCTACGTGGGGGGGGGGGGGGGGGGTAGAGGCAAAAGCCACGTAGGGCTACGGGGGGGGGGAGGGTCAAAATGGAGCTTCGTGGTTTATGCACGCTCCCCAATGTAATGTTTCAACTTTTCTTCAAAGAATTAATACATTCCTGAAGTGCTATTCTGAATAACACGCCCGTTCGAAAATTGGTTTGGAAATAAGTGAAAGTTAGAAGAGAACTTCTGGTGAATGGATTTACTTAAGATCCCTTTATTCCTATCGCCAAAGCACCTTTGTGGGCTTTGTCCCTATGGAAGATTTTTTTATTATTATTATGGAATCCAGGTCTCTTCCCATCTATTTGGCCCAAAAGACTTACGTAGTATCCGCCAACTTCCGATATTTAATTCTTCTTATATGCTTGCCTTAGACCTTTAATCTCCGACCGTCCAATACCATGTTGTGCAACTTGTCGATGTTGCCATCTGTGGTTGCAGTTTTTTGTCGTCCTGTACGTGGATGTGAAAGATATGTGCGACCACGTTCAAAGTCAGTCGCCTATTTCTTCTCTGTTAAAAATTGACGAGCATACGCCTAATAAACCTTGATTAATTTCCGCTGACAATATATCCTCTAAAACGAAGAATTACATAACATCACGATATTCCGGTTTATGTTTCAACGACGCAACGTATGTGCCTACTTTGAAAAGCCGCATAAAGAAACTAATTCACAGATAAAGTTAAAACTTGATGTTCGTCACTGCGACACGTGTACCAACATTATAAAAGAAACGCATTGATAACAATGCCATCTCTGTACCAGTCCGATAGCTTGTCACCTCACCCTCGTATTAATGCTATCCTATAAGCTTGCTTAGGAAACTTGTCAATCAGAATGTTGTGGTGTTGTAATTTCGTTTTCCCATTAGGGAGCGTGCATAAACCACGTAGCTCCATTTTGCCCCTCCTGTGAACCCCCCCCCTCCCCCCCACGTAGCCCTACGTAGCTTTTGCCTATACCCCCCCCTTTTTCCCCACGTAGCACGTAGCTTTTTTCCCTTTGATTCCAGTAGACATTTTGTGCTGTTTTTCTCTTGTCAGACTATTGTAAATAGATAATTAACTGTGGGAAATAAGTACCCCGCGTAGCCTGCCAGCAAATCTCCCCTCCCCCCTGGACCGAGCCCACGTAGTTTGTGCACGGTCCCTTACAGTACTTCCTATTTGCTTTACACGCTTGTGACACGTGCACTAGTTGTCAACGCAGTGTGGGGAACCTGCAGCCTTATCCGCAGGGTGAGTTGGCACGTTGGCTGGCTGCCAGAGCACACCATTGGTTTTCGTGTGCTGCGACCGTGGCATTGACCCACTGAGACGAGCGTCTTCGCCAGCGGCTGCGCGGCCTTAAATAGAACGACACATCACTACCACCAGGCTTACACGACACGCAGGCAGATGGCAGCACTCTACCGGAAACTCCTAACAAACACAAAATCGATAGTCACTTCCCGGAGTACAGGCCTACCCGCGTGGCTACTACCCCTATACCCGTTCCCTTGTTAGGGAGCGTGCATAAACCACGTAGGTCCATTTTGGTATCCTGAGAACCTCCTTCCCCCCCCCCCCTCCCACGTAGCCCGACGTGGCTTTTGTCTCTACCCCCTCCCCTCCCCCACGTAGCTTTTTCCCCTATTGATTCCAGAAGACATTTTGTACTTTCTTCTCTTGTCAGACTATCGTAAATTACTCATGGTGATAATTAAATTAAGGAAATAAATATTTACAGTAGAACTCCAATTATCCGAATCAATTGGGACTGGACGCCATTCGGATAATCAAAAATTCGGATAATCGGATTTTTCCCGAAAAAGGGTCTATATTAATTAATTATTGTATGTATGTTGAAAATGCCTTTTTTCCAAGGTTTTTTTTTGGTGCTTTTGTACTTCAGGGATTAAAATTTCGCCGTACCACTAGGTAAACAATGCTGCAGTCATCCGAACTTTGGGTTGGTTTTTATAAAAGATGGGAAGCTTTATCGCAATACGTTTCCGTCTTAATTAAAAAAGCGATTCGGTTAATCGGAGATCGGATAATTGGAGATCTACTGTAAATGCTTCTGTGTGTTCTGTAACTGTGAAAAATAATATGAAAGAAAAGCTACGTGGCCTGGCTCGGAACCCCCCCCCCCCCCCATAGCCCAGCGTGGCTTTCCAGCCAACCTCTCCCCCGCCCCCGCCTTAGGCCGAGCCACGTAGTTTATGGACAATCCCCTAGCGCAGAGAATTAACTTTTCAGTTGAAGTCTCCTGTAAGATATATTCAGCGGTTCAGTTATGAAGCGTCACGAAAGGCATTCGTAATAGCATGCAGAACATGGAAACATGCGAAAGATTCGGTTAATCTTTGAAGGAAATATACCAAAATAAGATGCCCCCAGAAACCAACTCTTGGCAGATATATCTGCGACTAGTTAGCAAGGTCGCTGTACGTGTGGATCGCCAATCAAGTAGGGATAGAGCAGACTAACTTGAGCCGCCTCTGTTAACTAAACGGACTATAGATAAGAATGTGAAATACGCGGCATCCAGTCAGAGGCGATCAGTCTGGAGCCAGCGCAGTGTGTTCAATCTGTGCGTGAAGGGTAAACAGGACTGCTCTTCCGAAAGACATTAACGGGACCGTCCCACTGGCGAATCACTATTATCGTATGTCGTCTTTGCAGCTGAGACGGGACATTAGTACCCAGTCTGTTGCTTGACCCTTAAAGTTTTTTTAAGGAATTCAGATTTTGAGATTTTGGTTTTTTATAGTTTACCGAAATCGTTCCGGGCGGATGCCAGGGTGGTCCACGGTCAATCCTCTTGTTTAATGACCTCGACGTCGATTCTATCATGCGATCATTACGGCGTCTCTCTCACTCCGATAACCTCCCCGCCAAGGACGAGGTCGTTACTCATGCAGGCGCCGCGAGGATGTTCCACGACTCAGCCTTCACACGAGTCGACGCTGTATTTAGTTTGTTGTAGGTTCCAAATATTTTATGGTAAGTTTCCAGCGCCACTTTCCCACATCTTTTGCTCACTCTTAACTATGCCGAATGTGGGTCTTCAACCTGTTGGGGTGATCTTTTATCTTAGCAGAACTTCATTTTATGGTTTATCTTTCTCTGTTCATCGGATATTACTTACGTTACTGGGTTCTGATGATACGACGGTCGTTAAATAATTCCTTAGAAAATTTAAGAGATGGCGCGCGCGTAGAGTCAAAAACTATTTCTTTTTAGTAAGCATGATTACTCACTAGATAGCAGATAAACTCCCGGCTATCTCCATCACGTGATTTCATTGTTATCGTAGATTGAAGCAGACAGGAATTGTTAATTTAGAAAAGTGGAAAACCAGAGTTTCGAGTGGAGACTGAACACTTTTATATGAAAGAATTAAAACCGAAAGAGATCAAAGCTGATCTGGATGAAGTTTATAGTACATCTGCTGTTGCGTTGCAACTGTTTGCAATTGGGGTAAATGAGTTTAAACTTGGCCGAACATTCACACAAAATCAAGAACGTTCGGATGCCCAGTGGAAGCCATAATCCACGATATGGTTTTAAGTGATCGACGAGCCGGCCTCGGTAGCGTAGGGGCTAGAGTAATGGCGCGCGTGCTGAAGGTCGCCGGTTCGAGTCCGGCCGAGGTGTTTAAGTGTTGTCTGTGAATGTCGTGTCCATCCTGTGGTGCCCATACTTAGAAGCTACAACGTACAGAAGAAACTGATTTACTGTTATCATAATCACATTAAGCTGGCTCTATGGCCTTAGTTACCGAATGCCATTAAAAAAAAAAAAAAGTTTTCGACGAATCAAACTGCGCAAAATAGTAGAGGCCACAGGCATATCGCAGCGTGCAGTATATTCAATTTTGGACGATAAAATGGGGTGTGAAAAAAATTTCGGCGAGATGGCTGCCGCTTTTGGTCCCATTGGAGAATAAGCGCAATCGTGTACTCGATTCTGAAGCTGCTTTGGCGCTTTTGTGTCGTAACTCTAACCTGTTTCTGCATCGACACAACTGTAAACGAAATACGGGTAGACTTCTATACTCCAGAAACTAAGGAACAGCCTAAAGAGTGTTTTTGAAGCAAGGTGAAGATGGTGGAATTGGCCAGCAAAGTGATAGCCACAGTTCTTTGGGGTGCACACAGAATCATCTACATCGAAGAAAAAAAAAAAATAACTGGAGCTTACTATGTGTCATTATTGCACTCATTACGCGAAGAAATTGGTAAGAAACATCCTCGTTCGGAGAAGGAACCTTCACAGTTTCGGTAACCAAAATTGTGGAATTAAAGTTCGAATTGTTACAGCATCCACCGTATTTGCCAGATTTGGCCTCCAGAGACTTGTTTCTATTTCCAAACTTTAAAAAATGGCTTGGTGGACAACGGTTCATGTCGCACAAGGTTGTCATCGCCCAAACAGTTGGTTATTTTGCAGAACTTACGAAATCCTGCTTTTTGGAGGGCATAGAGGAATACAAACATTTGGAAAAGTGTGTACAACTAAATGGCGATTACATTGAAAAATAAAAAAATAAAATATGCAGAAATTTATTATTATTATCATAATATCTTTTCCGTCCATCTATCGGCTTCATTACAGTTCTTAATTCTGCATTTTACACGAAATTGTTTTTGATCAGTTGGTTTTTTTTTACCATTTTAAAATACCGGGCTTCGTTTTTGTTTCTTTTCCTTCTGTTTAGTGTGTAGACATATCGGTTTTCCTTTTCTTTGTTGCATCTGTGGTTTGATGTAGTCGTAACGTTTTTCTCAGATTCGTTTTTTTATTTCTCTCTCCTCAACTTGCTAGTTTATCCAGTTTGTCAAATCATCTTTGGAATGCTTTAAGTTAGTTATTTATCGTATGGAATCGCAACATTTTTTTTTAGAAGTAACAGTTAATCACAGGAAAAACAAAATGCATGACAAACAGCTGACGAGTCCGCCAGTCGGAGCTTACTGCATGCAGATGGCGTCCCTCAGTTGTCTGTCCGGACTCCTTCGTCGCATTTCATCTGGCGTAAGTTTTGTCCCGGTTCTTCTCTCCATCTTTTAACGTTAGGCAGTTGACTCTGTACTTTTTCTGCGTATCCGCATTCCTTTGGCTACCCCCATATTTATATTTATTTTGATTCGCTCAGTGTTTGTTTTCATGAAACACGAGACCGCGTGCTTCAGTTTCTATTGTCGTTGGTTTGTTTCACGCAGCTAAGCGGGCGTATACTGGCCCCGGTTAATTGCTTTCCGGAGGGGGAAAGTGATAGCTCACTCCATACCGCCAACGGCTCACAGTTTTAATAAGAAGGCGCGGTTTAATGCCGGTCGTGAGTTTCGACACCACTACAGTGTCTTCCGCAGTTGCTGGATACAATCTCGACGAAACTGCAGCTGAGCGGAATTGCTAACTCGAGAGCCGTGGAGCGAACTGTTCTTTGTTGCCCAATATTCGTTTTTTCAGAGTTATTTGAGTTTATTGTTGTAGGTCCTGTAGCATAACGAGTTTCATCGAAAAATTACAAAAGGCTTAAAGGCGAACAAAGAAGCTCGGATCCATATCTAGGCCTATTGAATACTACCATAATAAATTGCAAGAAATCATATGAAAGTTTGTTGTTATTCGAATAGAAGAAATTAAGTTAATAAGTTTGAGGATTAAAGTTCTGAACGAGTTTAAACGGGACATGAAAATAGAAAAGATTGTTGTCCAAGAAATGTTCATCATCCACTCGATTTAACATATCCACACAGAAGTTCCTACGTGCAATCTTATCAGTGTCTTTAAATGCTTGTAAAAGCGAATATCGGTATGGTTTCAAATGCAAACGTTTTTTTCAACACACGCCAAACGGTCGTATATGGGACTTGCAGCTCACGAGATGCACGCCGGGTCGATTTCGTAGGGCTGTTGACAAAACTTTTTCTCACTTGCTCAACGACCTCGTCAGATGTGCTTGGATGACCTGAGGATTTTTTATGTTTTACTAAGCACCCTGTTTCTACAAAACATCTATGCCACTCATAAATTGTAGGCCTGCTAGGAGGATCTTTAGCGTACTTGGTACGAAAATTACGCTGTACTGTTGTCGCAGACTTCGATTCTTCAAACCAAAACACACAGCTAGCACGCTCGGGTCCAGTGAAGGCAGCCATCTTTAACGTAACTGCCGCTAGCGCTTGTGCGGCGCGATTAGGCACTAGCTGACTACGCGAGTCAAAACTTGAAGTGTTTTCCTTTTGAAACGACACCAAAACCAGCTCTGTACCTTGTTTCATAAAATTTATATGAATTTTCAAAGTTGTAAAGTCATTTTTGAAACACCCTGTACAACAGTCCATTAGATATACGGTAAATATTGAACTACGTACATAGAAACGTGAATTTAGCGATCTAAACCTAATTAAAATTAACAATGAAATGACTTTTTCCGTACTTATTTTGCTTTATTTTCCTCTTTCTCTGCCACGTAAATTAAAGTGTACGAACAAAGGCAGATCTACGGTAACCGTGGCACCGCAAGTTGATGCTGGATTCTTATGTCAGTCGAAAAGAGAAAAATGGAAAGTGAAGAATAACATTTTTTGGTATCCCGCTTAGTATTAGACATATCGACCGTCATAAATTATTTATAGGTTCCTTTGGCGAAGTTTTTCTTCTGGTTCAGGTCGCATTTCAATCACAACTGGTAGTAAGAAAACAAAACACCCATCGTACACATCCAGCATTTACTTTCTCGTGATTTTGGGCAAAAAAATAGGAGAAAATAGAAAGATTAGGCCGTATCTCAACCTCAAATTGATGCAGTATATCTCGAGAAGATAGATATCGAAAAAATTTATTCTTAACTTTTGGTTTGTCTCGTCGAGTTACATAAGAATCCATCGTCAAATTGCGGCGCCACGGTTATCGTAGAAACCACGGAACAAAATAATATAAAAAAAAGCCTTGTACAAGATTCCGACTGGCATGGGCATTTCAGTATTTAACTGCTTCAGGCAGTTGTAGTGTTAATTTGTTTCTGTAAAAATTCCCGCGAATGTGATGAATTACTCCTTGAATTTCGAGTTCATCGACTCGTAAGCGAATGCTTTCCGAATGATATGATTTCAAGACATTTGCGTTTTCCACAGTTTAAAACCTTTACATAATACCTAAATACAGCAGGAAAGGAGATCCAAGGAAGAGGAGTTAATAGAGCTGCTTTTTCTATCGAGTCAACATTTCTTTGATGGCTTATTACTGATTTAATATCACAAAGCTCGAATATCACGTGGACGGAGTCGCCCTCACAGCTAGGTTTAAGCGAGTTATAAAATCGGCGCTAGTAAAGAAGTTTGTATAATAAACGCGTATCTGGATGCCTGAAAGAATTAAAAAAAAAAAAACTATAAACAATGCATGAATATGTAAAGAAAAAAAAAGATGCAAATGTAACACGTGAAGAAAAAGGGGGTTATTATATTACAAAAATAATAAATAGCGTGGTGAATTAAGTTCTGTGACCCCAGGAATTGTTTTTTGATAATTGTTATTTAGAGTATACATTCGGAAGAGAAGTGTGCAACGAGAGGGAGATTAAGCCTGTAAACGGGTTCCTATGTTAGAGAGGTAGAATAGTTCAGGATGATGATTGGGTATTGCAGGAGAACTCAATACGAAGACGTGCATCTCCTTGTTTCTTAAATTTATTAAACCTAATATTGAAAAAAAAGGGGAAAGGAGGGGACCTTCCTAGATGGAGTTAGATCCAAGATCTTAGTTCCGTATTGAAATAAGAAATGTCTAAGAAAGAGAATTATTAATCAAGATATCATGGAGTTCGCACGTCTGAGATGCCGACTTTAGTTTCAGGATATTCTATATTGATGCGTTGAAGACTCGCACGGTGTCTGCCTGCACGGTGGATCGCTCTCGTCACTGCTGTCAGGGGAGCCACAGTCATTGTTTTGAGGCATGCGCCTCATTATCGCACCAGTGTTAATACGCCACCTGACGGTCCATCAACGTCGCTGCTGGTTCAGCTCCCCACGTCGAGTCATTAAAATCCACCGTCTCTTCCTAACAGGAATAGTTCTGTATCTGACTGCGCATTTAATGTTACCGACACACCTGTAGCTCGCCCTGTGTGTTATTGCTTGCATAGCAGGTAGGAACTTTCCGCAAGGTTTACCACGCAACCCATCGGCTCGTCGGAGATGCAGATTAGTGAACAAATTTTCCCACTGCCAGTTGACCAACACCCGGGGGAAACAGAGATGGGGACTTACGTTAGTACCCGCATGTGTTATGAAAAATCACTCTCTGGAAGTCACCAGCCGAAGGGATTCGTTATACCTAGGTGGAGTCTTTCTAACGAGGCAGTGAAGGTTTGTTAGTCGGGGAGTTTGTTGATGCAAGGATTACCAGTCGATGAAAGAAGCGCCAGTCAGTGAGTGCTGGATAGGCCCACAGTGACAGTCACTTCGTTAAATAATTAGTGACGGGTGATTGCTGCGCTAGGTAGGCATGAGAACAGTTTTCTGTTTAATAGTTGTATCAGACTTGAGTACTAGGGACAGCAGTACGTATTCAGCGGCACTTCGTCATAACGCAACGGGCCAGTACTCTTCCATAATTATATGGTGGCTTCCCACGGCCCGCGTTATGCAGCCGAATCGTGCGGATCACCACGCGTCACAGGCTAGCCCTCACCGCCTCCCCACCACGTTGCCGATTGTCGTTTCAGCTACCCGGGCGTATGATGTTTACCAACTGAGCGACGAATAGAGCCGCGCCCATCCCTTCCCACGGCCTGCTGCTGATAGCTGGATAGTCGCGGCAGGCAAATGCACGGGCCGTGGAAGTCATCTACTCTCGGAAGGTTCACACTCTGGTCTTGCGTACCGTCTGTCCTGATAATGATTTTAGTAGAATGCTGGTACGATCCGCAGTTCCGCCTCGAACAACACACATTTCACACATACAAGTCGACAATTATCATAGCTTGCACGGTACACAAATAGATGGCGACATTCGATCTTGACGAGGACACGCAGAAAATCGGTAATTATTATTACGGCACTAATTAAATGGAAACGGCCTGGCGCGGTGGCAGTAGTTGTATGCGTCCGAATAACTTAGGACTACTACAGCGGTGGTCTCGCATCTTCCTTGGACTGAACACTGCTACGGGCGCAGTCATTTGCAACAAGATGATTCTCGAAACTCCTTCGTTCGTTTGCAGAACTTTCCAGAATGTAACAAATCCCTGGCTTTCCGTACGAAACAGCCCTTTCAAACACTTTCTAGTGAAACGTGTCTACCTAGGCGGCAGTCTTGTAGAGAAAGACGGCTCCGAAGAATATTGCTGAAGTGAGTTGAGTGGTCGAATGCGGTAGCTTTCCTGCCGACACAGTGAACCCAAATAAACAATATCCGCTACTGTGCAGTTCAGCAAGTATTAGACGCCACCTAGACCTGTCTACAGGGACACAGTTTCGTATAGTTTCAGAAAGAAAATAAAAGTTTCCCCTCCTTAAGTGGGATAAGAGTTTCAACACGTGTAAACTGACTATGGTGTTAGTATCTTCTGGTTGTACCTCGACCTGCTTCAAAGAGGAAGCCCCTGCTGCCGGGTGATATTAATTGGCTTTACAGGAGGAAGCAAACCGGCGTAGAAAGCAGTGCTTCCCGGAAGTGTAATTCAGCGCTTCACTAATTTGTATCTCTCTACTTAATGAGCTGTACGGAGTGCCAGCAACAGCCACAGTTTGAAGCTGTGTTCCTAGTGTAATGTGAAACATATTCCATTTTTCCCCTTGTGTGTTTACGCCTCGCCAAGTCTTTATCTTTAGGGACTGGACAGGGTTCGGGACAAGCGAAGTAATTCGGCCGTAGCCGCCTTGAAGAAACCATCCCGGCATTTCCCTGGAGAGATTTAGGGATATCTTGGGAAACCGAAATCTTTATGGCTTTATCGGGGATTAGAACCCACGTCGTCTCGAAAGCCGCTCACTCATCCAGATTCCTGTCTTACTAAACTGCTGGTTCCGTACCGTCCCTGCTGTTTGTCGCCGTATTATTTGACTTGAGGAATTTACAACATTTGAGTTGAGTTTATTTTTGTTGAAACTGTTAATAAATAAGAAGAAAAAGTCCTTCGACGAGGTCCGAACTTGCTTCTGTACGGGATAGCGACTGTCTCCTCTTGGTGTTCTTTGTTCGGCGACCCCAGTCTGTCTGGGACGGATCCAGTTTGGCAAGCGACTGCTTAATGGCTCGCTCCCTCTAATTGACGACCGCTCGTCCAAGGTCATTGTTCCCTTCAAGAATTGCTCCTTTAACTGCTTCCGGCCTCACTCAATCTTTTCCACTGTCTTTACTCTTGTCATTTGTAAACTCTCAACGCATTCAGCAATCGGGATTGTCCCATCATACCAGGATGTTTTAATTATTGTCTGTAACAGCTATATTCTCATTGATATAACGGTCTGGCGGCTCAGTTGTTAAGGCATCTGATTGGAGATCCAAAAATCCGCGGTTCGGATCCCTATCTCGGCGGGAATTTTTAAAACCGCTTCACCTCTGCCATAGCACTGCTGCATAATGTGACGTACGCCAGAACGCTTCCGTGGTTCTGATTTCACGTTAATCTGTAGGTCCCATTTACCCGGTAGGATTACCAGGTAGGGTACTGCCTCTGATACCAAGCTTATTATGCCTCCTTTGGAAGGGTTCAATAAACCTTGGCTCTTCTCATCCACGCTTAAGCTACGTTCCCACGATCTCTTGTAACGGAGGTGGCACCTCACTAGCCGAAGTGTAGGGACGAGCGCGCGCCGCAGGTTAGCCCTAGCTACCTGGCCGCCACCTCCTCACCACGTTGCCTAGTGTCGTTTGGCACAGAGCACTTTACAGCAACAGAAGGGGTGCGCACCGTTGCTGCAAACCGATGGCAACAGCGCACCACTACACACGCCTGTGATGTTTACCGACATAGAATGGGTAGCTGCGTCTCGTCTCCGCTAGCAGAGGCGGCCCTGTTCCCATGGCGTGTTGTTGAGTATCCGTCCCGTCCCGCCTTCGTTACAAGACGTCGTGGGAACGCGGCTTTAGATGTATTGTAGCATAGATATTTAGGCTTGCCTGTTGATGGAAGTTCTTATTCTGTGTTGTCTGTACTTTGAATGTTTTTAAAAAACGTCATCTATGCTGCCTCTTTGTCTTTCTCTCTTCCTGATTTCTATACTTACAGCATAGAAGAAATGCTGTTGCTTTCCAGGGTTTGTAAGAATTTTTCTCAGTCAAAGACGGCTCTTAATTGAATTCGAACGCTTCTTTTTGGCTACTTGTTGATTCAATTCGAAACCAAAGTTCTTTGTTAAAACTGTCAAAGAACGCAGTTCGATAACGAGAGGATTGAATATTGTGGGCGAAGATATGACACCTTGCTGCTGGTCTGATTTTGTGTGTTCCGATTGCGAAACTCCGATGACTCAACAGGTGTTTCCTCATCTTCTTTGTCTCCTCAATACTGTGGGCGTCGACTGACCTTCACTGCGTGCTGGCATTTTATAGTTCTGACTGCTGTTTTCCGCATACTGGCCCGCTGCCCCAGTGATCCACGTCAAGTTGCCACTCGCGAAGTTCGAACCTCTCTAACCATAGGGCAGGACTTGTGAAGAAGGTTTGATTTATGTTTGTATATAACATCATGTTTCGACTGGCCGACGTGGTCCATTTGACATATTAACTTACTTAAATTCTCCTGTTAAACGTGAAACAACTTTTTAGTAGACCGAGCGTGGTGGGTGAGTGCTTAACGCTCTGGCCTCGCATTCGGGAGGACGGTGGTTCGAATCCCCGTCCGGGCATCCAGATTCGGGTTTTCATAGGTTTCCCCAAATCACTCGAGGCGAATGCCGGGATGCTTCCTACCAAACGCCATGGCCGAATTCCTTCCCGTTCCTTGTCCCCAGTCCCATCCCCACCTCTAATGACCCCGACGTCGACGAGGCGTAAAGCTGCAAGTAAAACAAAAATTAGTAGACCAATACGCCCTACTTTTCACTTTTTTCCTAACTTCTTCTACTTATATTTTCTCCTTTAGACTCGTGTTATTTTGGGAAAGCATTAATAAAAAAAACATGAAGTGTCGTAGATAATAAAGGACAACAGGTCTTTTATTCATATAGCGCAGAAAATTATCAAGCTGTTTATGAAACGTAATACTGTCTTATCTTCAGCTGATCACTTTCTCAAACAGAGACTAGAATTAAGTGGAACATAAACAAGGATACAAAATGATATACAGCAGGTGATGGCAACACCATCCAGCACACTCGCGTTCTGATTCAGCTTTTCGCGATAGCACTTGATTATTACTTTTGCATCCTGCTGCTGCTGAAATACGAGTGGGTGCAGATCAAGTCTCAAGATGGCTCCGCTACACACATCGGATGTTTTAGAATCAGCCGGTGGTGTATATTCTCATTTAAACGTGTAGCATAACGAGTTTCATGGAGAAATTACAAAAGACTGAAGGTTACTCTGGGAGAAATTAGCAGTCATAGAAACGACCGGAGTAACAAACCGAGCGTGGTGGGTGAACGCCCAACGTTCCGGAGGACTCGGGTTCGAATCTTCGTCGGGGCATCCAGATTTGGGTTTTCCATGGTTTCCCCAAATCACTCCAGGTGAATGCCGGGATGCTTCCTTCAAAAATACCATGACCGAATTCCTTCCGGTTCCTTGTCCCCAGTTCCATCCCTCCTCCGATGTCCTTAGCCGTCGATAAGGCGCAAAGACATTTTTTTTAAAAAAAAAACTGAGTAACAAACAGAGAGGGAGCGAGGTAATAGGTGTGTGCGTTTGAGTGGATGATAAACTGTTACTGCGAGCAAAGGACCCGATACCTTCGGATCCACATCTATTGAATGCTAATTGAATAAATTGCAAGAAGTCATATAAAAGTTTGTTGTTATTCTAATAGAAGAAATTAAGTTAATAAGTTTGAAGATTAAAGTTCTGAACGAGTTTAAACGGGGCATGTATCCCTGCTGACTGTGATTAAAGTATACAGAAACACGAAGTATAGACGATTCGATAAGAAGAAGACTAAAAATACTACAAACGCTCTCCCAGAGTTTGTTTAAATCGAAATTCAAGCCCTATGGTATAAAGTTGACGATGCAAAAATAGTGAGGTATACCTACAAATGTGAAATTATTCCAAATCGATTTAGAATGTGATACATTTGGGAATGATGACATATCAGTGCATCGTTTTTGTTGTAGATAGGATGCACGCGCGTGGACCCGGAGGCAGCATGCAGTGACAACTTTATATAGGAACGAAGTCTTTCTCGGCGTTGAGAGTCGGAGTCTGAGATCGCCGAAATATCGTGTGGAAACATCTTACTCACTCGGCTAGTCTCCCGAGAAGACTACATCCAGTGACAACTTTATTACAAATCAAGCTTGTATCACCAGAAAAACATAACTTTTTAGTTTCGGTATTAGGTCATGCTATGGAAAACATTTTAAACAAAAAACTCAAGGTCCTAGATGATTATTTATCCACCCTCAAGATAAAATTATGGAATTTGTAAAAATCAGTGAGGTAACGCCACTTTGGATGCTATCTAGATGGATTTCCTCTACATGACAAATTTGAGCCCATTGTTTTGACTAGCTTACTTTTATGTTCTGTGATGTATACTTCAGTACGACACTTTAACGATTTGGAGGGAAGAAGAGACTGAAATCCTACGTCACCTCACTTATCTCTGGACATGCTACAAAGAATACCATTTCAGCGGCCACACCTTGAAAAATAGTGAAATTAATTTTTTTCACATGTAACATTTAATTTCAGATGTCTCATTCCATTATTTAAAATTACTGATATTAACAATACCAGTTAATATGTTCTAATTAAACAGAACAGTTGTACGTGTAACTTGAAATCGTTAATCCACGATTTCTGTTTGTGAAAACTGTGAATCTTAATGGTGTAAGTATTGGTTACTATAATAATAAGCGTTCGGATCCTCAGCGCAAGTCAAAAGGGGCGTCCATTAATAAAGTGAGTTGTAAATAGGTGGGGGGGGGGGGGGGGCCTCGGGTCCGGCAAAATCTCATGGTCGAAGAAAGGCTCACGTCAACTTTTTATTTCAGATTGCCAGCCCTTCAAAGAGCGGTAAAGCTTTTTTTTTCTTCAAAATTACGAGTACATAATACTATGGACGGGGTGGGGGTTCCACTACCAGATCTCGCCATGGGGAGGAGGGGGGGGGGGTTCAGATTTAAGAAAAAAACACCTCGTGTAATTAATAGACTACCCCAAACGATCCAAGCCGTGATCATTACCACAGCGTACGTTTTACCGTCGTGAACTGTGTTCTTGTGATGGGGCAGACGTAAAGACTGAAGTGTTCATACCAATCTGCGGAGTAGAGTGCAATGTGTATTGCATTTGTGGTAGCTACAAGAGTACACACGACATTTTCTTTGTTTCGTGCGACGTGTGCAGAAAATTGCCATCTTTTGTTCTCGCAAATTGTCTGGCGTCAGTCACGCGTGACAGGTGATCACTGAGCATCTGCCGTCTCTTGGGACCACTCCCACCTCAAGTTGATATCGAACAGAGGGTATCAACATATCGTAAATTATGTCGTTATCTGTATATGCAAAGAATTGTCTATACTTTGAGGAAAAGTTTTTCTTTTATAGAAATCAGTATCATGGCGTAAGGGGGCATCCATAAACTACGTGAGGTGTTTTTCCGGATTTCCGGACCCCCCTTTCTGGTGAGATTTGGCCGAACCCCCCCCTCTGATGGATCTGGTCCAAGGGAAACCCCCCCCCCCTAGAAATCGCCCTAGAAACTTTTGGAGACTTTTTTTTTTAGGTCTCACCCTTCAAAATCCGGTCACACCCCCACCTTTTGACGAAATACCTCCCAAAAATCAACTTTCGCGTAATCTGTAGACTTTTTTCTTTTTCTTCCCTACAATCCAAAAAATTTTTCCCAAAGCCTCACGTGAGATTTCCGTAGACCCCCTCCCCCTATTTCACCTCACGTAATTTTTGGATTTCTCCTAAGGATCAGATGATTTATAAAACAAATATGCGCCCGGAAATGGTGCCTCAACAGTGAGAGATATTTTAAATATATTTTCGTATTTATGGTGTATATGTTCCCACTAAAAAGTGGTGGGACTATGACACATTATGCAGTAAAATGTCTCGTTATACCGTACTACGCTGCCTAAATTATTGTGTACCGAGAAGTTCTGCGAAACATTCATCCTGTCTAAGAAAGCTTGTCATCTTTCTTTTATTTTGTTTTATTTGTCAGCTATTTTTTACTTTGTCATCTTTTTTTTTTATATGGCGGGTTATCTGATTCACAACAATAACGAACTGTCATTCTTCAGAAAAGATAACTCACTGAACGCATCCTGAACAACCGGGGTTTTGACAAGCAAGGTGTCTGGGCGAAGGAGCTTCGCAGCTAACAGAGATGGTAGGCTGCTGAAGTTTTGTGGTTGAAGCCGAGAAGTTTTCGGGCTACCCTTTTACTACTGTGCTGGCGTGGAGTTTCTTGTGACAACTGGAGTCTGCTCGACACCATATCTTTGGAGATTGGGTCACAATTTGTGAGGCGACGCGTTATGTCAGCTGTCTCTTGTTTTCGCCTCGTTTACGTATAATAAGTCAGTGACAGTGTAGCTTTGCTATCAACTTTCATATGTTTAAGCGCGCAGTGAACGCAGTTGTTTACGATTTTCGAAAGCGTGGATATCATGTCTGCAAGTTATACGCACAGCACAGGCTGTTGTACAGGGTGGTGCAAAAAGAACGCATGGATTTGATTTGAGTAGTATAAGTGGTGGGAGTGGAATGCAGGGGTGGGGGACCTATTGTTTTGTAGGTTAGAGCGTCCAGTTTCAGTAGCAATGCCACAGTGGTCCGTGTAGCATCGCGTTTTCGCTGTTGAACATTTTTTTTCAAAAGTAATGAATCTGTTATCACAGTTCAGTGTCTTTTCCGAACACAGTTCAATGTTCCGCGAAATGGTTTGGTTCCTGATCGCAATACAGTAATTCGTTGGGTTAACTCTTTCCGGAAAACTGGAAGTGTCATGAAGCAGAAGTCGTCTGGTCGTCCTCGTACGGTGCGAACCCCAGGAAATGTCGACAGACTAAGAGCGTGTGTTCTTCAAAGTCCTCGCCGCTCCACTAGGCGGCGCGCTCCAACTCTGGGTTTGCAGTGCATCCTGAATGATGAGTTACAATTTCATCCTCGTACACTCAATGATCTGAAAGTTGCAATAGGTGAAGAAATCGCTGCTGTTCCACATGACACTTTGAAGAAAGCAATGGATACACAAAGAAGGCCGTCATCTGTCTGAAATTATCTTTAATTGTTAACTGCAATTCATAAACTGGATAAATTACATATTGCATTGATGTGAGTACATTTTCTGTGTGACCAAAATAAAGCCAATTATAACAGTATGAAATTCATGCGTTCTTTTTGCTCCACCCTTTATATACAAGGATCGTTAACGGAGTAATGAGAAGCAATTCTGCGCTGTATTACACTCGGCTTAACGCCGAATGTTGTGTTTAAATTTGCAGCCACAAAGAGAAGAGTTCATGGAATTTGCGTGGTGAACCAGCTGCTTCGCGCCATTTCTGAGTGACCTTGATTTGATGTGCGTCACTGCTGTTGCGAGATCCACCATAATTGGGACATCAGCTCCTGCAATCTGGAGGCAGGCTGTCCCTAATATTTCGCTTAGCTGCGGCTCCTATATCTATATACAGGGTGTCCCATAGTTCAAGGGTGCAATCTTTGAGGATAGGTGGAGAACATCAAAACTATTCAGAGACCGGAAATGTCCATAATTACGTGAGCTAAAAATAGGGTAGGGGGTTCCGGCAAAATCTCGGGTCAAGTTTAAAGTCTCCGAAATTTCGAGGTTAATCTCACGTTAGGGTTCCAGCAAGACCTCGCCAAGGGGTAGGGGGGATACAAATT
Source organism: Vandiemenella viatica (assembly GCA_031002005.1). Lineage (NCBI taxonomy): Eukaryota > Metazoa > Arthropoda > Insecta > Orthoptera > Morabidae > Vandiemenella > Vandiemenella viatica. The sequence continues at coordinate 119,750,234 of CM061918.1, forward strand.
TAAGAAAAAAACACCTTACGTAATTAATGAACGCGCCCTGGGAAATTGGTAGTAGATGTACAAGAAATGAAATGACTCCAGGAACAGATTAGGGGGAACCATTTCATAATGTTATAGGAGATTTTCGAAGCTTCCGCCATTACTTTTGATGCATGCGTTACACCGCGGGACCATGAATTGGCGTACTCGATCTGAAACATCGGGTGGCAGACTACCAGATCAATTTGAGAATCGACCGGTGATTCATGCACATCAGATTTGAGAGCCCACAGAGAAAGGAATAGAGGCTTAAATCCGGAGAGCGTGGGATCCAGGCAATCGGTTCACCACGCCCACACGCTCTCACAAATAGCGGCGCTTCTGTTCATGGGGACCCTTTGCAAATTCTGAATAGTTTTGAACTCGCCATCTTTTAACGTTTATAACTCTATTTATGGACTGTATATTGTTATTGTCGCTAACATCTATTTTTCTCAACTAATACCGACTAATATGTTAAGATATAATGTGTGTTAAAAATAATATAAGTTACAAGTGTGTCTATGGGCCGGGAAACAGTTTATCTCAGCGCCTGCTTTGGTGAAACGCAACCCGCCGCACACAATAGTCGCTCTAGTAGCGGCAGCTTTAGGGGTTAACAGTTCTATTACAGGCACATGTGGCACAAGTCAAGCTATGCAGTGATGTTCATATCATCGACTTTGACATGTTTGGACATAGTGCAGCTAAGTTATGAAACTGTAAAAAGTATTTATCTTTAATAATGAAAAATTCATAGTTTCACTCTACCTCTCTTTTTGACTGAAGTTGGAGAAAGTATTCTGTGGATCAACTTTCACAGTGACGATCTGGAACTAACTGTGCACTCTGAATCTTCGAGCGGTGGGCCTGGCTACCCAGTGTAGGCTGGCCATATGTAGTCTATCCGACCATACTTTGAGCATGGAATAATTAACTGTTAGTCCCTTTAGTAGCTGGATTTCGAATTGTTCCGTAACGTCCGGGTTTTGTGAGCAGAGACGTCAGTACCGGGATTGCGAGTTGAAAGTTTGGTGAGCCTGTATTGCGAACAGTTGGTTTCCCGCCCGCTGACCAGACGCGTCTTGCGGTGGGCGCGGCGCATGCGCCGGACTCGGCTAAACCGGTCCTTGGCAGCCGGCGCGGTGGGGGGCGTCTTGTCTTGACTATCCGACAGTTCGTGGTGCGCCGAGCGTTGACGGATGTCGCGGGGTCGCCAGTGATCGTCGTCCTCCGCCAGTGAGTGCTTCGTCTCGCCGTCTCGACGTCTCTTATCTCTCGGCTTGGCCGTTGCCATTTGACGTGTCTTCTTCCTACAGACACCACCAGTGGTAATCCTCTTCGACCGAATGTTTTGTTGCTGCTCTCCGCTGTCGTATCGATAGTTCCGGCACTTTCGTGTCCTTCGTGTACTGCAGTGAAATCTCAGATTGCTTGCTGCTAAACTGCAAATAGGATCTCATTTTTGGGGTGCTGTCTCATCAGACAAGGTTGGAGATCATCTTGGAGTTTTTCTTTGCTATCCGTTGTTAACAACAATCTTGCTATGTTGGAAATTCGATCAACGTTCTTCTTTGCCCAGATCCACGTTTCTGTTTCATAAGCTGCAGATGTCTACACTTATCGTTTCGGTAGATGCATCTAAAGTACACTGTTTCTTGCGTTTTTTTAATGGTGAGCAACTTTTTTTCGCAGCACGCTGAAGTTCTTCGTTCATTTCTTGATCCATCCTCGGAATTTTTTCAGATTTTGAGGTAGAGCCATATTTTGAAAGCGTCTTGCCTGTTGACAGCAGGGGTTCCAAGTTTTTGAGGGTTCGACAACCCACCATCGGGTTCACAAATGTTAGTATTCATAAAAAATATATATATATATATATATATTATTTCTACAGAATTTAGGTGCGCCATTCTAAGAATGGCATTTTTCTATGTTTGTTGTTCACCCTGTGGACGACACTAGTCACGACACTGGACGCTGATTGGCGATGCGAGGGCTACTCGGGGTCCGTGGCCGACTCTGCCACCAGTTACGCGTACTTGAAGCGGCCGGTAATGCCATCTGCCGCGCCCTCTTCAACTCGCCGCGTTTTACCAGTCCATTCTATCCTCGGGTGTAGCTAACAGCTGACTGTCGAAGTGAACGACACGTCTAGCACGCTCATGTCCACCGCCTGCAGTGGTACCAACCTCCACACAGTCCGGCCCCACCCGTCCTCTATACAGCCGACTTACCGAATGCAGTTTTAACAGTCTCGCTGCGAGACTCCACTGTGACACTCCAAAGCAGTTACCAGTCAGTGATAGTGTTACTATGCTCAACGCGTCACTGTACTGTCATTATCCGCATTAGATCCGTATTTTCGTTTATTGAAGTACGAGAGTGTAGTTGGTGGATGTTTCTCGCGCATTACATTATTTCTCCGAAAATGTCCTACCTAATGAGTTGCCTGAGGCATCGATTCTGTGAAATCCAATCAACATCGACAATAAGTTAACGAAATTTCTCCGTCACTGGTAGTACTGGCAGACTCCCAGTGAGTAGATACACATGCCGTTTCCGAAGCCGAATTCTGACAGGTTCCTATTTCTGTTTCGTTGGCTGAGTGGCAAAATTTCACTGCGCGTCTTGGATAATTATATTGGAGTGCTGTTTGTCAGGACTAGAGTTCAGCTGTGGGTCCGGCTATTCTCAAGTGGATACCTGTCTGTTTTGTTTCGCGTTGCATTTTATTTTCCCTGGCCCGCCGACCGCCAACTATTTTTGGAAGTCTGTCGTCACCGCTGGCGTCTAGTCTTCCAGATGACGCGACACTCCCAAACCACGAGGCTCCGGAACTCGGAGTATAAGAAATATGATTCTTAATGAATGTACTTTGCTGTTTACTGCTAATTGGAGTTCTCCTGCCCAACCTTTAAAGCAGTAACTCGCCATACAACATTATTAACTGTCGCTCTGTTCAATTAGCCAACTATTCGTCGTGTATACAGTTTTTACAGACACCGATTGTGTTTATTCCTGTGAGATGTTTGTATATCGTCACATGTTGCTTACGTACTGAAATAATCATTTCGTGTTATCTAAATTACCTGGCGACGGAGTTTCTTACCGGCTGCGCAATCCGCCTCTGTCCTAGCCGCCTAATCTAGCCTGCTAATACTGCTTCTTCCGAGCACGGAACGTTGCAGCATACGTCACATGAACAGGGTTTTGCCAGAGGTGAAGATCGGTGTTAAAATGCGTAAAACTTTCAGCAGATATCAGTATTCGGGCGGGTACTCCCACTTTCCAATCACTTACCTTAACTTATTTATCAGATGGCTCTGAAATAAGAATGTTGTTAATCGCATCGAGAAGATAAAAGAACAACTGGGTAAAGAAAAGAAGACTCAATATGTGGGGCATATGAGACGTAAAAGACGCCACTTTCAACGTTTTATCAACGAAGGAAATTTAAAGCAAAGGGATCTATTTGGAGACATTCACAAGTGGTTCAACCTCAAATCAGTTGATTTTGTCTATTCTTCTGCTTCAAAAACAACGCTACCTGTATACCATAGATCATCAACCTTCAGCAGAAGATATTTTCTTAAAAAGTCGTCCGTTTGCCGGGTAGGTAACTACGTACTGATATTGTGTTGAATACTTTCAGAGCTCAACTGTTGAAGGTTCGCTAATGCAACACGAGACTGTGGGAATAAAAAGTGACAAACGGACGAGTATTCATGCGGAACAGAAAAAGTGGTAAGATATCACATTTCGACAGCATGTGTGCGCCGGAGCGTTGTAAAAAGTCGGATGTGTTGAAGTGGATGCCCAGCTACTAGAAATGCTCATCTGATGCGCAACTTAAAATTTTCGTTATAATCTTGAGCGCTTGTGTGTCGACATTAGCCTGTTTCTACAGAAACACCTAAAGCCTCTTTCGCGCGTTGCACATCACCGAGCGTAGTGCACGAGCGGTAACGCTCTGCCCTCGCGTTCGGAAGGACGCTGGTTCGAATACCCTTCCAGCCATTCAGATTTCGGTTTTTCATGGTTTCCCTAAATCACTCCAGCCGAATGCCGGGAAAGGTCCTTCAGAAATGTCATGGCTCATTCCTTCCCGTTCCTTGACACCAATCCTTTTCCGCCTCTTAATGACGTCGACGTAGCGCAAATCCCTAAAAAATATAATATACATTGGACGACAGTGATGCTTATAATTTACTGTTACAAGTATACTCGCTTGTTTCTTCTCCCTTTGGTAAGATCATTTCAGCTGTTGGGCAAGGTTATTTGGTGAAATTCCGCTATTCAGATTCCATAATTAATTTTCCCCACACTGTTGACAAAAGGAGTGCAACTCTTACAAAATTCGGACGTTGTTAACATGTGTGTGGTAGCTGGAGATGCCGTGTGCGAGGTAAAACTGTTTTCCAACAGCGTTCTTGGTCATTAGGACGAGGCAAACAGTCTGGAGGGAAACACTTTATCACTCTGTGAATGCTGCAGTATACATTTTACTAGTCCCCAAAAATCAAATTCATAGCATCTGACTACGGCCTACCATCCTCTGTGAAGAGGGAGATTTTTAACTCGAGACGAACTTTCGAAACGGCTCTCCAGGCCTACTCAGCCTCCTATCCAGTGACTATCTTCCAGGAAACTCCTTGTGCCGAACGTTATGGTAGGGGGTCATCTCACAAATTAAGTGAGGTGTTTTTCCGGATTTCTGGCCACCCCCCTCACCCCTGGTGAGATTTCGTGAGATCTGGTCCGAGAACCCCCCTTAAGAAATCGCCCTGGAAACTTTTGTAGACCTTTTTTTTTTTGACGAAATACCCTCCTAAAATCGACTTTGGCGCAAATTGTAGACCTGCTCTACTGTCCCCAAATTTTTCGCAAAATCTCGCGTGAGATTTCCGTAGACCCCCCACCCCCTCCCCCTGGTGAGATCTGGTGAGATTTCCGTAGACCCCCCCCCCCCTATTTCACCTCACGTAATTAATGGATGTCCGCTAGGAATGGTTAGCAGCGGGTAACGATAGGAGACGTAAGAACCCAGTGACCCTAACTTTTAATTAAGGAATTCAAAATGTTACCAACTTACGCCGTTTTGTACGTAAACTCGCATCCACACTTCATTCGTGGCCTCTATAATATTGACGAATACAACTCTTTTTTTTTTTAACGTTCGTCAGAGTTGTCTCTGTTGACGTATCTATTTTAAGAAGTCTTCTCAATGTACACATTGTTTCCAGCCAAGTGGGTCTGTTATTTTTCATTCCGTACAGGTTACTCATCCCATCGGTTACTAATTTACGTTTTTGCCTCGAAAACGCGACATTCTACTCCCCCCCCCCCCCAAAAGAGAATGTTTCAAGAGGAATGTGGAGTGTTTATTTCTCATCTCATCGTCGCACTTCCTTCGGGAACTCACCGACAGCTGTTCATTGACAATCGGCTGGCAGTAATACGGTGGAGCCGTGATAATAGTTCCACCTGGGACTTACTGACTTTGGCTTACTGGAAATTGGCTCACTGGAAATTGGCTCGCGCGCGGTTGAATCAGTCGTTAAGGTGTTTGAGGAGTTTGTTTTGTTTTTCGCGTGTGTGCGTGTGGAGTACGTTTGGACGCTTTGTGTTTGTCGGTTTGTCGTTCCACGTTAACGACAGAGGCAGAATACTGTGCTAAACGAGGTGTTAATGGCCTCGCTAGAGGCGAGAGTCTTGCTACAAGGGTTTGGTGTGCTGGTGGAGTGTGTCCATTGATCGCAGACTTGGCAGTGGCTGGCGATGGTGAAGCGTGGAGTATTTGGAGCGCACCGGCGGCGTGGGAGGGCGAGTGCTACGTCAGCAGAGGCCGTGTGAAGCCTATTAATACAGCCCACCACCCCGTGACATTCACCCCGTGGTCAGTGTGTCGTGCTGATACATTGGACGACTTAGTACAACTGCCCACGTGATCCGCGCCTTAGTACTGCGATGGTTCAAATTCTAGTGTTCCACAACACTTAAGGAATTCATTCACTGGCTCAACACAAATAAGCTACGGTCAACAGCGGCTTATAACATGTGTGGTACTGGAAGGTTCAGATGTTTCAGCTGTATCAGGACTCCAGTATCATCAGCGTACTACACCGTCTTTTGACCTTGGACTGGTTAATTGTCGGCATGCACGGGTTCGAATCCTGGTTAGTAATCCACATCTTTGTGTTTTTAATCGGGATCATTTGAGTCGGTGTCGCATTTTCTTTTCAGATCGTAAACAGTAGCTGAGATACTGCGTTAATGACATTGTGATCACCGAGTGTGGTGGGTGAGTGGTAACGCTCTGGCCTCGCAATAGGGAGGAAGCGGGTTGGAATCCCCGTTCGGGCATCCACATTTGGGTTTTCCATGGTTTCCCCAAATCACTCCAGGCGAATGCCGGGATGATTCCTTCAAAAGGCCATGACCGAATTCATTCCCGTTCCTATCTCCAGCCCTTTTCCATCACTAATGACCTCGACGTCGACGAGGCGTAAAGCCATAAGCAAAAAAGACATCGTTACGATGAGGCTATTACGATCACCCCTATTTTAATTAATCCCACATTACGCGTTTTTCAACTTAGCAGTGATGATCTATTCTCTGAACACCACTGCGAATATCCGTGCAATGCTGTGGACTGCTGGGGGATGAGACACTTTGGGGGATCTGCTGAGAAAAGATACATTTAGCGATCATAATTTATTTTTGACGCCACGCGCTCTCAACTCGGCTCAGACTGCGGATGGCTCTGTCACAGAGGTATGGTGACAGAATGGCCTTTCTTTTTTAACGATATTCCTAAACTTTGTGTAATCGTGAAGCAGGGAGACGATTCCAGATATTAGTTGGTACAAAAAGCGCCCGCGAGGTCACGTTGCAAAATGAAGCATATAAAACAAATAAAGGTGTGGCAGTATATCCCCAGTAACGAAGCCTGTCGATGCATTTGAAAGCCTAACTGTTCACAACGGTAACCCCCACCCACTGTCTTATATAGATGCGAGACAAAAGGAAATATAAGTCCCTTCATATTTGAACGAAAAGTTTTGCTGTGCGACAATTTGAAAATAATTCCGTTACAACCGCGAACTCGATAACTGAATGAGGATACAAACACCTCGTTGGAGTTACTGAAGCTGCCTGGCCGCAGTACGATGTTGACGTGGCATTCGTAAAGGCTTATCTCACTGTTTTCACGGCTTGCCTATGACTAGCCGAAGCGGTGAGCAATGTCCACACTGTGACGTGAGCAGAAACTGGTACCACCTGGTAGACAGTCGGGCCTCTGTCGTCACCGTGGTAATAACCAGCGGTAATCAGCCGGCCAGGGAGGTGCGTGGTATATACTGTCCTGTTAGCACCTTACACTGTGGATATCAACAACGTGGCGACACAAACAAAACATTGGCGAGGAAGACAGACTGAGGAGGCTCATCTCTCTAACATATCCAGGACAACCTAACTTTTCTGATATCTGTCTGCCTTTGAGTGATCTCCACTAAAGTCCTGAATGTCTTAAAATGTTATCCACTATCTTGTTACCTCTTTGCGTGATATTCTTTCTTGGCCGATTATACAAGACATCCATCAGTTAAAAAGGGTGTGAGACAAGGTTGTAGTCTATCCCCGTTAATATTCAACTTGTATGTAGAAGAAGCAATAAAGGAAATAAAAATAATAAAAAAATAATAATGTGGCATAAGTGTCCACTGAGAAAAAATCAGTACGCTACTATTTGCTGATGACGTTGTCTTGTTAGCAGAACGAGCTGAGGATATTGAGAAGTTACTGAGTATCATGAAAAAACTACCGAAGGAAGATTTTGGACTGAATATAAATAAAAGAAAGACAAAAGTGATTAAATGTAGCAGAAATGATACCAATCACAGTAGATAAAAATAGGATCGGATACAATAGGAGAAGTAAGTGAATTCTGCTACTTGGGAAGCAAAATTACAACCGATGGCCGAAGCAAGAATGATGTTAAAAGCAGTAAAGGACTAGCAAAAAGAGCCTTCATGAAGAAGAGAAATTTTAATTTCAAATATTGATCTAGGAATTAGAAAGAACTTTTTAAAACTCTACATGTGGAGCACAGCACTTTATGGTAGCGAAACATCGACTTTAGGAATACCAGAAATAAATAAAATTTAAGCATTTGAAATGTGGTGCTACAGAAGAATGCTGAAAACTAAATGGACAGACAGAGTACGTAATGAACGAGTTTTGGAAATGATGGGTGAGGAAAGAAGTTTGCGGAAGAAACATACAGAAAGAAGAGACAGGTTGGTAGGTCATAGTTCGAAACATGCTGGATTGGTTAATTTATAAGTGGGGGGAACAGTCGAAGGTAAGAACTATAGAGGAAGACGGAGATTAGAATATATGAAGCAGATAATTGAGGATGTGTGTTGTAAGGTATATGTAGAGATGAAGAGGTTAGCACCATATGTGAATGGATGGACGATTGCATCAAATCAGTCGAAAGACTGATGACATAAAAAAAAATAAAAAAATTCAGATTTGGCTTTAGGGCGCGTCGCCAGCGAGTTCATTAGCTCATAATATCCAAAACACGCCCACTTTGTACTTTATCTGTCCACATAATTTATATCCTTTCATGCAAGACCACTTTCCAAACGCTTCAGTTTTGGTTCTTTTACTTCCATAAAACGCAGTTTTAGAACCTTCTTTCTGAAATCGATATCATGCTTTGAAACAAACATTTGCCTATATTTCCCTGCCTGCGGGTTTCGTAACCAACACTTGGAGTATTTATTCGGACGGCTGATAACTTGGATGTTTCGTCCAGCTGTTAATCTCCCCTCCCCTAGTTTGTAGTTGGATTTGAAATAACACCGACACGAGTGATGGTATCCGAGCCATCGACATGTCGTCACCGACAAGTTTGCAGTCGCGTTATCTGCCTGGGCCTAATTGTGAGTCGGTGTCAACTTTTGGAGAGGTACTCTGGGTCTATTTTGGGAGAGTGATAAGGGCGAGTCACGTGTAGCCATTCAGTCTAGTGTCCAAGCTAACGCCTCGTACGTACAATACTCTTAACGACGGTACGTGTTCAGCAGAGAGTTTGCAGCATTGGAATAGTTGGAGAGTTCCGTTCTGTATCATTAGCTTGAATATCGGTGTCACAGCTTCCCAAGTATTGTTTAACTAAAACTAACTCATCCACGGCCAGAAGGTTGGTTGGATCCTTCCGAAGGAGGCGTACTAAGCCATTTTGTAATGGGTAGGACGACCAGTTCCTTTCTTCAGTTTAACGTGGAATCTGAACCACTGAACGTCCTGGCGTAGCTCATATGATGAAACGCAACTACCAAAATTCCTGGCTACCACCGGGATTTGAACCCGGGAGCAGACCCGAAACTTATGAAGGCAAGCGCCTTAACCACTGAGCTATTAGACCGATAATTGTGGGGAAAAAATTATTTTCTTATAAAATAGCGTCGCTTGGTTCATTATTTAAACACCCGCATCAACATGTTTACGTAATCATTTGGCACCTGTTGCTGATGGCATCGAATTACACGTCAGCTGTAAATAAGCCATCCCATTTGTGGCGTAGTGTGAGGCATTTGGGTCAAGCAGAAAGTTGCGCGTTTCTAGAATCTGTTTTGGAACCACTGCATTGCGGAATTCTGATTTTATAGTTGTTGGTCTGTCCGAGGAATAATAATTTTTTGAAGTATCCTAGTGCTTCCGTGTACTACCGGCCGTATGATATCGAATGGTTGTGAAACATGTAGCATATTTACTTATCTTTAGACCAAAAACAGTTGCCAGTGGTAAGATATTTTTGTTAATTACAGTCCTTATCAAGTGTGACGTCTAGTAACCACGGATTCGGAGAGGAATCTGCAAGTTATACTTCGCGAGACTTACTGAATTCCCGAGAAGGTTTCACGCATTTTCATGTGCAGTGTTGTCATCGTCTGATTTTTTTTAATCGGACGCTCGTGGCAGCTGTGTAAAATTGTCGCTAATGAATGTAGCAGTTTTAAATGTCTGTACGTGATGAGTAATATGTTCCGTTTAATTCGTTGGTATCTAAGAGTGTGTTTGATCAACTACGTTAATCCTGTTTCCTCTATGTACTGTTCTGTCACCTGTACTTCTTACGTTACTGGTGGAATGCTCTACACTGCCGTGCCGGCTCTTAGCAGTTCTTGAGTATGACTTTCTTTGCCCAGGGATCAACATAGCAAAGACATCACGCTCTCTGTCTACACAACTTACTGCTAGCCACTGGGTGGCTGTATGAACTTGTCTTTACTGGTTCCACACGTGTTGCAGGAAACGGCGTAGTTGCTGTCAGCTCTCGTCTGTGGAAAAGCAATTCTTCTTTCGCTTTGGTTCTGTATTGCGCTTATTCGTTGTTACTGATCTGCATAAACTGTCATGTTGGTAACTGCACCGTTGCTGCTCAGTCAAACTCTTTTCTGACCTGTAGTCGATTGTGATAGAATCGAGAATGTGACTTCATTATCCTTAAATCGATAGGCTGGCTCCGTTGACGCCGAGAGTGACATCGTTTGGCAACACAGGTCTCTATCGCTTTTTACGCCTCTAAAGGTGCGTGTACACAAGGCCGACGAAGGCGAACGATCGACAACCAATCTACTGGGACGAACGTTGGTCGCCGATATTGGCGTTCGACCCATCATCAAACGGGGCATCCATAAATTACGTGAGGTGTTTTTCCGGATTTCCGGACTCCCCGCCCCCCTCTGAGATTTTGCAAGATCTGGCCGAATCCTCCCCCCCCCCCTCTGGTGAGATAAGATCTGGTACCTGAGAACCTCCCCCCCCCCCCTTAGAAATCGCCCTTGAAACTTTTTGAGACTTTTTTTTTTCTTTTTATGTCTCACCCTTCAAAATCCCACTTTTCAACGAAATACGCCCCTAAAATCGACTTTAACGCAATTTTTTTTAAACTCTACAATCCAATTTTTTACAAAACCTCGTAGATTTCCGTAGAACCCGCCTTCCCCTGGTGAGATTTCGCCGGACCCCCCTCCCCCCTATTTCACCTTACGTAATTTATGAATGCCCCCTAACCAAAGGGTTGGCGCGAAGGGAATCGCTGTTGGCTCTGAAAACTCGTCGAAGTTTCTAGCATTTTATGTTATAAAGGTTCCATTCTATTGCCTTCTTCACATCTTGCACATTAACTTAATTCCATCCAAGCATCTAATCTCGTAATTTGATTTTATATTCACATTTCACAGGAGCCCATAAACCCTCCTATACACGAGAAAAATCGAAAGGTTTCTGATTATTCCACTCCATTCTGCATATACTCCATTGTTTAGCAATGAAATAATTAGAAATTAATAAACACACACCCGTTCGACAAGGCAAATAACACAATAATGAACGAACGATAGTTTGGCGTCAACACCAGGCGGAGGTCCCAAGGCCAACCGCTTCGTTGTCTCCGATTTGCCCCCTGTACACACAAAGTAAATATCTGCTATCGAAGTGGTTAGTTGCCATTCGTTGGCCGTGATTTACTCGGCTTAGCACTACAGTAAGCCGAAGATTCGTGAGGTGCTAAGAAATATGTAGTTATCTGTAGTTATCTGCGTTGGCAGCGTTGACGTGTCTGGTGGTGTGTGTGGCTGAGCCACTCTCCAGTACTCGTGCATTTCCTGGCGCATCACTCGGTGCGGGAGATAGCGAGTGCTTTGCGCCAGTGCCGTGATTAGCGCCGGGCAGATAATGAGCGGCCCCTTCCGTCATTGCAGCTGGCTTAAGAGCGACAGCCGCCGTCGAGCGCCCCCAGTGCGTCTGCGGCAGCCGCGCGGGCAGGTGTAGCTCAACAGGTATCTATGCACTCGCTCGACGTTGGCTTGTGAGCGAGGCGGCATGGCGCCCAACACGGGCAGGACGCGGCCGCACACCTGGCACCAGCTCGAGGAGCCGTCCGTGGTGCGCTCCAAGCCCGAGCACCACGCCGTCAAGGAGGCGCTGCGAGCCGCCCCCGGCGTCGCCGAGGGCCCCCCGCAGCCCGCCCCCGCCGCCCCCGCCGCCCCCGGCGTCGGCAACCTGCGCACCTTCCTCAAGAGGCTCCGGCTCGCCCTACGTGAGTTCAGCCCCAGTGTGACCCCAAACTAATCCATCACATATTGCATCTCTCGAGTGTAATCATCTTTGCGTTGTCATATTTCATCGCTTAAAAGACTTGCGGGAAAAATCGGTCGATGACAATATATTGCGTAATGTCATCTTCACAACGATTATTGCATATGCTGCTATGAATTTCACAGTGAACTTCCTCATCTTCACGCTGTTGGTGAATACTTTGCTGATTCGTACTTGAGAAATGTAACAAAGCGCAGCCCAGTGAATGCTGTCACGATAGTAGTTATTGAGTGGCTCAGACGTTTTGCAGTATATTACTTCTTTCAAGTTAGGCGGTTTACCATTGTATAGCCACACGGCTCACTATTCAACGTGCAGGTAATGCGCTTCAATGTAATATCGTAGTCTCCTCATTTGTGCGAATCTGCAAATTTCGATTTGCAAAGATTAATATTTCTCCCCATTTCGTATATAAAACCGTTTTGTGCTGGTTCGAAAATACCAGATAAAAATAAAATTAAAAATTTTCTCAGCCTGATTTCTACCCATCCAAATTTGTGGTATTTTAAATTCTGTTTCAAATGTTGACCTTCCCTGCTTGTGATATAGTACATTGTCCAAACCAGTTCAATAAGGATGACACAAACGTACCATGTTGAAAGAGTTCAAAGTTTTCTGTACCTTTTTTTCTGTCATTTTAAGAAAGCTAATATTAATTCTTGTAAAACCGTTGCAGGTGGTTACCTCTTTTTTTTTTAGTTGCAGAATTTCTGTAAAAAATTTACTACCAGTAACTGTCGCAAAAGACACATGAACCATAAGAAGTTCACTAACCTTTCTCTCGCGAACCACTCACGTCTATCACGGATCAGTCATCGAGTAATAGAATTTAGCGTTTATGCACTGCAGCAGGTGACTGGAGCTTGTATTGGTTTGCGTTGCTCCGTGTTCGTGTTTATCCCACTCGAGTAGTTCTTGGCACTCGCCTCTTCCGCGCCAAGGTCTGTCACGTGACCTGAAGTGCGGGACTGATAGTTGGTAAGCAGTGGCTGTTGGCATATTTACACGATAATCCAGACAACTAAAGCAAGAGTTGTTGTTCAGCATCCCTTATGCAGAGATGTTTTTGACATAAATACATGTAATAGTGCTCGTGACGGCTTTTTTAGAGACTGGTTGCATCTGTGAGTGGCTTACGTAAAACGCGGCGTGGTTGCTACTTAACTCGGCTCGCAGTTGTGCGATCCCGTCGAGTAAGAGGCTTAGCAAAGCAGTGACAGACGCGGATCATGTAATAAAGATACCTGCCGCTCTAGAGGTCTGTCCTTAATCCTGTCTAATTCGCCAGATAAGGAAATCGCAAGCTCAGTTTGCGATGTCAGAAATCAGCTGAGCGCCTTTGAGCTGCAACTCTTGTGATTTGTCTTATCGACGTCTTTACTATATAGGTGGCAGAGAGTGCTTTGCACCAAAAACGTCTCCTATGTGCGTTCATGTTCTTAATAGCAGTAAGGCACCTTACTTCCTTAATCTTATCGGTGCTGTCATTGCGACTCATTGCGACCAGTATCTGATTACGGTCACATATTAAAGTGTATATTGGCATGTTAGCTAGTAAATTCAATCGAGAACTAAGTCACCCCTGTGGCAGACAATGTCAACTCAACCTCCGCATACGTTCTATGACAATCTCTTAAATCAGGGGTGGCCAACCCAAATGATCTTGCGGGCCACTTTGAAAATGCATCATAACTCCGCGGGCCACAAATAAAATTATATATTCCCACTAGAGACATTTTTTTGGAGTGAAAAATTGAAACACGAGTTATTATTGAGTTTACTATTATTCTTACATGTAAACATAGATAATATAATAATAATGATACAAAACGCACATTGTAAAGAAATATATAACACTAAAAATGAAATATAAAAAATATTTTGTAAAAGTGTGAAGAATCTGTGGGCCGGAAAAATGTTTAAGGCGGGCCGCATGCGGCCCGCGGGCCGTGGGTTGGCCACCCCTGTCTTAAATGGTCACAAAACGCACTTCTTCCAATGAATACCTTCCATTGGTCACATGTTTGTAGGATCTTTGTGCTTTCCATTGTCGCTGTGAGTTCTGGACTCATTTTCTTACTAAACAACACACGTTGCATTAACGGGTGCCTTAAATGTTGGTAGCTAAGGAAAGTCTATTATGTCAGTGGACAGACACGGTTGATCACAAAACACTCGGTACATATCCTTTACCAGATTTTTGATACATTCAGGGAACTTTATGGCAAATATAGTTTATACATATTACGTGCCTCGTCTTAAAAGGGGGAAGGGCAAAGATGTGTGCAACATAAATTTTTCGGCGCCAATGAAGATTACAAATCGGATATATTGGGCCAAAGATAGACGGATTAGAACAGTGAATGAGAGTAGAATGATAGTTCATATATCAGAAACTCGTAGGGAAGTGTTGTGTGGACAAGTTGCAGGAAAGATAAGGCATTAGCAATTATCAAACACGCTGAATGGAGTTAGAAGACGTCGAGAAGAATGGGCAAAAATCAGCGGATACGCTGGGAGAAATGCTATGCAAGAAAATCGGCGGAAAGGCAGAGAACAACGCGTTAAAAAAAAAAAAAAAGAAGCTTCACGGTAAACACGAATTGTATAGGAATTTATCTTTCGCCTTTGTGTGTTGTTAAAGCTTTTTCATTATATTTTAAAAACGTAGTTGTTTCTTCGAAACTTTTGTGGAGAACGGTATACGAAATAATACCAAACTCGTCCCAAGTACTGAGTTTTAAAATAGATTTTTTAAAAGGTAATCATTTACCACTAAAAATCTAAACAGCTTTCAGGCTGTAAACAGAGTTACAAAAAGTTTATATAATTCTACTCCCAAAGATATTTAATAGATGAAACAGACTTCTAACTATTTAGTTACAGCATTTCAGATTAAAGGAATAAATATGAAGTTTTACGAAAATCTTTAGATTTTTAGCCTTACTAAAATGTATCTTCCACACACTCGTACCATACAGATTGTCTTGTACTACAATAGTATTAGTTTCTCTTATTATTCTGAAACAGTGTAAACTACGCCCGTATTACTAAACATGTATTTCTCTGTGTTGCATGGACAGTCCGTAATCTGAAGGATCTTGTATCCATGTACGAAGGCAGTAAATGTTAGAGGTTGTGCCGATATTTTAATATGGAATCCGATCAAAGAGCGTTCACAGCGTATCCATATGAAAATCTAAGGTCCAACACTACATTCACGACCGAATACAAACTACAGAATTTTATATCAAGTTTCCCTGTTATCAGAAACCTGCAAGGCAACCTCAATAAAAATTACACATGTAAAAAATAGTTACGTTTTGTTTTGTTCTGTCGAAGTAATAATTTTCAGTATACATAGTGAAAATACGTTTGAAGCAACTTCAAACTACTTCTGTGGTGAACATCTAATTTCCGCTGATAATATTAGTAATACCGAAAAGAATCCTTCGGCAATATGTGTAAATACCTGTGATGATTGCTGTTGAGATTGAGAAGACTAACATTTTCTACTCCGCGCATATTTTACGTTTGCCCCTTGTTCTTTCGACGCAAACAAGTTTTTGGATTAAACTACTGAAGATTGCGACAGTAAACTTGGACTTGATTATGTTTCCCTAATCATAACGAGAGACCGCTATTATAAACGCTATTTATTACATTTTGCTACAAAATGGTCATTCGTACCAAGTTGTCACGTAGAGGATGAATTCTTTTATTATTATTTTACAAAATTCATCGCATTTAACTTCTTTTTTCGTGATGACTGGCACTCGACTTTGCTGATGGAGTACTGTTAACATTCTTGCTGACATTTTTTTTGTTAAATTTACTTTTATATAACTTTGATTATTAATTTCTTCTGTTTCATGGAAATGCTGAAGAGGAACGATTTAAATGTATTCGGATTGTAACAACCCACAAAAGAAGCCTATTAGTTGGCAAGGCAAAATTGTGTAAACTAATTATATTGTAGCTTTAAATTTTGACAGAAAAAACAATGTTTTCACACAAAACTTGTAAATCTGGCTGTGGTCGAAAATTCTCGTATAAAAATTGCTAATTTGTCGACGATAACACAAAACACATCAGGTAATAATTTTCCGGTTCGTTGATAGATGGCGGGCGACACTTTACTAATTTTTTAATGTGCTTCATTATTGTGTTTTTTTTTTTTACCTTTGCGAAATGTGAGACCTGAACGTGTACTTAGAAGAGAGTATGTCCCAGGGAACAATGAGCTATGAACATCTCAAACGAAAATACAATCGGCAACTTTTCCTTCGAAAGCGACTGGAGTAAATACTTTATCGAAGGTGGTAACAATATTACATGGAAAATTCAAACGAAATTTTTTAGTTAGCTGAAGGAACAGCCGATATAAGAAAGTAGATAGGACCGTAGAAATTCCTTACGTGACATATACGTCCCCCCTTCCCAGTGGCGTAGCTAGGTCAACAAGGGCCCCGGTGCAAAAAATTTATTTTGGACCCTCAGGCCAGATGGGCAACGTTTTTTTGCTTTGTGTTGCTGGTAGGGGCCCCCTGAGCTGAGGCTGGAGGCCCCTGAGTTGTGCTTAGGGCCCCCTGAGCAGTGGTTGGGGGACCCCTAAGCAGTGTGGGCCTCTTAGTGAGGGAGCTCCCTGTGTCTCAGAGGGGCCCCCTTAGACGACGGTATAGCTAAAAAAAAAAGGTCGCCAGTTTGCCGTGAAGGCCCGTGAGCCCTCTGAATTGCGCTTGGGGGCCCCCTGAGGTATGCTTGGGGCCCCCTGAGTGTAGGGGCCCCGGCGCACTGCACCGCCTAGCCCCATGGTAGCTACTCCCCTGCCCCTCCCCCTTTCGGGATTAATAACACTGGCAAAGTTCTATGGATCTCACAAATGAAAAATGTTACAGATTGGTTTGTAGTATAGTATTTTTGCAATGTTTTAGTACTCCACCAATTTTGTCAGCTGTCATTCTGATCCAGGTTGCATTTAATCCCAATCGCAACCTTCGCTAATATTGCTGCTTGAAAAATTCAATAAAGTTGACGTACATAATCACAGCATAAAAGTCACGGAAACCATTGATAAGAGTGACTAATACGCACTTCTAGTTGTTTTTTTACATAAATTCTCCAGATTGAACGTTGGTGTTTGGCTATAACAGACATTCGATGTTGGAGTGATTTTGCTCTTTGGAATCTATTAATATTTCCATCGACTTCTTGTTGATTGGCTTGAGTAATTTACGCACATAATTCATATTAAATATTACTTATTAGTCTATAATTTACGAGTAGGTGTAAAGTTGGCAGTGTGTGTCTGTTGTCTACATAGATTAAGTCACGGGAAGAAGCTAATAAGTAAACCTACTGAATGTGTTAAGGCGCTTAAATTTGCAATTGTTCTGGCCGTCGTGACTATCGAGCGTGTAGTTTACTGTTGTCTACGGGAGTAAAATTACGTTAAATAACTGTTTGGAATTTGATGTATGAAAATGTGATCACATCTAGAACAAGCAGCCACGTATTTAGTTTGAACGTAATAAAGTTTACTTTCACACACTCGTCTTTGTTGCCGCAAAGTAGATGGAAGCGAGGTAGGTAAGGCTTTATAGCGATAGCTGCACTGTCATTAAACACAGCGGGCCGTAATGCAGTTTCGAGGAGTAATTTCCGGCGTTCCGTTGCTCTCCGGTAATGTTGTTTGGACAGTTCATACAGCGCGAGCGCCCCCTAACAGGTTGTTTGGGCGCCACGTCAACTAGTTAGCTCCTTCCGTGACCAGAGAGCGCAATCAACACAACATCTGTGACAGGGATGTTTCTCTTACGTCTTCACCGTCTTACTGCAGCAGTGTTGAGCCCGGGTCGATTTGTTAGGAATGAAAGCTGACCATTACCTGAAATTAGTACTGGATTTCAGGCATAAGGGAGGGTGAGAATTAGATTTTGTGTAGGAAGCCCTAGCGAACGAATAAAACGGAGGATATGCTGAGAAATTTACTTCAAATATGTCGGGAAAAGAAAATATAATAATTCGCGAAGTGCAGATCAGATGTCTGGGGAAATTACCACCGGGTCATAAGGTCCATTGCATTTAAAACTTGGGTTTGTGATTTTAATTTTAACTGCAACTGCGATATAGCCAGTGACCACAGTGGGACTACACCGAATATCGTTTTCCTACAAAATTTGTTTGGGTGATTTCAGCACTTCTTCTCGCTTAAGGCCCCAATGCGCCTTTTTTTCTGTCGGTGGGGACCGATTGGAAATCGGAACTATGTTATATTTTACACCGTATATGACTGGCAAAGACATACTTAATTTAGTCAAGGGAATAGAGATCGACAAAGGCGTTGGTCGGGAAGGAAATGTGGTAGGCAATGAACTGGAGGAAATGCCGCGAAAATGGTTCAGCGAAGAAGATATCATCATATATGGCATCAAAATGCAAGGTCTGCTGATACGAAACGAGTTTCAGCTAATACTGCTGTCTCAGTGATGGGTCTGTCCTTCAACTATGGTTCAAGTAGACTTAGCGGCTACCCGGTTTGTTGGATCAACCCAGCTGAGGTGGGAATGGTTTTTGGGCTCACTTCTGCTGAAATGTATGATTGATGCGCTGGCAACCGGTTTCCTGAATTACATACATAAAATAAATTCACTTGGAAATATTTGGTATATAGTATCTTCTCGCGCCTTGCTATTTTCTTTAATATTGAAAAAAGTTTCAGTAATGTGTATGTAGGGAAGATTTAAAGATAGCGGCGTATCTGGCTGAGAAACCATTAGGAAAAAACTCATATCAGTTTATCATCTGCGATAAACAAGACTATTTTCTCCATTCACAGCTCCCGATATGACTGGCCGAGTGCAGGTTTGACCTTTCATGCCAGTTACCGAGTGGTTTATGGTCGGTTGGCTGCCGGGAATTGCAATTTAGCCGAGCGCCGGCCGGAAGTGGGGCTTCCTTGGGTCGAGACTTCCTGTTTTGCCGGCGGGCATTACGGACCAGTCTCTCTTCCAGGAAGCGAAAACGGCGTCGGTCTCGGCTGCAAAAATATCTCGCCCGGTTATCAGACGACGGCAGAGGTGGACGGAATCTGCCTGCCGACGCGTCTGCAGGCACGGCTTGAAGGTCTCCTCACGGAAACCAGCCATTACGAAACCGTGGGAAGACACTCGGTGGCTACCTGTGATAAACAAGGCTAAGTTCTGGCGGTGTACCCTTACAACTTCTATCTCGGTTAAGGCGCTCCCATATTAAACTTGCTTTAGACATTACGATATTAATTTGGTGTGATTTCAAAGGCCTACTGGCGAGCAATGCCCTACCAGGTTAAGGGTACCTACAGTTTATTTTTGTTTATGGCTTTACGCCTCGTCAATGTCAAGGTCAATAGAGACGGAAAGCGACTTGGGGACCGAGCATGGTGGGTGAGCGGTAACCCTCTGGCCTCGCATTAGGGAGGACGCGGGTTCGAATCTCCCCGTCTGGGCATCCAGATTTGGGTTTTTCATGGTTTCCCCAGATCACTCCAGTTGAATGCCTGGAAGCTTCCTTCAAAAGGCCATGGGAAAATTCCTTCCCGTTCCTTGTTTCCAGTCCTTCCCGCCTCTAATGACTTGGACGTCGACGAGCTGTAAAGCTATAAGCAATTAAAAAAAAGCGACTGAGGGCAAGGAACGTGAACTAATTTGGCCATGATCTTTTCAAAAAACCATTCCGACAATCGCCAGGAGTGATTTTGAAAAACCATGGAAAATCCAAATCTGTATGACCGTGATTCGAACCGGCGCCCTCCCGAAAGCGAGGCTATATAGGAGCGCGTAACCGCTCACTCACCACGCTAGCTGGGTACCTACAGTTTAACATTGAATCACGGAGCGGCCTACCATTTTGGCAGAGCTGAAAGTCAGTTTAAAGGCCTTTAAAAATTCCAGCGGAGGCTGAGATTGGAACCGGGAACCGTCCGGTCAAAAACCTTAACCAACTGAGCCACCAGATCGCTCTGCTTCTGATATTTAAATCGCGTTATAAGATACTGAGAATCTAATATATTTATGTGTGGGGTGCCGCCGCATAAGCTTTTCGATAAATGCACAATACCATAGTTTCCTATTCGACTTGCTGATTTGTCACCTGCTTAGTCTTTGTGAAAGCTGGGCGAGCAGGAGCAATTACCCATGCATTTTGCTACCCTCCTTATGTCAATTATATGAAAATATGCTTTTTTACGGCGCAGAACTGCGCGGCTATCACGTGAAATATTATTGACGAAACAACGTTTAAAGCACTGACTCTGGAGTTATATCGAGCTGGTTGCAATCTGACCAGATGGGAAAACAGGCAGACACATTGCATTTGTAAAGTTCGAAATCTAATAAGCTACGTCAATCTCTGGTATGCGTGCAAGCTAATGATGTGTGGAGGAGAGATGGATCTTGCTCGTAGTGGTGGTGTGAAGAGAGCTGTGTGCCTTACGGATGCGTGACGGAGCATCTGCAAGATTTAACAGCGATCGCCGCAGCACTATCGACCCAGCCTCGCCACCCGCAACGAAAATTGCGTTCGAGGACCCTAAAAAAAAACTACTGGTGCTAACTGATTGACAAGCAAATTGGACCTAAGCCATTAAAACGCAGGACTAATATTTTCAAGTGTTTCGTACTAGTGAATTATTAAACTGTGGCATTAGACCTACTACTCATTCGCAATTTGTTGCGCAATATCTGCAAGTGACGGTTGCCATGACGGAAAATGATAAATTATTGTCGCAGGCTTCCTTGCTTCGAAGTTGTGAAGTTTTATAGACGTAGTTTCACTGTCCTTTTCCTGTTAGTGCAATAACATGAAGCTAGTATCGCCGTGTACAAACAGAGTAATGAACGTTTCTGCGTAACTGAGGTTATAAAGCGCTTCACATTCGGAGAATTAGTCACCGCTATTGCTGTTTGAAACGTGACACGGCTCGGCAGATTGTGACGACTTTTTCGCAACGGGTCAGTAGAGCATCCAGAGCATTCGCAAGGTGCGCAGCAGTCGAGAATTACTGCCCCTGCTGAGGTGAGTATTGAAGCCAGGACCTAGTTATGAGAGACATGCGTCAATTAAAAAGGGTGTGGACAGCGTTGTAGTCTATCCCCGTTAATATTCAACTTGTATGTGGAGGAAGCAATAAAAAAAGTCAAAGATTTTCATGTGGCATAAGTGTCCAAGGAGAAAAAATCAGTATGCTATGATTTGCTACTGACATTGTCTTATTAGCAGAATAGGCTGCGGATATTGAGAAGTTACTGAATGGCTCCCCCCCCCCCCCCCTGTCGTCAGTCTTTCGACTGGTTTGATGCAATCCTCCATCCTTTCCTATCCTGTGCTGACCTCTTCATTTCTACATACCCCTTACAGCCCACGTCCTCAATTATCTGTTTCATATATTCTAATCTCTGTCTTCCTCTACAGTTCTTACCTTCGACTGTTCCCTCCACTAATAAATTAACCAATCCTGCATGTCACAAAATATGACCTACCAGCCTGTCTCTTCTTTCTGTAAGCTTCTTCCACAAACTTCTTTTCTCGCCCATCATTTCCAAAACTCGTTCATTTCTTACTTTGTCTGTCCCCTTAATTTTCAGCATTCTTCTGTAGCACCACATTTCTAATGCTTCAATTTTCTTTATTACCGGTATTCCTAAAGTCCATGTTTCGCTACCATAATGTGCTGTGCTCCACACAAAGAGTTTTAAAAAGTTCTTTCTAATTCCTAGATCAATATTTGAAACTAAAAGGTTTTTCTTTTTCATGAAGGCTCTTTTTGCTACTGCTATTCTGCTTTTAACATCATTCCAGCTTCGGCCATCGGTTGTAATTTTACTTCCCAAGTAACAGAATTCATTTACTTCTCCTATTGCATCCGATCCTATTTTTATATTTAATCCACTAGTATTGGTATCATTTCTGCTACATTTCATTACTTTTGTCTTGCTTTGATGGCATGAAAAAAATACTGAAGGAAAATTTTGGATATAAATCAAAGTAAGACAAAAGTGATGAAATGTATCAGAAATGATACCAATCACAGTAGATTAAATATAAAAATAGGATCGGATGCAATAGAAGTGAATTCTGTTACTTGGGAAGTAAAATTACAACCGATGGCCGAAGCAGGAATGATGTTAAAAGCAGAATAGCAGTAGCAAAAAGAGCCTCCATGAAAAAGATAAATCTTTTAGTGTCAAATATTGATCTAGGAGTTAGAAAAAAACTTTTTAAAACTGTGTCGAGCACTGCACTTTATGGTAGCGAAGCATGGACTTTAGGAATATCGGAAAGAAGGAAAATTGAATCATTTGAAATGCTACAGAAGAATGCTCAAAATTAAGTGGTCAAAATGAACGAGTTTTAAAAATGATGGGTGAGGAAAGAAGTTTGTGGAAGAAGCTTAGAGAAAGAAGAGACAGGCTGCTAGGTCATATTTTGAGGCGTGCTGGACTGGTTAATTTGCTGTTGGAGGGAATAGTCGAAGGTAAGAACTGTAGAGGAAGACAGAGATTAGAATATATGAAACAGATAATTGAGGACGTATGTTGTAAGGGGTATGTAGAGATGAAGAGGTTAGCACAAGATAGGAAGGGATGGAGGGTTGCATCAAACCAGTCCAAACACTGGTGACAACTACAAAAAATGTACAACTTTGAGTTAGATGAAATATATTCAAAGATTAGTTGCTGTGCTCTTGACTAGACAGTTACTGCTGGGTAAATTGTTTGCCTGGAAGCTGTTTTGGAATCTTTGAAGAAGAAAAAAATTTGCGGAGAATAATTCTGGTTTTGAAAAAGCATGGATTCTTTCGTTCTATGAGAGAAAATAACCGAGGCGTTCCAACGAGGATTAGTCGCCATTAGTATGATTCAGACGAAGTAAAACTTCTCACGGTCAGAAAAATATGTTCGACACTGGACTACTATTTCCGGGAACGGTATTCCCTTCTTTATAAACCTTGAATAAGTGTTGTATTGTGTGTGAATATAAGGTCTGAAGTAAAACTTCGTAAGTCTACCGAAATAAACCTGCATTTTTTAGAGGAAGGCGTCTGATTAAATTATAAACAGTTTTGGTAGTTGTGGTGGAGCAGTGAGTTAGCAAAACAATATTAAACTCAGTGATGTGGATAAAACTTATCAGTCTTTCATTTCAGTAGGTCGCTGAATGGTTTCCAGGAATAATTTGTTTTCACTCTCAATGTATTGCCTCTCTATGACCGGAGGTGTCGAACAAATCGCAGGAAAAGAATTGTACATAAGTAAGATCAAAATATAGCAAGGGACAAGCATGTTCAATCTTGAAGGAAAAACCATGCTATTTAAAAATTTTGCTCTGTAAATTTTAATGTTAAACAAAACTATAAAATTACTCTTTGATTTCAAAATTGCTTTCCTCGTTAAAAATATCAACACGTAACAGTAAATAATATTAATTATATTAAAATAATGTACGTGCAAGATGTTTGTACTTACACATATTTTTCTTTGTAACGAAACGAATACAAATGAAAACTCTCTGACATACGCGACGCACGATGTTGAAATGTTAATTCTCTGTCAGATTCATTTAGTCGCTGGGCGAACCATTCCGTTACTGCATGAGGCATCGTATTTGTTCGTTCATCGAATCACTGACATCAATACGATAAATGCGAGTAACGAATGAATATGTGAGTAACGTTTGGGTTCTTCGAATCAGGCGATTTACTCGTTACTCAGTAATTAACACATACGGTTTGCTACAGCTCTACAAGAAACATGCCTGCCAAATTTAGATTTTCGGAAGCGATCTCGTCAAAAACAACTAAAACCTGACACTAACAAATGTATAGTGAGACTGAACTGTGCCTGAGGAGGTGCTGTAGGTATGGCTGGTCGCCTTCGATCCGACCTCGGCAGCTGAGGTCACACACCGACCATGTAGCGCCAGCACGAAGTTCCCACCTTCCCACCTCAGCCATGTAGCATTCTCTGCGCTGACGTCTCTACGGTATAAGCGGCCGGCGAGCAGACTTCCCCACTTGTGCGTTGCCCTCAGTCAATTTTTTTTTTTTTTTTTTAAAGTTTCCATAATGAGCATTTGTGAGAGGAAATTCTCATCAGCAAAGTAATGGCATTAGCTCAGCTTTCTCCCGTAACTTAAAACACTGTACAGCACATTAGATCTTTTTCTTATCGTCAATCTCTCAACTGGTTTGACGTAATCGTCTGTCACTCGCTGTCAAGAGCCAACCTCTTCATCGAAACATACTCATTACATCTTGCGTTCTCAATTATGTGCTTCATGCATTCCAAACACCGTGTTTCTCCGTTGCTCAGACCTTCCACTGTTCCCTTTATTAACCACCATCCTGTCTCTTCTTTCTGCCAGTCTTCCACGAACTTCTTTCCTCACACTTCATACTCATTTCGCCTGCCTGATTTTCAACGATTCTGAGATCCGTTAACCTTGATGTTATGTGGTTTTTGTTGTTCGCGCAAAGCGATGCACGTCGTAGTTGTTTCGTAACCGCCTTGCAAATCCCAGGGACGTCTTGCTGCGCTGTTACATAACTCTGAGACCACGGGCTGAGCGACCTGTTAGGGCGTTTCTCTCTAGCAGGACCACGTGAAACACTCGGTCACGTGCAAAGTTGCCCCGTTGTAATTCCAGTCTCCAACATCATCCACAAGTTGCCTACCATGTGACAGTGTTCTAACGTTGAAAGAGTCTGCCATCTAACTTATCTTCCTCGAGTTGATATTTTTCTATGTGTTTCAACTAGATAGCCCTTCGCGAATACGATATATAGTAACGTTAGTGGTTTGTTATCAGACGAAAAAAGAACGGCCTCATTTGTATCAATTCTTTATTTGTTTAGTGTAATTGATACATAACAAAGGTCGGCGCCAGTAAAGCAATTTATTAAAATCTCTGTGATATGTCATGCTTCCATCTAGCGGCTTGATTCTGAATTGTCTCATACACGCGACTTTTACAGTTATTACTTTTGTACTTCAAGGGTCAAATTTCGAAAAATTTCGTGCTGAATTTCTAATGTTGCCTGAGTGGAGACCTTACTCTTTTCGACGATACCTCATTTATCGATTTCGGTTAGGTATCAAGGGAGATAAATGGCTCGTAAAAAAAAAACACGTTATGGTATTAATGATACTTTTGCCGTTTAAGGGTCGAATTCCGAAAAATTCCTTTCTTAAAATATGATGTGACCGCGGTGGAGACCTTAATCTTTAAAATGATACGTTATTTATCTATATCGATTAGATATGTAGGAAGATAAATGGCTCCTGACACAAAAACGCGTTGTAGAAATATTAATACTTTTGCCCTTTAAGGACAGATTTCCGAAAAAATACTTTCTTAAAATACCCTGAAGAGCCAAAGAAACTGGTACACCTGCCTAATATCGTGTAGGGCCCCCTCGAGCATGCAGAAGTGCCAAAACACTACGTGGCATGGACTCGACTAATGTCTGAAGTAGTGCTGGAGGGAATTGACACCATGCATCCTGCAGGGCTGTCCATAAATCCGTAAGAGTACGAGGGGGTGGAGATCTCTTCTGAACGGCACGTTGCAAGGCATCCCAGATATGCTCAATAATGTTCATGTCTGGGGAGTTTGGTGGCCAGCGGAGGTGTTTAAACTCAGAAGAGTGTTCCTGGAGCAATTCTGGACGCGTGGGGTGTCACTTTGTCCTGTTGGAATTGTCCAAGTCCTTCGGAATGCACAATGGACATTAACGGATGCAGGTGATCAGTCAGGATGCGTACGTACGTGTCACTTATTAGAGTCGTATCCAGACGTACGAGGGGTCCCATGTCACTCAAACTGAACACGCCCCACAGCATTGGAGAGCCTCCACCAGCTTTAACAATTCCCTGCTGACATGCAGGGTCCATGAATTCATGACGTGATCTCCTTACCCGTACACGTCCATCCGCTCGATACAATTGGAAATGAGACTCGTCAGACCAGGCAACATGTTTCCATCATCAACAGTCCAATGTCGGTGTTGACGGACCCAGGCGAGGCGTAAAGTAAAGCATTGTGTCGTGCACTCGGCAAGGGTACACGAGTGGGCCTTCAGCTCCGGGAGCCCGTATCGATGATGTTTCGTTGAATGGTTCGCACGCTGACACTTATTGATGGCCCAGCATTGAAATCCGCGGCAATTTGCAGAAGGGTTGCACTTCTGTCATGTTGAACGATTCTCTTCAGTGGTCGTTGGTCCCGTTTTTTGCAGGATCTTTTTTCCGGCCGCAGCGATGTTGGAGATTTGATGTTTTATCGGATTCCCGATATTAACGGTGCACTCATGAAATGTTCGTACGGGAAAATCCCCACCTCATCGCTACCTCGGAGATGCTGTGTCCCATCTCTCGTGCACCGACTATAACACCACGTTAAAACTCACTTAAATCGTGATAATCTGCCATTGTAGCAGCAGTAACCGATCTAATGCCTGCGCCAGACACCTATTGTCTTATTGTAGGCTTTGTCGACCGCAGCGCCGTACTATTGAGTGTTTACATATCTGTGTTTGCGTACGCATGCCTATACCAGTTTCTTTGGCTCTTCAGAGTATGATTTGTCCAAAGCGAAGACATTGTCTATAATAATACCTCATTTCTCAATTTCGGTTAGATATTAAGCGAGATAAATAGCTCGTGACAAAAATACGTTATGGAAATAATGGTAATTTTTCCCTTTTATGGGTGGAATTCCAAAAAATTCCTGTCTTAATATATAATGTCACCAAAGCGGAAATCGTGATCTTTAAAATGATACTTTATTTAATGATTTCAGTTAGGTATCCAGGGAGATAAATGGCTCGTGACAAAAAACAGCATTTTAGAAATATTTATATTTTTGCCCTTTAAGGGTCGAATTTGAAAAAAATTACTTTCTTAAAATATGACACGATTAAAGCGGGTTTCTCCGTCTTTGAAATGATGCCTCATTTATCGATTTCGATTATGTATGAAGGGAGATGGCTTGTGACAAACACTTATAGAAATTATATATTTGATTGAAGATTTTATTGCATAGATGGATCAATGATTGAAATTTCAATTCTCAGTATCATCTGACTGTCTGTAACCTCGCGATAAACTTGTGCGTGTGCTATTATTATATCTCCCGTGTGGTAACAACTAAATTTGTAGTCTTGATCAGGCGCCGCCGGAACTGGGTTATGGAGCATTCAGCGAGACGAGCGTCGTAAAGTCTGCCACAGCTCGGATTTCTTGCGACAGGCGCGGCGGGACGCATTAACGCAGCCAGTACTCTCCACACACAGACTTGGCAATTGTGGCGCCACACGTCGAAATCCACGCCATCCACCTTGTGCTTTAGTTTCATCTTCTAGCGGTATGCAAATTACTCTTAAAAATTTTTGGTGTCACAAGGGTGTCTACCGGTGGCTCGATCTAGGGGGGGGGGGATGGTTACGTGGAAGGGGGGGGGGGCTGTTCCGAGCCAGGCAACGTAGCTGTCCGTTCATATCATTTTTCACAATTAAGATGAGGTTCAGAACACACAACAGCATGAAAATATTTATTTCCTTCATTTGGCTACGTGCTACCGGGGAGGGGAGGAGGGGTAGAGGCAAAAATCAACGTCGAGCTACGTGGGGGGCAGAGGGGGCTCATAGGAAGCCAAAATGGAGCTGCTTGGTTTATGGACGCTCCCTTATTAGCATTCGGGACCACACTGGTTGAAATGCCACTCTGGCCATACAGATTTCGCTTTTCCATCGTTCTCCGAAATGACTCGTGGCAAATTCCGAGTTAGTTTTTTTCAAAAGGCCATGGCCGTATTCCTTCACATTCTTTTCTCCCCAATTCTCTCCCGACTCTAATGACTCCGATGTCGACGAGCTGCAAAACCATAAGTAAAAAATGAAAAAAATGAGAGTGTAAAAATCTTATTTTGTGATTCCATCTGTCAGATGCTATAGTCTTTTGCACCGCATTCCATATTTCTGACATCTTATTCCCTATAATAACGCGTCAGATTATATTTCGGCTGTCTTAAACTCCCATACCGAGCGTGGTGGTGTAACGGTTAGCGTTCTGGCCTCGCATTCGGGAGGACAGCGGTTCGAATCCCCGTCCGGGCATCCAGATTTGGGTTTTCCATGGTTTCCCAGATCACTCCAGACAAATGCCGGAATGCATCCTTCAAAAGGACATGGCAGAATTCCTTCACATTCCTTGCTACCCATCCTTTCCCGTCTCTAAAGACTTCGCTGTTAAGAGACATTAAGCAGTGACAAAAAAAAAATTTTTTTTTTTATTTTTTTTTTTTTTTTTTTTTTAAACTGCCGTTACTGTAAATCGTATAAGTTGATGGTTTGTCTCGTATCTTGAGTGCAGTGTACCCAGAAAAATTAATTTGTCATTTACTAAAAGCATTTTTTTTTTTAACGCAATGCTAAGAAATTAAGTCATCTATAGTAGGTTTTCTCAACCTTTCTCAATCCGAGTACCAGTAAATTGACAAAAATAATGTTGCGGACCACTAAATTATGTGGGGCGTCATTTTCTACCTATGTGTATATTATTAACATTTGGGACACATTTTATTGTACTATTATAATATAATAAATCTGAAAGCACGTTTTTAATCCCTAAGGAAGCACATTTATGAATCTGGAAACAAACTATTTAAAGTTGATACATATTGACCAGATTCTTAATATTTAATGACCAAATTATTAATAAAGTTACTGTAGGATAGATGCTGCGCTATACCACCTACCTACATAATAAAATGCAAAATACAAAATAAAATACAAGAAACGAGGCCTGACACCTTTTATTGTTGTTTACTCCACCACTCTGTTACCAACCCTACCACATTCCGTAGTTCCTCACTCCTATTGCAATACCCTCAGAAAAGTCTCTTTGATGCCGACCGAAACGTATTTAGTGAATATTCTATTGTAGGAGCAATGCTGTCCTATCCTCATACCCTGAAAATGCTAGATTTTTTCCTGGTCATTGAAATATTCGTGGTTTTTAATAGGCGTGCTTATATTCACTTATGGCTTTATTCAGTACGCGTATGGCATCTTAAGTTTTTAATATTCTTCCCGCGGACCACAGGTTGGATACACTGGTCTATAGCAATATCATTGGATGTTAAATACTCAACTGACGGTAAGTGAATCTCCTTGGAGTGTGGTGGGTATGGGCCTGCCATTCCAGATTTCTGTTTCCGGGGGGTTGCCGAAATCACTCCAAGCGAATACCGGAATGGTTCCTTCAAAAGCCCATGGCTAAATTCCTTCCAATTCCTCCTCTTTGAATCCTCTCCCATCTCTAATAGCTTCGACATCGACGAGGCGTAAAGCGAGAATAACAATAATGGTATTGAACCTCCGATGCACAGTAAACGTTTCTGCACAGACAAGACCAGCTTGGCCAAAATTCATAGACAGTTTCCCGAAATCACTCTAAGCAAATACTGCACTGTTTACAAACATATTAAGTCGTAAACAGACAGGGAAGAGAGGAGAATGGGTGCTATTGTATCGTTACTCATAATATTCCGTACATTTCTCGGCCGTTCGTGTGACTCCTAGTTTTGTGCAATTCGCTACAACATAACGAGAGGTTTTCGTATTTGCGGTGTGTATTTCCGTCAGCACTTTCTTCTTCGCAAAGTTGTCTCTCTTATCTCTTTCTTTCCGGTCAAAGTTTCGCTGAGAAAGTTGTGGAGCGGAATATGTTTCGCCCGGTCCTCCATTTCCTTCTAACAACTACTGCGTGAATACAAAAACAGAATCTAGTTTCAAACTTTGTACTGTATTTGTCTTTTGCTTGTAGTGACTTCGTCCCGTAAACGCAGTCGTATTGGTCTGGTGACCCGGGGGGGGGGGGACTATTTTGTCACCCTCGGCTATTTCCGTCTTCTCCGAAATTACACAGTTCTTAAGTGTCCGTCTCGCGTATTATGTTCGCTGCTCTCTTTTCTTCGCTTGTGACACGTCTTTTGTTCCGGAAGTACCTTCTTAATACTTTCAGTACGAGCAGCCACTGCTTTTGTTTCAGTTTCACCTGGTTTTAGAGTAACGTGTTTGAAGGATCAAGTAGATTCCGAAAATTACTAACACAGATTTTAACACAAATTATAATTAACGCCAATTTGAAATACTGAGCCAATTTAATATGGCCGTCTAGCCTCCTGGTCTGCTAGTAATGAAATGGTCTGTTGAAATTATCAGACATTTCTCTCAAGTAAAACTAGGAGCGTACAAGTCTACTCTCCAAAACATGAACGTAATGTATATATATAACATATATGTATGAAGAAGTCGTTTGCATATGTATACTACACGTGTATATACATATATATACGTATAAGACGCGCGTGTGTGACCAAGATTGGTGGGTGAGCGGTAACACACAGCCTTGCATTCGGGAGGACGCGGGTTCGAATTTGGGTTTTCGGTGATTTACCCATAACACTCCAGGCGAATATCGGGATGCTTGCTCTGTGTGTGTACGATATATATATATATATATATATATATATATATATATAAAACTGTATCTGTGGTTCCATGAGCAAACCACTTCCAATATGGTCCTACCGGGGTAACCATGTGCGGTGTTTCTTTAATGTGTACCTTCGTTCGCCTTCGTCGGATCAGTTCAGCAATTCGGACACGAACGATTGCAGAACATAAATTCCAACATTTCCTTGCGACAGCACAAGCTTGAATCCGATTTAAACGGTATGGTACTGACTGTAGACCATGCACTTTATAACATATTTATTCGATAGGTCTACAAATACACTGGACGGCCATAAACTGTTACATATAGCGGCTCAAAAATCGTTCAGTTTGAGACGCTCTAAACAGTGTGTCTCGACCAAATCCCACGCATGCGTCTACGGTATGTCTGACCACTTGCTACTGACTACATCGTAGTTGAGAATCCAGCTGTGCAGAAATCACGCCTGTATGTGACTTCCCCCACAGCTGAATAGCTCTGGCATTGACATTTATTGTTAAGTCAACTAAATAAAATCATCCCCAGATACATCATACCTAATTTTTATATGTACATTTACAGTATATCACAAATGGGACAGCGGGTTTAAAATGTTTGTATTTTTATGCAATTCTCCAGCAAAAATGAATGATTTCCAATTAATAACTCCATGTTCGGGCGTATGGACGCGAAACGGGATTAGGAGAGCAAAGAATTCCGCATCAAACGGCCATGAGGAAGACCACTAGACTCAAAGGAGTGGGACACTACAAAACGGCTCGACCAAGTTGATGACAGTTTTGTCAACAAAGCAGACTATGTGGTTAGGCTCTTAATTTCACTTTCACAATATAGGAAAGTTAAAAGTTCCCTAAGAGCCTTAGTCTAGTCTTCAATCATTGCGCTGCGCTGTAATCATTTTTGGAAATGCCTGGGTGACGGTGCTAGGGTTTTGAAATGTAGGACACGCCCAGATGTGTTTAATCCGTTTTAAAACACCTCAGCTTTTTATCCTAGACCTTCCACTGTTGTGTAATTACAAGGATTAAGAAATCGTGAAGGAACTAACTGTAGTGAGTACAAATCCATTCACTAAAGTTTTCTAAAACTTATTTTTTACTGAAAATACCAACCTAAAAAGACTGATCGTGCTTTGTAATGAACATAGGCAATGCTGCAATAATTGCCGCAGAACGTTTTAGTCCCTCCTTGCGCCATTTGAGATATCTCCTATTGGCAAACATTTTTCTCGCTGGTACCGTGGAGTATCTTTGGATTCGGCACGAGTTCTCTACAAAGTAATGCCAGTCTTATTAGCCATCTGATGTGACACTCTGAAATTACAAGAGTAATCATCATGCGTCCACACATTAACGATAGATTTTTGCTAATTCATTCGGTCTCTTTTCATGTTGAAACTAAACAATGTAGACGATTGCCAGTTGTTTAGAGATGAACTAAAATCAATTGGGCACACGAAATCTTTGTACGGCGTACTTTGTCCTGTAAGACAGCCTGGCGGGCTTTCGTACAGTTTAATCTTGGGGGATGGTAGTAGCCGAATAATAAGCTATCGAAGTACTACCATAACGATGAGAGGCTGATGTAACGTTCGAGATGATTTCTGTAGGACTTAATATTTGAGCGCGGTTGGTCAGTAGGCGCAGGTTAGTTTAGAGAGACATTTCTCAGCTGATATAAAATTCCATTAACTTTTCTCCGTCCCGCGGCGCCCATTACGCGTTGAGCCTAGCAGAGTCGTCAACACATCACAACGAGCCGTCTGAATCAACACTCCAAACACACCCTACGAGGAACGTGATCGTTGGCTCAGAAAGCATCTGCGTAACATATCCTAATCACTACTGGATGGATCAGATTTGCGAATGCATACGTGATTTTCTAACTTGTCGGCCACAGTATGTCTTCTAAGCTAGATGTTACTTCGGGCGTTCCTCAGGGAAGTGTAATAGGACCACTTCTTTTCCTAATTTTTATAAACTATCTCCGTGACAACGTTAATTCGAGGATGCGATTGTTAGCTGACGATGCACTTATCTATAGGGAAGTAAGGTGCTCTGACGATTGTTTAGAAGTTCAGCGCGATTTGGATGCTATTTCCGATTGTTGCCATAAATGGTAGCTTACACTTAATTGCAAAAAGTGCAGGACAATGCGAATAAGTAACAAAAAGAATCAGTTTGCTCATGAGTACAAAGTAAACGATTCGGCTGTTGACACGGTTGATTCCCTGAAGTATCTGGGGGTGATAATACAAAGCAACATGAAATTGGACTTGTACATAACTTCCGTCGTAGGCAAGGCTAATTCTAAATTACGATTTATAGGTCGTATTTTGAGGAATTGTAATGCTCATACAAAGGAAATAGCGTATAAAAAACTAGTGCGTCCGCATCTGTATTACTGTTGTGGAGTTTTGGATCCTTATCGCAAGGGCCTGATTGACTCAGTGGAGAAGGTGCAGAGGAGAGCCGCTCGATTCGTGACTGGTTGCTACAGCCCTTATGAAAGCGTCACAGAATTGATATATAGATTGGGCTGGGATAGTTTGGAAGACAGACAACATCGTTTGCGTTTGAATTTATTGGAGAATATGCGAAAATAATTAAATTACGAGTGTAATGAAATACTTCTTCCGCCAACCTATTTAGGTCGCAATGACCGGAGGGATAAGATTAGAGAAATAAGATGCTGTACTGATGCTTTTATGTATTCCTTCTTTCCTCGTGCTACTCGGGATTGGAATGCGCAGAATTAGGATTGATGCTTAGCACCCTCTCCCACCCACAATGTTTGTGATTTGCAGAGTATGGATGTAGATGGATCTAAACAAGAGGAAGTCGGCAGACTAGGGTATGCTTACTTTTGCCCTAGCTCCCTGCCGCCGGAAAAAATTTCAATACGTTAAGAACAGCTCCGGTTTCACAGCAGAAGGCACGACAGTATACCAAACAATTCAGCACACTCGCAAGCATAAAAAAATATCTATTATCATTCATTAATTTTTGAAAATATTCTTCAAACTCCCTTAGTTTTATCAGTTGGAGATAGAATGCCGAATTTATTCCTGTTAAAGCATTCCCCCCCCCAAACCTTCTCCCGGCTCTAATGACTTCGACGACGACGAACCATAAAGCCTCAAGCAAAACAAACAAAACTTTATCTAAATTACACTTTTTCTCCTCGAGATGCGCTAACGCGCGCTCATTAAGTCGATCGTTTCCGTGTGTCGTGTCTGTGCTAAACTCCCTGTACCCTCGTCCCCGATTTTTGTTGCGCGCGTTGTGAATGTATCCTGTGTGTTATCTCCACTACTGCTTTATGTAATGGGAGATATCTCGTCTGATAATTATGTTTTCAAGCTGGAGCTTTGTCTGATTCAACGTTTCGCTGATAAAGTGTGATTGCTTGCAACGCATGGAAATGGGGCTGTAACCTTACTGCATTTTGACTGTGGTAATTGTTACCATCAGAAAAACTCCTGGTTTTCTACAATAACTAGTTAAATAATTTACATTTGGCCGTAGAGCAGGAAAAGTTATGTGGGATAACGATTATTCCGGAGAGTTGGGGTTCGACAAAAGTTCCAGCTACACAAAAATCACCGGACGGGTTTGGCTGGTCAAGCCATTTTCCTTCCCACTCTTGTTTCCCCACCCCCCCCCCCTTTTCCAGTCCTCTCCAGCTCTAAAGACTTCAAAGCCTTAAAAAGTTTAATAACAGGCAGAACAACAGAACAGAAACAGGTTCAGTTAGTTGATTTTCGTTGATCCATCCGATAGTAAACTGTCGCGCGAAAACACTGACGAGACACTGAGTTTGGTGGGTGAGCCTAGCATTCGGATTCGAATCCCTGTCCGCCCCTCCAGATTTCTCGAAATCAGTCGAAGAGAATGCCGTAATGGTTCTTTGAAAAGGCCATGGCCAAATTGTTTCCCCTCGGTCATTTACCGCATCTAATGACCTGGGCGTCGATGGGTTGTAAAGCCATAAGCAAACAAAACTGCTGAATTCCATACCTATGACTTTTGAATCAGAGTGCAGATGGATGTGCAGCTCGTAGTATTTGAATCGTTTTCTTTAATAAATGTGTTATCAGTTCAGATACTTTTTTTTTGCTGTCGTCAGTCTTTCGACTGCTTTGATGCAATCGTCCAGCCCTTCCTATATTGTGCTAACCTCTTCATCTCTACATACCCCTTACAACCCACATCCTCAATTATCTGCTTCATATATTCTAATATCTGTCTTCCTCTATAGTACTTACCTTTGACTGTTCCTTCCACCAGCAAATTAACCAATCCAGCAAGTCTCAAAATATGACCTACCAGTCTGTCTCTTCTTTCTGTAAGCTTCTTCCACAAACTTCTTTCCTCGCCCAACATTTCCAAAACTCGTTAATTTCGTAATTTCTGTCCACCTAATTTTCAGCATTCTTCTGTAGCACCACATTTCAAATGCTTCAATTTTCTTTCTTTCTGGTATTCCTGAAGTCCATTTTTCGCTACCATAAAGTGTTGTGCTGCATACATAGAGATTTAAAAATTTCTTTCTAATTCTTAGATCAATATTTGAAACTAAAAGATTTCTCTTTTTCATGGAGGCTCTTTTTGCTAGTACTATTCTGCTTTTAACATCATACCTGCTTCGGCCATCGGTTGTAATTTTGCGTCCTAAGTAACAGAATTCACTTACTTCTCCTATTGCATCCGATCCTATTTTTAGATTTAATCTACTGTGATTGGTATAATTTCTGCTACATTTCATCACTTTTGTCTTGCTTTGATTTATATTTAGTCTAAAATCTTCCTTCTGTATTTTGTTCATGACATTCAGTAACTTCTCAATATCCTCAACCCTTTCTGCTAACAAGACAATGTGGTCAGCAAATCTTAGCATACTGATTTTTTTTCTCCCTGAACACATGCCACATGGACATTTTTCTTTGACTTCCTTTATTGCTTCTTCTACATACAAGTTGAATATTAACGGGGATAGACTACAACCTTGTCTCACACCCTTAACTGATGCATTCTCTACGTTTATAATAGCCACTGATTCTTATGATACTATGACTGAATTAAGTAACTGTATCAAACAAATTTCTAACTTTCGATGGAAGATCGCTTTCAGAAATGACTTTTACTTTCGACTACAGATCCGATCCGACCAGTAGGATGTATGGGACTGAAATAGTTTGCCAACCTGTTGTGTTGTAGCCCATTGACGGATGACGGGGCAGCTAGGCCGGCTGCCACACCTGCCGTTTGTCTTCTGTTCCACCTGTCCACATCATCTTCACCTCATTATTTTACCTCCGTCAGTCCTTCCAGAGACATGAGGCTTTTCCGTTTAATATCTCATTTCTTCCTTGGTATTCTCTCCAATTCTCTCCACATGTCTAGACCCCTCTGACCTCCATTTCTAACCTCTTTCCAAGTCAGGAATTCTTCACGGGTCTTCTGCCGGATAAGATCTTTTAAACACGACGTTTCGGCAGTCACCTCCGCTGCCTTCATTCGGTGCCGAACCGTCGCGGCAGCTACTTCGCGATGACAGCTCACCAGATGAAGGCAGCGGAGGTGACTGCCGAAACGTCGTGTTTAAAAGATCTTATCCGGCAGAAGACCCGTGAAGAATTCCTGTCTACCATACGCCGGGAAAAACTTAATTGTCACTCTTTCCAAGTCGTTCCTCTCTGATTCATTCCTCAATTCCGTTCTTGTCCCTGTTACGATATCATTCAAATTCCAGTTCCATTGAATTTTCGCCCTTTACTTCATTACCGTTGTTTTCCGACTATACATCAGCATCTGCACAAAATTGGTCCTTTACATAGTCTAATATTACATTTTTTAACGATATATACTTATATAAAATATTCTTATTGTTTTTCGAACTAAACACTTTAAACTACATTTTTACGTAGTTTCCATGGTTGTTGGGGGCATTAAGTATTAACTAGCTTCCTCATCTAAATTTTGCACCACGTATTTTT
Source organism: Vandiemenella viatica (assembly GCA_031002005.1). Classification (NCBI taxonomy): domain Eukaryota; kingdom Metazoa; phylum Arthropoda; class Insecta; order Orthoptera; family Morabidae; genus Vandiemenella; species Vandiemenella viatica. The sequence continues at coordinate 119,786,984 of CM061918.1, forward strand.
GGCCTTTCCATCGTCATGGCATCGTTGGCAATCAGCAAAGAATTATTTCATTTTCTGGAGAAAAAAAAATGGTAATCACTGGGTGTCAAAAGCGTTGCTTTGTAATTGTTAGAAACTCACCGTATTAACAATGACAAAGATATAAAGAAAAGGATAACAATCAACACCAATGGGACCAACGTGTATAGGATAAGGTCTTGTAGAGTGCAAGTGGACGGGCACTGCGGGCAGTTGTATAAATCCTGAATGATCGGTTCTGCTCCACATTCACACGTAGTATTAGGATCTTCGAGATAACGCTATCTTGCTAAATTATCCCTTGTACTACCTTCACCACTTATCAGCCTGTTCATGTCCATGTGTTGCAATCAAGATTGCATCCTGGTGGTAATGTCTCTTCAGTAGGTACCCATTGATTTATACGAGTCATTCTTGCTCGCCACAGATTGTGCCAGGCAACTTTCGGCGGTATACCTAATGCAGCTACTATCCTCGGGGAGCTTTTCCTAGATTTCAGCCCTTATCTGACGAGGTGATGCCCGAGTAATGGATGAGTAGCGTTTAGATTAACCTTATTTCTTTCCTCCTTTGCAGCTACGTCCTGTCTTACATCAGGGGGAGTTATCGCAATGGCATCGTTGGCTACCAACAAGAATTATTTAATTTTTTGAAAACGGTGGTAACCACGTAGTGGGTTGTGACAACATTGTTCCTAATGGAAGTTCGTTTGGGAGATAGCCTCCGTGCATCATCTCACACATTTTAGCGTCCTTCATTAAAAAGCAGCATCCATCCTTGCGTATCATTCATTGCTTGAACCTACAACGAAGCTCTGGCAGTGCACAACTATTCCCCTTGCCTTGCCAACGAATCTGCGCGTATGCGCGAAATTAGGCCGCAGCGATAGCGCAGTATTATTTAGAAACGGAATTCGCTCTGTGGATATGGCAATAAAATCTACGCGCATTTTAACACCCACAGTTATTATTACGCTGACTGTCTATATCTTTGAACACAAATTTAAAGTTTTGATTGTACATCGAGAAGAATGTTTCACTCATAAAATCTGATTTCATTGCTTTATGATGCAGACGTCAATTTTTTCCCCATTTCTGTTCATGCGCATTCATCAACAGCAGAAGGTTTACGTTTCCTACTTTCCTCCAACAGCTTGTAGCTAACTTTTAAAGTAGCTATGACTCTCCTAAATAGCCAAATGCATCGTCATCGACGCTATCTAACAATCAAATCCCTTACTCCAATAGACATTCGTCTGGCCTTTTAATTCATTCAATAAACCTTGTGCAAATAGTTTATTCTTTATCTTCTGCAGTGTATATTAGAACAGATTCACTACATACATAACCTCACGAAAAGATTGAGTTCGACTCCCCAACTAGTGGAGTTAGCAAGTAGTTCATAAGAACTGTATATTTTGTAAGTAAATTTCAGTAGTGTAGACATGTTCTACAGTCTGCTTTATTGCGTCCACCAGTGTAGTTCTTCCTGTTCTGTAGTTGCAGGCGTTCTCGTCAGAGGAAGCCCAGGAGTCCTTATGTTGACTGGGTAACTAGTTAACGGCAGAACAGGTGGGCGGTGACCTTCCCTGCAGAGCTAAACTCGAAAGTACAGTGAGCGTGAGCTGCCATGACTTTCACTGCGTGTAGACTCGTTGTTGGTCTGAGAGACGTGAGCTCTGGGTGCAAGTGCCGTGATGGCCGCGTGTGGAGGGTTTTTATGAGCGTCTTACAGCCGGAACTAATTAGTTGTCCGCCGCCCCTCTCCGCTGTGACGTCACACGCCGTATCGAGCCGAGCCCCGTGACGTCACCGGCCGCTGCTGCCATCTGGCGGCGGCCCGCGCCTCACGCCACCCCGCCCCTCTACATAAGCGCTCGTTCCATCTTAGGATTAAGTGTAACACAGTAGATTTGAGAAATAACGAGATAATCTATATTCTGTACCTGGTTCGAGGGCTAATAAGATAATGGTCCAACTACTCACCCTTAAGTCTCGGTATCTGCCTTAAGGTCTACAGAACATATTACGAAACACTCATACTTGACGCCGAGGTGCCCTCTACAGTCACATGTGTGCATCGAAAACGTTTAATAGCAACACAAGGCAACAGAGACGATTCCTTGTTTATTCGGGCACCTTTGGCGACACTGAATTTCCGCCTCCATTCTCCCTCGGAATTTGACTGGTCGCAAGTAATGACTACGTTACCGGCACCAAAAATAAAAATAAAAAAATCTGTTTACAATTGTAGTTGCCACTGTTGCTGTCTTCAAAGGCGGGGATAAGTCATTCTGCCTATTTCAGAAAATATCTGAAGCTGATGTTCTTAACTGGTATCTCAGACATGAGTTATCTTGCCAATGCATTTCGTTTATAATATATATTTGCTATATTATTTTAGTATTAGTCACCGATAAGTTGAGAGTACTAATTTTTCTTTTTAATCCGTATGGTAACAAGTAACTGCAAATTTATTTTACAATATTGAAGTAGAAGTTTGTGAAGGAACTGCAAACATTCTCAGATAATTGAACGGTAAGAACTGGGATTCGATACCCACTCAGGGCATATAGATTCCGCTTGTCTAACCCTTCTCTAATCCACGCAGGCGAACGCCGCCACAAGTCCTAAAAATAGGCCGCGACTAAACTCTTTCCAAAATTTGCAACTTCGGCTATAATCCACCCACCGTAACATAAACGAAAAATGATACTCTGTTTGGTACCTCTGTAGCAGTTGAAGGCGCTCTGCCACGTGACACATGGGGAGGTTGGAAGTTGTTCTGGAATCGTGGCGCTTAGCCAGTAGGAAAATCCCTCGAGGCGAAATTTAACTGGGCATATGACTCCACTGTGTCGACGAGCGTGGTGGAGGAACCCCCTCCGACCACTCACACCAGGCGAATACCGAGGGGGCTCTTCAAAATGCCATGGCTGAATTCCTTCCCGTTCCTTGCCCCAGTCTTTTCACGCTTCTAATGACCTCGATGTTGACGAGGCGTGAAGTCATAAGGAAAAAAAAACTGTACTCATTTCTTGTGATCTCAGAAATACCATTTTAGCTGAAATGGAAGTTTTCGTTTTTTCAGTGTTTGTCCTAGGAGGGTGTCCATAAATTACGTGAGGTGAAATGGGGGGAGGGGGGTCCGAAGAAATCTCACCAAGGGGGACGGGGGGGGGCAATGGAAGTCTCACGTGAGATTTTGGAAAAAAAATTTGGACTGTAGAGCTAAAAAAAAGTCAAATGACGTGGAAGTCGATTTTAGGGGGGGGGGGAATTTCGTCGAAAAGTGGGGGTGTAACAGGCTTTGGAAAGGTGAGACCTAAAAAAAAGTTCCGAGGGCGATTTCTAGGGGGAGGGGGGGGGGGTCTCACGGACCAGATCTCACGAAGTATCACCGGAGAAACACCTCACGTAATTTACGGAAGTTGGTTGCACTAGGTGTCTTCTGAACGCCACCTGTGTGGTGAACTCTTGCCTGCCCACTGACCTCGGTCGTTCTTACGTAAATGAAGCCATCCCGGCGCAGATAAAATGCAGCAGTCGCCAATGCCAGAAGCCCTTCCTGGTGTACGCGGATTACGTTCACTTCCACCATTCTAACCATATTTCGATCGAGACCTTTTAAATCGAAGATGCTAGGAAAGTTATAAAGAAATTGTTGTTACCGCCTGCATTCATCTTTCAGAGACAAACTAATTGGATTAGCTTCTGAACTGACTTTCTGACAATTTTTCCTCTGACAGTGATTATAACTAAGGAGCAACGCTTTGATTCGTTGGCTTATTGTTATCTTCATCTGCCTATTGCAACTTGAGGCCATGGAATACTTGGATGTCCCATAATTTCCATCCCTCTATCTCTTGGTAAAGATACATTATTTCCGGGTTGTTAGTCTTCTTCGACGCAATTGGAATTGCTTACTACGTACTGCAGAAACTGAATGCTCCATTATTAACTTCGTGTTCAGTTGTGTGATGGAACGTCTCGCGATGAATGGTTAACGTTCTGGTCTCGCATTCGGCAGAACGTGGGTTCGAATCCCCGTCCGGCCATCCAGATTTGTTTTTTTTATGGTTTCCCCAAATCACTCCTGCGAATGGCGGGATGGTTCCTTCAAAAGGCCATGGACGAATTCCTCCCCGTTCATAATCACTAGTCCCTTACTGCCTTTAATGAACTCTACTTAAAGCCATAAAAAAGAACGTCTCGCTGGCGAGATGTGAAATATTAGCTTTTCTAATTATCCATTAGGCTAAAGCGAATGTATTTATTGTTTTAGTGATGCCTCGTCACTACGTAGCTATTAATTCGTTTCAAATATATGACTTGGAAAACCACTGGATTTTGTACACAGTTTAGTGGAAAGTAAATATCTTTTTTTTTCCTATTATATGTACCCATGCCCTGTTCCTTTTTAGCTACATTTTTATTCATCGTATCATGTTTTAGAACACTTCATGTTTCATTTTTTTACGGTCTTTCTTAAGGTAGAACTAAGATATTCTTCACTGCAAAATAAAGACGGAACCGACCAGCAAAGTTATCGATTTTAGACTTTTTTTTCAGATACTATCTCATAAACTGTATTATCTAGGAATTGGTACCCAATGTCGAATGTGCCCTACATTTAATCGAAAAACATACTAAAAACACAGTTTACATTTGTAAATGGTGATCAGGATAAGAAAACGTTTTTATTTGGAGTTACCGAGCCTGGTGGGTCAGCGGGTCTGTAATTAGGGAGGACGTGGGTTCAAGTCCTCGTCCGGCCATCCAGATTTCGGTTTTCCGTAATTACTTCAGGCAAATGCCGGTATGATTCCTTCAAAAGGCCTTGGCAAAACTGTTTCCCTTTCCTTGCCCCCATTTCAGGCGCCGTATCCACTTGAGCACACTCAGGCGAATGAGTCGATCAAGTGTGGACGCCTGAGCACGCTCGCGACGAATGACAGCGAACGCGCTCGGGTCGAGCCGATCGTGTGTCGGTATTTTAGAATGCTCAAAGGCGATCCAGTGTGCGTTCGGCTCTCATTGTGGATGGGTTTGGCGGTTTTTATGAATCAAACAGGATATTGTGGGATAGCATTGTTATTATAATCGAAGTAAAAATTAAGATGCACGGCGTGAAATCGGCAAGGTACCAAACTTTGCTATTGATCCTCATCCATACTCTACAATTCGCAAATATTGTGGGCGGCAGAGGGTGCATTACAATCCCTAATAGCACGAGGAAAGAAAGAACATATAAGCATCAGCACGGCATCTTATTTCTCTAATCTTATAATTCCCTTTCATTGCGACCTAAATAGGCTGGTGGACTAAGTATTACATCGCACTCGTAAATTAGAAAAGTTATTCGCCAATAAATTCAAACGAAACCTACTTCGTTTGTCTGCCAGACAATTCCAGCCCAATCTACGTATGAAATCTGTGACGCTTTCTTAAGGCCTGCGGCGAATCAAGCGGCTCGTCTCTTTACTTTAACTATCGTGTTAATGCGATAAAGATCCCAGAGAGCTGAATCTAATCCAAATGTGGACGCGCCAGTTTTGTACGCTATTTCCTTTGTATGAGCGTTACAATTCTTCAAAACGCTATGAATCATAATTTAGATTTGGTTTAACTTACGACGGAAATTATGTGCATGTCCCATTTCATGTTGTTTTGTACTATTAAGCTGGAATATTTCAGGGAATCAACCGCTTACTCTGTATTCTTGAATAAACTGATTATTTTTCTTGATGATAACTTTAATTTATATTTGGATGGGATCGCCTCGAGCATAGATGCATTGTGAATTTTGAGTCCAACTAAAATTTTCTTTCCACTCTCATAAAACTTTGAGATGGTTCAGTATCTCCTTCAAAAGCCAATTCGCGAATTATATTGTTAAAATAATTTCTTCGCTGATGATGATACACCACCTTGTTACTTCTCTTCGATGACAGCGTATGAATAATTACAGTATAAAGGCAGCAGCTAACACATGCACATGTCAAAAGCAGAGCATTTACTGGCAGAGACATTTACTGGGCACTGTGGTTATTTTAAAACAGGTTTGGCACGCTCAAACGAACATGATCAAACCAAAAAGAGGCTCATTCGCCTAAGCGTGCTCAAGTAGATACGAGGCCTAACAGATTCTGGTAATATCGCTGACCATTTAGAATCACTTCTGTAAGTTACAGTTAATATTTGTGACTACTATATTGTTTATTTAGCAAATTACTCTCCTCTACCTAGTGTATACCCACCCCCAAATCCCTAACTGCGACCAATGAGAGAAAAAAGTTACACTTATATAAGTACTTACAGAACATTCCAAACAAAGCAATTGCTTACTTGCAATGTCGGTAACGCTCCGGCGTTACATTCAAGTAGAGACGGGTTCGAATCCCTGCCCGGTCTTTCTTATTTCGCTACAAGAATTTCTAAACCTCACGTGAGGTTTTCCGTTGACGTCCCTCCCCCTTGGTGAGGTTTCGGGAGATTTCGCCGCACCCTCCCCCTCCCCCCATTTCACCTCACGTCATTAATGGACACCCCCTAATGACCTCAACGTCGATCAGACATAAAGACAGAAGCAAATAAATAAATATATATAATAATAATAATTGCAGTGTATTACAGAAATATACGTAGTACACGGAAGGGAACATGAGCATGATCACGTAAGGAATGGGAAAATTTTGTTTTGTAAGTGAGAATAACATTTTACCTGAAACAATGAAAGAAGAATTTAATTTAAAAAAAATCATTTAAATGATAAAGTGGGAATCAGTTACCGAAGGAACTGCATAAAAATTTACCTTAAACAGCCAGAAATTCATGAAAAATTTACGAAAAGCGAAAGTGGGTTTGTATGGAGATTGCAAACGAAATTGTATGCTCCATCGTAAATAAATTATAATAAATGTTGCCTGGACCGGAGGAAAATTAAGCTTCATGGCAATAACCATTGCAACATCCATCTTCTGGCTCTTATTTTGAAGGAACAAAAAAAGAAAAAGGAATTCACTTCATACTTTGGTCAATCACTCCTTCAAAATTGTGTTGTTTCCACCAGTAACTTACGTTTAATTTTCTAAACGTTGATAATACGAGGAGGTGAAATTGAATTGCATGTTGTTTCATTCTTAAATCTATATATTTAGGCAATTGATTATGGAAAGTTGTACGTCACAAATCCCAGTCAATGACGGAAACGCAGCACAGACAACTACGCTTTCTTAAAGTATGTTATATTTGAAAATCCGTAACTTTCCTTTCGTGTTCACTTTTGACTAAATCATGCAGTGGAAACCTGAACAACTGATCAGTGATGTCATTGATTTAAATTTTAAGGGATTAGTAAAAGGTTTTATTTGATGACTGTTTGCTTACAGTACGTTTTTACGGTAATTTTCATTTTCATAAGCACGTAAATTTGTTTATTTAATCACTATAACCGAAATCTGCCAAAAAACGGTTTCAGAAAATTCATTGTGATACGGCCAGAGATGTTGGATTCGTGCCAGCGAGATTGTGAAGCGTGATGGAGCTGACAAATGTCTAGTTTTTCTTGGCAGGCGTGCCGTGGTAATGATCGTATTGGGCGCGTAATCTATCAGGTTGTATTAACGTAGTTGCAACTCGCTGTGATAACGTACTCGATTATAATTAGCTTGATACTCTCACAATTCCCATAAAGCGGATCATTTTTAAATGTCATGCTTCGTGTTTGCGCCGTACCGCGGCGCCACCAGTCAGTTTCCGTAAGCAGCTCTGTACTTTCTCGACGATGTTCCTTTATTGCATATATGTTTAGTAAGATAATACTTCTTATAGAATTACGTTTCTGGCATTTGCGTCCTGCCTTCCCGGATATAAGCAGTAATACATCTACTGTTCCGTTGAATAGCGAAGCTATTGAGTTACAGACGGCAATACCGCTAAAAAGAAACTCTGACTAGGTCTTAAGTAAGAAACAAATCACATGTCAAATTAAGCATTAGAGTAAAGCCATTTAAAAAAGGTCTTCAGTATCTCCTACAAATCCCACTACTACCGCATGTTTTCACGTTGATATACACTTTTCTGTCGTGGCTAAAAAAAAGAAACTTCGCAATGTGCATTGGCTATGTCGACGATTCCAGCCAGCAGTTTATGAAAATCCCGAAACAATATTGACGAACCTATAATTTCGATTTGTTTTATGATTAAGGTATAAAACTGATGAGGTATTTATGAATTTGCCCAATTTTTTCCTTACCAGACTTCCATTTGCAATTACGATCTTCCTGATCTGTAAAGCAACTAGGCTGAAGCTGAATAATTTAAGGCAGTATCCCTCAAGTGGTATCTTTAACTGGTGATAGTTTTTACTTTTCCTCCCAATTGCCCATGACTAATAGCAGATAATGATACCAAAAACAGAACGAGAATAACTAAATAATTTTGTCATTGTATGAGTTCCTAACCTAAAGATTAGTGACAAATCAAGTTAATTTAAGTGCATGAATGGTAGAGTTAGCTTCCAGCTGTGGGGAATGTCTACATCTCCAGCTGTGCCAAGCCCCCTTTATTTTTTCCGATGTTAAAAATAGAACTTCCTACACAGCCTCTGGCCCAGGAATAGGTTTCGCGTGTTTTTGTTACTGCGTATTTCACCCAACTTCACACGAACCAAACATGGAAAACGCGCTGGATATTTAGAATTCCCTTTGTGACATGCGCCTCTCCCATTCGATTCCACCTCTATATTGCGCATTTGTTCTTTTTCCTGGCTCGCTTTCTTTATTCCCGAATCCTGTTATTCAAAGCTCTTGGTTTTATTGATCATTATTCGATACGTTTCCGTATTTAATTAACACCGCGGTTAATATTAACTTTTGCTAAACCCTCTTCCTTGAAATTGTATCAATAAACATCAGTTTTCCAATTGGCAACATTTCCGTAGCTGTTCTGCGCTCCGAAGTTTGTTAAATTTATCGGTGCGCCACTCTTTTAAAACCCATCATAAAAAAGTTAGGAAAAATGAACACGCGAATTTTCGCAGCGTACATAAGCTTTTTAAAGGAGGACATAAACAATTACCCATTTTCGATAGTCATAAAATCTTTCTTAATGAATTGTTACGGTTGCTTTAGACACGGTGTGCACAATGCGATTATTTCGAATTTGAGCAGGTAGGAACTGTTTTTAATGATGTGATACTAGACAGAAGAATTGCTACGAAAAACCGGGAATACTGTATTTTCAGAGTCCATAGGATACCACATTGAGTGTCTTATTTGTACGGTTTAAGCTTTTCTCTAAGGAAAAACCGATGCCCTCCATTTGAAGAAGAGGTAGAGCTCAAATGGGATTAATTGCAAGACAGGGGGAGGATGAGGAGGGTCATGGGAGTGTACAGGGCGTATACTGGCGATGAGGCATGGAAAGATATTGAAGTAGGTATGGAAAGTAGTGCATGTAAGGGAAAAGATGACCATGACCACAAGGGTGTGGGAAAATTCTCTTTTTAGGTAAGGGTGTCGGGGATTGGAATGAGTTACCAAGAGAAATGATGAATAATTTACCGAAAACGTTGAAATAATGTAAAGATAAAATTTGTGGAGGGCAAATGTAGGTGGCTGCAGGATAGGGGAAAGATGGGGGTGTAGGGAAATTGCCACCGGAGCCTGTGCTCCATTGAAATTAAATTAAATTTAAAAAATAATTACCCCTTTCCCTCGAACTCAAGACAGCGTCGTCATTGGGAGATTCAGATGCTATATGTTATGAGAGTATGCGAAAACGTCATAAAGATGCAGTGAATGACGATTTATTATTAAAACACATTATTAGTACGCAGGAAGGAAGTTGCGTAGAACAGGATTGTAACTAAAATACACATTGAAGTGAAGAAAGATAAATTTTGTGGTTGCTTAGTGTTTCATACCTTCAAATTTTTCCGAGGAAGCTTGTAGATGTGAGAACACCGCGAGTAGTTTTCATATCGACGTCCTGGCTAATGGTACATTATCCGCGTCACTGAACAAATAATAAAACACTGCGGCTCCAGAGATATTGCAAAAAAGAATATTCGATTTAATCCGTTGTTATATCGATGGATATCGATTAAAAATATTGGCAACATGGCGCTGAAGGCGCCTCCGCCGCCAGACATTTTCAGCACTTTCCTTCTCTCCAGTTCAAAGATACGAGGTAATTAGCGATGTCTGATTCTCTGGAACTAATTTGATCTCGTGATGTTTTGACCTCATGATTTGTGGCTCCAGCAAGCGCCTTGCAGTATTAAACTCCTATTTCTTTCGCTTTGGTTATCTTGCTTCTAGACGCCGAATTTAGTTGCCGAAGAGGGGATTTTTGTTGTAAAACGTTTTGTGTTATCAATATTTTCGTCTTGTAACTCCAACTGATGCGAAGAACTATTCACGGAGTTCGTAATTGCAGTTTTATAACTAAGAATAAACAACTTGCTTGGGAGTTGGCATTGGGCTTTAAAATGTAAATTAACCGTTATTTAATGATGATGCTTGTACTTCCATTAGCTCTACCTTTCCGTGTCTCCAATTTGTCTAATTTATTGCATGGGAGTTTATTTGGTGCCTTTTGTAAGCTAGCAGAGTATCTTGAAAGACCTTACTCCAAATAAATCGGTGAATAACCATTATACTGCAGCAGTGAATAGTGCTGGATCGTTTGCCAAGGCAGGACAATATCTGGCTGAAGTTTTTATGTCGATGGTTTAGTTGTTGGATGTGGTGCACACCTGTGGACGTGCCCTTCATTTCGAATTTTTTTTCTGGTACGTATACTCTTCGAGAGCAATTTTCCAATTGCCGCCTTGTAAAAGCTGTAGATGTTTTCAGCTTATTTAAGTTTGTTACCACGATATAACTTTCGGTTGCGGTGCATTTGGTCTGAAATTTGGAACACACGTTCCTTCACAGGTATCTTTTAGCAAAAGTGCTCATTAAAACAAAAATAAACATGATTCAGATATGTCACACGAATCTTACCATATGCTACAACGTTAGCTGTTCAGCAATGGTCATTTGTAAACACATCATCACGTCGACGGTAGCTTCCAATATTTTTGACATGAATGGGCAGCAGTGAATGTAGGATAGTTGGCCAGTTTTCTTGATACGATATGATTTCCCGCTCCCCGCCATGTCGTATCAGCAAGATTAATGTGTGAATACATCTATTTCGACAACGTGCCCGAGTTTTCTGGTCCAGGATGCAAATTCAAACTAACCACTGTCTCCACTAGTTTATCCCAGCGCGAAAATCGAAAGACATTTGTCGCTTATGGTAACTCGTGTGAATAAAGGGAGCAGCGAAGAGAAGTATACATTCACAGTTAAGATGATTTCAGTTATTGTCATGGCATTAGAGATATGACTAGTAGCATTTGAAATTCGGTTCAGTAATAAACTAGGTAGAACAGAGGATGTTGAGAATAGGAGCTTTTTTTTCTACTCCTGTTGTTAATCTCTTCACTCGTATGATGCAACCCGTATCTTTTTGTTCATGTCAGTAATTTATATTTTTTTTTTTGCTGCCATCAGTCTTTCGACAGGCTTGATGCAATCCTCCATCCTTTCGTATCTTGTGCTAACCTCTTCATCTCTATGTATCCCTTACAACCCACTTCCTCAATTATCTGCTTCATATATTCTAATCACTGTCTTCCTCCACAGTTCTTACCTTCGACCGTTCCCTCCACCAGCAAATTAACCAATCCAGCATGTCTCAAAATATGACCTACCAGCCTGTCTCTTCTTTCTGTAAGCTGCTTCCACAAACTTCTTTCCTCGCATCATTTCCAAAACTCGTTCATTTCTTACTTCGTCTGTCCACTTAATTTTTAGCAGTACCACATTTCAAATGCTTCAATTTTCCTTCTTTCCGGTATTCCTAAAGCCCATGTTTCTCTACCTTAAAGTGCTGTGCTACACACATAGAGTTTTAAAAAGTTTTTTCTAATTTATCCACATAAAATATTCTATAATGTTTGCCTTTCTATCATTCGTTTTCAGTATTCTTCTACAACACTACATGGCACATGCTTCATATGTTATTTCTAAAACCTACGCTTGACTTCCGTAAAGTGCTCTGCATCATACGTAAAGATTTAGAAAGTACTTTCCTTAACCTTCTATCGTTTATAATTAGAGGTTTTTCTAGTGCTGCGCTGCTTTTAAAATCCTTATTTTGGTTATCAGTTGTGTTGATTCGAAATTCTTTCGCTATTTTGGCGTTTAGGAAGCGATTAGAAGGATGTTAATCCGCCTGAATATTGCTCGATATGAAACTAGAGAGAGAGATACTCTGAAAACGAACGTTTCCGCTTCGTTATGCTTCCGTAATATACGGTAGTACTACTAATTCTTCTCCCAGTATAGATCATCGCCAGTGTATACGTTATATATACCCAGCAGTATCTTCACCTGGCTCGTCTTCTATCATCTTATTAAATCAGATACTAATTGTTCTTCGGTGATTTCTAACAAATCTAGCTGCCCTGCTATGCACTCCCTCCAAATCTACTATTTGATACCCATAATTTTGAATCCTTGCTCTCTCGAGCATTTCCCCTCCTAACCCTCTGTAGTAGATGCAATACAATAACCTAGAATGGGAACATTTATAACGTTTCCAGATTCTTTACTATTAAATTGAGTCGCCAGTTACAACTAGAACATACAAACAATAAAATTTAAATAGTGAAACAGTTTAGCTTTGATGAGGTACCTGGCCAGAGTCGTAATTCACATTTCACGCAGATTATGCGATTTGTTTTTTTGACTTTCATATCGTATGTATTAGAGGAAATTTCACGTTTGAACTTTTCACGTGAAATGTTTGTTATGTTGTGCCTGAATTTATGCATCTATTTTACGTGAATCTATTGTGCAAACATATTTGACAAAAATTCTTATTCGACGAATATGGGGTATAACTAATTTTAAACGAAATAAATCATTTTGTATTTTACAAGTTGCTTGAATTCTAACACAACATTGACAACTGATCTGTTTTGCAGTGATAAAAATAAAAGCATGTCAGATAATCTTTCTCAAACCAATTTTCTTATTAAGTTCCATTATTTTTCCTTTTCAAGTTTTCATCCCTCTGTTACATAGTTTCACAGAAGTCGGCAGCCTGAAAGAAAGAAAAAAAAATTGCTGTAGGGCACTGATAACATAGGCTTCTGTAGCTTTTCATCCTTCTGTTTCATCAATTCAGAAGTACTTGTAGAAAAAAATATTTTTCAACTGATCTGTTTTGCAGTCAGTAAGTGATAAAAATGTATGCAAGTCAGCTTATCTTTTTAAAACCAATTTTCCTTGGATTTACTTATTAAGTTCCGTTATACTATTTTTTTATTTTTTTTAAAATCTGTCTTATGGTTGGCGAAATTAGAGGTGGTAGGGACACATTTTTTGTGAAATTGTGAGGTCATTTCTCGCGAAATACTTAATTCTTCCAAAACAAAACTGATTGCGTTTTTTAATACCATTCGACGATACGAAACCCAGTGAAGAACGCGGGGAAAAATATGGTTTTGTCGACGGATCTGTTTTACTGTCATCAAAATACATCTCCGTGAGAAATATCACGATCGGTGCAATCACAGCGGGATTACGAGGCTATGCCAAATGTACGTAATGAAATTATAAATTTTGTGTTTTTATGGATTCGGTGACTGAATACTAAAAAAATTGAAGCAATGAAATAAAAATAAAATGAAATATTTTAGGGTGGTCTCTTAATCCTATGTGACGATGGGTTATTATTAATTGTGGGTTAAGTGGCAATTTCCAGACGAATGATAAAATCTGGATAGGCTTGATGTAATAAAGAATCCAGGATGGACTTGGCTTAGAGAGATCATGGAGCGCATGAGATTGTTCTATTCCTTGGTGGTTGCGCTACTCTTAGCGGCCGAGTGTCAATGTTTCGCGGGTGAGGAGGCTCGGGCCGCGGCCCGTAATGTCTCTTCCTTCCCAAAGACATTCGGGACAAACCAGCAGAGCTCAACCGGCGCACGGACGAGCTCCACCAGCCGCCGGACCATCAAACCGAAGAGAAATCCCCTTCAGGCGGCTGCCCAGGGTCAGAGGTGAGTCTTCACTGGGCTGATTCTCGTCGCGAGTTAGGTTAGGTAACCTGTGGCAATTTTTACGTTTGTCAGTATGTGGCAGGGTCCATTTATCGGGTCACTTAAAGGACGAAAATGCCCACTTTTTGCTGGAACTTCCAATTTCTTCACAGAAAGCGTCTATGGACCTAGATCGCGCATCTTGTCACGAATGCCGGGGATTCTATCATTACCGTGGCGCCAAAATTTGATGACTGATTTTTATAGAACTCGACAAAACAAATCGAAAATAAAGAATAAAAATTTTTTATATCTCGCTTGGTTTTCGAGATATCGTATCTCAAAATTGACGTAGTTAGATTTAAATTCGGCCTGGACCAGAAGAAAAATTTCGTTATAGTCAAATTTGATGATGAATTCGTATGTAACACTACGAGATAAATGGAAAATAAAGAATAAAGTTTTTTGATATCTCGCTCAGTTCTCAAGATATTGTATCTCAAAAATGAGGAGGTTAGGGTGAGATCCGGCCTGGACCAGAAATTTTTTTTCGCCAAAACCACCATATCCACACGTTGTAAATGCACTGTAGGTGTTTTATTTTCTTCCTAGTGATTGTTGCTAGGTTGAAATACGGCCTGGACCAGAAGAAAAAACACCAAAAGCAGAAGGAACTAAACCTATGACTGATTTTTACCATGCTATATCTCGAAAACCAAGCGAGATATCAAAAATTTTTATTCTTTATTTTCGATTTATTTCGTCGAGTTCTACAAGAATTCATCATCAGATTTTGGCGCCACGGTAATGATAGAACTGCCCGAATGCCGATTGCTAGGATAGCACGGCAAGAATTTGGACTGCACTACCTTCTGCACCCACCAGAAAATGGTACTAATTTGTTAAAATTTGGATTAGTTGCTTGGTTATAATGTCCTCTTCACATTTTGCCCCCTATTTTTACGGGAAAGTCGCCACAAATTCAGTTAAAAAAAAAAAACGAAAAATGAAAGGGACGCACAGCTATTAGATGTCCTCCAGCGCTTGAAAAACAATGACAATCTCTTGAAATGCTGGTTAAATCATTTGTTATAATGTTTTCTTGAAGTTTCAGCTTCACTTGCTTGTAAAAAGTTGAATAAAATTTGCAAATAGAAAATATTTGTCCTAGGTGTAGCACAGCAATGCTTGCCATGTTATATCGATACAAGCAATCGGAGACAAACAATTGCATCCATTGTAAACAAATGGATGCTGCAGCAAATGTTTTTTCCTGGTCGTACAGGCCACATTTCAACCTAACCATGACAAAAAGAAACTGTTTAGATTGATATTCATGTACCGATTATTTTTTATGTAATTTTTGCAGTGTTGGTAGCATTTCGCTGTTGTACAGGCATTTTTAATTTAATTTTTAGCTAATTTTCTGTAATAATAGAGTGCAAAATGTGAAGAGGACATTTAAATCCAGTTTCAACAGCTTAATACCGATTTCGGATAGGTGGAGAAAGTGGTGCAGTCCCCTCTTAAATAACTCGGTAACACTGTAACCATCAGCGAAAACCCCCTTGTCTAATACTCCTTCTTTTAACCAAGACTCTATCCCTATAATTACTTTTGATTCATGCATGCGTTACAGTGTTGTGAGTAATAATTTTACATTTAGGCATACATATGTGGTACAAATGGTGTGTTACATTTTTTAGGTGAGCAATATAGGCATATAACAAATATAGTTTAGAACAGACTGACAGAGTTTTGTAACTGATACAGCTAGTGCAAAAATGTTAACAAATATGAGGTATTAATTTATCTACAAAATTTACATAATCATATTTTTTAGATCTTTGGCATTACAGTTACAAGAACGAGGCATTTAAAAAATAATAGAAGTGTTTGTTGTTTTTCTTAGCTTCTGAATTTGATTTATTTTCTTTTATTCTCAGAGACATACATTCTACCTAATAGTTGCAAGATGGCTACAAAACTTTGTTACCAAAATTGCTGTTATTTTGCTATGTTTCTGCATTGACAACATATCTGGAATAGCAAATTGCCTGAGAGATTGGTACATTTGTTATTCCACTTTTTCTCTTTTTCCTGTGATCTAATAACTTATTTATTTGGCTTTGAATCTTTTCTAATTTTTTTTGTTAAGTGGATGGCTTGATCAATAGCCTTTCACCACTATGCAGACGTAACTGAGAGTGGTGCAATGTCTCGTAATTGGTCGCTCCCAGTCGTAGGTCTCGCCAGCACCTTTAGCCTTGCCCCTGTGCAGCTCTGCGCTTTATATTTGCAGGGACAGAGGCAAGAAATGCTCGCAGGTTAGCAGTCCTGGAGAGTATCTCGAGACACCCCAACGCAGGTAAACTGGGGCTGCAGTTGGTGATGGGGGCGTATTTCAGATTGGTATATTAGAGATTTCACGTGTGCAAGTTTCAACTTTTTGTGGAGTCTGTAGTTTGACCATTTTCTTGGTGAATAGCAGTTAGTGTTAAATTTCAAATAGTTTTTCAAATGATTTGTTGAAATTTGAAGTAACATCTTATTTGAGAGGGTTTTAATGTCTTATTGCAGCAGAGGAGTTAAATAATTTGTTTTTAGTATTTATTCTTCTGAAATGAAATATATTGTTATCCTTCACTATTAGTTGTTGCTTATCAGTCTGTATTATCAAACCGTACTGGGTTGGATTTTTTCTGTCAGTAAAGTGTATAATTCTATTATTAATGCCTCTGGTGTTGGTATTTTATGAAGTTGCTATTGTAAGCTTTATTTTGCCTGGACGTCTAGTAAGGGTAATAGAGAAATAATTTATTTTTATTAAAAACGATTTTTGAGGCAGCTAACTTGGATGTGGTTTTGAAACAGTTTTCATACCATTCCAAATGAATGCTGGCGTATGTATTAAATAATAAACCAACATACTTGGAGGCTTAATTAATTCACAGGTTCACTTCCTAATGTCTTCGATCACATTTGATCATGTAGGAAACTCGTTAAGTCAGTGTTAAAGGACTAGTTCTGTGATACAAATCAAAATATATCTGGAATTTAGTTTTACAGAAGCAGAAACTTGACACCTAAGTGGCATTTCTGATCTTATTATCTGTTGGGGTTGATATTTTGTTAAAAGATAGCTTTACTAGAAAAATGTTTTCTTCTCCATCCAGATCCTTATTGTTTCTAAGGAAGATTCAAATGCAAATAAAGGAGGGATTGAACGATTTTAGTTACAAAAGAAGGCAGGCTGGTTTAAATACAGGAATAAACACAAAACAGTGAAATTTTTTAGTTTAAATGCTCAGTCATCTGAATATAAGAAATTTCAATCTGCCTCTGAAGAATTTGCATCAAAAATGTTCAATGCCATTTAATGCATATTTATCTTCATGTGTGAACACTGTCAGCCTTCATTTTCAGTAAGTGATGATTCCTTTCTCTGTTTTTACTTTCATGTTTATTAGGTAATGTAGTTAAAGGTATAGCTGTTTATATGTGATTACAAAAGCCTAGTGTTGTGTGGCACATTAGTTTTGATATCCATCATAATCAAATATTAACACTCTTTGTTGAAACATTAAACATGCATTAATACCGTATAATAAAATTAATACCAAATAATTCTCAACTTGGCTTGCCTTTTGTGGCGTCGAGATGTGTATCCCAATTCCTTGTTAGTTGATTAATAACTTGTTCTACTAATGAATCACCTCATCCAAATTTTAACAAAAGTACGATTTAATTCCCAAGTATGCTTAATGTATATTATACTGAATCTCTGTCTGAAACTGATACTTTAAGTTGTTAAAAACCTTGAGGGTGTTTATCGATTTTCTGGCAAAAATGTATTCCAGAAGAATCTTTTGTTAAGTTGACTATAGTTTTTATTTGATAATTTTGAAGTTTATTTAAGAATTAAAATTTGAAGTGGCCTAGGCCTATCAGCATTTAATAGTTGTTTATACTGTTCTGTTACAGGAATATTAGACAAAGCTTAGTCAGATGTTAATTACCGTCAAAATACAAGGTCTATTCAAAAAGTATTTTTTTCCCCCCTTTAAAAGTACTGTTCCTCTATACTGAGGGCTGCTTATACTGTTGCTTTCTTTATAGGATGTCTTTTGTCATTAAAATTAAATGTCTTTACTTGTCTTGAGTGGAGATCAGCTAAAAATAGCAAGAATCCATGTTGAAACTGTAGGAATACGATAACTTGGGGAAGTAAATGAGTAAATGTGCTGCATTACAGCATGTTCCCAAGTTGTTAAATTTGGAGTATTTTCTTGACCTTATATGTACAGTCAAGATGTTCCCTATTTAGAGAGTTTGAAAAAAGTGGCCGTCACAACTTCATTGTTGCTTTTTAGGCTCCAGAGATTGCCAAAAAAAAATTCAGTTTTATCAAAGGTTTCCTCCCATATACATCAGTGTTTCTGTCAAAATTAGTATTGTTGTAGTGGTTCCATTATTTTACTTCTCTTTATACTTGTCTCCCCCAACAGGCGTCATAGTGAGGTAGCAGAAAGATGTTCCAATTTATCTGCCAGAAGATACAGTTTGTTCATCTGTCCCTTTGGGCAAAAAATGATCAGATACTTTTTAACAGACCTTGTGCACAACATATCTCTCTCTACCAGCCATTTCAAATGTATTTAATAAATTGATAGTGATAATGAAAATCTTAAAGGAAATCAATATTTAATTTTGTAATGTTAAATAATGTAAATATTTGTTTCAGATGTTACTTAATTTGAAATGTTCTAACATTTATTTTCTTACTTTCAGCTTGTGCCTCATCTTTTAAGCCTGTACTATTAAGCTTGACAGTCTTGTATTCTAGAAGCAATAACTTGATAAGTTTCTTTCACCAAAATGAATTTAATAAATCTAGTAATTTCTTACACCGTTTGGCTGATTATTGTAAATAACATGTCACTACTAAACACATGCCTCGAAATGAGACCTGGCATACCCGTATTGTTGAAATTGTAATACATTTGTACACTTGTGCAGAAAATATATATTCACAGTGCTTTTGCTGCTGATATAGATTTTTCTGAATGCAATCCTTGAATATGGAGGATATAATTAACTGAGTCGTAATTGTTTGTTCACATTTGACTGTAATAACTGACAGCAGCATGAACAGTGCCACACAAATAGATTTTTAGATGGGATTTTGTAGATTATATTTTTTGTATGTCACTTTGATAGATGTGACCTGCATTACCTAGAATACTGGAAACTCTTCTGCAATTGTTGCAGGTGCTTAAGGACTTGGCTGATGAAGTGTTCCACATTGATGAAATTGAATATTGCATGTTACAATTTGTCATTAGGATGTGATGAGCATTGATCTACAGTATTTGGTAGTGCAACATCTGAAAATTATTATTATTAATTGTGATGGAACTTTTAAGCAGAAATTGAGTGTTAATTTATGGCAACATTCCTTTCTTCCATTCCATTCATTTCCATACGGGTCATGTCGCCATGTATGCATTACTTTCTTCACGCACTTCCGGTTATCCAGTTAATCCAAATGCAGAAATGCTTACAAAATGTAATTAAGCGAACAGTTGTAATGAGATAGCCTTATGTTTTAACTTCAGCATTGAACTAATTATATTATTTTTAAAATGTGTGAATTCTTCATTGTAACAAAGAACATTAGATAAATGTAAATTGGTCTGGGTTAAGCTCTTCACGTGAATGGATACAGCCAGGGCACTAGGATTCTCAGGCACCGCGTAAGCGTAGTGACGTAACCAGTAGGTGCCTTCGTCGGATGGGGCCCTACCTCAGGCCAGATGGGTGATCTGGATAACAATAGTGGACTCTTGGGTTCCCCCCAGCCGATCATCAAATCTACCAAGTCTTGTGAGATTTGCTGGCATGGGCTCCCTGAGCTTGGGTCCCCTGAGTTGCACTTGGGGGCCCCCTGAGTTGCGCTTGTGGGCCCCCTGAGTTGCGCTTGTGGGCCCCCTGAGTTGCGCTTGTGGGCCCCCTGAGTTGCGCTTGTGGGCCCCCTGAGTTGCGCTTGTGGGCCCCCTGAGTTGCGCTTGTGGGCCCCCTGAGTTGCGCTTGGGGACCCCCTGAGTTGCGCTTGGGGGCCCCCTGAGTTGCGCTTGGGGGCCCCCTGAGTTGCGCTTGGGGGCCCCCCTGAGTTGCACTGCACGGCTCTCCCTAGCCCTTCCCCCCTTGGCTGGCGGGCCCAGGGTACATTTGTCCTGATTAACCCCTTTCCCCCCCCCCCCCCCCCCAATGCCAACCCTAGATACAGCTTTGGCAGGGAAAGACAATCTGATTGATGGCATTTGGCCAACACAGAGATAAATGCACATATAGTGTGTACAATCATAAGTGCTGTTTCTTTCAGTTTTTATTAAAATTTCATTCATTAGATTGTACATATTAAAGGGTAAATTTTGCTCCTTGTATTATTAAACCAGAGTAAAGATTTTGATAAATATTCCTAGTTGTATAGGCAAATTGTGAAAAACTGGTTTCTGCTCCAAATCTACATATATCCTTACCAGATAAATGTGGCAAATGTATACATTTTCTTTCTTCCTTGGAACTAAAGCCACTTTAGCATAAATACTTACTCTGAGGATTAAACTCTCCAAAAACAGAAGCAAAAGAGGATAGCTCTTAAAATATTTGTCCTCATAATCTATTTTGCCAACTGGAAGAAAGTAACCTTCAAAAGATAAATTTTAACATGTGCCGTTTATAGCAAAACTCGCATGGTACAAGTATAGGTATCATTATTGACAGTAGTTAATTGTGTGTGTCACAACATTTCTTTCTTTTTTTTTTTTTTTTTTTTTTTTTTTTTTTTTTTTTTTTAAATTGTATGCTGCTTCAGTGAAAATGAATATATCAAACTTTATATGTTTATTAACTGTGATGTTAGCTATATTTACCAAACTTAACAGCAAAACAATCAATAATTGCAGCACACAATATAACAGGTTAAAATGGCACTAAAATTTTCAGTGCATGCTCTTTATAAGTGTTTCCCATTAGTTGACTCATGTTGTCGACAGCTATGTGAATACTAATCAGAAACTAGATCTTCACTTGTTAAGAATTTTCATATCTCACATGTTTCTATATCTTTCTGCTTTGGAGGAATATACTCGTAGTTGGTGACTAATTAGGCTAATGCTAGTGTGAAACAAGCAGCCACAGTACAGATAGTGGGTTTGGCAAAATTTCCACTTTCGACAAGCATCTTTGACATTCCTAATATGGTCTTCTACCTGAGGATACCAATACAAGCTTGAATTTGGATTGGGTCTGTATGCTTTCTAAGCTTCTGCTTGTAGTGCTTTAGATGGAATCCCCAATATTAGCTGAACGAGGCTGTTATCACTCACATACGGGAAGTGTCCAATTCATCCATGCACATGACTGGAGACAAAAAAGTCTGCCATATTGTACACTTATCCTGTCAATAAATGTTACAAAGTTTACTGATTGTTATGAGCTTTCTGTTTCTTAATGTTACGTGAGCATAAGGTCCAGGATTCACATTAGCAGAGTAATTTTGATGAAAGACAGCATAGTATGCCACTGGTATGGTATTGGCAAAATATTTCTCTTCAAAAAATTCCTTTGGTGAAGACTTCTAGCAGCAGCGTAGGGAAGCACAGATTTGTTTCCCGAGAGGAACAGTAAGCAGAGAAAAAAGTCCACATTTCGAGTATCAAGAACAGCAGTGGAGGGGGTACAAAGGAGGGCATCTGGATTTGTTTGTCAGAATTGCTAACCATGTTAAATGAAGTGGCCGGGGAATCATTAGAATACAGGAGATGATTAAAGAGCATATGTATAAGTCGTATATTGGCATTGAATATCAGAAGAAAAATAGGAGTACTAGATGGAAAAGAAGAGCTGACCATGCCCATAATAGTTCTTAACAAGAGGTATAGGGAAGTGGGATGAATGAATGAGTTATTGAAGGAGGTGCTAAACAGTTTACATTGAACAATCAAAGAATTTAAAGTAAAAATGTTTCATATAGGAAAAGCAAATGTACAGAGAAACTCCCACTGAAGAATAAGCACCATCACAGTTAAAGTAAAAAAAAATTAGGAACGAAAGTAGAACATAAATTCTTGTTTAAACCAATGCATGGCAGTTTAAAACAAAATTGCAACGTGATCTGCAAATAGAAGGCACTGCTCTATTTGTTCTAAATAGTGCACACCGTTTGGGGCCATGGGAAAATGGGGGAGGGGGATGGAACGAACTGTTACATGTGGTAGAAAATGATTTTTGGTTTCTTTGTTATTTGGCAGAGAAATTTTTATAACTTTGTGATATTTAGTTCAGACTTCTGTCATTATCTACAAAAGTGTTATTGTGTACCTGTTAATTAAAGGATTTTTCTATTTTATTGGCAATATGAGCAACAGAAAATAAAACTGTCAATTGAAAC
Source organism: Vandiemenella viatica (assembly GCA_031002005.1). Classification (NCBI taxonomy): domain Eukaryota; kingdom Metazoa; phylum Arthropoda; class Insecta; order Orthoptera; family Morabidae; genus Vandiemenella; species Vandiemenella viatica. The sequence goes on from CM061918.1 coordinate 119,809,560, forward strand.
ACCTACATGACTGAGGCAATAAAACTCAATCTGTGCTTGGTGGGTGATCAGTTAATGTTCAGCTTTGGTATTCCGGAGAATGCAGGTTTGATGCATGGTCTCACCATAATTATTTCAGTTTTCCGTGATTTCCCAAATTTTAATCCAGATAATGGCTGAGATGACACCTTCAAAACGATCACAGACAGATCTCTTCACTTTCCTTGCCCTCCACCTTTCCTAGATGTAAAAGACCTCAACATTGATGTTCCAATCCTTAGCCAAAAAAAAACTATACACAAGATGAATGACATCAGTGAAAATTCTTAAACATACCCGTATTTAAAATATTTCCCTTTTTTTTCGTATGTAGTAAATATGAAACTATGGACAGGCAACAGTGTAAGCTAAAAATCTACTTGTTTATATGGCTCTGATTCATTCAAGGTGAAAACACTTCTGTAATATGAAGAAATTGGGAACAAAGTTGTTATAAGAAGATTAAATACATTGGTTACCTCAAATGAAGACAATTTCACAAAAATACACACACACAGTTAAAGAAATGGAATTTTCAGAATATGATGTATGTGGTCTGTAATAAAGAGTCTGGTAATATTGCATTGATTTTAAATAAGTAAAATGGATAATTGTCATTATTGTTCCAGCAGATGCCACATAAAATCATAGTAATCTAGTTCCACCATTGGACCACCATATATACTTTTAGGTAGTTTCTAGGTGTAAAGCAGTTGTTGGAATATCCAATATTCCTATTCCTAATGGGCACAGTGAAGTAGGTCTATAGTAAAACTTTCTCGATGCATTATCATTTCTCTTACTCGTTAATACAGCTTTTTGAACACATTAGTAAATTCTAAATGCATCTGTATTGATGGATAAAAAGATGAACACGATTAAAATTAAAAACATTTCATTTAACTTCTACTACCTACCAGAGGCATAAATAATATTACACACTCGACATGCAATAAATGAAAAACTACAAAAAAATGCTTTATTCTTTTAACAATATATATATGGCATATAATAATGACACATTTATTAAAAATGGGTGCCTTTGGCTGTAATGCAGATCTTAAATCACACTGGCCATCCGACAGTTAATTCATTGTTATTCATTGTCACAGCTCAGGTGAAGGGTTGTTTCGTTGATTAAATATTATTGTACCTTCTCGAGCGAATATTCTCCAACTTGGTTCTCAGTTTGTAAGGTTAAGGCCCAGACTGCCAATACTTCTGAAGTTGACTAAATTGTTTCACAGCCAAGTCAGGGCAAAGCCAGCACAAAATCTGGCTGGAATTTCCATAATCGATTTTGAGGGAGGGTCCGACTCACAAGAGCTTCCAGGATTTATTTGTTGGTACCTTGGCAGTTTTTGATATTTTTTTTTCTTCACTGAATTAAAAATCCATGATGACACCATCACCAAATAATAACTGATGCTGGATGATTACCCTTTTCAACCCCGTGAGGCCAGATTGTAGGCATTGCGCACAAATTGTGCATAAATTATGACATTTTTCTTATAGAATTTTTTCTGGGCAGTAAATATTTATTCCATTGGTAAAAATATATATATATATATATATTTGTGTTTATCATATGTGTAAATCACAAAGCACCATTTTGAATTTGTGATCTTATTTTGTTTATGAATTGCATTCAATAATGGTCCATTAGGTCATTTGAATGCCCAAAGACCTAACTTTTTTGGTGATAATATGACTCATTGACTGTTGAATCATGTTAATCCATGGGCCTTAATTTATATGTCAATAAACAAATGTTCAGAACAGCTGAAATAAATTTGTCTTTTCTATTTCTACGATGCTATTATGGCAGTTCAATTTCTTTTACAAAGTCAAAAGTCAGTTGTTTTCACAGATCGCAACACCAGAAGCAACCTCCAAACCATCAGTTGATTGAATATCATGATACATTCAGTTAACTAGTGCAAAGAGGTGCATTTGTAATTGTAACCTTATGTTCCTGCTAGGTTATAAGTTTACAAAATATTTGCAGCCACAACTACCTAGCACAGACCACTGGTGTTTGTGTGTGGTTGTAACCTCCAGTTTCCCATTGTGCACTATGGTGGTTGCATGTTGGTTGCTGTGGGGGTGTGGTAGATATGGTGTTTGAAAGTGGTTGAACTAGGGCATCTTGACCAAAGTGTTCTAACAGAATCTTTAGAATCTTCTAGAATGTATAGAATGTTCTTATAAATACTAAAATGTTCTAGAATATGACAAATTTTTAAGCTTTTTTGGCTATTGACAAATATAAATAACTAGCTGGTGCCCACAACTTCGTTTGTGTTTGCAAAGAATTTGGATTGACAGCTACCGACATCTGACCACCATATTGCATGACGGGAGACAAACGCCAGTCGTCTGTGCTATGCATTTCAGGCAGCAAAGTAAAATATACTGACACACATGTCTTTGCTCGAAATACGAAAATATCCTTGATATTGGTAGAAATATGAAAGTGGTGCAGGTCGACCACTTTCAACCACCATATCTCCCACATCCCCATAGCTACAGACATCTAACCACCATAGTACACGGTAGGAGACAGGATACCACTATCACACATAAACACCAATGGTCTATGCTATGTATTTGTGGCAGCAGAGTGACATTTACTGAGACACATGACTTTGATCGAAATACGAAAATATCCTTGATCGGCCACTTTCAACCACCATATCTCCCATGCTACCACATTTACCAAAATTCGGCCAATGTTGTGATCGACAAGACTCTGTGCTACTACCACACACAAACACCAGTGATCTGTGGTAGATAGTTTTGGCTGAAAAGTGATACACCATGACACATACGTTTTTGGTAGAAATATGAAAGTACCGCAGGTTGGCCACTTTCAACCACAACGTTTAACCACCATAGTACACGATAGGAGACACGATACCACTACCACACATAAACACCAATGGTCTATGCTATGTATTTGTGGCAGCAGAGTGACATTTACTGAGACATATGTCTTTGATCGAAATACGAAAATATCCTTGATCGGCCACTTTCAACCACCATATCGCCACACTACCACACACAAAAACCAGTGATCTGTGCTAGATAGTTTTGGCTGAAAAGTTGGACACCATGACACATACATTTTTGGTAGAAATATGAAAGTGCCGCAGGTCAACCAATTTCAACCACCATATCTCCCACACCCCCATAGCTAGCAACATCTAACCACCATAGTACATGATAGGAGACATGATACTACTACCACACACAAACTGTCCTGCATCGACCACTTTTAACCATCATATCTCCCACATCCCCACAGCTATCAGCATTTGGCCAACGTTGTGCATGACAGGAAACTCCATGCTACTTCCACACACAAACACCAGTGATCTGTGTTAGATAGTGGTGGCTGAAAATTGAAATACAGGGTAACACACGTCATATATATATATATATATGTGTGCCAACGCCGCAGGAACCCCTTTTGGTAAGCGGTGGTTTTTTATCCTATCCTAATGTTCAATATATCCGCTTTTAGCGCTTTTGTTTCCTAACAGTCTATATATATATATATGATATATTTATCTGCGACATACTTAGTATGTGAATCGATTTTGATGGGGCTTTCACTGGCAGGTTGTTGGTTTGGCAGGGAGTAACATAGGCTACTTTTTATCCTGGAAATGTTTATGGTTCGGTGGAAAAACATAAAAACCTTCAAAATTCTTGACAAAACATAAACGAAGTCATGAGCACTAGTTAGTTACTAACAATTTGTGTGTAAATTGGTATCTGTGAATTAAATATATGTTGACAAAGAACATTATGAATGATGTCAGAAATTTGAAGAAGATGAAGTTACGAAGTAGAAAATTTGTCTATCCTTGTTGCTAATAAATTTATGATTGCGGAAAATAGTTTAAGCTGTTAAGCATGTTGCTTTAATATTGTGCAGGATTCTGTGAGATGCGCAAAAATGAAAGAAAATATTTTAATCACAATTTGTGTAATCCTGCAACTAGACATAACTGTAATTGAAATTTACATTGATCCCAGAGCACTGGAAGGAACAGGATGGCTTAGCTCCTGGTTTTTTTTTTTAGGTTTTGAAGCTATGGAGGTCACATGGGGACATATCGGGGCTATATGGAGGACCTCCCCTTCAAAAATTTCTATTTATCAGATCCAATCATCTTTTGGACAATGTGGTATTCAGTTTCCTTGCTTATCGACAATTTAGCAGCTATTTCGTGACTGTTCTGACAAATGAGATCCTCCAAAGTTGAAATAATGGCAGAGTTGGATAGACAACATGCCTGGGTCGTGGCGAGTGCTTGGTGCTTTTGTGTCCTGTCTCATACGCTGAGAACGCCAGAATATGGTGCAGCATAGAAGAAACGGATCCTGTACACCTCCTTCATCCTGCATTTATGAAGCAGTTGGATTACAAGAACCCATTACGCCTACGTAACAACTTTCAGGAATGAAGAAACTGCTGAAGCCCTCACTGCACATGTGCTACAGGAAAAAAATGCAATGCTGTCTATCAGGAAACATATTAACCCACTGCGATAAGATACAGTACTGCCACAGTAAAAATCTTTTTCATTAAGACACACCTTAAATGTAGATAAGTGTTAATTTCTGTTTGAGGTACATTCATTTGTGATATAAAACAAATTGCAGTTGCTGTTACTATACTATTATTATTATGTCGCGATTCACTAAAAATGGGTGGTGAAGGGTGCATTGCACCTCTCCTAATGTGTAATCATTTATGCATCAGGAGGATTATATTGGATATGGCAGGAGGCACGCATGGGTTATTTTGAGGAACCATCCCGGCATTTGCCAGGAGTGGTCTGGGATAACTTTGGAAAACCAAGATCAGGATGGTTGGAGCAGTTTATTGTGACCTACTCCTATCGGATTTAAATTTCCTCATTGGATAAATCCATCCTATTCCATTCCCTAATCGCTCATGGGGAAAAAATGAGTACATAGAAAAGAATATGTTCTGCCCCTGATTTCTCTTATTTTCTCGGTCATTCGTAGATATAAGTGTTGCTGATGGTAAAATGTGTTTGCTATCATACGGAAATAGATCTGTCATGAACTAGCTTCTAATGAGCACAAGCCTTCAGTGTTCCAGATTTCCCAACCTTACTCCAAAATTACACTTAAACTTTTCCTCCAGTTATGTATATCTGTGACAAATCGGGTAGCTCATCTTTGGATCTTCTCCAATCCCTCCATTCAGCCCTTTTGATTGGGGCAGGAAGGACATATATGATGATCTGTATTCTAAGTGAGGTCGTACCAGTGCTCTGTATGCAGTACATTTAACTTCTGATGTACACTACTTTAAATTATGACCTAGGAATTGGAGCATATGGTTTGCTTTCCTAATTACCTTGTCGATACGTTGATTCCTGAACAAATTATTACAAATTGTTACCCCTAAGAATTTAGCAGAATCAACAGTTTTAAGCACAATGCCATAAATTGTATATTCAGAGCTAATTGATATTATTTTTTCACTTACATGCATGACTTGGCATTTTTTAAGCATGTAACTCCAGTCTTCACACCAGGTAATTATTTTCATGACATTCAATTATAACAAAGTGCAGTCATCCTGGGTTTTTATTTCAGGATAAATAATATCATCGGAAAATAATCTTTTTTCTCCTTTATTACATCACACAAGTTATGAAAAACAATAGGGGCCTGATCGCACTGCCTGCGGAAGCTCGTATCTCTTTTCAGCCAATGAGGAACGCTCACCATCGAGAACTATTCAGAAAGTCTGCAACCCAGTCATATATTACCACCAATAGATGTTTGCTAAATTGAATGTATGATTACTGTAGTGAGAGCTGTGGTTCTGATTCTAGTATTTTCCCCTCTGGTTTCGCAGGCAAAGATGGCAGCAAGGTGACGACAGTGGTGGCGACACCAGGCCAGGGGCCTGACCGACCGCAGGAAGTGTCCTACACGGACACCAAGGTCATCGGCAATGGCAGCTTTGGGGTCGTTTACCAGGCAAAGCTCTGCGACACGGGCGAGATGGTGGCCATAAAGAAGGTGCTTCAAGATAAGAGGTTTAAGGTGAGCATTCTGTCTAGAAATCTAACTGCAAAAGTTTTGGCTCTTTTTATTCACATATTAGTTTGACAACTATAATTGTGTTCCCAGTATTTCCTTGCTTACATTTTTTGTGATGTGGTATAGCTTATGACAAGTTACGGTACATGTCTATAAAATACATTGTAGTTAGGCTACTTTGCATGTGCAGTACACACGAGATAATGTCACCATTTGCCGATACAAAGTTAACTGGTTAAAAGTATTAAAGATCAGCATCAATTTAGAATATTTCCATTCAGTGCCAAAGAAATTGGAAACTACATTGTGTTGGCATGTAAGTCGTCTTTGAAGTTTATAAAGTGTTAATAAAAATTAAAAACCCCAAAGTAACCCACAGATTATATTATCTAATGCTCCAAGCTTCCCCCCCCCCCCATGCTGGTTTCACATTATGTGGGTAGCTTAGTAATCATTAATATTTTTTTTGTCTTTTTAACTCTGCAAGCATAACCAAATGTGATGTGAGGTAACCAAATGTTGTCATAGACGGTATCGTCACAAATTTGTAAGAAATGTTCAAATTTCTAAATTCTATCTCTGAACAACAAAGACTTGATGTGATATGTTTATACAACACACTGTTTTTGAATGGTTATGTTATTGTATCATTTAACCCTCTAATCTCACTTATGAAAGTTGCATTGTTTTTATTAGTTTCAAAGCTCCCCAAAAGTCAGTGCGTCATTGTTCCAACATTTCATACAACCTGCTTCGACCTTCTTTTAGAGAAAAACTATGCCGTAATATTTCACACACACACACACACACACACACACACACACACACACACACACACACACACACACACACACACACACTTTTAAGCACAACTGACTCCTCTTCTGTGAAGTTTGGAGTTCTGGAAGCTTTGATGTAAGGCCAATCAGAAGAGCATGGTTGTCACATGGTCAAGTTGTTCTCTTCACACCAGGGCATGTTACACATCATACAATTTCAGGCTGGTGCCATTGATGAGGTTATTATAGCATTTATTAATGTCTTACACCTCTTTTATTTATCTTGACCACCACTGATCTTCCAAATGAAATCTAGTATATTCAAATTCAATAGTCTTAACAGTAGCATATGAATGTCGCCCATCAGTTGACTTGTCTGTGTTATTTGATTTGTAGTGACTGGTATGTTCTTGTAGACTGTTATCTACTATGCGGTCAGTCTCAACAATATAGAATAATCTACAGCTGGAAGCAATCTCATAAAGCTCTGCAGCTTGTAGTGGGGAATGCCTGACTTTTACTCCGGGCATCCAGATTTGGGTTTCCATGGTTTCCCCAAATCACTCCAGACAAATGCCGGGATGCTTCCTTAAAAAAAACAAAAAAAAAAACAAACAAAAAACAAAAAAAACTGGCTTTTACGTTTATTGAGAAAGTGGTGATTTTTCTATGTGCCTATTAGACTGATTTGATGTCATCTTGTGCAGCATCTTCACAATGCAATCTGCTATTTCCCTGATTTAGGGTAAGACAGTCATTTTTCATGATATTTTTGTGATCTGGTCTGGCCTTGTAGACGTGGCATTGTGTGTTCATAGCCCCACTGATTTTAAAGTTGTTCTATCTGTTGACCGTGAATTTGTGCTCTGTACCTTCAGATCTGTGGAACACTTTCCAGGCAGAACACTCAGAGCTGTAGTGCACACCTTTGCCCTGGGATGATGGTGGGATTAAGCATGCAAGTATATGCGTGCATGTACAATTCCCCAAGGTCCAGTTGTTCTACTTTCTTGCTAAACATCTTGGAATGGTACCTGATCTTAATCCTCAATTTCCATTGTAAAAAGGATCTGAGAATGAGAAGAAACTCTTTGAGGATATTTGACCTCTGAGACCAAACTACAAGTCTGACGTCCACAGCCAGAAGCTTGATTTGAGCTGAACGTTTTTCAGCCCCTCTGTTTCTTATACTCCCACATTAGCATCAATGCTCCTTCCACTTGGGCATGCAGCATCCTGTTCTACTGGAAGAAGGTTGGCTTCTGATCAACCCATTCCACTGATAGGTCGCAAGCCAATCATTAAGACATATTATAGCAGTCTCTTCACACACTGGTATGTTTGTTTACAATATGACTAATATGTCTGTTTCTTGAAGATGGATTCCTGTGATCTCAGTGAAGTGCTTGCTGTTTTGTACAATTTCTTCCAGTAAGTTTAAGTTTGTCACTGTATCAGGCTCTTGGATAAACTCTATGCATCCGATACATTCTCAACAAACTAAAACTGTTGAAAGGAGAAATCACCTTAGTGATATGAACACTTCTTCAAAATCATCATAGGAATCTATCTTTGAGAAAGTGACCTGTTGCTCAGATTTGATGTAATGTCACAGTATACAAGCATACCAGTGGATGTGGTGATTGCAGTGACACTCACTTAACTTTTTGGCTCGTGATCCACCAATGGAATAAGTGGCTATATCAGAGTTCTTTTGCAAGTTAAATTTATGACCAGGTGTTAGGTGCAGCCTTAGGCTTACCTTAGTTGTTAATAGCTTCATGGAGTCGCTAGAAATGGAGGCACTTGGCACTGCTCAGCTCAAATCAACCTTGTGACTATTGTACATGGACGACTCAAAAGTAGGTTGGCCTGGAAATTCCTTGATCACTTAAAAAAAAATTCATCCTAAGATCAAATTTATAATGGTAATTGAGGAATAAGATCAGCTACTGTTCGTGGATGCTTTAGTATATAGGTTCCCAAACTGGCAAAGTTTGAGGGGGGGGGGGGTTGCGAGGTAGCCTCACTGTGCTTGTGGATGATACCCTAGTTCTACACCATTGGAAGTACTATGTCTTCTTTACTGCCTCTTAGAGTTGAAAACCTTTATTCTAACATCACATACTTAGTGAGTTTTCTCTGAGAAGTAGGTACTTATCTTCTTTGGCTAGGGGGTCATGGAAACTTTTCTTTTGATGAAAAGAGGGGGGAGGTGGGATCTCCCCTTTTTTGTGGAAGGGGTGCATTGTAGGAAAAAGTTTAATAATAAAGTAGAATGGTTGGAGTTTGTGGCATTTGGTATATTGAAAATAATGCACACAACTGGGTATTTGCATGCTGTGTTGCATAATCACCCTGTGACAAAGAGAGCCATGTTTACAACTTTCAGCAAACTTCAGGCCATCCTGTCCTCATCATGAAAGCTGCAAGAGTGTCATCCAAGAAAGTTTGCCCACAGAACTGGATATGCTAGAGCTCACGTTTATGGTTAATGAATGCAACCTCTCTGAAATCACTCTGCCATGTCCACAATGACCACCAATATAAATGAAAAAAAACCACCTACAAATGCATAATGTAAAGTAGCTGTCTTACCCTACATCAGAGGAATCACAGATTCCATTGGGAATTGGAATTGTTGGAAAGAGGGAATGGCCCAGTTTAAAACAATCTTTTTACTCCCAAAAGTCACAAGTTTGTTGCAACCAATGGACCAGTCTGTTATTGAAACCATGAAACACCATCTCAGAAGGCAACTTTTAGCGAGACTTGGTGGAGGGTGAAATGAAGCAGGTGTGTTGGCTAACAACAAAAAAATAAATTTGAAAGATGGTGGCAGAAGCTTGGAGTCTGGTTAAGCAGGCAGGCCTTGAATCTGCGTTGAAGTGGATGGAGCGTCAGCCCGAGTGTGACCATATGCAACTTCCCACTTTCAAGCGGATGCGCGACTTAGCTGTCCGAAAAGTGATGAATACGGTCAAACAGCTTACTTTGACCGACAAGTTCAGCAAGCAGTGACATTTATTTATAGTACGGTTCATTGTGGCGAGACAGTATGAAACCACGCATATTATTTATAAAGCTTAAAATCTTAACAAAACATTGTCGAGCACAGAGACGCACAGAGCAAAAGTAATTGTTGGAGTTAGTCTGAAATGAGCCGCCGAAGAGTTCGGTCGGAGTAGGCCGCTACTGTAGTTTACATTTAAGTTTGGCTGTGTGCCCTGTATCAAGTTGGCTGCTGCGCCTTGGATTTAAATTTGGCTGTGCGCCCTGTATTAAGTTGGCTGCTGCGTCTTGCACTATGGTAGAGCAGATGAAACGGTTGAATTAGTCTGTAATGGACTGCCGAAGAATTTGGTCGCAGTATGGCGGCGGGCCCTTGTATTAAGTTGGCTGGATGACATGAATTATTGTTGGAGCAGACGGAACAGCAACTGAATGTTATTTGCAAGTCGCTTAATGAAAGTGCTTCGTGACGGTTGACAAGCTGATAGGAGTTGTGACACAGTGTGTAGACTGGTTCAGAACCTGCAGTTTGAAGAGATGAAGTGCCGTATTGTCTTATCCGCGGTCTAAATGAATAAGTAGATTTATTGTTGATGGTGGGTATGTACTTATGAATTGGTGAATAAATCTGAAGTGAATTTAAAGGCGACGGTATGAATCGGTAGAATTAAAACCTGCAATCAAGAAATAATCAACCCAATTATTACCACACACCTACTCATTATCGCCCACTTGCTCGCCACATATGGCAGCAAGCTTCATTAAATTGTTACAATGTACACTACACACTGTGCTAATGTACAGCACTTGCAGGTTCACTTAACATGTTTCATTTAGTTAATTAAAATATCTTTTTCTTTAAAAATAATTTTTTCTCCCATTTTGAACATACATATAGTAATTATTTAAAATACACTTTTTTGTAAAAAATCCAACTATCCGAATTTTTTACTATTCGAGTGGGGTCCGGTCCCAATTGATTCGGATAATTGGAGTTCTACTGTATTTAGTAACCAAATGAATAATAATGTTTACTACAGGCTGGATACTACACTAATACCACCAACCTATTTATACAAAATAAAATAAATTAGAATAGCCATTGCACTTTTTATTTTTGTTTACTTCACTATTCTTAGGTTATCAACCTTTCCACATACCATGGTATCTCACACCTACCACAAGACCCTCAGGAAACTGTCGTTTACTTATTCCTAGAATGAACTGTGCTAGTTTTAATTTCAGCTGGAAATGAGCATAACTATTATAGGATCAATGCCGCCCTGTCCTCGTCATGGAAATTCCAAATTTTTGCCTGGTCATTAAAATATTCATGGCTTTTAAAATGTTGGGCTTATAATTAGTACTTGCTTACAGACTTATACAGTATGAATATGGTATCTAAATTTATAATATTCTGCTTGTGGGCTACCTGAATCATCTTTGCTGACAACAGGTTGAAAAACACTGCCTTATGGTTTTAGAAGTAGTCAATCCTTTTAATTTTCTTGAAATCTGTGAAATGTCTTTTTTTATATAAAAACTTATTATGATACAAACAAATATTAACAACTGAGAAAGAAAATAATTTAGTTGTATTTGATTAGTTATGGTTATGTGGATTCAAGCATAAAATGGCTACCAAACTTTCTATGGTCGCATGAATCTGCTGTTAATTTGAGTCTGTTAAATTTAACACTGCAGTAGAGCTTTGAATAGAAAAGTACATTAGCTTGGTAATATTGTTTCCTTTGTTGTTGTTAATTGCACTCTCCACCTGACAGAAATAATTTGATTTTAGTTGATTGTGATTCATATCTGATTTTAGAGCAGGAAGTGGAAGCATTTTTTTTCCATTTTTGGGTTGAATCATATTATGAGTTTGTGTGTTCATTATTTTCATGTTTCTGAGGCAAGTGCATAATTCGATTGATCTTTTATGATGATCGGAGTGTGAAGTTTAACTTATTTTTCATTCAAATCATCATCATCCCCATTGTTGCAACATTCATTACAGCTGTCTTTCAAATAGGAATCAAGTAGCTATTTTGCCATACAAATATTTGAAGAAAAAAGAGGCTGTTTTCATAGTTAATTGAAGTGATAAAGGAATGGATAGTGTGTGTTACCTTTTGCTCAGTTGACGAATTTTGGTCGAGATTCAAGCACTGGTGAGGCTTTTGTTCCCATGAGACCCAGTCAGCTGCCTTAGATGATTATGATTCAATTTGGAAAGGAAATGATTTCACCACAAATGAAGACGAATGGTACAATGATGTGATGAAAGTTACATGTACAACTCCTCCATTTTTTATATTAAAAAAAAAAGGAGAGAAAAGGAATCGGAGGAAGCAAGATAAGATATTGGGAGATTAATATTATGGAAAGGGGGTGGGGGGAACTTTTTAAAGAACTGTGTGGAGCATAGCACTTTTTGGTAGTGAAGCATGGACTTTGGGAATACCAGAAAGAAGCATTTGAAATGTGGTGTTTAAAAAATGTTGTTTAAAATAAGGTGGACAGATAAAATAAAAAATAAATGTCTCTTGGAAATGATGGGTGAGAAAAGAAGCTTCTGGAAGGGTCTTGCAGAAAGAAGAGATGGGATTTTAAGACATTTGGGATTGGTTCATTTGTTATTTGAAGGAACGGTGGAAGGAAAGAATTTTGGACGCAGACAAAGATTGGAATATATGAAGCGACTAATAGGGATGTATGTTGTAAGGGGTATATTCACTTGAAGATCAAGATAGGAAGGGATGGAGGATTGTATCAAACCAGTCTCGATACTGATAACTGCAAAGAAAAAGAAAAATGAGCTGGTGAGTTATTGTGTTATCAGATCCCAGAGTTGCTTACCCACAATATGGCTAATTTCTGCAACTGCTTCTTACAAATGACATGAAACTTGGATAAATGAATTTTCTTTGCACATTTTCATTAGTTATTGTTGTGCAAAGTTGTACAGATATCTCATTCTATTAATTATCTTCAAGGTTATCTTTGAAAAAAATTTCTGTTAATAAATCTTATATTTTAATATTAACTACCTCATCACATTTTAAGCTTTCAGATACATTTAGTTCCATGTTTAACACAAAAAATTATGCAGATTTTTTATGGATTTGAAAGTAAAAAGAAGTGCAGATATTCTCAAGATATCCTCTGTACTTGGCAATGTAGCACAAACTTTTCACCCAGTATGGCTGAAAATTGATGATCATTTTACAAACAGTAATTCCCAGTTTTAAATAAAAGAGATGGGCTCAAACAGAAATAGAGACTGAAATAACAAATTCTCCATACACTGTGTGATCACATCACACTTTCAGCTGGTCGGCTGCCTCTATATTTTCATATGTTTAATACACATTCTTTAAAAATCATTGGCAAGCGGGGCGTATTCAGCCCTTGACCCTTGATTGAATGGACTGTAATCTTTGGTAAGTTGTTTATAAAATTGATTAGTGGTCAACAAAGGTGCTGTTTACAAAAGTAATATATTAATTTTATATCATGAAATTGGTGGGGGAGTGGCATAGAAAATTTTACTTCTACATCATTATAGAATCCTTACGTGTTGAAAGATTAAAAAACAAAAAGAGACTGACATTTCTTCAGGATGAGTGGACTTAAATCTGCTCCAGCCACACTATTTTCTTCCACTCCTATTAAACATTTCCCAAAGTTGTTTCACATAAAGGACAGGCTTGTTTCTTAAAGACTTCGGCTACAAGGGACTGCTGGCTTAAAATAGTTTCCCTTAGAAAACTTTATAAAGAAACTGACAACAGTTATTCAATACCATGCAAAGTCTGACAAGTGACGATGGCCTGCCAACAATTGTCTCACACTTTAGTGTGGGTGATTACAGTGTGCTGCTACTGTTTGCTATTTAATATTAACATGTTCTACAAATGAGCAACTTTGATATCTTCAGCATGGTTCAGCATTCTTAAGGTGGCCATACACGATCGCTCCATTTGGATGTCATCCAAAAGCGTAGCACATACACCATCACTCCAGTCGGCCACAAAAAGGAAAAACTAGGCAAAGCAAACAACAACAAGTTGTCAATTTGCTATACAACAATCTAATTATGCCAAGTACTAAATAAAATGTGCCCGAATTAATTTTAAAGGGTTTTCGAACTGTCGAATACTGAATACAAACGCTGAGAATTAAATAAACGTCCAAAAAAGTATGAAAAATGAGCTCTGCAAATAAGATAGGATAGGGAAAAACAAAAAGATACCCATCACTTACCATAGATGAAGGCAGGAGGGAGAGAGGAACACGTAAAAACACAAAAACATAAACAAATTGCACAATATTTTGACATGAGTCTTCGTGTGAGAGACGAGACATATGGCAGGGGGAAAGATGTAGTCATATCCCGACCCACCACACATGAAAATTAGCTCTGTTATATTACAAAAACTTTTAAAAATATTACAAAATGATTGTAAAACAGATTTATTAAATTTAAGTAGGTTAGCGGGCCGAAAATAGTGACAAGTACGTCACATGTTGTAAAACAACATATTTAAACAAGTAGGCTCATATAAAATTAATCTTATCATACTTTTATAAAGAAGACCACAAAGAATTATCCTTTTTTTTCTAACACGTTTTTTCTGCTGGCGTTTATGTCTTTATTTTTAAATAATATTAGCAATTGATCTATTGCTACATTTATTTATATTTTGTCATGGTAGTCAGGATTAGAGATCCTACAAGCATGGTAAGTCTTTATACTTCTGAATAATCTCCAACACAAAGTCTTATTGAGATGACATTATTTTTTTTTTAAAAGTAAAAATGGAAAATAATATCTTTCTAATTGCTACTTAATAATATTTAAATCAGTATTTTTCAATTCTTCATTCGAAATAATATTTAACTAATAGCAAAACAAATATTTCAATAACAGATTCAAAACAAAAAAAGAAATCGTACAATGTTGCATAGTCCACTCAAGGCACTGATATTATCTGCTCGGTGGTCGGTGACAGAATGAGAAGAGTTTCGCCATACACGAGCCGACTGGAGTGATGGCTTGATGTCATTCCACGTGGTTATCCCCACACACTGTCAGTTGGCTTGATGGGTGAAAGTGATGGATATTGGACTGACCGGATATCCAAATAATGCTGTCAGTCCATGTCATCCACATCAATTTCCTCACAGACGACACGATAATGCAGTGACATCGCTCCATTTGGACGGATGGAGCGATTGTGTATAGCCACCTTTACCCTATACTCTTTTGAAACAGTTGCATGTTTTTATTTTGTGTAATATCTTGCTATTTAAATAAAAACGTTCCTGAAAGCCCTTGAGATAACAGACTGCTTAGTAATCATAATTCTTCCAGTTAGTGCAATAATACTAAATGGTACACGAGTTCTTGATGTTAATACCAAGATTATAATGCAGATATTCTCAATTTTTTTCAACAGTAGAATGTTTTATTTATTGCATTTTTTTTTAATCAGCACATTTTCTTGAATGAATATAGTTTTTTTCAGGATATTATTGTTAAAGTAACTAGTTTTATAGGAAAGTACTCGGGCATTCTTATTCTTCTTGTATGTTATCTGCAAAGTTGGTAATACTTGACTAAATAATTAACTGTATTGAACTTATATTTTAATATGAATTTTGGATTTTTAGTTTTTGCTCTGAAAGGAAATGTTTGTGCTGTTTGTGGGATTCTCACCAACTGTTCCTTCCGTACTTCTCCGCCTTCCCCCCCCCCTTCCCCTTTTTAACTTGCTGCACAGTGAAGTTAAGCTTTTTAGGGATTTTCTGTGGAGCAAAGTGACTAAGCTAAAATTCAACTTGCATGCCGTTTAGACTTGGTGTAGACAGGACTTGACATTTGGGAAAAAGTGGCTTGTTTTTCAGCACATATAAACATGTAACATTAATAGGGAGTGTTTCTTACTGTACTGTGATCTTAATGAGTATGGGAGGACGGTTGGATTCTGCTAATACTGGTGTGGAGGGAGGAAGGTCAGTTATTTTGTTCAACATCTGTCAAGTCCTAAACTTTTATGAACAGACCGTAGCAAATATTTAACTATTAGAAAGTAATATTTGTATATAACCATGTATGTAAATCCACATATGCTAATTCCTAAAATGTAGTTCCCATGTCAAACAACAGCTTTACCTCTCTAAGATTACTTGGGTATCTAATGAAATTGGTGGGATTTGGCTCACCATCTGATACTGCATACCAGTTGTGAGATACACAAACTGGTGTTCATTTTTCCTTCCCCAGATTAATAATTATTTTTTCCACATCCATTTTTTGTGTCCTTTCACACTAGTATGCATCATTTTTCTGTATTTCGATTAGTTTATCTACCTGTTACATTACCCTGTGAAATATACACTTGCCAAAAGACAGAAGCACCCACTAGATATCGATGTCGGTGTAACTTCATACACATTCACACCGTCAGTCGTATGTAAATGATAAGAGTTGCACTTGTCTGTAACATGTAGAACTGCCACCGGAGTTCATTAGAGAGAGAGAGAGTTTGTGTGTGTGTGTGTGTTTTTTTTTTGTTTTTATTCATCGTCAAGGTTACAATCGACCAAGTCTGACTATCACAAGAAATGGTCACTGCATTGTGCACTAAGTACATCACACCCCTTCACTTTTGCACTTGCCATCCAAGGACAAGAAATGGACCCCTGCAACATTGTCTCTTCACACATCATTGGTCAGAGACTAACAGCAGATGGTCTAGGGAATTACCGTCTCTTGTGTATGCTGTCATTATCCCCACAACACAAATGGCTGCGTCTGGAGTGGCTCTGTGACTTGGATCAGGTATCACTTCAGATCACAGCTTTTAGTGATCAAGGGAAATCTGATGGCATAGTCTTAGGTCACGGGTATCCTGCTTCCTCATACGTTACCTCTCATGCGACTGTATCGTGGTATCATTTTTCAATAAGACAACACTGGTCCACACATGCCATCTGTCTCTCTAAACTGCGTGATGTTGAGGTACTCCCGTGGCCATTAAGATCCCCAGATCTGCCATGATAGAACATGCGTAGGACCAGCTTGGAAATCAACTCCATCCCAGTACCAGTATACAGGATATCAAGGATCAGTTACAACAGTGGTGGACCAGCTTACCTCGGGAGAGGATACAAAGGCTTTATGATACACTTCCTTAGGGAATCGGTGCATGCATCTAGGCCACTCATATTACCAAGTTCTTTGCAAATTTTATTCAAGTTTGTAATCACTGAAATAACATCACATACCCTCTTAACCTCTCAAGTTTCATTTCGTTTCCTCCCCCCCCCCCCCCCCCTTCTGGGTGCTTCACTTTTTTGTCAGTGTAGTTTCACTCCTTATGGTTCCTTCATTTTCAGAGATTCTGCTTGAAGCATTACAAAATTCTGTTCTTTTTTCAGTTTGAGTAAGGGATAGCAACCTCTCCCCCCTCCCCCTGGTTTCCTGCCTGATATAGACTTTAGTTTTCTTGACCCACCCAAATTTGCTTAATGTATTTAAATTGAGCAATATGTTAATAATATTACTAATTTCTGTGATACTGTTTTGTTACTGTAAAATTATTCTAATTATCACAGAACACAGTAAATCCACTAATATGATCCTGAATTGTTTCTTGCGGCAGTGTGTATCTATTGTACACTGCTATCATCCCCCTGATTGTACATGTTCCGAGGTAAGTGAATGCGTTTGGTGTGGAAACCTCACATAAGTTAATTGTGATAAACAGTATGAAATTATATTTGCAGTAGTTGAAGGGATAAAACAATAGATGGATAATACCCTGAAACATTGTTTCACTTCAGACATAATTCACTTTTTCAGACAAGATAAAAATATTAAAGACAATTATGTTGTTGGGGTAGTAACATCAATATTTTCTGTTGTACTAAAATTAAAAACTGCTGAAAACTTGTTTAAACAAAAAAATTTAATATGTACTTCTCTTGGAAATTAATGTTAATGGCGATAAATTATACAAAATTAATTTTAGCAAATGTACTTTCTGCAGTGTAAACTGAAATAAATTAATGATTGATATTGTGAATTACTTTTTATTTTGAAAGCACACTAAATTGGTTATTTTAGATGAAAAGAAATGTTGGCAGATGTTTACTGTTGCAGTATAGTGATGTAATGTTCAGGTGTTAGCCAACCACTTCATTATTCTAATTATGCTCCAATTAAGCTTCTAGATTGTTTTGTTTGGGAAATACTTCTTCACCTTTATCATTGGTGGACTTGAAATCAAAAGTATTGATACAATATTTTGTTCTTCTGTGAGTGTTTCAGAATCTTTTTTTCCCCCCAAGACCATTTCTGCTGTCAATGTTGGGATATGAAATATTGTTTCATTGTGGTTTTTGTGAAAAAGTGCCTCCTATGCAATTGCTGTGTAAAAAATAAGGAATATACCTTGATTGTTATAATTAAAATAACTTTTTAAAGAAATTGCTAAGATTCTGATTGAAATGACATATTTTGGTGGTTTGTGTAGTAGTGAAAGATTTGCTAAACTATTTTGTTTTAATGGTTACAAATAAATGCAGTACTTTTCAAGGGATTAATTTTGAAGTTTTGTGTTGAATATTTTTGAAGAGAATTTCTACATAAATGCTTCTAGCTTGCTAAAATTTAAATGTCTGATATTGTGTTTTTAAAAAAGTTAAGTGTATAAAAAAATCAAACCATCAAAAACACTAATTCTTTTTTTTCTATCTCTCTTATTTTTTCCAGAATCGGGAGCTGCAGATAATGCGACGCCTGGAACATTGTAATATAGTGAAACTGAAGTACTTCTTCTACTCGAGCGGCGACAAGGTAAGGGAGTTCACCTGGCCGCCCGGCGAAGGTGGGGATGGTGATGGGCAGACGACCCAGAGCCACACCCGTCGACGGGCAGTTGCGAGCGAGCAGGCCAGTAGCCAGCGCACAGTCGCGACCCCAAACCGATTCCCGCGGTATATGTTGCTGCGCCCACGCAGTGTGTGCTGTCTCGTTTGTAATTCTGTTTTTGAATTTGATGCTATATTCAGTAATTGAAAGGTTCTTCTCCGTTTTTATAGATTTTAAACGCATTTATGGCCTCTGTTAGGGAAATAATAGAAAAACGTTTTCTTTGGGAGACGGTTACATATTAGAGGGGTGAGTTAAAAAGTTTGTACAGTAAATTTCAATTTGTACTCATGTGCAACAGTGTGAATTAGTGTTGTGTGTGTGTGTGTGTGTGTGTGTGTGTGTGCGGAAAGGGGGGGGGGGGGTTAAATTTGAACTGACAGCTGGATTCCTTGTAATTTTTCTCACTTAGTTTGCTCTTGAATTCTAATAGTTTCTTTACAGTGCTGAAAATTGCCCAGAGATTTAAAAAAAAAAAAAAAAAATCACTGAAAAGGAGAATATTTAGAATTTTTGGTCTCTTCCGATTTTATTTTACATTTTGTATTATGATCATAATAGTCTTGTTTATTGTGTGTGTATAAATACTTCGGGGGAATTTTTCTGGTACTTCTCTTTTAACTGTGATCCAAAATAATTGTTAAATGTGTGTCAAGGGTTTTGTGACACTCACACTCACTCACTGTCTCTCTTCTTTTCATACTAAATACTTTTCGATAAATTTGTTGTATTATTTTGTTTTTGTCATAAGCACGACGGAACAAGGTGTCTTTAGGGACATTGTTTTATTGTGTGCCACCAGTTGCAATTTTGATTCTTACATTGGAGTAGATATTTTTGAGAATTATCAGCAAAAGTAGTATATGAATCTGTGAAGGAGACCAGTTACTGGTGATAATTTCCATTATATCTGGTGTACTTCTTGCTTATTGACATTTTTTCAGGATATTACCAGGCCTGATAGCAAAGATTACATCATTTATACATTGGGATGACACCTAATCTCAATAGTTCGCATCAACATTCATTATTTTTTTATACTCCTGAAAGTTTGCTTTACTATTCAGAAATGTTCAAAAAAGAACTGTTGCTTTTTCAGTATATTTCTAACTAAAATAAATTTTCAGATATCTTATCATTTGATTTAAAATTGTTTTGTCATTTAATTATTTTTTAGAACAAAGAAAAATTAAATTCAGTTCTCATCTGGTCTATAGAAATTTCATGGACTGTGTAATAAAAATGGAGGAAGACATTGACCTTTTAAAATTCAGATCATAGCAATTATCAATTGAAACCAAAAGCTTTTAATATTAATTTACGATTCTGATATAAAGGTTTTGAACATCTGTAATTTACAAAAACTGTCAACCATGATGCTGTTTACTTAAGTAATGACTATTTTGCTTCTGCTGCATGGTTAAAATAGAATAAAAGTGAATTCTTGCCTTCACAACCTTGTTGAAATTGACTCTTGTTGTAATTGACTCTTGTTGTAATTGACTCTTGTTGTCTATATGAGTGGGAGAATTAGCTCTTGGTTTTCTAGATGCATTTGAGAATTACTTGATCACAGATACATGATTAAAATACTTAAATGGCCTTTACGTTGAAAATTTACGGATGTATAGTACCGTACATTAATAAAAATGTAGGGTACCTTAGCCAGATTGTGAATGTGACAGCACACCACTACGTACCCAAGCATAATTTGTGGTTTGGATGCGTAACATATACCATCTGTTTCAAATTATGTTGGTTTCCTTATCAGTAGATGCATAGATTTTTTTTCTGAAGGCAGTTTTCCATTTGCTTCCTCTGTTTAACAGAAATCTGCTCTTGCATTTTCCGTAAAGTAAACCAACTGTACTTGTTCCCTAGCCTGGCCATCATATGCAGCCCATGGCTGGGAGATTTGCTTTTCTAGGTGTCCACCATGTGCTTATATCCAAAAGATTAGCATATTTAAGAGCTGTTAGAGGTAATATTAAATCATTGCTGAGACAATCTGTACATGTATAAACCTGCAAGTGAGCTGCTTCCATTTCTTAGAACAAGTATTTATGCAAAAACTACTGAACCAATTTGGATGGGGTTTTCACAGTTTAAAAGCTTATGGTCTAGCTTAAAGTCTGTGGAATATCTCGTGTCTCTACATGACGGGGAAACTGAGCAAGAAATGATCAGCTGTTTCTAAGACTCTTAAGACAATACCAGCCAGAGATTGTTCACACAATCAAAGATTAAAAAATCCTCAAATATGCCTACAAGTTTAGGATTTAACTTAAAATCTGCTCAGCAACTTTTGAACATTAATATTAGTTTTTGATGTACAATTTGTGGGCACCACCTCTAAAATTTTGACGGTCCTGGCCTGAGATTGTACACTCCATCAAAGATATCTTGCCCTGCGTTAATTGAAATAGATCTAACCTGAATTCATAAAAACATAACACAAATTTTGTTTGTGCTGTCAATTTTAATTTTCTTTTTTGCATTTTATATACACACACACTAGGGTAAAGCCCGCTACTTGGGCAGCATGTGAGGCTACTGAAGTATGTTTAAAGTGCATATTGATGACCACTTCATAAAGCAGCTGTTACCCATACATAAAACTATTTATTTAATGTTTGAAGATCTCTCGGGATGATTAAATATTTATTTAATGTCGCCAGCTGACTTTCTTCAAATAAAACACTGTGAAATGGCGAGAAAAATTTATTTGAATAAGTTAGTTTTTGGGTTTTGTAATTTAAGATCCCACCTCCACCTGGATTTGATCAATAAAAGCCTCCACAAGAAACTTCATAATTGAAGCATATTATTTTCAGATTAGTGTTTAAATATTTCTTTGTATACTATGTTTTTAGTGAAGTATTAGTCAGACTTTAGTAGAAATTTTCCTTGTTGGGATCCTTCATCAATTTTGGATTTGATATCGCAACTACGTCGTACTTTGCGAACATGCAACATATTAATTGCCCATGACTAAACACAGGCTCAGGCAAATAAATGTATAAACTTCGGTCAAGCAGCAACATTAGTGAAAGTTTTAATTAGATTGAAATTTAGCCTAGGCTGGAATGACAGTTGGCATTGTCTGATTAAGTTTCTTAAAGTCAACACATTATTGTAAAGTACTTTCACGTTGTTTTTTTTTTCCAACCATAAAGTATTTCCATATTATTTTTAGGAATGAAATGCTGTGAAAAGCAAACTTAATGTATATAATCTGGCAATTAATTTCATAGCAGTTACTTAGCTATCAAACTGTGCACCCAGTCTTCAAGCAACGTATTTCATTAAAGAGGATAGTAACCCGGAAATAATAGGTGCTAAGTTGCTAATAGGAATTACAAAATAGGATAGCGAAATGAACCATAATTTACCTTAGGTAATTGTTGAATGGCGTGAATAAGAACACGAATAATACTGAATATTTCGGGTCTTGGTCCTTTGTCATCAGGAGAACATTATGGAGGGTGGGTGGTGTAGGGACTGTCCCTATGCCATGATTATCAGATACGTATAGAAAGCAGCGATAGATGGTGTTAAGCTAAAGTCACATTGCTTAGCATACTTCATGCAGATGGACATAATTCTACACGTAATCTGTTCATCCTGGACCCGAATTATAATGAACATCCAGTATTTATTTTTAATACTTCATATTCTTTGTAATAATATTATTAATGGTTTATCATTGAAGGAGTGTGCAATCTTTAGTTGTGATTGAATCTTTGTTTTTTTTTGTGTGTGTGTTTTTTTTTTTTTTAGTTACGAAAAGTTTTTCCTTTCAAGCACTGGTGCTAGGTCACATAAAGTCATAAAACATCCAGCAGATTTTAAGTCTGATTCCAATTTTTCAAACTGGAGAAGCTCCCATCAGAATATGTTCAATAGTTTTTGTGTTATTCTGGAACAAATATACACACATTAACTTCACATAATGTTACCTACCTGTACAATACATCTAATCTTCAAAGAACCTAACTTCTAATAATAAACCACGAACAGTAATTCATTAGAATAAAGAACATCAATGGTCCCAAAACACTAACCTGTGGCATGCTTGTTTAGTTCCATTTTTCATATTGCATTTTTTATTCTGATTCTTGTTTACCACTTTTTATGAATTCATCTACCTAGTCACATTTCAGAGACATCAGTGATTTTTTACCTTATTTAACTTTATTTCATGGATCACTTTGTCAGTTTCCTTGAAAATATGGAGTGTTTCACTATCAACTTGATCTCTCTTGTCCAATGTGATTGCATATAAACCTCTCAATCTACTTACCCTCCACTTATGTAAAACTAATTGACCTGTAATTTCCATCCATATTTTCATATTTTTCTCCCCTAATTTATGGACTAGTACTTCTAGATGCAATTTATGGTTAGCAGCAAGTAACATTGTCTAATGATACAGTGTGTATTGCCTTTTCTTTAATACATCTATAGTAGTATTATCCACACATTTTTGAACTTCATTATTCTTCAAATCTGGATATTGTGGGCCATTTCGTCAATTGCAATAGGATCAATTTTTTATGAATAATTATCACGCCAATACAATTGAATTTGTTGTTTTATTTCCCAAATGCGTTTCACTTCATTTTCTGAAGCCTATTCAGCGGTTCTGTATTATTTCTTGGGTCACATATGCGTCGGTTATATTTGCAACAGGAGTTACATTACAGGTGTTGGGTGCATCTTTGTGAATAATTGCTTTCACTGCACTGTAATATATTGATTTCGGATGGCTTACATTTGTTTGCTGTGTGGTGTACATTGCAGATCAGATGTACACCACACAGCAAACAAATGTAAGCCATCAGAAATCAATATATTACAGTGCAGTGAAAGCAATTATTCACAAAGATGCACCCAACACCTGTTATGCTACTGCTGTTACAAATGTAACTGAAGCATATGTGACCAAAGAAATAATACAGAATCGCTGAATAGGCTTCAGAGAATGAAGTTAAACACGTTTGGGAAATAAAACAACAAATTCAATTGTATTGGCGTGAAAATTATTCATAAAAAAATGATTCATTATTCTTAGTTCCATCATCCTATCTTCAGGATCTGTTTATAATTTCTGCTCATTTCTGGTCATATGGAGAAGTTCCTTATCTGATGTTCCTCTCACTGAATGATAGTCCCTAATGTTCTCATTGAACTAGGTAATTAATATCTCTGCCTTTTCACATCCTCACCAATGTCTTCTTAATCCATATCTACAATTGTTTGAATACTTTTCCTTCCTATCAGTTTTCTAACACAGCCATATAAATTTCTCAGTGCATCAGTCAGTGGTCCCCCATCAGCTATAATATTTTTGTACACTCCTTTTTTGCTTCCCTCTTTGCTGCTATTAATTCCTTCTTTCTTAGTGCTGCCTCTTAACTTTGCTGTGTTCTCTTCTTACCAGTCACTTTAGCCTTCTAGTCTTCTTATTATGGTAAGCAGATTCTGTACTGCTATTTATGTTACATTTTGCAATAAACATTTCTTTCCCCATTCCCACATCTCATTCTGTTCCTACCTCCGTCCACAAACTGACCCTTTCTTCAGTTCTGAAATTTGTGCCGTTTTATAATTATAAACACCAATTTTTGCCACTCCTCTTATACCCCTCACAACTGCTTCTGTAACCTGAACTTCACAGAGTTATCACACGTTTCATCTCCTTGTACTTTGCTGTAACAATTGTTACGCTTCCTTCCATCACTATGGTATTTGAAAATCTGTTTCCTTGTATTATCTTATATCCATGTCAGTCCTCCCCTAGTTAATTTTGGTCCCACCAACAATGGCCATTCAGTGCTTGCGTCTTTGCTCTGAATATGAATTTAATTTCTCCTAAGGGCCTCATTCATTCTTCCGTTACAATAAGCAATCGAGATTTTATTTTACCCGCTTTTTGTACCAGTCCTGTAATCTATCAGCAATAATTTATGACTACGATCTAACCAGTTTGAAAACCCCTTTATCAAATCCTCTTCCCATCTCTGAAGTACACTCTATAACAATCAGGGAAAATCTCATTTTCTAGCACTCCTTTCTTTAACCAAGACTCTGCCGTTATTGCTATATGTGAATTGTGCATCTCTATTAAAGTCACCTTGTTCACAATACTTCTGTAGTTCACTGAGAACTGGTTTTATCATATTCTCATGATTACTCTTCACCCTTCTTGTTACACCTCCATCCTTCTTCTCACTGTCACATACATTACTGGATGTATGAAACTTCTAAGCTAGCAATTAAAGTGTAAATTTTTTTGAAGCCATATATAAACAGCAACAAATATTGTGAGGATAGTTAACCAACCAGAGAGCGATCTTATCCGTTTATTGTATGTGCTGAATGTTCTTATTGTTTGATTGGTAACTAGATGCACAGAAATTGGACAATAGGAGAAAGTTTTTGATATCTAAATGTGTAAGATAAAAGTATCGGATTAAGAGGATTCTAATAGACTCTGACTATAGTAAATGTTTAATTTTTTCAACGTTCAGGAAAGAAAGGTTTCATGTCATTTAATTCAAAATTTGAGAATCGATATATACTTTTCCGGAACTGTTTATTTTGTGTGAAATGTTTTTACACTCTAGTGCTGGTTTAGGTCTTTTAGATTTCCTGAAGTTCAAAGCACATATAAAAATTAACTCAAGTTTGTTTTAAAAAAATCCTCAATGACTGAATTAATTTTTACATGGTGGACACCTTTGAATGCATCACCATTTGATTCCCAATATGAGAATCACATTTTTGAGTAGATCACCTAGACAAATTATTTGCCAGAATTTTAAACATGGCTGAATATCCCAGCCTGTGGAAGAAACAGTAACAGGAGTGAGATTGAGATTGCTGCTGTCCTGCTCTGTATGCTTAACAGTATTTTCTAACCACTATTTTGTGATACGATTGCACATGTAATGTGTTTGGCATTTGTAGCACTAGAACTATTTGAACACTCTAACTACTAAACTTCATAGTTTTAAGTATTTAGCTTTGTAAAACAACATTATTATGTGAAGGTAGTTTGTTCATTTACTTAGTTTCTGGATTACAATGTAGTGACATTTAGCTTCCTTTGACTTGGTTTTTGAAATATAGATTTTCATTTTTAAAGTATCAATCTTTGTAACATGGTTAACTATAAATTGACACAGTTGTTGTGTTCAAATTGATGAGCCTTGTCATTATATCTACTT
This sequence comes from Vandiemenella viatica, assembly GCA_031002005.1. Classification (NCBI taxonomy): domain Eukaryota; kingdom Metazoa; phylum Arthropoda; class Insecta; order Orthoptera; family Morabidae; genus Vandiemenella; species Vandiemenella viatica. Next base: position 119,835,638 of record CM061918.1, read on the forward strand.
TTAAAATGAGAAAAGTTGCCTTATATTTTTATTTTTTATTAGTGATAATACTGAATAATTGTAAAATCAATACTTTAAATAACTGTAAAAGTTAGCAGTATGTTTCTTAACATGTGGATCAAGAGCTTTAACCCTGATTTTTTAATTCTGATATTTCTGTTTCAAATATGTATATTGATTATTTTTGTGATTCATGGAAAACTCAATTCTCACTGTAAAAACTATTTATTAGAGTGTAATTTTTCCTTTATTTACGTGCATAACTTATTTCTGAAATGGTAAGAGTTTAATGATTTGTGTTAGATGTTTATAGTGAGTAATACCAGTTGTTCAGAAGTATCTTTAATAATTTTGAAAGGTCTACAAGCGTGTAAATGTATTTACTAGTAGAAATTCAGTTGTTTATAACACTAACTCAGATGTGATCTTCAGCAAGTACAGTTGTGTTGAATCAGCAGCTGCCTTGTAGCATGCTTCAATTAGAAATGGAAATTCACTTTGCACAACATTTCTGCAGTTTCACTAATGGCTTTGGCACACGAGACATAACTTATAAATTTTAAGATATTATCCTGTAGAAACATGCCATCCTTAATTTTTTTTTAAACTTTTTTTAAGGGGAGTGAGGGTGGTTAACACTTGCTTCTAGTCACATTTCAGGGCACACCCAAAGTGTGTTTCATTGAATGAAACTCCCTTTAAGGTGTATACATGTTCTATAGAGGATTCATTGGTAGTGGTAGGCTTAAATTCAATCTTAATTTGCAAAAATCTTTATATTTGTATCTTTATAATTCCTATCAAACAATGAAATCAACCATTATTTTTCTTTCCCAAGATGCTAATTAAATGTAGTTTATAAATATCTCTGGTGTGTCTCGCCTAATTTCTCATTAACTAAGCTCAATAATAAAACTGAATTGAACACTAATTTTAACTTATCTGTTTACAATGTATATTTTCCTTTGTGTTTGCAGAAAGATGAAGTGTACTTGAACCTTGTGTTAGAGTACATACCAGAGACTGTGTACAAAGTTGCAAGGCATTACAGTAAATCTAAGCAAACTATACCCATTAGTTTTATTAAGGTATGTATTTTTTGTGATTCTATATTTGTTTCACTAACATAACTTTCACATCTTAACATTTAAATTATCAAAATTAAAACCATTTGGTAATTATATTTTCCTCTAATTACATGTATTATTCTACCTAAGATATATAACTATGACTTTCATTATTTGTGGTCCATTAAATTCGAGTAAATCAGGAATTAGAGACGCAGGTCTCACTATTTCTTCTAAGGTTTAAAGAAGAACATGTATGATGAAGTGTTCCTTTGCCTCGGTTAATAATTTGTGTGTGACAGTAAATGGAAATTTGAGATACATATCTTGCCGTTTGTGGAGTGGGAAACAGTTGTAGAATTTTTATACATAGTTTCCATAGTGATACAAATCTTCTTGCTGTTTAGAAATGCATGGTTACTACTTCTTGAAAAATTCTCAAGATTGTAATCGTATACAATCTTGCACAAATTTCTTCATCTCCTTAATGGACTTAAAATGCTTGCCCACTATCATATCATCTAGTGATTAAAATCTGAAAACAACTGCAAAATCACACTCCCTTCTTAGTTGATTGTAACATGGGGTCGAGCATTGTCTTGTTGAAATAAAACCACTGTACTCAGAAGTTCAACTTGTTTGTATTTAATTATGAGACATAAGTTGTTTCAGAATGAATTTGTTTCATGTAGTGCTCCACAATAACCCCTCCTTTGTGTCCATAATTGAGCATAACGTTTCTTGCTGGTAGCCGCTTTTTTCTTCTTCAGTTTTTGGCTTCAGATTGGTGGCTATGACCACAGGTGTCGTCTTCTGTGATGATTCTTTATGCACAATTATCACTTTCAGCTTCAAAGTCCCACAGAATTTGTATCTGGTATAGTAATAAACACAATCATATTAGGTCAGCAGTGAGCTGGTATGAATTTCATCTTGCAAAATCTTTCAGGAGGATGTGAATTCAATCCTCAGTCGAGCCATTCATTTTTTGTTTTTTCCATGGCTTTTCAAAATAACTCCAGGCAAATGCCAAAATAGTCCCTTAATCCTTTACTGGATTTAATGACCTTGATGTTGACCTGCTGTAAATCCCTAAATATATATATTGAGACCGTATCCTGCATCACCCTCCCTCCATGATGTTCTCCTGTTGAGGAGAATCTACCATAAAATCAGTGCTATTTTTATCGCTCTTTTCTTTGTTTGCACATTTTCTGCCAGGACAGACATGAATCATATACTGAGCAGTCCAGAAGTTCTGGTTTGAATACCGATGACAGCTAGAAATTTTACAAGTCATTAATCTGATCATCGCCACTGTCAAAATTTGCTTCTTGTATGTAAAGTGCACTAGGATTCTGCAAGGTCTGAATTCCACATTGAGCTGTGTCCTTCACCCAATTGGATAACTGATTTATAGAGGCCACATCAAATTTATTTATTTATAACAGTAATAAAATTTCCATGAGGCTTATTTCTTCATATTTCAAAGAATGATTTTATTCCTATTTGGTACAGTGCTATAAATTTGTCAATATACTGTCCATAAAATACAGAATCACGAGCAAATATTCAGACCAAAATTGTAGTTTACAGTTTTTCAAATTAGAAAAAAGTTGGATGTAGTCTTCTCGGGAGAAGATGGTGAAGATGGCGACGGAGCCTGAGATCGCCGAAATATCGTGTGTAAACACCTTGTTTACTCGGCTAGTCTCCCGAGAAGACTACATCCATTCTCAACGCCGAGAAAGACTTCGTTCCTATATAGAAAAAAGTTTTTCATTTATTCACCTCTAAATTTGTGTATTGATAGTATGCTATTAATACTTTGTGATTTCTTCATCTAACTTACTGGATTTTACATTTTTGAACAGCTGTACATGTACCAACTGTTCCGGAGTCTGGCTTACATCCACTCATTGGGCATTTGCCACCGGGACATCAAACCACAGAACCTCCTGCTCGATCCTGAGACGGGAGTGTTGAAGCTGTGCGACTTCGGCAGTGCCAAGCACTTGGTTAAAGGCGAGCCAAATGTTTCGTACATATGCTCGCGTTACTACCGTGCTCCAGAACTTATATTTGGAGCAATTGACTACACCACCAAAATTGGTAAGTAAATAAATATACCATACATTAGTTTCATCACAGTCACTGTCGACAATTACGCAAAAGAAAACGGGAAACCCAAGATAATCTTTTTATAGTTAATACTGAAAGTTTAATCTTATGGAGTTGACTGTTTGTAGGCATCCTGTCGTGTTGTAAGAGGGCAGTGTTTGGCCATCATACTATTACATTCTGGATAATACATTGTCGCTCGTTCTGAAAAGCAAATCATCATACTAATTAGCAAACCTCGTATTTTCATTTTTAATTCAGTTTCAGTATAACATGGAAAAATACAATGTGCGTAATATCAATTATTATTAAATTTTTCTGTAATTAAAAGACATGGTGGGCACATAGATAGAAATCAAAATTAGTTTTTGACCAATTGTGTTAAGTTTATCATGTAAGAAATGGAGGTTTGCTAATTAGTATGATGAAATTTATTTAGCATTAAGTGATTCATACTGGTTAACCGTACACCAGTCCTTCCCGTTTCTTTTTTATCTACCAATTCTGAAGTGTTTGTGTTACTTTTATTTAGGCTTTTGAAGAAGGTTTTTCTTTTAAGTTTTGTAATGTAATTCACTTTTGCATAGTATTTCATGAAGTGTATTTTGATGTGTAACCAGCAAGAAATATTTAATAAATAATCTGTTAGTACCCCTGTCAAGTAATGTATAATGTATTCAATTCCCTGCCATGCATCATTCTCCACACTGTTTGAAATTGTCCAAAGATTTCTTATAAACAGAAAAGGAGCTGAAAAAGTTATATTCTTCCACTAAATAACTGTTATGTTGCTGGATCACAACCAATTTTAGATTGTTGTTTTTGGCATAGAAAAACAATGCTGAAAGGATAATTCCCTTATGAACTCTGCCATGTCCTGCTGGTGGTGCCAGAGCAACAGTGAAGGGGAAGAAACACATATGATCTTCAAATATTCCCAAAAATATCTTAAAGCAGTATGAGAATATCCACTATTGTCTGATCTTAATCAAAAAATAATAATTTTGAGTTGCGATTCTATAGCTTGCCTGTCAAATAATGTAACCAAAGCAACCAATCTTGGCTTCCCAAATTAACAATAGACACATTGGTATATTGGATGAATTTCCACATATTGTCAAATTTAAAGAATAAAAATAAACATCCCGTAGTAGTAATAAGAAGTCTAGAAACAATTTGTGTATCTGCAACCTTCAGTAGTTTTGCTGAAAATTCTACTGTTGCCTAGTGACCAGAAATATGCCTCTGTTCTTAGTGAATATCCAAGTGACAGCTTGTCAAATTATTTCCCATACATGCCCAGTGTTTCAAGAAGCTGCTATTGTTATATTTTGCCTTGGGATCATTATTCACAAGTATCTGCTGTCCACTACAAGGTATTTAATTGATTGCAGATGTGTGGAGTGCTGGATGTGTGCTTGCGGAGCTGCTTCTGGGGCAGCCTATTTTTCCTGGTGACTCGGGTGTCGACCAGCTAGTAGAAATCATCAAGGTGCTTGGGACGCCAACACGCGAACAGATACGAGAAATGAACCCCAACTACACAGAGTTCAAGTTTCCGCAAATCAAGTCACATCCGTGGCAGAAGGTGAGTGAGAAAATCTGCTTTAGCGGTTCATCTCTTGAATCCAGATTTCTTGTTTTCTGTGTGGAGCTGTGCTAAGTATTCAAGATTTCAATTGTGTTAAAAGAGAACAGGATAGGGAATATCCTGTCTGAAAGATATTTCACCCAATGTTTCTAGACATAATTCTGAGGACAGCTGTTTTGTGCTGATTTTTAATGTAGAGGTGGTATCTATAGTAATTGTAACTTGTGAGGTTACTTAATGGATCAGTAAGATGTATGTTTACTTCATCTGCATTTGTGAAAATTGCAGAATCGGTAATCAGTTGAACATCATTTAATATTCGATGGTGGGTGCTACACGCAATTGATTAGAATATGCATCTGCACTGTCGCAGTGATATAAATATGTCTGTATGGGCAGTTTGGAAGGTGTTGTGGACAGTGAGCTTTGAAATTTCCTCTTGATTTATTGTGTTGTCAACAAAGAATGCAGTATTTAAAAAAAAATAATTGATTTACATTATGTTTTTTTTGAGCTGCAACTTTGCTGATCATGAGATGTTGACATGCTGATGCCACAGTGTTGGGGAAAGCTCTCTTCATAGTAGTGATTGAAGATTCATCTTCTTAGAAAGTTACAGCAACCCCAGTTTTCTCTGCCTTTTAAAGTCAAAATTACCTGTCTCACGTAGTGCTGATTGCATGCAACCCTGTTTGTAGTTGATGCCCACGAGTGTCTGCAGTTATAGAAGGTTGGAGATTCCACATAGTTGCATGCCGATTGACAAGTCGCATCTTCGATCAAGTCCATCTGAATTTTGAAAAGATGTTACATTTACCATTTCTCCACTTATTAGGATTTCATCTGCAGATTTCCACTTTGTTCTGTCTTCTAATGTTGTATAAATTTCATAAATGTTTTCATTAATAGTACCTCATTTTTGAGACTTGCTTTATGTTGTAGGCTAATTTTTCAAATGTTATATGTTGGTTTTATCTTTTGCACTGGAGGTAGATGTTTACCATAAAGCCTTCTTATAGTTTAAGAATATTTGCAATAAGTTTAACATTAATTAAACTTAACGTGAATTGGACTCATTGCTTCTATAGACTATTTATAAGAGGTTTTTTTTTATTAATTTATTAATTCTGTTGTAATATTTGTACACATTGTGGTGGATTTTCTGAGCTTCTCGGCCATGTGACTAGTTAAGATTGCCTAGCCTACTATGGCTGGGACAGCTTTGCAGACCTTGATAGTGAGAATGCAGGATGCTTACAAGCTGTTTTTTTTTGGCTGTGGTTAATTAGTTAAATTTTACTGCATCTGAGGACTAATTGTGTATATTAAGTGGCTTGAAAACTTTTAGGAATCATTAAAATAAATATTTATACTGTGCAGAACATCTTTTGGGATATTTATCTATTTTGTTATGCAGTAGTTTATCTGTAAATTAAAAACTTTCCACATCCCACATAGCCTGTCTCTTTATATTGGGATCCATGGAAAATGGATGTATTGCATGATTATATGTATATGGAGAGTTACAAACCTTAATGCTTAGTAAAGTGCTTTAAGTGTTATCTGGAGCTCTAATCAATTAACTTGTCAATGAGCTCCGTATGGCATTTTTTCAATAAATTGAACTTTATTTTCTGTAAATTGGCAGGAGGTAATAATTAACCTTTCAATTAGTCACCAGTATTATTTAGCTTTCAAAACTGGTGTAGAAGACATCATCAAGATCTAAATGCTGACTTGAACTAGTTTGTTGTATGAAAGGCTTAGGAGTGAAATGTTCACAAATGATCTGCGCTGATGCTGAAGTAATTTTTAGCTGTAAAAATTATTAAGCTGCGTGGCTTTAACAAAAAGTTTATGTAATTTATAGACCAAATACTAAACATCTTTTGAACTTTCTTCCAAGAGTTGCTATTATTTGAAAAACAATTGAAATTTCATTGGAATTACAATTTTTTATTTACATACTATGTTAATATGTTGTAATTAATTTACATGGCACAAATATGTTTTCACTAATTTCACAAGTACATAAATATTTATAGATTAATATCTTGTGTATCTGATGCATATAACATTGACAGATCAAGTTGTACAATTTAATTTGTACAGTACACAATGTAGATGTTCCAGCATTAACAAAGGTTAATTTTAAATGTTTTTTCATTGAACTTCGTGTGATGTTTTCAGAGGCTGCTATTAAATTTGGTCTTGCATTTAGAACTGATGAGTGAATAGAACAAATCTGATGCTGGAAAGCCTGTAAATTATTTTGTTTCAGGATTTAATTTTTTATTCTTATCATATGCCTGGAAGTTAAATGTTTCTTTCAAAATGGCACTGTTGCAGTGCTTGTTGGAGCGAATGTCATTACCAAAGTGTTCGACAGAACACCAGAGAATTAGAGTAAGTAAGGATAGAGTTGTGATGACTTTCCCTGCATTTCCCTTTCAAGTGTGTGTTCTGCCTGCACTGAGTTATTGCTTTCCTAACTGATGTGCCACTGCTGACCTTGAGGTGTCTGGGTGCGACGTTGAGAACCTTGAACATCTTACAGCTGAATTCTATAAAAAGTCCATGCTTCCAATAGTAAAAGAAAACTCGTATAAAAATATTTTGCCGTAAAGATTCTTCTCCATTGGTGCTTTAAACACCATATTGGTTGACCACAAATCATGAAGTTGTATTAAGTTTGGCATATTGTATCTTCTGCTAAAATAGAGCCATTACTTTCAAAATCATTAGGGAGGAATAGGTTACAGGTTACATAAATTATTAAGAACAGTGCATTCTTCAGTAAAAAACAGTTTGCTTATTTGTGTAGAGTTCATACAATATCTATGAAACTGTGACATCTCAGTTGAATTGTCAGAAGAGTTTAATAGGGACTGTAAAATAAAAAGTTACCCTTTTTTTTAAAAAAAAATTCTGTTATCAGTGGCTGCATTGTTGGTACCCCATGTTGCCACTGTCCTGTAGCTGAGGATGAACAAGAATTTTATGCGTGACATGCTTACATTTCCAACTTTCTTCAAACTTGATTTCAGGAAGAGTAATCCTACTTTTGTTTACTATGATAGTTTTATGCTGATGACAATTTGTTATTTTAATTACATCTAGTTTGCAGTTAAAATTTATTTGGTGCCTACTGTTGCTTATTGTGATTGTTTATGAGAGAAATCCCAGAAGTATGGTCTCCAAAGCATTTACTGAATCAATTTATTTTCTTTAATATATACATCATTTTAAAGTTTGATCAATTACATATTTTTCTACATAATAACCATTTCAGTCGATGCATTTTTCTAGATGCTGTGACTGTTTTTGTGTGTCTGTATCATACCAGCTCTTCACTATCTGTTTGAGAAAGTGTTGAACTTCATCTTTGTTAGTGCTGAGTCACCTTCCAGCCAAATGTTTGCATGGTTACTGTAAAACACTGGAAAAACTCAGAAGAGCAACTTGGAACCAAAAATTATGAATGTTAAGGAAGGGCATAACATCCGTCAAACCCTCACTCTTCTGAAAATCTTTAGTTGGAACTTCGTAGTCTGAACTTGACATTTCTCTGAACTGAAAGAACACTTGGTCAGAAGACGATTCACTACCGAAGAGGTGAAAGATGAAGTTCAGTGTTTCCTCAAAGATGTGGTGGCGAGCTCGTATGGTATGGACATACAAAAACTGCCCAGAATCTTCAAAAATGTGTTGACTGAAATGCTGGTTTTGTAAAAAAAAAAAAAAAAAAAAAAAAAAAAAAAAAAAAAAAAAAAAAATAATTGTTCAACTTTTAAAATGCATAAATTACAAAATAAATAAATTGATTTTGTATCTTTAAATCCTTTGGAGACATTGCTTTTGCCATCCTATATGGTAGTAACTATACGTTGGTAAAGTAACCTGAATTTGCTACCAAGAAAAAGTCTCCTAAGAAACATTCATTTTGCAGAATGAAGCAACCATCACTACAACATTCTTACATGATTCTGAATGACGTTTTATTTCACTTGGAGCAAAATTACGTCTAATGATTAAATTAGTCTCTCACAAAGAAAGGGAAAGTAACGCAGCATTTACTTCGTAATCAACCTCATTCTACAGATAAGCTACAAAAAAAAAGAGGTTTTTACTTGATTTCACAAATCCTGGCACTGACTCAAATGATACAATAAATTAACATCTTCCTACAGGTTAATACATTATTCAGATGTTCTAATATCAAGGAGGGAAACTAATCTCATTTAATTGAGCATTCAGTTGAGTGATCAGGGTGGTATTTTTTTTATCACCAAATAAATTTAATTATATTGTGTATCACTTTACATACCAACCACATTATGTAGTTGCATCTGTCTGTTGAAATTCCTGAATTCCATTTTGGTTATTTAGCAAAAATCCTGGAAAAGGGGAGGGGGGCAGAGCAGTAACACCTTGGCCTTGCATTTGGTAGGACTCGGGCTGGAAATCCCATTCATCCATCCTGTTTTCCAGTTATCCAAAAATCACTCCAGGTGAATTTTTGGATTGTTCCTTCAAAGGAGCATTGTGGAATTCCTTCCTGTTCCTTACCCCCAGCCCTTACCTGCTAAGAAAAAAGAGTAAATTGTCTTTAATAGCATATTTAAATAATCATAAACAATTTTAATTGCAGATCCGAGGGTAAGCTATTAAGCTATTGGCAGCTTTAAGAGAATCTGTTGGCAGCCACTGATACTTAATAGGCTAAAGGAACTAATGGGAAGGAATTTGGCGTTGACATTTTGAAGGAAGCAACCCAGCATTCATCTGGAGTGATTTGGGGAAAACATTGAAAACCCAAATATGGATGCCTAGACGGTGATTCGAACCGGCGTCCTTCCGAAAGCAAGGCCATAGTGTTAATCATTCACCCGTCATGCTTGGTTTTTATCTTCTTTCTTAGTTTAGTTTATGGAACAGCTGTACCACTTGCCTTGAGGAACGAGTGGCGCAGTGTTATTAGGTTGGGATGCTGTGAACGTGTGCTTACATAAACAGTGAACTACACTAGCAGTCAGAAGTTGCTACTTTCCCAGTTTTTTGTTTCGTTCACTGATTGTTGGTACTAACTGCATCTTATGTTTACTAGGACGTTGCCTACACAAATCTAAACTCTGGGAGACATAAATTGAAGTTACAGTTTCATTTTACCCGTTTTAGCTTTCCTGTTTGGCATGCTTGTATACAGGACATGATGGAATGAGTGTTCTTCACTTGAGCTCTTTCCTAAATTGTGAATAAACATTCTTCTGATCATCTCCCCCTCCCCCCTCCCCCACAATGTACCCTTATCCGGAAATATTTTGACTTGAAATATACACAGACGGAAAAAAAAATCCCAACACCAAGAAAAAATTATTGTAGAGTAATGAAATTTGGACAATGCATTTGTCAAGTTAACATGTTTAATTGATTAAATTTTCAAGATCACAGGTTAATTTAAGCTCAAGAAAATGCATTTCAAATGTGAAATACTGTTAAATTAATAGCCGGTGTAACCTCCAGAATTTTGAATGCAAGCCTGCAAACGTGAATGCATTGTGTCATACAGGTTTCGAATGTCACTTTGTGGTATGGAGTTCCATGCTTGTTGTACTTGTGCTGTCAATACTGGGACGGTCAGTGCTGGCTGTGGATGATGCTGGAGTTGTCGTCCAATGATATCCCATACGTGTTCAATTGGAGACAGATCTGGTGATCTCGCAGGCCAAGGTAACATGTCGACACTCTGTAGAGCACGTTGCGAGACAACAGCGGTATGAGGGCGAGCGTTATCCTGTTGAAAAACTCCCCCTTGAATGCTGTTCATGAATGGCAGCACTACAGGTTGAATTACCAGACTGACGTACAAATTTGCAGTCAGTGTGTTTGGTATAACCACAAGAGTGCTCCTGCTGTCATAGGAAATTGCTCCCCAGACCATGACTCCAGGTGTAGGTCCAGTGTGTCTAGGCCGCAGACAGTTTGGTTGCAGGCGTTCCCCTGGCCTCCTTCTGACCAACACTGGAGATCTGTTGTGTTTTCTGATGAAAGCAGGTTCTGCCTTGGTGCCAGTGATGGCCGAGTGTTGGTCAGAAGGAGGCCAGGGGAACGCCTGCAACCAAACTGTCTGCGGCCTAGACACACTGGACCTACACCTGGAGTCATGGTCTGGGGAGCAATTTCCTATGACAGCAGGAGCACTCTTGTGGTTATACCAAACACACTAACTGCAAATTTGTACGTCAGTCTGGTAATTCAACCTGTAGTGCTGCCATTCATGAACAGCATTCAAGGGGGAGTTTTTCAACAGGATAACGCTCGCCCTCATACCGCTGTTGTCTCGCAACGTGCTCTACAGAGTGTCGACATGTTACCTTGGCCTGCGAGATCACCAGATCTGTCTCCAATTGAACACGTATGGGATATCATTGGACGACAACTCCAGCATCATCCACAGCCAGCACTGACCGTCCCAGTATTGACAGCACAAGTACAACAAGCATGGAACTCCATACCACAAAGTGACATTCGAAACCTGTATGACACAATGCATTCACGTTTGCAGGCTTGCATTCAAAATTCTGGAGGTTACACCGGCTATTAATTTAACAGTATTTCACATTTGAAATGCATTTTCTTGAGCTTAAATTAACCTGTGATCTTGAAAATTTAATCAATTAAACATGTTAACTTGACAAATGCATTGTCCAAATTTCATTACTCTACAATAATTTTTTCTTGGTGTTGGGATTTTTTTTTCCGTCTGTGTAACTGTGTGTGCCATGGTTTTAATTTGCAAACTATTGATATTGAATTAACTTCTCCATAGTAATACCTTTTTATTTGAAAAAGACCATTGGAGTTTTGTCAGAGCATTCTTTGTGTTAAACAATTTTGTTATCCTCTTTAAAGTTTGTTTAATAATGTTGGTGCTCATGCACCTATTTCATGCAGGTTGGTCTTCCAGGTACAAAAATTGATCTGCCTGTTACCGATTTCTGTGTTATATGTATCCTGTTTGTTCCATAAAGTTTTCCACTCCTAACTTGTTCTTTTACGGTTAAATCGACCTTTCGGCAATCATCTTCTGCCTTCACAGAACAAATTCATGATTTTTCAAATAAGATTTTTCTCTCTAAAACTGTTTTCTTAATCTTGTAATATTGAAAGTTCAGCGAATACAACTCCATTAATAATCCAATAGTCCTGAGAGCTGCCAAGAGACAAACACAGTGACCTATTAATCACAATTGCCAGAATAGTACCAGGCAGGTCAAAATTAAAAAATATCAGAAAACAAAGAAAATTATATATTCTTCTAACAAAAATTGAATAAAACTGACCCAAAATGAAAAAAAAAAGAATGGCATGTATATAAAGATGAATATTAAATACTTACATAAAATAATTCATCAATGATTCTCATGCTGCTATCATTTCATATGTTGTACATACTTTTGATGTAATGCCCGGTACAGTATTTTGGAGTAATGATGGCAGAAAAATGATCAATAAAATCCACAACATCTATGTTGTTTGAATGATCAGACATAATATTCCGAGCTCGGAGTTTAATTTTTGAAAAAAAATACTGTAGGATTAATCATTGTAGTATACAGCTTGCCTTGCCTGTCCAGTAAAGCCATACACTAATTGGGTTTTGCAGACCTATATAGTTCTTTCTCAAGTTTATCACTATTCAATGACTGGAATCAGTGGAGAAATTTTCAAAAAAATATTTTAAGTAGCCGGTAGTGGATGAAGCATGCTTTCAAAACTAAGCGCAGCCTTGGAAAGGATGGATGTAATGGACAACAACCTAGGTAATGGACTGGACTACGAGTTGGAACAATCAATATATTATCACTAAAAGGAAAGGAACAGGAAGTTATCATTGTAATGGAAGAGAGGAATATATACGCATATCAGGATTAAGTGTAACAAAATGGAAAGGACATGGAAGTAAGGAAATAGGAAAAGGGTACACGCTATGGTGGTCGGGAAAAGTAGACAAGTGACGTAATGGGGTAGCAATAGTTCTAAATAATGGATTGGCAGGAAAAGTCATGAATGTTAGCTACACCTATTGAAGGTTTTGAAACTATTAATTATGGTAAATGGAGAGGTAGTAGATATCATCCAAGTGTATGGTCCCCTCATTGGGTGCACAGAAGAAGAGAAAGAAGAATTTATACAAGACCTGGAAGGGGAAATCAAGGCAGGAAAGGTTATCATAATAGGAGACTTAAATGCCAGAGCAGGTAAAGACAGAACAGGGTATGAAAATATTGTGGGAAGGAATACAGAGGAAGAAAATCTTCTAGATTTTTGTCTACGGAACTCATTAATTGTACGCAACACCTGGCACGAGAAAAGAAACAGTCACAAGTTTACCAATATAGTTGGGATGGTCAGAGTAGAAGCTTAATAGACTACATATGTTATTGTTCAGCAGATGTCTTCACCCAGAATTAAAGGATGTAAGTCATACTAAGTGTGAACCTAGGAGGAGATCACCGGTTGGTTGTAGCAGACTTAAAGAAACTCAGTCTGGACAAAGCTGTAAGCAAAAGGACACGAAGGATCAGGTGTTGGAAGCTGGCAGATAGTGACACAAAGGAAACATTTAAGGAAAAAGTGAAGGCCAACTTGCCTAAGGATGACACAAGAACAGCAGAAGAGGAATGGAAAAGATTTAGAGCAGCATTAGTAAATGCAGCAGATATTATATGTGGAAGAGCATAAAATAAGAAGGAGAAGGAAACACCATGGTGGAATGAGCGTATTGCAGAAACTGTTAAAAGAAATACAGGGCATGAAGAGAGTGGTTTCAAGAAAGAACTGAAGAGAAAAGAGTGAGATGGAAAAGCCTCAGAAAAAATGACCGAGTGTGGTGGTGTAATGGCTAGCGTTCTGGCCTCGCATTCGGGAGGACGGCGGTTCGAATCCCCGTCCGGGCATCCAGATTTAGGTTTTCCATGTTTTCCCAAATCATTCCAGGCAAATGCCGCGATGCTTCCTTCAAAAGGCCATGGCTGAATTCCTTCCCATTCCTTGCCCCCCCCCCCCATCCTTTCCAGTCTCTAAAGACCTCGCTGTTTGAGAGACTTTAAGCAGATAAAAAGAAAAAATGATAAAAATAGCAAAGGTAAAATCTTGGGAGGAATTCACAGATAAATTGAAGACAAGCTATGAAGGAAATAAGAAAATACTGTATGGGGTAGTAAGAAACAAAACAAAACCTAGATATGCTGACCAAAGTTCTAGACAAGTCAGGTGAAGTGCAGTGGAAAGAGGAAGAGAAGAGTACTTCAAAAACCTGTTGAAAGGAACAGAAGGAAACCAGGAAGCAACCAAAGAAAAGGATAGAGGAATAACATCTTTAGAAAGGGTAACATAAGAATTTAGCGTGCTGGAATTAGAATTGGCAGTGAAGGAAATGCCAAATGGGAAATCGCAAGGACTAGATGAACTGACAGCAGAAATGGTAAAAGCGGCAGGAGCAATGGGTACGCAATGGTTGTATAGGGGCATACGGTGAGTCTGGAAAGAAAGGAAAATACCAGAGGATTGGAGGAAGGGATTCATAGTTCCTATTCAAAAAAGAGAGTAAAATGAAATGCGAAGACTACAGGGGTACTACATTGCTAAGCCATTGCCTGAAAAATATGAACAAATTATTCTAAATAAAATAAAGCAAAGATTATATAATACAGTTAGAGAAGAGCAGTCTGGTTTCTACTGTGGATGATCTACAGTGGATGGAATTTTTATACTCTGGCAAATCATAGAGAAAAGGTGGGAATATGGCAGAGACACAGTAATAGCTTTCATCGACATACAAATGGCCTATGACAAAGTACTGAGGGAAAGCATATGGATAAGTTAATTAAAAAAAAAAGAGGAATAGATGAAGGGATTGTGGAATTAATAAAGAGCATCTATGAGAAGTTTGCACATAGACAGTAAACATTCAGGACGGTTTCAAACGGAAAGAGGAGTAAGACAAGGAAGTGTATTTTCACATGTCCTGTTTAATGTAGTATTAGATGTAATAATAGCTGAAGTCCATGGTCACAGAGATCCAACAGAGCTGAAGGTGATAGCATATGCTGATGACATGATAATATGGGAGGAGACAGAGCAGGATCTGAAAAGAGAATTACAGAAATGGTGGACTGCAATGGGTAAACATGGCCTGAAGATTAGTGTGGAAAAGGCCAAAATAATGAAGATAACAAGAAACACTTTCGAAGGATGTGTTCCTCGATGGCAAGAAATTGGAATGGGTAGAATTGTTTGTGTATCTGGGAAGCAAGGTAACTATCAACAGAAAGATCTAGGAAGAAATAGGTCAGAAAGTAAGGAAGATGGGACAATTGTATCATCAGATAAAGGATTTAATCTGGAGGTGGAACATAGGAAAGGATGCCAAAATTCTGTTCTATAAAGTATATTATCAACCCATATTGACTTATGCTTCTGAAACATGGATGTTGACATAGAAAGACAGCAGGCGGCAGAGATGATGTTTCTAAGAGGGATAGGGAATGTCGTGAGGAAATACAAAATTAGAAATGAAAACATCAGGGAGGGACTACAAGTGGAAGCATTAAAAGAGACGCTAACAAGAAAAAGACTGCATTGGTTGGGACATGTTATGAAGATGGAGGAGGGGAGGATGCCGAAAGTAGCACTGCTGAACAGCGGGAAGGGAAGGAGACCAGTGGGAAGACCTCGGGCAAGAAGGATGAACCAAGTGAAGAAAGACGCAGAGGCTAAGGGAGTCAAGTGGAGAAAAGTGATGGAGGAAAAGTCTTGGAATGATCTCCAGGCTTGGAAGAGGATGTGCAGGATGACCCGCAAAAGTGGAAACGTCTGATGATGATGATGATGATGATGATGATGGTAGGATGTGTAATTTCTTCATACCACACTACCCACTGAATCAGGAACATTTTTTAATGCTCTGTACACCCATGGAATGAATTATTATTATTTTGGAAAAGGGTAAATGTGGGTAAAAAACCTTATCAGCTGACTTGATGTTTAAATGTTGCATTAGCCATGTGTATCCTCAAATTCTTTATACCTACACCAGCTTTGCCCGGCATACATTGCAGTGCCTATTTTTCTTTCTAAGTTTGTTCACAGACGTAAAACACATTTACATGTACAAAATAAATGAAAGTCAATGGTTTTTTGTTTATAAGTACTTTGTAATATACAATATATTTTGTCTTTGTTTTCTGCAAAAAGCAGAATACCCAGCATATCTCCTGGATTGCATATGTTAAGTTCTCATGTTTTATCCCTTATGATTGAATTGTAATATACACTCTCAATCACCGTTTTGGAGATATATGCAAAACACAGAAAAATTGCAGTTATAAATTTGTCTACATCATTTTTCACGTATTTTAAAATATATGAGTGCAAAGTTCCTTTGAAAATGGGTTAAAGCCATAGATTTGTGTGTCATCACTTTAAAATACGAGGGCTGTCTAAAAAGTATCCGGCCTTTGGCCAGAAAAAATATTTCGAATACCTGACGGAGTTACGACCCTAATCACCTTCAAAGTAGGCCCCTTGTGCTTGCACACCCTTAGCCCACCGATCCTTCCACTGCTGGAAACACCTCTGGAAGTCTTCTTTTGGAATGGTGTTCAGCTCCGTTGTCGCGTTCCGCATTGTCTCTTCTCTACTTGCAAAAGGGTTCCTATCAGTGGCATCTTCAATTCTGGAAACAACCAGAAGTCGCAAGGAGCCAGGTCTGGAGAGTAGGGAGATTGGCGAACGGTTGTAATTCCATGTTTGGCTAAGAAAGTGTTGATCAATTGGGATGAATGTGCAGGGGCGTTGTCATGATGCAAGCGCCAGTTGTTCGCCTTCCACATGTCTGGTCTTTTGTGCCAAACTGCGTCACGGAGTTGCCGGAGAACATCTTGATAGTACTCCTTTGTCACTGTTTGTCCTTCTGGTGCATATTCGTGATGCACAATTCCTCGGACATCAAAGAAAACAGTCAGCATGACCTTGATTTTGCTTCGCACCTGCCGTGCTTTCTTCGGCCTCGGAGAATCGGAATGCTTCCATTGCGACGACTGTCTTTTTGTTTCTGGGTCGTACCCGTACACCCATGACTCATCTCCAGTTACCACGGTGTTCAGAAATCCAGGATTAGTGTTGGCGGTGTCCAGGAGGTCCTGTGCAACGTCAAAACGGAGGTCTTTTTGTTCCGGCGACAACAACTTGGGTACGAATTTCGCAGCCACTCGGTTCATGTTCAAATATTCACGCAAAATTGCATGTGCAGAATCTTTACTCACTCCAACCTCTTCTGCAATCTCCTGCACTGTCAAACGACGATCTGCCATCACCAAATTTCGCACCCTCTCAACATTAGCTGCACTCCGAGCAGTTTGGGGCCTGCCACAACACTGCTCACTGTCCGCTGATGTGCGACCATCTTTGAATCGGATGAACCACTCCTTAATTTGTGTTACACCCATCGCATCTTCTCCAAACACCTGCTGAATCTTACGAATTGTTTGGCTTTGAGAATCACCAAGCTTTTGACAGAATTTGATGCAGTATCTTTGCTCAATTCGTTCAGTCATCTTGCGAGACAATGAAATCTGACGACCACTATGAAGAGCACCTTACTTGATGACCATCAGCCAGCGACTGGCACAAGCGAACGTGGTGAAAACATTCACGCGTTTGCAGTAAGGTTACTCCTTCCACCGTGCAATGTGGCGCCGCCTTAGAATCACTACTTTACGCGGGAAAAATTAAGGCCGGATACTTTTCAGACAGGCCTCGTAATTTATAATTTTCAAGTTTGACTTTCTTGATCAGCAATTTTCTGGTTGGAGTAGGTACAGCACTGTTTAATAATATCACTATCCACTTTGGCAAATTTCTCTGTCGTTTTATATAATTTTCAAAAATCTGAATAGTTTAAAGTGTAAAATTTAATTTAAAAAGTGATGGGGGAGAGTGGGTAGGTTTTTGTAAACCAAATGTAGACAGTATTTTCTCTCTTGTTTTAAAGTATAAGTGTGCAATGTTCCTTCAAAATCAGATAGAAAGTGTAGCTTTGTTTAAGGAACATTGGCAGAAATGAAGGGGGTTTGTGTTTTTGCAGACCGTATATGCGTGCAAAGTTCCATTGATATTGGATAAAACAAAATGTGGGTTTGTATAAATAAAGGGGTGTAAAGGGGAGAGGGGATGGTGTTTTTTTTGTCAGAAACCTTTTGCAGGCACTATCACTTTCTCAGTTACATTTGTATTTTACTGACCCCTTATTTTATTATTAATTGGTATACAGCTAAAGTACTTGCTGTGGAAATATGAAATAGCTACTTTCCCTTATTTGTTGAATTTTCAAGATTTTTTTTATAACCATTAGAAATTGTGTAAAGTATGAAGTAATATTGCTTAAAACATTAACACAATTCAAGTAGTATGAAAATTTTTTTCTTCATATACCTTCTGTAACAAAATGTTTAGTCAATTGTTAGCTGTTTCAGACTATGGGGAAAGTGCAAACGGTTGGTGCCATTGTTTTACGAATGCCTTTGTATCCTATCCCTTATTATGTGCACAGTTTTGAATCCAGAACTGCATTTTAATTAATAACAAGTGACGGTTTCCAGGGGGATATCAAAAATGGATATAACGATGTGGCAATTATTTAGGAATGTGTTAGAATCGGGTTTGTGTTGAAAGTTTGGTGCTGTAAATATTTGATGCTCTACTTTTAAGAACTGTTACAACAATATTAAGACACATTTGGATTGTATTGGTATGTATTACTTAATATTAGTGTGTAAATTAACTCAGTTGGAATTGGGAGAAGATGTTATCAAACGAATGATTGAGGGATTCCTTATTAGAGTGTTTACCTTTCTTGTTAATTTGTAATAGAAGATGCATATTTTTGGCAACTGAAAGGAATTGTCGATACTGTAATTTTTTTAATGGCACTGTGTTTTTATATTTTTTTTTTTTAGTTTGTTGGCAGCAACATTCCACCTCCGCACCCTCATACTTGCTGTTTGTTTTATCTGATTTCAGAAGTATTCCTTTCTTTCCACCTCTGGGGCCTCTTCAAATCTAAAAGGGTTCCACATAAATCGAAAGTAAAAGATTATAATATTAGAAATAGATACTGATGATGTAATTACAGAATTAGATAGGTTTTAAAAAGTGAAAAGGTATTTACTTATACAATATTACGATACATGTGTAAAAATAGATAAATATATTACTTATGATGAATGTAGAGACTTGATATATACCAGATGATCGAAAGTGTAATGATGGCACAAGTTCAAAAGAGATTGTAATACCTACTGGTCTTGCATAGATTATTCTTATTATGTTATCACATCAATTATACTTAGATTTTTAATTATTTCTCTATTTGGATGTGTGGGTGCTTTCATAAAATGACTCTAAATATTTTAAAATGAAATAAAATCCGAATGTTGGCTCAGAATCAGGAGAATAATTTATTCTTTTACAAGCATAAAATCATTACTCAAAAGAAAAGGAAACACCAGTAATTACCACCACTAAACTACTTTCAATGGAAATTACAAGATAAACATGAATGAATAATAATAACCAATAGTATTGATAACAAAAAACCGGATGCATGAGCCCCAAAAGGAACAGTATTATTCACAGTTGCGCCGACTAGTCTCATTTAGAGCAAATCTCTGTAGATTTAACTACGGGGCCGCTTATGGGTACAAACAGTATGCAGTGTCCACGAATACATAACACAATGTTCAGAGCATTACCTTTATTTGATGGCTGATTGCACACAGCAGCTAAAACCACAAAACAGCTCCACTCAAAAAACACTGGTACTCTCTCCGGAGTACCAAACAAAAACAAAAAAAAACCTTTCAATGCACCACCGCTGTGTCTGCTGTCTCTATTCATCCACATGTCTGTGACGAGTCCTCCGCAGGTAAGCTGTCGGAATGCAGGCCGTGCAAATCCTCCCTCCAGCGAACACCAACAGCATTGCCAAAAGGGCGCACATCCCTCCATACTGGGCACACTCTGTGTGGTGGGTACATATAGCGAAGTATAACCGCATACAGCTATCTCAACATGCTAATTATATTGCATTGACTTCCCATTCATACTCCATGCCCACAAACCCAATAGAACCATCCTTGTGCTTTTTCTTATTAAAGAATGTAGTACGCCCGACTATATGCGAGTGTACTACAAGATGGAAGACAAATAAGTTCGGAAATTGGATAGTGATTAATTTTATACGCAGTTGGAAACCACAGTATCTAACTGTATAGAGAAGATATGTGAAGAAAGAGATTTTTTAAAAAAAAAAAGTAACATGGGCTTGGAAGGTATAGTAATACCAATAATAGGATTGAAAAGACAAAGTATTGTGAGAGGGAGGATATGCAAGGAAAGTGAGACCCCTTTTTTTAATATAGTGGGATGGTAATTTTGTAATGACTAGAATACGGAGTGGGTAAAGAATGGTAGGGATATGATTATTTAACTGCTGTGGGATCATGAGCCTCGGTGGCTCTCTACCTAAACCACCACTTCTGCATTTTATGAATTTTTATATTAAGTTCTTTTGCTGTTTTGGGTAAATTTTTAGCATCTTGCTCAGTCATTCATTTTAATCCTCGACCCCTTTATCTACAGAAGAAAATTTTCCTGCTCCCTTACACCAGAAATCAAGTGTTAGTTTATAATAATCTATGCCCTTCTATATACTACTATTTCTTCGGCCAATATCCATCCAGGCCCAATCTCCTGCATATGCCTTCTATGCTCCCATGACTATCTACACATCTCTCGTCCTGCAATAACTCGCAGACCAGCTACTTTATTGCACCATTTACTTACTGCGTTCTATGGCAATTTCCACAAACTAATCCAGCAGTTTTTTGCATTATTCACTATGATTTTGTGCTCACTTTGTCAGATGCTTAGGAGAGATCCAGTTATAAACTATCAAGTTTGCCCTCAATTATCCATTTGAAAAACTCCCATAAAGTCGACTTTCATGTCATTTGTAGACCCTTCTTTTTATATCTCTACCATCCTACAAGAATTTCAAATTTCAAAACCTCACGTGAGATTTCCATTGACCCCCCTCCCCGTTGGTGAGGTTTCGTGAGATTTCCCCAGAACTCACCCCCCCCCCCCCCATTTTACCTCACGTCATTAATGGACGTCCCCTAAGGAAGTGAGGAATGTTTTTGTTCGTAGGTAAGGAAGCCGCTAAAAAGATAATGAGAGGTTGTTAGTAATCAAATAATAGTAGAATTTTAAATAGTTCATACTGGTTCTTACCTGGGTCTCATTACTCATTAGAATGAATTATTGTATCCTGGCTATTTTTTGTTGTTGTTTATTTATTTTTAATTTTTTTGTGACATCATGATAATTTTAGTTCTAACCTCACTGTTTATCTTTCTGTTACCAGAATTTTCTCCAAACTTGAGCAAGGGTATTAGGCTTCGGATCCTTTCCTTTTACTTCGTGTAGCAATGTGAAACAATCAAATATTTCACCTCCCAGCTCGAGCCTTTCCACTCCTATTATTTTTTTTTAATTGCCACAGGTGTAATTTTCTTTTCGTGTTATTAACTTCACTTCTCACGTCACAGTTAGTGGTTGACATCTGACTACAACACATTCTGTTGTTGAGGGGCTACAATTAAGATGATGCAAATAATTGCTAATGACAAACCAAAACTTGTGCTATTTCATTGAATTGATAATGTTTTTAACTTTTTAGATCGTATTCGGTACAGCTTTGTATCATTTTGTTAACACTTACAGCTAATGTATAATTATTAGTAGGTTTCTTTATTAAATCACAATAGAATTGTCAGTGTAATTTGTAAAGTATGTGCTATGCACATCCTGTTTCCATTGGTGGACACAGCCACTTTCCAAACATTTTGTCTTTCTGTTGTTTGTACCTGTAATATGTTTTATTATTATTATTCTTTTGTAGTTTTGATACCAAACCTTCTTTCCTGCACTATTTATACTTCTACATTATTTTATTTATTTCTTGTGTGCATTCAATCGAACAATGACGACGATTACAATTGTAATGTCAAGGGAGTCGTACCCATTTTATTGTGCCCAGGCAAACCATCCACTAAATATCCATGGAACAGTTTTCTACGCTAAGTTCAACTGTCTGCTCCACACCTCAGTCACAGTCCTAGTCGTGTAGTGTTGTGTGGCACAAACCATTGCGTGCCCTGTAGTGATTTAGTTAACTTCAGTAATTCCTCGGCAGCAACCGGTAGCTTCTGCCTAGTAACCATTCAACAGCAAATTCTGCTGCCGCTGTCCTCTCCACACCATAGCAGGGTTAACTTGGGGGAGGGGGGGGGTCAGCTGGGTGGCCAGAGCAGCAGATAGTTTTCTTGGGTTGCAAGTCAACCCAAGTCACAAAAGGATGTCTGGCCAGTCTTTTGTCTTCTGACACTGATGGTCCAAAGCTGCTTGATATATGATCTTGAGTGCACAGCTGTTGTAAATGACCAAAAGCCTAGGCAGTGGGGTGGATTACACTGTACCACACACAGTACTCTAAGTTTTTTAGATTGATGTTCACCTTCTCAATCTGTGCACTGCTCAACTACAGGTGTGCTTAGTAACCAGAGACACAGATAATTTAAATTCTTTCTTTGCTGGGGAAGGCATATTCACGGAGGCCTCTCACATTCCATCAACGGCAGACCACTAGTCGGATTTATTTGGGGAAGATGAGAATAATTTCCAGTTTTGTGTAACATATATGCAGATAGAAGTGAATATGAAAAACACATCACACCTCATCGAAAGCGATGGTAGTGTTTTGTGAGTTTTACGTTAATTGTGCCGTGTATATTGTAACTGTCTATTTTTGATTGTGAAATGACTAGTTTGAATTGCTTGATGCATTGGTAGATTATAAAGGTGCTTCAGAGTGAGATATTTCCACTAAATAGTTTATTAGTGCAGGTAGTGATTTGTGTTTGTTGCTTTCCTGGATCTTAATTATTTGTTGGAAGATTTTTGGTAAAAATAGTTCACTTTTACAAGCACAAGACCTTGATTTGCATTTGTGTTTGGAAAATAATCACTATGGATTTTGTTTTCAAGTAGGGCTGTTTCCTAGCTTTAGTTGAAATGCAGATAAACTTGTATATCTGAATAGTTTTTTTACACGGTTTTACTCTTATCCGTAGCATTGTTTGTGGAATTTGATGGAACAGTTAGCACAATGTGTTCATCCTGCATTCTTAAGTACTGTAATCAATTAAGTTTGGAAATTCTGTTTCTTTTGATTTTATAAGGTCTCCACTATGGTTCAATGTTACTGTTTAACAGATAAAAAGCTACAGAAAATTATTGTATTAAATTGTTAATCACGTCTGTGACAAATTACTTGGAGCACAAACACAAAATAATAATGTTTGTCAAATATTTAACTTACTGAATGGTCAAATTGGGCACACGGATTATTAACCAATTTTTTGTGCAGGTGTTCCGGGCACGCACTCCACCTGAAGCTATTGACCTGGTATCGCGGCTGTTAGAGTACACACCTTCTTCGCGCACCTCACCGCTGCAGGCATGCGCTCACACTTTCTTTGACGAGCTGCGCGAGCCTAATACACGACTACCAAATGGCCGAGAGCTGCCTCCACTCTTCAACTTTACTGAACAGGGTGAGTACTGGAACTTCTTTCTAATGTAACTTGAAAGTGCAAGTAACTTTCTACACATCAAAGTAAATCTGTAGACTGTAATGTCGTTCTGTAAGGGATGACAAATTTACAGTCAGTGTATTTCTGCTGACCAACTAAAAATTCAGATTGTGGGATTTCGGCAGTTTATTGTAATCAGCTGTGGGGAATGCTTAGACAGTTTAATCCACTACTCCATTCTCCCTTCATTTTTGTATTATGCCCCTCATTCTTGCTTCACTAAACACTTTCAATAAAATACTGGTACAAAGTTATATAATTAAAACACAGATAAAACTATCAAACATCAGCTTTCGTGCAATATAATCTTCGCGAAGATAATATTGCAGTGACACGCCGGGAAAGCCTTCGTTCACACATCAGCTTTCATATTATCATTTGAAAATCTTGCTTTGAGTAGACACAAAACCATATCAGGGGCATATAACAACCACCAGAATGACCAGGCAAATAAAAACATTAAAAGATTTCATCTCAAAGGAAAGGGTTGTGCACCTAATTCTTTGCATTACAGAGTTTGATGAGTGAGCAGCATTGTTTGGGTTGTCAAAACCTCAGTTTGATTCTCATACCAACCATCCTGATTCTCCAAACCACTACTGAGACAGTTGCTTCATAAATGACGTGGCAAGTTTTCTTCCTCTTATCAAAAATCTTTGTCAGCTGTAACGATCTTGTTGTTAGTGGGAAGAAAGACTGTGGTAATGTTAATTGCTAGTGCTACGTTTATTGGGAAAATTTTATCCTTGACTTAAGTGCCGACAAACATTTCACCTAATGACATGGTAAGTTAGTTTCCATACATTCTTCCTTTGTTGTGGCTGTCAATAGTTTGTGTAAGCCTAGCCATAGAGTATCCTACATTGCTTCTATTGAACAAAGCAAAATTTTGCTAAAGTGAATATCTGGTTAAGTGACCGATGTCTTAACCTATGAGCTATCAAATCGGACCACTTGGTAATTTGCATTGTCATCCATCATTTGTAACTTTAGCCTGTTTGATCTGTTAGACTTGAAACAAATATTACAAAGCATTTCTATGATTGCTTTTAGTAAAAATACACAAAATGCCTAAAAGGTGGTTGTAATTCTTCCATATATTCCTTTGGTGTCTTCAAGAGTTGTAAAGAAGCTGAATGGCGTTCCTAAATCCACTATCTTCCAAGCAGGAGACCTGTCCTCACTTTTTACTGCATGCTGATGCTGATGATTGGAAGGATTGCATTGACATCAAAACAGCAACTGTTATGGATCTGGACTTCTTATGTCGAGCATTGTAATGGGTGACAAAGCCTGTTGCATTCAGTATGAGTCACTTACAAAGATGATGGGTGGATAGCAACAACATTTTAAATCTTTAAAATCACCTTGAATACTGGGAACATAATGGCAATGTGCCAGTACACAAAACCTTGATTGAATGCAATTTCTTGGCCAAAAATAGTATTGTGTTGCTCGGTTACTCCCTTCGTCATTTATTTGCCCGATTTGGCTCCAGGTGACTTCTGTATTCTGTGGAGATTGAAATAAATGGTGAAAGGAAAGCATTCCAATCCTTTTTCAGCTGTTCAAAGGGCTTTGATGGCAATTTTGGATATAGTGCTGGAGAATGAGTTTCAAAAGTGCAATTCCATTATTTTATTGACTCACAAAAAGTCTTTTTTGACTAAAAGGTAATATAAACTAAAAATAAATAAAACTAAGGAAAAAGGAAACTGCTTTAGGCAATATAATTGTAAGGAAAGGGAAAATTACTGATCACTCACCAGGGTTGAAGGCAGCGACGAGAGAAGAACATATATTACGAACGCACAAATAAACTCAATATTTCGGTTATTAAACCTTATTCATGACGGAGAAAATGAGTCATGAGGCTCGGGAGGTGTGCACACACCGAGGGTTGCTGCATGACTAGGTGGATTATCAATATGGCGGTGGGACAGAGATATTGTATATAAATATGTAAATCGCAGATGGTGGTACAACTAATACTAGGGAAAAAAAGGGGGGAATAAAGTAAATAAATATGGACGGTTAAATTTTGAAAAATCAAATAAGGTAATTGACAATAATGCTACTTCTAATCCTACTGATAATGAGTGATGTGTCAAGGAAAGGAATTTTATCTGTGGTTGAGGCCGGGCGGGTATCTGGTATCTAGGATGTTTTGGTAAGCAAGTTCCCATCTTCGAAGTTCTGAGGCGGCGGTAGTTTCGGGGAAAACTCTGATTGCTCTCACAGGGAAACAGTCATTGAAGTTGTTGGAGTTGTGGTAATTAGCATGTTCTGGTATGGGTAGATATAAATTGCGGGTGTGAACTGTTTGTCTGTGGCCATTCATTCTGGTCAAGAGTTGTGTAGTCAGGCCTATGTAAGAACTTGTGCAATGGCGACAAGTTAGCTGGTATATGATTTGCGTAGTGGAGTATGTTGCATGTCCAGTGATGGGAAAGGTTTCCCCTGTGACAGGGTTGGAAATTGTAGTAGTGGGAGGATGCATGCTGCAGGTTTTGCAGCGGGGTTTATTGCAGGGAAAAGATCCATTAGGTGTTTTTGGAGAGTCAGATGGAGGCTATTTGTGCACCAAAATGTTTTTTTGTGGTTAGGTGGTCTGCTGAATCAAGTACGGGGGACAGTTTGCAGAATTTTTGGCAAGAGAGTGCGCATTTCTGGAAAGGACCAAAGGAAGTCATGCTGCTGTTGAAGGATTCGATTGATGGATTCGAGACCAGGCGAGAACAGGGTGACAAAGACAGGGCTATTGTTGGATGCTAGAGGAGCCGGGAGGGAGTAGTTCCATTGAGGGTGGGCGATTGCACACGTGATTTGTTTATGTAGAAGATCTGCTGGATAGGAGCGGGAAATAAGGGCTTGGGATAGGTTTTGGGAATACTGGGAGAGGGATTTAGCATCAGAACAGATACGTTTGCCACGGGTAGCAAGGCTGTAGGTGAGGGAACGTTTGGTATGGAATGGGTGGCAGCTGTCAAAATGTAGATATTGCTGTACCCATTCCATACCACCATGTTCACACCTCCCGAGCCTCATGACTCATTTTCTCTGTCATGAATAAGGTTTAATAACCAAAATATTAAACTAAAAATAAACAATTTCTTGTATTTCATTTTCTCCAGATAACTTCCCAGAAGTCAGAAAGGCTTTTAAACAAACGAGTAGATGGCTTTAGAAAAAGCAAAAACATATTAGTAAAGAAAAAAAATCAACTTAAGTCGATATACACACAAAACCGTTGTTGAATCCTCTTATTGGTTGAATGCCTATTGTGTCCTCAGTGTCACTGAAAGCATATTTACATTTGAAATTTTTACACAGCTCTGCTTCACCAGTCTGCCACTAGATCTTTCATTGGAAGATGGTCATGCAGAACTTAGAAAAATGTTTCTAAGAATTACAAACATTATACAATTCCCTTAGGCCACAATATTGTACAAAGAAAAACACTGCAAACAAATAAACCAATATTATACAATAATGACATGTTGAAGATTGTTTTCAACTTTATAGACCAGTGATGGAAATGAATTTTAACTGTTTCAGAGCTCAGCATCCAGCCTTCTCTGAATTCTATCTTGGTGCCACGCCACATGCAGGAAGCGGGGGCAGTGGCCGGCTCGGCGCCTGCCGCAGATGCCACCAGCGGTTCCAATCCGGCCGGTGGGGGGTCCGCAGGGGGCGGGGGTGCGGAGGGCGGCAGTTCGGAAGCAGGTGGGGGTACCTCGGGGGCTCCCGGCAGTGGGGGTGGCGGGTCGTCGGCTACAGCCGCCTCTACCAGCATGGCCTAGTTCCTCCCCCGTGTGTAGCGAAACGTGTCCAGTTCGACAGAGCGAGATTTTTATAAAATATTGAGAGATGAAAATGATGCAGTGTGAGAAGTGCGATTTATGGTCAGGAGGGGGGGATTGGAGTTAAGTGATGCGAGTTTTGGTATAATGAAAAGAAAATGCAAAACAAAAATTGTTCAGCCTGTAGTATTGCGAGGGGAAAAATAATGTACAGATTAGAATACCACTAATATTTTTTTCTTTCTCTCTTTGTATATATGTCTTGTTAGTAACAATTAATTACGAGTTCGAGGTGATTCCACGATTTTTTTTTCCCCCCTGTAGTGATGTTGTATTGCCCGTTCATGCTATCTGGGGTGGGGCTTTGGGATGTGTACTGCATGTTACTGCAGATCATGCTCACACGCCCTGGGGAAATCGAGGATACGCCTCGAATTATTAAATTATGCGTCCAAAGTTTCGGTTCTGATTCCGCTTCTGCGGGGACTTTGCCGTGCTCTGTGGCCGTTTGAACTTTTAACTCTGCATTTCTTTCTTTCTTTTTAGAAAAATGAAAACCTCGTGCTGCAGCCATTATCAACTCTCAGAATTGTTGCTGGCTTTTTAATACAGTTTTATTGTAAGAAAGCTGTGGGAATTGTACGCAGTTCGTTCGTTTTAGAGATCTTCACAAGTAAGGTTTTGCAATACCTGTCGATTCAGCTGGCGGCTTATAAATTTATAATTGTGATTGTGAGTGGTTTTTTTATTTAAGAAAAAATAAAAGTTTTAAATACTGGCACAGCCTTTACAGCCACAGTCCGTTTTTCTTTCATTTCTTTTTCTAAATGAGAATGTATATAATCTAGTGCATGACAACAACTGCTTGTGTTACAAACTTGACAATGCTTGGACAGTCACATTTACAGGAAATGAAATGTAATCGGTTACAGTTGTTGCGAAATGTTTGTCCCGTTATCTAATTTATGTTATTTATATTAAGTGAACACATTGGTATGTTTTGATCTCACTAGGGAACAGTGACTTGCAAAGCCAAACCAATCGACGAAATTGATTTTGATGAATGTAGTTGCTTGGTGAAGTACTTTTTTCGAGAGTGATTTCAGTTTGGATGAGATATAAAAGTTGTACTCTTCACGTGAAAATAACATTAAATAAATTGAACTGGTACTGTGTAGCCGTAAAAATGTTTCATTTGGTTACGTCTTGTTTAGAGGTACTTATCATCTCTTACGTGATTATAAGATTACTACTTGTCCTCAAAATAAGATGATTGTGATTTTGACCAGTTACAATTTCACTTCATAAGTGCTGGTTGAAAAACTAGTTTAATACTGCTTGCTTGGAAGTTATTTCTGCTATCTCTACCGGAAATAGTGAAAGCAGATGCTTTAAAACCATTCATTATATTTAAGCAAAAGCTTTTTGTTGATATTCACAGAAGTACAAATTTGTATTCTACATTATCATGTTAAGTGTGTCATTTTCTTCTCTGTTTCTTTGGTTTGGTTAGCTGCTGTTCTTGCAGAATGAAAACTTAGTAAACGGTTATATTCTGAGTCACTTTTTTGATGGAACCGTCGGTTTTAAATTTTGATCCCCTATTGTTATAATTCATTACTGTGGCAATTTTTTTATTGTAAAACTGTAGTGTGGTGAAATTAAAAGTGACTGCAATGTGGAACAACCTGTAGTAATGTTTCCTGCTTCATTAGAGACTACTGATATTAAATAAAAAGTATTTAACTAAATGAATTCCAAGTAAAATGTTTCCAGCTTGGAAGTTTATCCCCCGAAGCCATGTGTTTCCATGCTAGTAGGAAAAAAGTATCACAAAAAATGGATAAAAATAGCCACAGTTGATTACGCAGATGTAGTTTCGATCAGAAGTCACTTGAAATCAACTGCTTGTATAGTTAAATAAGATTTTTTTTCCTCTTGTTTCAACATGTATAAATGTAATGCAAGTATAGTAATGTTAAATAATTATAAGTTTAAAGTGATATGAAATAGAAAAACCTTTTCTGAATATTGTACAAAGAAAAGGTGTATTTTGCTATAGTGAAAGATGGCTGTGCAGGCACTGATTGCAGCAGAAGTTGATAAAAATAAAGCTTGTCTCAAGTTTGATATCTATTCTTGGCTTATTGATCAGATTTCAAAACACCTTGATCAGTGATACCTCACCATCTTCTGCTATATTATTAACTGAAATTACATCCACCTTTCTTTGTGTAATAAATTTAGTGTCACAAAAACCACAAAGAACGGGG
The DNA here is from genome assembly GCA_031002005.1 of Vandiemenella viatica. Classification (NCBI taxonomy): domain Eukaryota; kingdom Metazoa; phylum Arthropoda; class Insecta; order Orthoptera; family Morabidae; genus Vandiemenella; species Vandiemenella viatica. The sequence goes on from CM061918.1 coordinate 119,865,275, forward strand.
TAATGTAATATGTTGTGTAGACAAAGGATTATATTCCTTAAAAAGAAAATATGGAAATTGTTACCACTCACAATAAGTCTTTTCTCTTACTGTTTTTCATGCAGTTCTTTTTGGATTTATAAATCATTTGATATAGCAGCACAATTAACCTTTATCTTTTTTTTTGAGAAAAAAGGATATTGATATTCCTTTTTTTTATCTTGCATGAATTGAACTGGAATAGGATTTTCTGCTGAATTGTTACAACAATACTGTGTTTCCTACAGCCCCTTTTAGTTTAATACCACAGTTTTGTTTTTAAGAATTTCTCTGCATAGTGAATGATATTTTAATGTATGGTGAACTTCTTGTGAGTGGTGGTTCGCTCTGTAGGGGGGGCTGATATCCACAGATTTGTCACCAGAAATGCGGTTTTATTGGCAAGGTATATACATATATATATATATATAAAAAATACCATTATAATATCTTTATGTAATATAAAGCAAGAGTTTGGAAATAGTTACAGATTTTTTTGAGACTTAATTGTATCTGTGTTTCCCAGAATTGTACATCATAAAAAAAATAATTTTATGAACAATATTCAGTGAATGTTTATTTACCTTTCCTGATCAAAATTCCATAAGAAATGAAAGTGACAAAGAAGTAAAATTAACTTTTTATATGTGCAAATGTGTATTTTTTCAGCACTTTTTTTTTGGTAGGAAAAAAGATTAAGACAATCATTTGGATCCTTTTTAACTTTAGCCAACTTGTGTAACAGTTATTAAAATGCTTAAAGCAAGGTCTGTTTTCTGATTTATGTAATTGTCTGTTTCATCATTGCAAAATGAATCAAAGAAATAAAAATTAACAGATTAGCTTCATTACCAGAAAGAAGCTAAAACAAGGGGAATATAAACAGTATCAGTTCTATTTAGCAAAATTTTTATAATCTTCTATTTTAATTTATATCCTATTGTAAATGTAGGTTGGGCTTCCCCCACTCCTCCAAGAACCTTATTTACTGCCCCATTTTTGCTTACGGGTCTCTCCGAGAGTGTTGTGTATGGATGCGTTAGCAGATTGTTGGTTGTGGTAAGTAAGTCTTTCCTTTGTTTTTGTTTAATCTTTCCTCTAGTTGCCTTTATTGCATTTCCTGAACTGCTGTTGTGAGTCTTGTGTCGGCTAAGGAGTATTAACAATACATAGACGACTAGATATTGTTTGAAATGCAGCCGTCATGTGAAGACATTGATCATGGCTATTTGACCATTTATCTTGAATGCTTCTTTAAAGTGTTTGGTAATTAATGTAAGCAATTTATACAACTAAAAATATATTGACTGACCCATGAATATATTTGCTGCATCATTTTTGTGTGTTATATTTTTTATACGTCCACACCATTCTAGTAACATAACTGCGTATACAAAACCAAGGCAAACATTTTGGTGGCTTCAATCGTCCACTATACTAGAGTACATTCAGCCTGCTTAGTGGCAGCTTATTTGACATTATATTGAAAGAATCCTATGTAAATAATCATAAAAACGTGCTTACACCAGTGGTTTTGGATGATAAAGCAGTTTCAAAGCAGAGAAGTAAGCATGTGTGCAAATGAAAATTGTGTTCAGATTTAGATGATTAGTGACTATGCAAAAAGAAAATACTTGTTTTGAAATATTTTAATGAAAATTTAGGGTTGCATTTTTTCCTCAAAAATTTTCTGTTTGTATGTAACATATATCGATCTCCATGGTTTATTTGCAGCAAATTATTCCCAACATTCTCCCCCACCTCTCAATGCACCACAGTTGACTTGTAATTAATTTGTAAGTTTGAAGGGAAATTATTGTATACAACATGAAGAGATGAGATATTGCCATCTTAGTTGATAATAGTTGTAAGATACTGAAATTTATATTTGTGAGAGGTACCTTCACATCTCTTTTTGTCTTTGTAGTTTGAGAGCTTTGGAGTGAGGATTTTTTGTATGTGTAGTGCGTACATACTTATATTATTTTTCTTAGTACTTCACAACATTGCATTATGGTAGTGTAATTGCTTTGTATCTGTCCATGGAGTATTTTTTTTATTAAAAATAGAAAATGTTTTACCTAAATTCGTAGGCATTGTTCTTTTATGCTTTTGTAATAATTTTGCAATAGTATAAAGAAAAGACATAATTAGAAAGTTAGTACTGAAAAAAAATTGAAAACTATCTTTTGAATGTTTCCATTTTTGCAGGTCCTCCAGCCCAAAGTTCTGTAGATACTGTGCTTAATTTGAAAGCAAGGTTGCAATACTACCAGCTTGTTAGGCCAGTCGTAGTTTTGATGGGGTAACAGATGTGTTGCCATCTATCCAAAATGTGTTGGCTGTGATAATTATATTTTTGTTTGTGAAACATATAGTTTATAAGGCAGAGATTTGAGAGTGTCCCAGTATTTGCCTAGGTGATTTAAAAAAAAATAGCAATTGAGGCGGACCGTATACCGGGTCTGGGGACTTTGTTGTGGGCCGGTTGTACCTCCGTGAGCCAGTGTGGTAGTGCTTCAAACGTCCACAACCACACCAGGGCATTTTTTTTTAATCTAACATTTTATTGCCATTGGGGAAGTGGTGGTTTTTATATTACATGCTTTTAATATGGTCTTTAACTCAGTAGTATTTTAAATTATCATGTTAACAATGTTTCGGAATTTGTTTATCATTCAAGTTATTTCAAATTTTAACATTTATTTAATGTCTTTGTGATGTGAAGCACATGGAATTGGGGAAACACATTTGTCTAAAGCTTCAAAAACTCATTTATCTGTAGTGTGTGTGCGTGTGAAAATCTGATAGTAATTAAAAACTTGATGTTTTGTAATGTTTTTGATACATAACAAAAGTTAATCACTGTAAAAATGTACTTGTGCACCAGGGTTATTCTAGTTTTTGTAGCTGCTGTGTGTTCAGTACGTCAGTAAAAAATATTTTAAAACTAAGCTTCGGAAACCTTAGGAGAAAGTGTGGATGTTTCTTGGAACTCTGATTTAAAACTTGGACCAATCTGTAATTGTTTTTCTTCCATTTGCTAATTTGTTTGCCAAATTGTGACCTGAAACTAAAAAAAAAAATGTAACTATGAAATATTAAATTGACAATTCAATTTGGGATGTATCCATAGCATTTATGGTTTCACAAATAATTTATATTGGAGAGCAGCTTTTACATATTGTATTTGTTGTTACTGATATCTCTAGAAATTAATTGTAATTTGTAGGAAAAGTATCAACTTCATTGCATATGGCTGCAGGTTTGCTATGAGAAATTATAAAACGTTTTTAACTGAAAAGCGAGAGAGAAAAAGAGATGGACATTCTTAAGACAGTACATTTACTTATTTGAAATATGGACCATTAGAAATGTGAAGTATTAAAGTAGCTTGGATGAAGATTATGTGAATACAGATCATAGCTGTAATGTGTCTGTGTGTGTGTGTACATATGTAATTTATCTTTTGTGTTCTCCTGGAGAATCTTTATCTTTATACTGAAACCTGTATTTCAGTGGACACATTTGCACTTTTCCTTTTAAAAGTTGAATGTCGTATTTATAATTTTCTCTTTAGTTTCTTTGGTTAACATTGGATAGTGTTATAGAATTTTGTGCATGGAATAGGTTTATAGTTGAAATGTGGGTGTTTCTCTTGCATTGACAGTTGTAAACAGTGCACAGTTTTACGATTGTGATTTCAATTACTTGAAATTTCCTTTCAGCAGCGTGTTTTGATAGTTCCTTAAAATGCTGCTAATTGAAACTCTTTACTCATTGAAGTACTGAAAACATTTATTAGTAAGGGTGTTTACTCATTCAATCCTGAACACTGAAGTGATTTACATAGCTATAGCTGTGTAAATGCTGGGACATCTTTGGAACACAACTGGCAATTTTCCTTTTGCATAACTTAATGTCTTGTCTGCCAAAGTATAAGTGAGGAAATTAACTTTTGTCATCAGTTACTGCAGTACTAAGAGAAAAGAGATTCTCATGTAAATATTGTGCATTAACTGCTTCAAAAACTGATTGTTGTATAGGAGATTATAAATATTTTAATTTTGTTTTCGACAGAGTATGTAACAAATTAAAGCAGCTTTGTGTTTAGTAGCCCATGGTTGCTGTGTGTCAATTCAGTAGGGGGAATCAGGTGCAGATTATGCATTGAAAAAAGAATGTACAAGCTTAACATGTGCAATTAATAGTTTCTAGGCCAGCTATCTTAACGTTAGACACTAATCACACTCTTAACCTTGTAGTATATCGGTAGTAGATTTATGTTCCACACGTTTTAAAAGGAAGCACCCTCTGGTTTGTAAAAGCATTACCAAATAAGTGTCTGTTAACTGACTTCTTCCTTTTTGCCAGTGGTATAGCAGTTTCATTACGTTCACAAATATACTCATCACCAGTATATGTGTAGATATAAGATTTTATGTATACTGGCGACTGGTACCTTAATATTCTAAATCTTTATTATGTAAATAATAATCAGACAAGTATGATGGTGCAAATATATATATATAATTTGTCATATAAATAGATATATTACAAAAGTTTGAGAGCTTGTTTAAACTTACAGTTGCATGTTATGTTACAATATATACATATATATGACATACTGGTGGCATTTAGAGCTTAAAAAATAAAATCTTAGATCATTTCACTTCTGAGTTTACCTTTCATGCCTCATGAAATATGCTCCCAATAAAACCATATCTCTTGCCACCCTTCTTTTTTTTTTTGCCTATTCGTATGCTGAAGCTAACCTTCGATCCTGGTTAACAAATACAAGACTGTGTAAATGTTAGTGTATACTTATCCATTGGATTGAATCAACATTATTTTAACTGATATCATAGAAGTATGATTATATGAGACAGTTTAATTTTTTATTTCTGCCTAGTGTTAAACATGAGAGTTCTCTAATGAAAACAAAATTTTCCAAATGAACTAAATGTCTCTGGTGTTTGCTGGTGGCATAGATTTTTATCACCAAATAGTGCTCAACTATAGATGAAGTATATAAGTAAGCCAAATCCATTTTAAATCATTTCATTTTATTCTTTGTTGTATATCAATTACTCTGAAGATTGCTAGAGGAAAAAAACACATAAAAATGAATGAGTAAATAAAAACTGGGCCTGACTTTGGTCAATAAGAATATACTTTTCATTTTGTTTTTGTCTGCTCATTGAATTTATATATGACTAACCAGATATTATATCTTTATATAAATGGTGTATTCTAAGCAGTTTTTTTTTCTGCTGAAACACTGATATTCAGAACAAAATCTGTTTAAAAGAGTATTAAACCTATGTTACTTTGCTGGAATCAGTCACGTCAAACTAGTGTAGAACAGAAAGTCCTTGTGGTCATTCCTTCCATTATCCAAAGAATATCTGAAATAATCTGGCCTACAAAAATAAATATTGCTGTCAAGTACGGAATCAGTTTCAGATATGAGAGAGATCCATGCAAAATTTTTGTGTTTTGAAGTACCTCACATGTGAAATATCAAATTTAACTGATCCGTTAAGCACATTTTCTTTGACCTTTATTGAAATGATGATAATTGGATTAATTTTTTTAATCCACACACTTTATCGTACCAGGGTCATCTCCAATACACTTGCCAAGCCATGTGGACAAGTGCTAATGCTGTTCCGTCCTGGCATTAGGGAAGAAATAGGTTCAAATCCCTGTCCAGCCTTCCAGATTTTGGTTTGCATGGTTTCCAAAAATCATTCTGATGGTTCCTTTAAAAGGACATGCACATTCCTTGCAACCCATGCTCTCCCAGCTTATTTAACATTGAAGTTGACAAGCCATAAAGCCCATAGCAGGAAAAAGGGGAAAACAATCTAGTGCACATGCATGGCTCGTGGACTGTTATATTTTAAATGTACATTGTATCAGTGAGTTTATTTTCTTCCATTGTATGTAACGTGTCTTGTTACAATAATTCTGCTCTCACTAGATGCCTTGTTGCAAACTATTCTCCATTTTTAAACATTCATCCAGATATTGTTTTGTTGTGAACCTTACGTTTTTTTTTTCGGAGATGAAGCCTGTCTGCTACTAAATATTCTGTTAAAATTATACAACAGAAGAAATTTGGATGAAGAATAGCCTAAAATGAGAGGTAGGTTATTTAATTTTCATTCACTATAATTATTGCCAAGTTTTACATTCTTTTGAAGTGTATATAAACATCTGAAGATGTTACAAAATTATTAAGAGTTTGTCTTTTACATATCATAAATGACTTTGACTTGGAAGAAAATGAATCTGATGTGGAATAACAATTCTCATCAAATTCTGAGAACATTGAAGAAACCAAAGAAAATAATAGGCCAACAAATGCGGCTAGTTCTGATGGGAAAACATACAAGATAATTGTTTGCAGCAAAAGCATGTGACATTTCAATTTTTTTTAAAAAAATCGATGTACATAAAATGTTCAAATACCATAAGCAAATAAAAAAAAATTAACATGTTGCCCTCGTACCACAGCTTAGCTAAGATGGAAGATTGTGATGTTGAACTGCTTTCTTAGGGGGCATCCATTAATTATGTGAACAGTTTTTTTTTTTTTTTTTTTTTTTTTTTTTTTTTTTTTTTTTTTTTTTTTTTTTTTTTTAGGGTTGATGGCCCTCCCCCCCCCACCCTGGTGAGCATTTGGTGAGATATCTGCTGGGGGATCCCCCTCCCCTCGACCTCATAATTCTGAAGATTTCCCCCCCCCCCCCCAATTTGTGATCGCATAATTAATGGATGCCCACTTATCCCAAAGACAGTTTTTGGCAGAACACAATAAAATGGTTTACATTAATTTTTGACACTGAGGAAACCACAAGCAGACCTGCGAAGAGGAAAGCGGTGAAGTTAAACAAGTTTGAATGCTACACTTCACTCTGTTATGACTTTGCACGCCAGTACGTGGGGCACGGCAATGATCCATTCGTTTTAGAGTCACGTTGCTAAATTTTGGCTTCTTACTGCCACTTGTTGCTTCTTGTCATAAATTCCAATAACTCTGCTTGTTTCACTTATTGACAGTTCATTTGACACTCTAAATCTACACATTTTTCCATTTCATGCTCTGTCTCTGCTCAGAGGGGTGAACAAATTACTTCATAATACATTTGTGACTGCTGGTTACAGTAAACTATTTTATCAGAATGTTTACAGACTTCTACATTTACTTTTAAATATAGTTTTAAATTCATGTTAACTCAATGAGCTTATATGTTACGTGTGACATCAGACTGTGAATATAAATTTGTTCCTTACACAAAAGCATTATGGCCCTGCAGAGTTACTATGAATTTAAAAAAAATAAAAATCTATAGGTTAGTCTGTTTCAAGGTGGTTACATATTGTAATGAGTCGAACAGACTAGGTTCACAAGTCAGTGTGTAGAATATTTTTCATAATCAAACGATCAATAATTTGATCAGAAATGCTACAAAGAATTTATCGAAATGGCTAGAAATTCAACAGTAGCTACGGGCCAGGCCAGGCGAGGCCAAGCCAATTGAGGGGAGGTAAATTTACTTGTTAACACTCTAGTAAAGGTTGCTATATTATAAGATGATAGCACAACAGACTTAAACTGAATGAAGTTTCTCTGCATTGGTAACTGGTCTGTTATTACTTGGCGTTATGAAAGTAAAAAAAAAAAAGTGTTTTGCTGTCTGGTCATAAGTTTTTAGCATACAATGAAATAGGAAGAACATAAAGCCATTTTACATTTAGCAGTTTTTTTCATCCATATTTGCGTTTTCTAGGATGGCTTAAGATTTTTTAACAATCATAATTTAAAAAAAAAAAAACCATCACCTCTTATTCCAGCACACAGCATAACAATATCAAAACAGGCATAGCAAATTACAATCTAACATCAGCCAAGGATAGGGCATAGCTTGCTTTTCCCTCAGTACAGGAGAGATTACCTGTCTGTAACATGTCTTTGATGTTATTTCACAGTTTGATTGATCATATTATCAACTTTATTATGATGGCACATAATAGGAAGGTGAGGAGGTTAAACAGGTAAGTGAGAAGAGAATTAAGAGATAACATGGCAGTAGGGGATACTTACTGCAACTAAACAAGCAATTAATAACAGTGAAGAGTGAAGCTAAAGATGGGTTTATGAAGAATTCAGATTGTTTGCGGGTGACATTATGTAATATGATCAAAATTGGAGAAAACAGAACAGTTGCAGGGTAATCTGAATATCATATTAACTGGGTTGGTCAACATGAAATCAAGCTAAATGCCAAGAAGAGTCATCTTATTAGGCACACGGATAAAAAAAAAAAGGGTTGTTTATAATTATAGGGTGGGGACAAAATTGCTTGTTGAAGTATGAATATCTTGGCATTACATTTGACGATAAATTCAACTAAGCAGGACAGGCGGTAGGACAAAGGTCACAAAAGCCTTTATTTACAGGAGAGGTTGAGAGGATGTTTCAGAGAGAGGAGGGAATTGTGTTACAATACTTTGGTCAGACCGTTGCTTGAATGTAGTGTAGTACAGGAACCAAATTTAAGGAATCGGAGAAGTTGTGGTGTGTGCAAAGAACAACCAGATTTGTTTGTGGAAATTACTTCGGCACCCATTCAGTAACTTATTTGGTAAAGGAGCTGGGAGTTGTTAGAAGACAGGAGAATGAAGAAAGAGGGAGTGTACAAGGTGTATACTGGTGATTGGACTTGGAGGAATATTGATCGAAGAATTAACAGCAGTGCATGGTAACGAAAAGATGACCACGGGCACAAGCTGGCATACAATTTCATGCATAAAGGAGTTGTGAAGTTTTCTTTTGAAGATTAGATGTTAGGTATTAGAATAAATTTCTTTTCCTGCATCTTTCAAATAAATTCATTTTTCCAGTATCAAACAAATAAATTTATTTGCTCACATAAAGGGTATGAAACTTTTTGGTCTTTCATATTGTGTACAATTTTCATGGTCGTAGTCCAGCCTATTGTGATTTGTGGTATCTTCCCTAAAGCCTGATACAATAGTTTTCACCTTATGAGGGATATGCCATATAATTATGGGCAAATAATTTTGAATTAAACTTCTTGCTCTAGCTGTTTGACACTCGATGCTTTTTTGCAATGTTTTCTGTAGGTACAACATTCACATGATGAAAAGATTTTTAAATCCGGTTTACTTGTCCCCTCAAAAAGATATGATCATAGGAGAACAATAACATAGATAGTAATGGACTATCAGGTCCAATGTTGTGTAGTATTGATTTATGTGTTTTTAATGTATATGAGAGTGTGCTCAGTATCTATTTATCAGGAAACAGAACACTAGGGTTCCCACATTCTTATCACGGCTCCATCTAAATGTAATCTCCTGCAAAATGTAATGGCATTGGAAGTGGTTCAGCCAATTCTAGAATGTTGTACTCACAACTGTAGCAAGCATTTGTATCCACCCAAAACACACTTGATGAAAACAATGTGGTGATGACTATCCGCTTTGCCCTGTGGCTGTCCTGGAGGGAGTTACTTCTCCATGGCAGCTTTCTTGAGAAATTTAAATGGGGTAGTTACCCCCCTTGCCTTCCACTATGATGGAAGTGTATATACTTGTTACTGTTGTGTATTTATGTTCAGTCTAGTTATGTTTGCTCTTATGAAAGACACTTAAGGATTGTCATGCTTAACAGCCCCCCTTCCCCATTCGACGGACAATTGCAATCAACAGTGTCATATGCCTTTACTCCATACACATTGCAGAGAGGTTATGGATTTAACCGAGGACTTTGATTGCACAATCTCGTGATTATGAATCGGGCACCACTACTTCTTTAATCGAGTTGGACAATTCCTCACAAAATTTCTTCAACCCCAGAACGTGCCACTTGTCAGAGTCCATCACAGTGCAGCAACCACCCAAGACAACACTAGAGTAAACAGAGTCACACATGTCCACAGGGATCAGTTTTTGATTATTAAAAAATTTCCAATACAAAATAAAGCAAAAAAAAACTAAATTTGTTGAAAGAAGAACACGTATGATTTTTCTACCAACAAAGGATTTGCTCAAACACAAAATAATATTAATCAAGATTGGGAAAAAAATTAAAAGAAAGCATTGTAAAAACTTCAGCTGAGGCTTTAGGAAACACATGAAAAGATATATAAAATAAAAATGGGCTAAAGATTGTCACTGGAAAGATCATTAAAGGTTAAAAAAAGTGGCATATCTGAAACAACTGCAAAAACCATCACAAGAAAATCAAAAATATAAAAGAAGAATGTGGATAGTTAGGAGAGAATTAAGAAGATAACGAGACAAAACTTGGAGAATCCATTAGGAAATGGTATAAATACTTACATAACCATTTTTGGTACAATGATTTTAGCTGATGATCGGGTGATTTTACTTGAGATAGGGACTGACTTTCAATGAGGACTGTATGTAATGATGGATATATTAAACCATTATTATTTGACCATATCCTCAGAGTAAAATGAAAGTAACAGCATTCAGAGACAATCTGGGATAAGAGTCTTATTGACAGAATAAATTTGTTTATTGAAACTATGACACAAGCTTCACTAAGAATGATTTAAATACCAAATTTGTAGCAATCTGAAAGAATTTTAAGTTCTAAAGATATATCTATTTCATGCCAAATGTTTGCATATTTTCTTAATTATCTAATTGGTAAAAAAATATTGATACACCTCTCTTCAGTTGGTTACACTTACTCACACCACAAAAAAAATTAGATGAACTAAGCTATCGCATCATTACCGTTTTCTATCTCGCTGTTAACACAGCCACTTCAATTCTCCAAAAAAAAAATTCTGAATATTCGAACTTGCCATATACACAATCCTTTTGCACAGGCTACATTGTTTTTCCCCAGAGATCGTCCAGTTTCACGAGGCTCCTGACAGAGAACCTTGGCCTGCATTTTACGTGGTCAGGGAACCAGCTTACCACAAACCCCTGACCCAATGAATTGGTGTTTTTTTTTGGGAGGGCGTCCTCCTAGTTGGGTTGTTTTCCGAATTACTTCCAAGATTCAATCTACCTTGTAAGAGACACTTTGTGGCTATCTTGTATGGAAGACCTTGCTTGTCGTTATACTACTGCCAGCAGAACCATCAACTTCTTTATTGTAGCATGCAGTCGTCTACACTCTTCAGAGGCTGCTGACGACTCCTTAGGTGAATTTAGTTTATATATTAGTGGGGATAGCACTGTGTGTGATAAAATAGAAGCATGGCAATAACCTGGAGAATAGCATGCACATTGGCTTGCTGTGATGCATGTGGTTATGTGATTGTTAGGCTTGCAGGTTCCAGAAATAATATCACGGTTCACTCTGGATTTATTCACACAACACGTCATACATGTTATCCACCACCACCACTAATTAGAACTTTACTTTGACCGTGGATAAGGCTTATCGTACATCTCCTCCTCCAACAGATTCTGACCACGCTTCAGTCTTGCTAATTTACATACTGTGTCCCGACTTTGAAATACTACCGGCTCGTCGTTCACAAAACACTTGTTGAAAATGATTAACGGACAACAACATTATATTGCTTTTTTGTCCATTCAATACTTAAATAATGGAAGCATGGCTCACTTTACAACTATACTTGCTATGCTATAACTTTTCATCCGTCTCCTGCGGCGGCCAGCTTCAGACTTTCTCAACAATTACTTTATTACATTGCATGCCTTCACGCTCAACAATGCTTCATGAAAACGACTTAACCTTTACAAATAATTGATTCTATTTACTTCTTTAATCATCTTATGCTTCCCAAATTGTTTAATTAATCCTCAATATCATTCAAATATGTGATCGCCTATCCACTTTTTCTATGCTAAAATTTCTCTGAATCGTTCCACATACAATTATTTTTCTTTTGTGGCATTGGTTCGAAGGTTTTAGTCACTTGTAGTTCACTGTGTACAGTGGTTCTTAGATAAGCTTCAAACTCTTTATTTTATGGTACTATCAGGAATTTTTTTTATGCTCCATTGTGAATGAACAAAGCTGCTAGTCAGTGTTTGAGTTTGGTTGCTGGGCACTAAGAGTCCTCCACGGATGATATATAAAATAAGCCTAAGGGGCTTACTTGAAGATGCTGTGTGTGTTACTAAAATTAATGTAAATATTTTATTAAAAACTTTCCCAACTGAAGCTTCTACGTAAACAAACAGAACTCGAAGAACTATGCAACTGGAACGACTACATAACTTAAAAAGAAAATACTATAATATATACTCCGTACAAATCTGTTAGGAGCTTTCATAATTTTTTTTCAGCCTAATTATGCGACTTGTCTAACATTTTCTATTGATAGATGTGAAAGTAGCAATATTACACATATAAGGTGCAGTCTGGATTTTCAAAGTTCCTTCACCTCTGGCATAGCTTATTATCCAATGTGAAGTAAGCCATAACACTTCCGAGGTTCAGGTTTAGGGGCAGAATGTGCAGCCAATAAAAAGCTTTTACCTTTTAGTCATAAATGATCAAACTTAAACTCGTGTTTCAGGTTAAACCCCGCAAGCACTATTAACCAAATTTTGCATTGAAACTAATTTGCAACATGGTAAGATGGCAAGATCGTTTGGCTCGATGTAGCTAACAGCTATATGCAAATGTTAACATATTCCAAACTGTTGTAGACTGACTAATATATATAATTTATTTTTGCTTATGGCTTTACACCTCAATGATATCAAGGTCAGTAGAGGCGTGAAAGATCTGGTGGCGAGGAATAGGAAGAATTTGACCATGCCCTTTTTGAAGGAACAATGCCAGCATTTACAGGGAGTCATTTGGTGAAAACATGAAAAACCCAAATCTGGATGGCCATATGGAGATTCGAACCCTTGTTCTGAATGCAAAGCCAGGGTGTTACCGCTTGCCCACCATGCTCTGTGACCATGTTAATGACCAGTTACTAAATAGGTACATAAAAAACTATGCATATCCCCCATTCAAATGAATCCTGTCATCTTTAAATACCCTCAATGTTAACTTTACTTATACAATGCATCTTTGTCAGTGGAAATGTACATACCTAAGTTTGTGAACATGTTCCACACTAAATATTCAGACCATCTTCACACACCACAATTACAGTCAGATTAAGCAACAATAAATGGAAGAGTGTGGCAGCTTTAAAATCTGGCCAGTAAGAAGACACAAAATTATAGTCATATTGTAGTTTTGTTATAAAAAATGCTACAGGAAGTAACCCCAACCACAGTGGAACCTCTGCAGCACTCATGTCTTCCACCTGTCCAACCACCATCTCTCTTTTTCCACTGTCACCCAATGTCTTCCTTTCCCCCCCCCCCACCCCACATTTCTCAACGCCTTTAACCCATCTGTCCCTCAGTCTTCCTCCGGGCCTCTTCCCTTTCAGCTCCATGTCCATCATTTTTTTTGGTAACTTCTCCTTTCCCATTCTCTTTACATGCCTGTACCACTGTAACCTAGATTTTTCAATTCTCTGTTGTAGCGGTTCTTCCTTTATCATCTCCCTGATTCTCTCATTCCTTATTCTGTCCGTTCTTGTTACTCCTAATCTACTCCTCTGAAATTTAATTTCCACAGATTATACTCTCCTTCATCACCCAGGTTTCCGACCCATATGTTAAAATTATGTTTTATAGATTGCCTCTTTCGTAAACATCCCTACTCCAAACCATACTTCTAATTGGGGATATGATGCATTTATAATCTTCCACATTAAGGATTTTTCACTGTTCCATTCTTTTATTTGGACGGTTTTGGTGGCTGAGCGATATATGATTTTAAAAAGCATATAAGAGTTCCAAATTAGCTTTAATAAAGGTATACTATTTCTCTTTTGATGAGATAGTCACAGGCAAACGAACATTTGTTAAAGATACAATACAGTATTCAAAAGCAACACTGTTCAAATGTCTTTTCCATCTGTAAGTAATTTTTAAGAAAAAAATTAAATTTCTTTCTTTCTTTATTGTTAATGTGCATTTTGCCTTATTAACAGTATGAATTTAAAAAAAAATCTTGAACAGTTTACTCAACACACTTCAAAAAAATAAAACCGTTATAGATGCTCACATAATTTTATTTCTGACAGTAAAAAAAATTAGGTTTGAAATCTGCACGATAGTGATTCTCAAATTTACGGCAATTTCTGGTACACACAATATCACATCAAACAATTTCTCCTGAAACAAGAACACACTGATTTCTTGATATGTTGAAAATATAAACGGAAATAGCAAAGCTTGTTTCATTGAAAACCTTAATGTAACTTCATTTTGATGCTGTGACTCCTGCTGCACTTTCATAATGACACTTCTAAATAAAAGTGCAATACAGACATTTCTGGCTTCATACCAGTGTTGTTCCTGATTTATGTATCAATTATAAATAAGATTGAATTAAAAGCTCACCTAACCTCAATGTATAAAAACAAAGACATCAGTTTTGTTACCAGTTGATATTACGTATTGTAGCTTTTTTTTTTGGCTACAGTTAACATTATTATGCCACAGATCAAAAACTCTTACATTTGCAATCATTTATCATTGGTTTTAAGAATTAACCAAGTTCAAAGAACATTGTCAGCTTACAAGGCAGACTTTCTTTATAGGAAAAATATTACAAACATAAGAAGATTCAGAGGTAGAGCAAATAAGTTCAGTACCAAAATTTCATTATTTTGTGCATCTCTACAATCATACATATTAATTCCCCTCCTTCACCCAGAAATAGTGGGTGTCTACAGTTTTTATGGAATAATAGATTTATTTCTCACAATTTCACATCTCCTGCCTGCAGTGTGATGTAAATAAATCTGATTTAAAAGTCGAGCAGCCTTTCACAACACAAGCTGCAGTGAATAAAATCAAACAGAACCCTGAGTAACTATTCCCATAGCTGTTAAAGAAAAACTGCATTCCAATACAATGCTTTGTTAAAATCAACCAATCCTCAGTTATGACATCCAGCAAGAAACTGCCACTTCAACCCAGCAACACCCTTTTAACCATATGAAGTGCATCTTCTTCTGAAGATTCAGAAGATGAAGAATGTGATTCACTGATACACCGAGATGAACACAGGTACTGCATCAGGGGGATTCTGTACTTGCCACAAAAATCGACAAATTTCACATGCTCTACTCGGCTGTCGAAGTACACACCTGGAACAGATATCGTGAACGATTAATTTCTCCCCCATTCAATGACACAGAAAATGAACAGGACAAAACACAAGAACTACACAAACACTATTTTTTATCACCTTTTTAGTGTTATTAATTTGAGAAAGTACCACTCATATATAGTACACTGGAGAAAAATACTAACGTCAGGACAAACCAACCCAAGTCAAGTCAAATAACGCAATTTTTACATTTAAGCCGCAATATGTGACATCAGTTTTACATGCTAGCCTGCCAAGTGATGTTTTCATTCTGGATTACTTTTTTACTCACCACAGCTGACTACAGAATAACGAAGAAACATTTACGAAAATCTTCATATTCTGCTTATCGTGAGGAAGAAAAGACATTTATTATTTACAACTGTGGCAAAAAATGACATTGTATATAGATGATTTAAGTAAGCCTTTCCTGGCTTATATTCCCTCTGCCTTTAATCACATTGTATATGCTTTTATCCTTTAGTGATTAGAGGCCTAATTATCTAAAAGAGCAATTCACTCTCAGACCTCTACCATCTGTGTTATTTGCAACTTCACAATTAAATTTGGGAAATTATTCTTTCTCTCAATCCAGATTTTCTGTACAGAATGTATTGCTAGGAATAATTTGAGTCAAATTTGGTATTATTTAGGATTCTGTATGAATCTGAACTTCAATACTACTGGAATATGAATTTTGAGGTCATTTACAATCATAAATCAACCAAATTTTAAGATTGTATTAATACTGAAAATACAGCTAAAGGAGACCCATCATTTTCCAAAGATTAAAGAAAGGGGGCTGTTGCTGGTTTATTGCACTACTAAATAACTAGTGACAAACCATTCGCAATGTGCACTGGGTGGATATCCACAAGTCTGAACAAATTGTTTCTGCTAAGGAGAAATATTCTTAGCTAAATTTTAAACCCAGTTAAGATCACAAGATACTTTAATTTGCTGTGCAAGATATTACAAAACTACTTCAAATCTAAACCAGTGTATTGCTACTTTCACAAAATTGTTATATTTATTTACGTTTTGAACATTTTATTTTCTCACATCCTGGTCTTCCTCCACTCTGAACTCAAGCAACATTCGTTCGAGATCACTGCGAATATTGTCTATTTCATTTCCCCTCAACCCAAATAATGAGAATTTGTGTTCAGAATTATTATTATTTTTTGTGTTGTTGCAGCAGTGGCGTATCTAAGAATTTTCTAAGCCAGGGGAAAAACTTTGAGATTGCTGCCCTTCAAACATTATTTTGCTGCTCCCATTGACATCACTCCATGTGTCACCATTGACTCTATTATCACTCACTGTTGCCAGTAGTGGATCATTTTAAAAAAATGTAAATTTGCCACGTGGGGCAAATGCCCCAGTTTGACCCCTCCCTTCCCCAGATCTGGCACTGTGTTGCAGCCCTGCTGTCTCCAAGTTCAGTAAATGGAAATTTACTTTCAATATCACTGTATTCACATGGCTATTTTTAGAATATGCAGTAATGCGTGTAATTTGGGTAAAATTTGAATGTTTTGGAGCTGCCAAGTGTGTTACCTTTGCAGCGTGGGTTGAGGCAGTGGTGTGCGCTGGACAAGTAGTCGACCAGAGTGGCGGGGAGGTCGCCGTCTGCGTAGGGCACACCGGCCACCTTCACGGTGCGTGCGGCCAACTCTTGCAGTGAAGGAGGATCCAGAGACATGTTGGTCACAAACCGAACAACCAATGGATTCTCTCTCAGGCTCAGCTGTGGACACAATGATGTTCACAATATACTATATGAACACTGGTTTTTAATACTTATATATATATATATATATATATATATATATATATATAAAACAGATACCTTCCAGTTACAAGGTACAAAAAATTTCAATGATCAAATGCCTTACACGCCTTGTAATGAAACTTTCATTTTTGAAAATTAGTTATCACTACTAATGATATTAAAAATAAAGACTTATTCAAAATTTACTCACGCTTAAAGGTTTGCACAATTAATGAAGCATAGAGAGATACTAAAAACTGTATACAGAATGGAAGTATTTATCTGATACTTTTTATACGACTTTTACATTTTTTTTTGATTAAACCATTTAAACTGCACAAATGTTTTCTACCTATTGTACAAGCTTATAACACTTTTGCCCTTGATTTATGTTTGTGGGCAAAGTATGTTTGCCAACATGATAAGTTTGTTTATAAATTGATTGACATGAGCCAAATGAATACAATTACAGTAAAATTCATTATAACACTTTCAAATGGTCTACACAAAAAAACATTAAATAAATGGGAAATAAAATACTGTAATATAACATATTACCAATTATGTATGTATGTATTTATTACACACATAATAACTAACCAGAATTAATCAAGCCACCCGTTTGAAATGCCAAATACATTTATTCCTGTTCCCCATGGACCATCAACCCATTTATTTATTTCACATGGGAGCGTGCATAAACCAAGTAACTCTATTTTGACCTCCTGTGAACCCCCCCTCCCTCCCACCTAGCCCTACGTGCCTATCGCCTCTATCCCCCCCCCCCCCTCCATGTAGCATGTAGCTTTTTTCCCCTTTTGATTCCAGAAGACATTTTGTACTCTTTTCTCTTGTCAGACGATTGTAAATTACATAAAGAGATAATTAACTGAGGGAAATAAATATTCACATGCTGTTGTGTGTTCTGTTCCTCATTTGAACTGTGAAAAATGATATGAAAGGAAAGCTACGTGGCCTGGTTTGGAACCGCCCCCCCTCCCCCCATGTAGCCCAGTATAGCCTACCAGCCAACCCCTGCCCCCCCCCCTTCCCCTGGACCGAGCCACATAGTTTGCGCACGCTCCCTATGGAACAAAAATATAAAGATAGTAACTACATTGAATCACAATAGATAGAATCAAAGATGGGTGTTACTACAGATTGATAGGAATCTTCAGTGTGCAGACTATATGAAACCACTGTACCAATATCTTCTGCAACTTGTCAAACTTTCCCTGACCCATTTTTTTGGCAACTGCCACCTATACAAAGAGCTTTTTCTTTTAAACAATATTTCTCTGGCTCATTTAGCTTAAACAATGTATTCTCATCAAATTTTCATAAAATTTGATTTTTTTTCTTTGAAACATTATTTAAATTGTCATCATGTTTCAGAGACAATCATGAAATGACAGCACACAAATGAAAAATTACAAAATCACTATAAATGGTAGTATTCAAAGTGTGCATTACAGAATATATAAAACAAAACTGGAGTGTACTTGACACCACAGATTCACAGTGCAAATTGTTTATGAGACTATTGTTATCTGTGGGTCTCAAAAGGGAGTGACGCTACAAAGTTGTTCTTAGTAATCATAACAAATGAACTTGCTGTTTACACAGAATAAGAATAAACAGTATCTATGAGTGTTATATGTGGGTTCTTTTACTATTTTTTAGTATTGCGATGGTCCTGGGCCTCAAAGGAAGTATAATATACGAGTTCTTATTTTATGCAAAAATAAAACCCAAGTATACTTTAATGTTATACATGAACTGTGTACAGGACTACCCAATTATTATGTCGCATGCTGTTGTGAATACCGCCTTGTCCCCCCAACCCTTCTGTATAACCAATTTAAGAAGCAACAAATCATTTACCTCCTTCAAACTGCTGAGTCCCACAATTTCTGGTGGAAGACTCTCAGTTGATTCTTGTGCAGGAGAAGGGACTTGAGGTTTCTTAGATTGGCGATGGCAGGTGGCAGAGTTTCCAGCATGTTGTCACAGAGCACGAGAGCCTGCAGGCGTTTCAGTCTCCCAACCGACGCCGGCACTTCTTTCAGTCTGTTACCTCCCAGGTACAGAAAACGGAGACTGCAACAAACACAGAAACATTGTTATGGCTGTGATACATACCTATCAAATGATTTACAGCTTGTTAGCACTGAGATAATTTATTAGAGCGGGAAAAGGATTGTGAAAATTAATTGGAAGTATTCAACCATGGCTGTTTGAAGGAATCATCCCAGCATTTACCTGGAGTGATTTCAGGTAAAATGCAAAACTGAAATCAGAATGGCCAGACTTGGGCTCAAACCTACATTCTCCCAAATGTCAGGCCCAAGCATTCCCTTTTCCAACCCCAATCTGTTCCAAAATAATTATGAACCCTCAACTTGATCTTTAGATGTGGCAAAGTTTGCTCTGTGTATTTGTAGTACTCTGTGGGTGAAATTCTGCACAAGATTTCAGGTCCCCTTTATCTGGAAGGATTACTGGGTATGACACTCCATCGCCAAGTCATAAAAGATACATAAAGTTTATTTTTAATGTACATTTTAAACAAAGGAAAGACTATAGGTAATTTAAATAATGAAACTGTCCACTAAACATAAATAAACCTGAAGGGGGGAAAAAAAACAGAAATACTATTGATCTTGACGATAAAGGGTTCCCAGAATTTTTTAATAAAAATTTCCAGTTCTGTAAAAAGTAGCCTATGTAACAACATCCTGCAGTCACAACATCAAGGCTTAAGGAAGTGGAAAATATCAATTCCAAATTCTCTGAAAATTTAAAAACCCTTGTAACTATTAAAATCCAACAAAAATTTCTTATGTACTAGATTTCACCTTTCAATTTTCACTTGGTTAACCAATAAAAAATAAAAGCACACATAAAAAGTTATCTGTAAGTCTGTATTTGCTAGAAATATAAATATACTTTAGTTTTATTTAAATATAGGCTTTTATTTCAATATTTTCTGAAAATTGTAGCTATTCATGAAAATCAAATAGTCTGTTAACATTTTTGTCACATTTAAATTTTATGTTCCATTCTGAGGTGAGGTACCACATTTTAAATCAGACTGAAAGCCCCACCAAAACCAGGTATTGGCTGGGTAGGAGAAAGCAGAGGAACAGCCCCGTCTCCCACCCCCCTTTTCCTTTCTTTTTCAACTTTAGTTGTGCTCATGATTTGTTTCTACGACACCTAGAAACAGTCATTAATTTATGGATCTTATGGTTGTGGATGACTAACAGGCACACTTCATTATTATTTACAAAGCTGATTTGTCAAATATATCTGAAGAGGTTTCTTCATGAACATGTACCAACAGATTGATTATTTGTATGTATGTAAAGTATTATTAAAAAATCTAATTGAATTGCAAAGTCAGTATGTTATGGTTTGTACAATTTAAACATACTATCACCGCATATAAAAAATTACTCTGACCATCTGTTTAGAAGAAAGCAAATTAATTCAATATAAATGAGAACTATACGTATCTACACAAATATGGATAACTGGTTTATGTTTGCTGTCCTACCTTATTTTCATACAAAGGTTAAAAAGACCACTAAATATTTTCTGCTTGCATAGATTTTATTATTATTACTAATGACATGCTATCTTCATGAAAAATATATTACTCTCTTGCCTCTAGTTTTTGTAAGTAGCGGATTTATTTTCTCTATCCTTGTTTGTATTCACATTGGGTCAGAATGAGAGATTTTTTTTTTTTTTTAATCACTCTTGTTTCATGGATCCCTGCTGAGGAAGCACCTCTGGGATGTGAAACATGTTAAATATGTTTTAAATATACAGACTTTTGAAAATAAACTTAAGGAAATGTGATCACCCCCAAATACTTCCACTTCCATATTTTTGCCAATTTATTTACTATTATTCCTAATATATTTCTATTATTATTATGATTTAACCATTTCAATTGATATTATTTATGCTTCAAAATGGGAGGACTATTATCATGAGCACACAAGAATTTATGTTACTGATATTGTGTGGAGGTAAGTGCCACAACTGGATGGTGTGGGGTGATACTGTTTGCCTGTAACTATTCATTATGATCTTTAATTGATTTTTAATCAAGAGTTATAGAGGAATTAAAGCAACTGTCACAAGCAGTAAATGAAACTTGAAGTCTCATTTGGGAGGACTCAGGTTCAAACCCTTGTGGCCATCTTGGTTTCAGTTTTCCACAATTTCCTAAAATCACTTAAGGTGAACACTATGATGGTTCCTTCAAAAGGCTGTGGTGGTATTCATTTCCCTTCCTTATTCCCATTACACTCCCAACTCTAATGACCTTAGCATAAAGGAGGAATAAAACTGAAAGGAGGGGTCGGATATTAGGTGGTGAACATTATGTGGTCTTCTAAGCACATTTAATGACTGGGGTAATGCACAGAAAGTAATTATTGAGGATAGGATACTGTTAGAACTGAGATAATGCTGATAATTGTAATTTCACAACACACCAACTTCATAGATCAAAACTACAAATCAAGTTTATTCCATCACGCTAATTATTGTATGGATATACCCCTATTATCTGTTAATCTTACACTATCACTCCAGTACAACAGCCAACTAATATGAATTTTTGCAATTTCACTAAGAGTTATTTTGCTCATGTAAGACAACTTGACAAGCATCTACTGAATTTAGTGGTATAGTGTGCTCACATAGAACAATTTGTATTGTATTGTATAAGATCGACTGAGAAATAAAGAATGAAGGAATATGTCTGGAAGGATATGATTACAGGTACCACAACTTTAAAGATAGACTCTTATCTACATATGCACAGCTAAAGTTATTGCAGAATAGTTAGTAAAACTTTTAACTGTTTCAATACTTACCGTTGCAGTTTCCAGATATCCTTAGGGATTTCACAGATTTTATTAGCACCAAGATACAAATACTTCAGATTTCTTAATTCCAAATTTCCTAGGAAACACAGTCAGATTGTTCCCACTTAGATTCAGTTCCTTCAAAGAATTAAGAGTAGTGAACGATTTTGGAAAGAAAAATTGTCTAAAGCATTGTCCCTAGCTATTAAGGTTTTCAACTTGCACTCAGTTATTTGTTCTGGCAAATGAGTAACACGGTTGTAACTAATGTCTAATTTCCTGAGATTAGAGAACCTGGGAATGTTGAGAGGCACAGTATCTAAATTGTTGCTGAATAAGAGAAGTACTCTAACTTCTTCTGAAGATTTCTTGTCCTCTGTAGCGAACTGCTCGATGTTGTACGTCAGAGTATCCGTGTCCAACATGAGACGCGACAAATTCAGCGTAGGACGGTCGTCAAATTCGCTGCGCGCTTCATTGTCACTACTGTCAGATGTCGTGTATCCGGATGGCCTGCACTCATGTTTAAAACAAAACTACTTCAGCCCGATGGCTTGGCTTCCGCCACACTACTGAGAAGGCTTCAAGACGGTCAAGCTTTATATCATCAGCAAGAGGCAGATAACAAAGTGATACAGCATAATTAGCGGCTCGGCACGTAGTGATAAGAAAATCTCGCCGACTTCTACTGCCCCTCTCCCCCAGCAGCTTAACGTGAGAAACAGTTATATCTATATATACGGCTAGTCCGTATAGTTGTATTATCTGTTGTTTCAAATACTTTCTACCACCACGCGCGTCAAGGCTGGCGTACGTAACATCTACGCCGCCTCTTAAATTGCGTTAATGAGAAGAATGGACACTTTCGCTCCTTCCGGACGCAGTTGCTAGCATTCTTATCTGTAGCTAGAAACATGACAATTATGTTGCTTCCAATTTCTACTCCCATTCTTCCAAGATACAAGTTAGATTTATTTTCGCTTTTCCTTCATATAAAAATGGAATTGGATAGCGCATCTTTTTTGACAAAACTTGTACAATTTCCATTGCTTATAACTGCATTCATAACCTGGATACCGTAAACGAAATTTTTTAAAATTAACTGTAAAACTTATAAAAATGGAATCAAATGTTAAACCGTGGTAAGCACTTTTTGGCCAAAGCAGCTGTGCAAGCATTACCTCTCCAAATATATTTTTAAAAAGCCTGGTAATGATAAAGAGGTTAAGCGCAAGAACTCTGGCTGAAATCCACATTACTTTCAACGAAGCAATGTTGACCAAGAAACTCTTTCGGACCTACATATTTGCAACGAATACATGAATTTCAGTCACAGTCAAGCTGACTTCCGCCAACAGCCTCTCTCTGTTGTAACACATATTTCCCATTATGCAATAAGAATGATCAGCGATTTTACACACATGATACCAATGATATTGCTACATCCCCGGTCTCTTATATAATATTCTTTGATACGACTTCTTCAAACGAAGATTTAACTTTTCCCTTCAGCTTGTTTAAATATTTTGTTATCCGTTCAACAATTTTGAATTTTAGACCCCACTTACAAAAAGAAGAGGTAACAGTTGCAACAAGGCCAGAGGGCCGAGCTTCAACTTGACAAGGCTGAGAGACGATAACATGTACACCAAGACCCTAGCTAACACAAAAGACAAAAAGGATTGGGCACAACTACAGAAACAGAAACCATCCTTGCTACTAGGAAGAACAAGCTCCTGAAAAAATAAAACAGGAGTGGCTCAAATGGAACTGTTACAAGAGCACAGAAAATCTTGAGTTCTTCGTAACAACAAGGAAAAATACTGCCAGAACTATTAGAAACACCAAAAGGTCACAAGTACATCATTGAAAAAAAATACCAGAGACTTCTACCAGGACTTTCAAATCCCAAATAACCCCTAACTAAGCCCCGACACTTCATCTACAGTGTCTAGATGGGAAGTTTAAAATAAACAATGAAGACTGCACCACAGCTCTGGCAGAATAAGTCTCCTCAACGCCCAGAAACCAAGCAAGAGCTACAATTTTAACTCTAACATGTCAACAAACGGAAGTCTCTCCCACCAATCAAGGAGGAGATCCGTAAGATCATTTCTGAACTCAAATCCGATAGAGCAACAATATATATCTTTGGAATACCGCGGAAACACGTACCGCACGAACGTGTGTATTTAAATTATAAATAAATATAGTTAATAGTTATTTTTTGATTGTAATAGTAATTCGAAACTCTAAATTGTAATACATTTTACTACTGTGAGCGTTAGTGAGTGTTTTTATTGGTGCAAAAAAAATTTATTTGTGATTTAGTGCTTTGGGTCTTTTCCGTGTTTACTTTCTGTGTTTGTTACATTTTTGAACGCTCGGCTTAAGCTCAGATTTTTGTTATAGAGCGAAAATATATTTAGATAAAGCTTACTTGTGAATTAATTTAGCAGATTTTTTGTAAGGTTAAGTTCAACAAATTTTGTTTCTCGTATTGTGTACTTTGCTGTTGTTAGTTTCTTGTAATCATGAGTGAAAAGTGTGGACATTGCCGTAGATTTTTGAGGGTTGGAATTTTTTGCGAAGGGTGTGAGAAATGGTTTCATTGGGTGCGATTTGAAGTGGCGTAGAAGTTGGGAAATTGAGGAGGCTCTCCCATGGTTTTGTAAAGATTGTTTCAAAAGTAGGAAGATATTGGAGCAGGAGGAAAGGATTAGTGCCCTTCAGGCTGAACTGATAGAGGCTAGAAAGGAATTGGATAGGCTGCGCAGGGAGGGAAACAGAGATGGTTGGGAACTGGTGACAGGGAAAAGGGCAATTAGAACAAGAAGGGCTTCTGATTCTTTTGTTGTTGGGGTGCAAAATAGGTTTGCCCTGTTGCCAGAGTTAGAAAGGGATGAGCCTTCTGTAGTTGTAGGTGTAGGTAAAAAGCAGCAGACTTGTAGGAAAAACTGTGTAGTTAAGTCTGGTAGGCAGGGATTGGGGAAAAAGAAAGTCTTGCTGCTAGGTAGTAGCCATGGACGAGGTGTTGGGCCATTGGTACAGGAAAAATTAGGATCAGGTTTCCAGGTCATGAGTTTTCTTCAACCTAGTGCTAGTCTTGGTCAGGTAGTAGAAGATATAGGTTCTTTGTGTAAGGATTTCACAGATGAGGATCATGTAGTGATAGTGGGAGGAGCGGGAAATAGTTTGGGCAGGAATGATAGGTATAGCATCAGAGATGACCTGGAGAAAATAGCAGAAGCAACGTGCCACACTCGGGTCAGTGTGATGGTCGGTCTTGAGACGCTATGATCGGCCACAGATGAACTCTGCTGTGAGGCGAGTGAATCTGGAACTGGAACGGTATCTTATGTCTGATATTGGCTCTGGCATGGGCTTGGTACCTGTAGATGCTATTGATAGGTGGGATTATACTAGGCATGGCCTACACCTCAATAGTAGAGGGAAGGGGGTTCTTTCAGATCTCATAGCGAAACAATTAATTGGGGCCACAAATTCACATGAAAAGATATCTGTTGTTTATGGTGTTAGGGGCAGCTCCTTTTTTAGATTAGGATCATGTATTAGGCAGAGATTTTTAAGAGAAATTAGTTTAAACAATAATGAGTTTTCAGATACCGAAACTAAAATTGTGTAGGGATTAATTTACTACATCAGAATATCAGAGGGTTAACAAATAAAGTGGATGAATTGCTAGTCCACATAAATGAATTAAATGATATCAGTAGAATTGATGTTTTATGCTTGTCTGAACACCATATAACTGCAGGAATAGGTATGTCATATGTAACTGATTTTAATTTAGCTTCTCATTATTGTAGAACGAACTTGGAGAAAGGAGGAGTTGTCACTTATGTTAGAAATGGTTAAGTATTAGCAAATATTGTGTTGACCAACATTTTGAAGCCTGTGCTACACAGCTAAGATTCAATAATGAAATTTTCATAATAGTAACAGTATATAGAGCACCATCAGGAAACTTTTCTCTTTTTTATGAACCAGTTTGAACTCTTATTAACATTTTTAAGCAGAAAAGAAGTCAACATAGTAGTATGTGGGTGATTTTAATGTAGATTTTCTAAATAACTTACCCTGTAAAGTCATGTTAGAATCATTAGTCAGTTCATTCAATTTAACTCAGGTAGTTAATTTTCCAACTAGAATAATGAATAATAGTCACTCAGCTATAGACAATGTTTTCCTAGATACCTCAAAATTCAGTTATACCATCAAGCCATCCATCAATGGACTTTCGGATCACGATGCCCAGTTATTAACCATCAACACTTCAATAGGAACTAGCACTAAGAGTAATGTCTTTAAACTTCAGCGTGTAATAAATGATGAGTCAGTTACTTGTTTTAGAAAGTGCCTGAATGCCACAAACTGGGAACAGGTATACAGTGCTCAAGGTATGGATGAAAAATACAACATTTTTATTGACATTGTATTAAATTTCTTTGAAAGTTGCTTCCCCTTGAAAAAGTGTCATACTTCTCAAAAAGAACAAAAGCCTTGGATAACTATTGGCATTAGAACATCATGCATTAATAAAAGGAAGTTGTATATTGCCTCTAGGAACAGTGAGAATGCTAATGTTAAAACACATTACAAACAGTACTGCAAAATACTGAAAAAGGTTATTAAAGTGTCTAAAAGTATGTACTATAAACATAAAATTCATGATTCTGAAAATAAAATTAAAACAATATGGGACATTGTAAAAAAGGAAACAGGAAAGAGTAATCAAACA
Source organism: Vandiemenella viatica (assembly GCA_031002005.1). Lineage (NCBI taxonomy): Eukaryota > Metazoa > Arthropoda > Insecta > Orthoptera > Morabidae > Vandiemenella > Vandiemenella viatica. The sequence goes on from CM061918.1 coordinate 119,891,938, forward strand.
AGTAATGATATTTTGTCAAAGAAAATTCAGTAGAATCTAATTTCTCAATTGCTGATAATTTTAGTAAACATTTTTTATCTGTTGCTGATAAGTTGACTGCTAATAGCTCAGTGACACACAGTATGGATTTTGTCAAAAAAGGCTTCCAAGAAAAATTTAACTCTATGTCTATAAAATTAGCAACTCCAGAAGAAATAAGAAAAATTATCAAATCCCTTAAGAGCAAATACTCAAGTGGTTATGATGGGATTTCCAGCAGATTAATTAAATTGTGCACCACAGAATTAAGTAATATACTAAGTTATCTGTTCAATATATCTCTACTTGAGGGGACTTTTCCAGAAAGGCTTAAGTATGCTGTAGTTAAACCACTCTATAAAAAGGGAGATAAGGCAGCCGTATCGAATTACCGACCAATTTCATTACTAACAGCCTTCTCCAAAGTTTTTGAGAAAGCAATGTACAATAGAGTTTATGAACATCTAAAAAATAATAATATTCTAACTAAATCACAATTTGGTTTTCAAAAGGGTCATTCAACAGAACAAGCTATATTTGCATTCACTGACAATATTTTAGAAGGAATAAATGATAAATTAATTCCTGTGGGAATTTTTTGTGACTTATCTAAAGCATTTGACTGTGTAGATCATAAAATTCTGATACAGAAACTTAAGTATTATGGTATAGATGGCATTGTTAATAAATGGCTTAGTTCTTACCTTCTAAATAGAAAACAGAAAGTGTCAATGGAGAATTTTAAGGCTGCCTTAAGAGGTCCACTGTTTTCTGAGTGGAAATTAATCAGATGTGGAGTACCTCAGGGTTCTATATTGGGGCCACTATTGTTTTTAATATATATAAATGATCTACCCTGTGTTTCATCTAAAAACTCAAAATTTGTCCAATTTGCAGATGACACAAACATAGGAATTAAAAACACTCCCGATTTATCTACAGAATATATTTCAAATTATGTCTTTGAACTGATTAATAAATGGTTTACAGCTAATGGCTTGTCTTTAAACTTTGATAAAACTCAGTATATGCAATTCAGTACATCACACAGAGTAACACCTGACATAGACATAAAATTTGCAGGCCAGTCCATTCAAGAGGTAGATAGTGTGAAATTTCTAGGTTTGTGTATTGATCATAATTTAAATTGGAAAGTACATGTTTCTGACTTACTAAAGCGATTGGGAGCAGCCACGTTTGCAATTCGTACAATTTCAGCTTTAGGTGATCTCCGTATGAGGCAGCTAGTTTATTTTGCTTATTTTCACTCCTTATTGTCATATGGAATAATATTCTGGGGCAATTCTACCCATAGAGATAAAGTGTTCAGAGCCCAAAAGCGTGTAATAAGAATAATGTGTGGGGTTAGCAATAGAACTTCATGTAGAGAGTTGTTCAAGAAGTTAGGGATTTTAACATTAGCATCTGAATATATATACACATTAATGTCCTTTGTAGTCACAAATTATACTTTGTTTGAAACAAATAGTAAAATACACAATTACGGCACTAGAAGTAAAAATGATCTTCACAAGACTTACAAGTCATTGTCATTTGTTCAAAAAGGGGTCCGATATTCAGGGATACATATCTTCAATATGCTCCCAACACATATTAAATGTCTAGTAGATGATAAGAATAAATTCAGGAAAAAATTGAAAGAATTTTTAATTGACAACTCCTTCTACTCTGTCGAAGAATTTATTTCTAAGGTCTCTTAAAAATAACTGCCAGTATCTTCTGTAAATATAGTTCAAATAATTAATTTACCATGTATGGTACGACTGTACATCTCCTGGTGTATGTATTTAGTTTCTTACATAATTGTTTACGGTACCATATATGTTATGACTGTACATCTTGTGGTGTATGTATTATTATTATTTTTTTTTTTTAATGTACCATATAAGCTATGACTGTACATCTTCTGGTGTATGTATTATTTTGTAATGGAAGTGTTTAATGTACCATGTATACTATGACTGTACATCTAGTGGTGTACTTATTATTTTGTTATGCAACTGTTTATCTGTAAATTGACAACTTTCCACATCCCACAGAGCCAGTCTCTTATATTGGGATCAATGGAAAATGAATGTATTGTATTGTATTGTATTGTATTGTTGCTTTGCAGATTCAGTCCAGAGTATACATAAAAGCTTACACGACATCTGGGTGACAGAAACACTACCCCAGTGATTGGTCCTCTAGTATTATTCACATGCTTCACAAGAAGTGAGATAAATAAGGCCTAAATAACCCTAGAGGGATCTCCCTTCTCTCCTCATAGGCACTACTCACTAGAGTAGAGGTATAATTAGATTCTTGTATGGGAGAGTACCAATCTGGGTTCTGTAAGACAAGGTCATGTTCTTAAAACCATTCTCGTCTACAAAAACCTCACTTCTTTACCCTATGGGGCAACCTTCGTTGACTTTCAGAAGGCCTATGACTCCATGGATAGGAAAGCCCTCTTCTAAACTCTCAGCAATACTGACAGTAAGACCTTGTGCATTGTGAAAGCTACCCTAACTAACATTACATACAAAGTAAACTTCATACCCCTTTGAAATCAGAACAGGTGTTAAACAAGGCCACAGGTTGTCACCAATCCCTCTTTAACTGTCTATTGGAAATAGTTATTGGTGAATGGACGACCGCACTAACAGACGGCTCTGGGTTCAGAATCGGTTACAGATAGGGCAAACTACTAGTCAACTGCCTGACCTTCGTAGATAACCTCACTCTCCTAGCATTCAGTGTGGAACAACAATTATCCTCTCAACCACACATCAGCTAAAGTAGGATTGAAGATTTCCATCAATAACATCAGAAATGCACCCACCTTAATCCCACTGGGGAACGCAGTGATACATGGGAGTATAATGTCTTCAGATATCTTGGAGAAGGGGTAATTCCAAACATTAAAGAGGACTTAGCCATGAATAGCATGTGTGCCAGACTGGAGATAATATACCATATTTGTAAGGACATGTATGAATCCCTCTACCTTAAGCTCAAACTAAGGCACTACAATTCTGTAGTTACTCCGTCAGTATAGTATGAATCAGAGTTCTAGAACACGGCGGAAAGGGGACAATTCAGAAAACTGTAACCAAAAGAACGAAAGTTCTTGAGAAAAATTATGTGTCCCATCAAGAGGAGGGAAAATGAAGACTCAGACACAATAAGGACTTATTCCAACAACTTGAGGGCTATGGAAAAGAAGAGACCAGCTTCTATGGACGGTCAGAGACTCACCTCCAAAATCTTTAACACGCGACTAATGCAAAATGGACGAAGCTAGTTAGAAAAAATCCCGAACAACTGGAAACTGACCCCAACGAGATTTACAACAGGAATAAATATAGAATGGTTATTAAAGCATCAGATTCTTTCAAGTCACTAACAGTCAAAACACTGGGTCCCGGATCTGGGAAAAAAGAAAATCTACAGCGCAAGGATGAAGGAATACTGGGCTAAGAAGAAACCACGTTAATGCGAAGAACCACATGGTCCATAATGGCCAAAACGAAAAAGAAGGCGCATAACAAATACTAAAGAGGTGTGCCCCTTCTTCCAGTCTCTCAAAGGTCCTTTTGTATAGAACTAAAGGTATCCCAGATATACAACTTCGAGAATATCAACGTTGATACCAATATCGTTCATACGCCGAACAAATCCTCAATTAATATCAATAATACTTCATAGAATGCTGAGCGGAAAAAAAATGTTTCTTTCATAGACTCTTGGAACAGAGATTGGAAGGGTAAATAAATTCAAATACGTTGGTGAGACTGTAAAAGAGAACAGACTGGAAAAAGCTGCGATGGGCGATCGGATCTCAAAAATAGAGAGAGCTTATGGGCTAACGATAAACAACTATAACAAGAAATGCATCTCCTGAAATGCCAAAATAAGGTACTACAATACTGTAGTCAAAACAGAATGTCTGCACGCCAATGAAAGTCTCTCCATGAACTACAAGCTAGAAAAAAAAACATGGGCCCAATCCATACTGATGCTGGACGGAAACTACAAGTTTATGGAGAAAATCTCGGAGACCATGAAAGAAGGGAGGTTGACATTTCGCAGACACTTGTACAGAATGGATCTAAGGGTATTTGAATATCTGTGGAGTAAGAAGAATAGTATCGCGTGGATTCAGGGAATTCGTAACGATCTGGAAAGTTCCACCTCTAAACTCTTAATACGAATTTATTTTCTTTACAAAAGTCTCATCTTCATCATTAATTCTTCCACTGCAGTAAACAGTCAAGAAACTATATTTTTTTGATTCTTTTTCTTTTTATCGCTGCAGAAATATTACCCCAGTAAATCATGACTATGATCTAAGCTACTAGCAAATTGTAACAGTCTTTGCTAGCTAATATGTATACCATTCCAGTAGTTTCTTCTATATATCTGCGGTAGACTATAAACATGAGGGGAAACATCTTTGTCAAGCATTACTTCTTATAACTAAGACTCTAGCTCTTTAACTGTTATGTTATCTTTATTACTTTTTTATAAAAAAATATACTTCAGCAGTTAAGTAGTATCAGTCTTATTACTGGTTTTGTAATATTCTAAGCATTACTCTTCCTCGTACCCACTGGAATCCCCTCCCCTCTTTTATTCGTTTACCAGCTTCAATTGATTATGATTTCTCCAAATGTGCAGTATCCCTTTGGTAACACATTTTTCTGCACTCAACAGCAGCCTCCAATTAACCCCATCATAAATGGAAATAGGGGCTCCCTTACAACGTTAGCTAACAACTCACGAAGTCTCTCCTTCCGTTTCTACTTAGGTGTAGATCACTGCCATTGAATTCCCATGACAACTAATGCTTGTCCCAAGCAACGCCTCCACCCCAACGTTTGTCCTCCTCACAGCTGTGTTTAACTGTGGCAGGTCATTGCTACTTAGGACCTGAATGAGTTCCACTCTGGTATGCTGTCTTGTTCACCTCCTTCCTCATATCACTCCCTAATGCTACAAATCGCATTTCTACAAATAAGATTCCCCGAACCCTCGCTGTCCCTTTGCTTTCATCCTTAGTGAAACCACTACAAGTGGTTCTGTATCCTCTATTACTTACCCAATGATAATTAGGTTTAAAATAACTTGTGACCTGGTACATTGTTCCTAACTAATTCTGCCTCTCCCGTAGATGCTACCTAGCAGCAGAACCATTTGCTTTTTATTTTTTACTTCCTCGCCGCTGCACCTACCACAACTTCTACATTTACATGATGCTCTTCCCTTTCTGATTCCGGCCACGAGTCAACCTATGTCTCTCGGAGATTCCTGAAACATCTAACACCTTCATCCTGTTGCCAGCTAGCAACCATCCTTTTATCCCTCCCCATTTAAACTACCGTCTTTCCCTTCTGCCTCTATAGGCTGAGCCTGAATGGTGTTGATCATTTCTCCCAAACTTTTGATACTGCTTCCTGATCGCTTTTGCCCATCTCCGTGATGGTTTCTTCTTATGCTGAAAGATTCATATCCCAGAAACAAATTGGACAGTATCATAGGAGAATCTTATTTACTTCCCCTTTTCCTTCTCCACTCCAGTTCCCTAGTGTAGCTTCCCACACTCGCAGAAATTCACTCTCTTCGCCACGACCCTGCGATAGGTGTCACACTTAGACATTAATTTTCCCTCTAGAAGACTAGGAAACTACTGAAATGAATTGCTTACTAGCTTTATATCTGCCTTACTTTACTGAAAAATGGTAAAATCAAGACCAAATGCTTATTTTTTCACAGATAAATATATAATAAAGTAGTAATGACTTGCTTAAAAGATTAACTAACAAAACAATTACTCTTTGTTACCGAAGACCACAAAAATTACTGTAACATCGATAAGTGTTACAACACTCCAGTAAACTACCGTATTCAACTGCCTACAACACCCTTAACGAATAACGATTAATCCTTATGTGTTTTACTGATATTTTTGGTGATGTCAGGAAACTTTCTCTGGTTAAATTCTCGCAGTATTTAGCGAGAATGTTTTTAAATAATGCTTTTCATTTTAAATTACCTAAATTTTTATTGTTATGAAAAAGTTTCAAAGTAAAGCATAATTTCAAAAACGAATAACTATTATTTATTTGATTAATAGGTTTCATGAGTATCTACGTTGCTGTAAACTTTATCTGAATTTTAATAAATTTCCCTGTTTATTACCTTCTGTCAGAAAAATTCTTATGTTACGTTGTTATACGTTTCTAGTAAATACATACAATACAGCATAAACACCGTATTATCTTCTCCTTAGATTAATTTATGTACCTAGTCGTCGTAAATAAACAAAAAGCAACATACAGATTTAACCAAAGATGGCACTGTAATGTTTTAAATCGCTTCCTCGCTTTATATTATTTTACCTCTGCCCTTTGTATCTCAGTTACTTCTACAACAGACAATTACCTTTTAGCTGGCATTACAATTATATTTTCTTCTGGCACTATAGGTACAATTATTTATTTGAAATTTATTGGTTATCCCAGCAGCGCTGTCGTGGCAGCAAGTATAATTAACACTTCGGACATCATTGGAGTCACCGGAGATTACCGAGCTGTATGTAGAGTTAACGTACAGTCTCCAGACGTAACGAGTTTTATTAAATTGAATTAACAATCTCAATACATATATCAATTTACAAGATTTAAGTCATCCATAAAACAGGATTTACTCAAGTCCAGCCATAAGGACAACAGGAATCCAGAAATGTGTTCGTAGGCTGACTGAAACTTAAATAAGTTTGGAGAATTCGCAATGAATTTGGAAAATACAGAATCTAATCTAAGTGCGAAGCTGCTGAATTAACAAATTTATTTTTGAAGCACGCATTCATACAGGAGGTATGAGATAGAAACGACACTTTGTAAAAACAATCAAAAATTCTGAAAGACCTGATTAAATAACGTTTCATAGCACTATTTAATTCATATATTGTGTAAAGTTTGTAACATCTTATTATTATTAGTTGCGATGGAGCTGCTGCCTTTCTTGTAGTTTCTATGCGCATCTATTCACGATTAATTCTTCAGTTTGAAGTATATAATTCATCTGTTACCTTCATCACTTATTTCAGCTCATAATACCGTTAGGGAGCGTGCACAAACTACGTGACTCGGTCCAAGGGGGGGGGGTTGGCTGGAAGGCTACTATGGGCTAAGTGGAGGGAGGGGGGGTTTCGAGCAAGACCACGTAGCTTTCCTTTCATAACATTTTTCACAGTTAAAATGAGGAACAGAACTCACAACAGCATGTGAATATTTATTTCCCTCAGTTAATTATCTCCTTATGTAATTTAAAATAGTCTGACAAGAGAAAACAGTACAAAATGTCTTCTGGAATCAAAAGGGAAGAAAGCTACGTGCTAGGTGGGGGGAGGGGGGGGGGGTAGAGGCAAAAGCCACGCAGGGCTACGTGGGGGGAAGGGGGGTTCACAGGAGGCCAAAATGGAGCTATGTGGTTTATGCACGCTCTCTTACCTACAAACAAAAAATTTTCCATTTCTCTCATGTCTCTATGTTCACGGTCATCTCTCCCGTATAACTCCGTGTTTTTTTATAGCCTTACGCCTCATCGACGTCGAGGTCATTAGAAGCGGAAGGAATTCGGCAACAGCCTTTTAGACGAATCATCCCGGAATTCCTCTGGAATGATTTCCAGAAACCAGTTTAACTGATAATTTTTTCTCCAATATCCACCCAGGCATCATCACCAATCTTTGCTTTATACACAGCCACTAGTTTCTTCATCCACCTCCTGTTTTCAAATTACTCCAAACCAGTGACGTAATAATAGGGTGGCAGAACGGGTAAAATGTAACGGGCCCCCAGTTGGAGGTGCCCCCGGCTCAAGACCCCAGAGGCCTGCCAGTTCAATCCACTGTCCGGCCGGGGCAGTAGGGGAGCTATTGCCCCAAGCCCAACTCTTTAAACATAAGTTTCGCATTAGGTTCTATGGTAATTAATGAAAATATAGCTTCCTCTTTCGTACCAGCCGCAACTCTTGTACAGGGTTATTATTAAAGATTGAAGCGATTTCTCAAATTTACTGTAGCTATTTTATTTCACACATAGTCACGAAAGTTTACGGGCAAATAAATAAGCTCAAAAAGTTTCTTTTGACATATTAAAAGTGCTCTGCAAGTGTCCCCTTGCTAATTCTGTAGACATCAAGTCGATAATCAAGTTCTTGCCAAACTGGATGCGGCATGTCCCTAAAGCTTGTAGTTCATGTAGGTTTTGTTGGTAGAGGAGGCTTAAACTCTGAATCTTTCACGTAACACACACACATACAAAAACGTGACAGACTGGTGCGAATGAAACTCAAGCGCATCCTAAACTTTTTCAGCATTGTAGTTGTCGCCATCTTGATTAGCTGCTCGGGTCAGCTCCCTCGTGGTAGAAATTTGTAACGCGGTAGCAAAACTTTTTGAGTTTTTCTATTTAACTGTGAAGTTTTATGTCATATAATATAGCTACAGTAAATTTGTAAAATCGCTCCGGCCATTTAACCCTGTATTGAATAAAGTAATGTGGGTCCTATATGAACCCATTGTACTGATGCAAGGGTTTGACCATAGCTATGTATCAAAGGACCCCTTACTTTCGTGAAACATTCCCGTAGGAGTTTCAAAACTTCACCCTACCTCCTATCCAATGTGGCCTTCCAACTGAAATTATGATCAAATGCTATACCGGGATTTTTACGCTTACTACCTTAAACAACCAATTCCCATTACACCATGGAAAAACAAGTCAATAGACATGGGGGATCCAGGATTTTGTTTTCGGAGGGGCTTGAGCGGACTTTGTTTTTTTATTTGGGGGGTTGGCTTGAGTAGATTTTCGGTTGCAGGGGCTTGCCTTTAGTGGATTTTGGCTTTGGGGGGGGGGGGCCTGAGTCGGGCAAAAGGTAGTATTTTTAGAGTCTCCTCAGGCCTCATATCCATAGAGTTAAAAAAAAAATAAAGGTCTCCAAAATTACAATGTCGGAGATGGACATAGATATTTTTGGGGGGAGAGGGCTTGTAGCCCCCTAGCCCCCCCCCCCCCACCCTGGATCCGCCCCTGTCAATAGAGCTATTCAGGGAGAGAACAGTTAAGAACATAGGTGGAAAGACAGAAGCAATGATATGATTTAAAGGAACTTAGTTTAATGAATGGATTTTTTTTTTTTTTTAAAAAAAAAGTTATTTTCAGTTTTAGTTCAATGGAATGTCTAGAATGTTTAAAAAAAATTGTGCTCAGCAAAATTCGCCTCTGAACACTGATTGAAAGAACAGACGATCCAGAGCTTCGCGCGAAGAGATATTCAAGTTTAGTTGTTATTATTTCGCTAGATGATATTTGACCTTGGTCAGTGTAGAATGTGTTAAGAAACTCTGGACCTTGATCGTAAATTGCGAAAGAAATTGTAAATAAATATGAGTTCATAAGCTACGACCGTGGATATCAACAAACGTGATTTTTTTCACGCGGCTCAGAAAATAAACAAAAGTTTAAATGCATGAAATTGATCGTGCAAGCGAAAAAAATTTCCCGTAACTGATACTAGCATATTTTTTTTTGCTTACTCTTCTATTTTAAAATAATAAAAATAAGTTTACATCGTTTTGCTGGATGCCACCATCGTCCCTGCTTGTTTCATTTTGTACCAACGAAAGTTTAGAACTTTTTTTTTCTGATTGAGAATAACTTTCTGAATAAAACTGTATATCGTTCATACATTATTTATATACCATAAAAATAGAGAACAACTGTTTTTCAGCGTTCTAGACTAGATTAACCCCGAAATAAGAAAAATTGTAGAAAAGAACAAGTAACTCGTATTAAGAAATTTTGAATAAGATAAATGATTTCTTATGTGCAAGTCAAAAGAAATTACTATGATAGCAGTCTTGAGTCAGAGATAATACTCAAATAATTTTAAGGTTTTTTACTATGGAGAACATTTGTGATCTCCGAAACTAGCAGAGATCAAAAGTCGCATTAAGCATATTGCATTATCTTTCTCTTGATTCATGCGCACTAAAATGGCAGGGGAACAGTCAGATAGTTATCTCTCAAGTATCCTGTTATCGCTGGGAACGAACGCGTCTTGCAACGCGATCAGAAAATTATGCGAATAGAATATTCTGTTATTCATCCTGCAATTCAACTGGTAAACCACACGCTATGTACATTTTGGTGAGATACGAAATAATCAGATTAAATGATTATTCCATTCTAAAAAAGTCATATGAATCATTTGAATTACGAAAGTAAGACAGCGCGGGGCCCGTAGCAAAATGGGAAGAAGGGGCCTTCGGTTTTTCGCCGTCCATGGTAGTAGTAAAGCTAAAAAAAAAAAGGTCGCCCATCTGGTCTGACGGGGAGGCTCTTGGAATCCTTGTGGGGCCCCGCTATAGAAGGCATGGGGCCCCCTAGAAGGCGCGGTGCCCCCTCAGAAAGCGCGGGACCCCAGAAGTCGCGGGCCCCGTAGCATTTGCTTACTCCTGCTACGTGGCTAATCCGACACTGTCTCTCATCCACCACATAATCAACAATCTACGCTGGTCATTTACAGTCATCCACACTTACAACAAAACTTATGAACACTGGCATTGGGAAACCACCCTAGCTCATCCATTTGACAACCATCTACTGTCGAACACGGAAGCCCAATCAGAGTTGTAGGATCAGCTTGCGCCTCACCCCTGGCCGCCTCATCAGCGCTAGGATAAGTCATCGGGGGTACCGTCCGGGCATCCAGATTTGGGTTTTCCATGGTTTCCCCAAATCACTCTAGGTGAATGCCGGGGTGCTTCCTTCAAAAAGGCCATGGCCAAAAACCTTCCCGTTCCTTGTCCACAGTCCCATCCCGCCTCTAATGACCTTAGCCGTCAACGAGGCGTAAAGCCTAAGTGAAACAAAAAAATCCACTGTCCCTCTCGAGAACCATACCAGAACTACCTTGCCATCCAGTAGCTACCCCGCCTCAGAATTGGAATTCAGAAGAATTACCCCTCCCATATCCGTTGGAAGAAGGGTATGGACTCTCGGACGAAACGTCTTTACCAACCCTTGCGTGGTGCCCACGGGGAACCTCGTGGCGGCGACGCTGTCATGGCATGGGGTCGAAGACAATCCCCCTCCATATTGACGTCCGTTATAATGCACTGAAAGACACAGGTGGCCTATTGCCACCTGGACCAGCTGGTGTGGTCTTCCATTACTGAGCCCCACTTGTGTGGGGTTCGTACCAGCTGAAGATGAAACCGGAATTCACTGGCTCCGTCGATTCTCCTGTTTCAGGAATTGGGAGAGGAAGTATGCAGTAATCCTCTGGCTCCTTCGATTATCCTGTTCAGGAGATAGGAGAGAGTGCTGGTTTTTCTTCATCAGTGAATGCCTTCTGTCCTGCATTATTTATTTAAGTTGATTGTAATCTGGACCCGTTTCTTCTTGGTGGGTGATGCTTGCGTCCTGACTTAGGTTGTGGTTGTAGGAGTTCTCTGGAAACTTGATGTAGTGATGTGAGTGATCTATTAAAGAGTTTATTCGGGAGCCCTGAACTCTCTTCTCATCCTTTCAACTTCCCGGATTTGGAAGGAAGCTTGTGAAAATTCCAAGAAGGCCTGAAAAGTCTCGATGCTTCCGAGAAGTCGTTTCCTCCAAGCGTCGGCTGCAAGGTCCACTATTGCGTGTAGCTGCCTTCTTGTTTCGGCGTATTGAGGGCATTCCCTTATTATGTGGTACGGTGGAAGCGGTCAGACGGTTCGATCCCTCTCTGGAACAATTTACTTAATAAGCCATGGCCTGTAACGAGGCACTTCACTGGATAGGACATGTCAATGGCTCATCTCCATCCAGTTTCTCCCTGTCTCCATCTTGCTTGCCAGGCTTCACGCAGTCGGGAATTGAGTCTTCTTGCTAATTCCTGAAAGGAGCACTTCCCCTTACCAGGTCTGTGCCCTGAGTATGGAAACCTAAAATTTCTGCCGCCTCATCTCGTCGAATATGGTAGTATAGTGCCCCTTTTATTACTTCAAAATCCAGTGGCATGCAGCTGGTAAGAGTTTGAAGAGCATTATTTGAAGCTGGTAGGCATGTCCTCCCCATCATAATTAAGTATTTCCTTTGAATTGAGAGCAGTAATCTCTGATGGTGGGCGCTTGCTGCCTTTTGCACCCACATTGCCACTTCGTACGTAGCAATTGTGACACAAATTGCTTCGTGCTACTCCACGATTTAGACCCCAATCCTTTCTTGTCACTCGTAACAGACTTGCAGCGGCTGTAGATAACCTATCTCTTGTTGTCCTCAGGTGAGGGAGAAATGATCTTGTGTCATCTAGTACTTGGTTAACAAACTTTATTTTATTCCCAGAGAGTCTAATTATTGGTTGTCTCTCTGTACCCAGTCCACCTTGTAGGAACATGGCCTGGGTCTTCTGAATTGAGATGCTCATTCGATGTTTCTTTAGCCATTGCATTATCAGGGCCACTGTCTGACCTGCCAGGGTTTCAATTTGTCATCGGCCCAGCAAATCGAAGAGGTTGTTAAAAACTTTTATAAATTATAAATTGTATGTTTCAGGAGGAGCACCAACGGAGATCGCCCCGCCTTCCATTCGTTGAAACATCCCGGGCCCGCTAAAAGTTTCTGGTCGATCAACACGCGGCGACGCACCCCTGCAGATTGTCATAGGTCAGAAAGTACTCCCCGCGTCGGCCAAACGCAGCTGATCAACACGATCCGTCATCTGCTACGGTAAAGAACTCCGGCAATGTATAGACACCACAAGGCGTATATTGCTGCAGGAACGAGTATCTGTTAAATTTCATCCAACTTTTGACAAAAAAGTTTATACATCTAAGATATTTTTTTTAAAATGAGTTTTGAGTACCATTAGTAAGATACAAAGAAGGAAGTAGCTTCCTGCTTTCCCATCATCCTCTATTTTCCCAACATTTTGGGGTCGGCTGTCTTCTATGAATTCTAATCATCGTTAGCATGGTCAAATTTGAAGCTTTCGTTTAACGGCCGCATGTGTTTGCTGACGCTAAGCATTTCATACCTAAATACCAGGTCGTGCTAAGTATTAATGGAGAAGTGAGATGTTGCCATCTTCTCAGAAACGTGTGACGATGTTCAGCGTATTATAAAGGCATTTTTTGTTTGTGAAATGAGTAGTTTATGAGCCGGAGATAGTGATAGTCCAAGCATTCGCCTTGACGGCTGCGGAAAAGCGCCTAAAACCCAAGTCACGACGCCCTGAAGTTTCCTTTTCCTCAAGCAATCCTTCGTATGTACACTCTTAGGCAAAAAAATTGACTGTGGGCGCCTGAGACTAAGTCTCTTATTTCGCGCAATGTGGCATCATTGCGGGTATTCAACTCAGCGCCATCTGTTATTCATTTCCTTAAGTCAATGCCTGGGACAAACTCTCCAGTGATGCCACATAGTGCAAAATAATGGACTTATTCTCAGGCGCCCACAGTCAATTTTTTTTGCCAAAGAGTGTACATTGTGCTGCTGCCATGCAAGTACTACCTTTCTTTCAACCTGAAACGTATGGAAATTACTGATAACGTTTCGAAACGTATTCCTATCAAACAACTGGGCCTGGTCATTATTGGTGGGAATTTAAATGTACTAGATATCAGCTGAGAGAGAAATAAGGAGGCGTCCGTTACTGACGTGGGGTGTTTTTCCGGAATTCCGGACCTCCACCCCCCCTTTTTCTGGTGAGACTTCGTGAGATTTGATCGCCCCCCCCCTCTAAAATGACGTGAGATTTTGAGGGAGACCCCCACCTACCAATCGGCCTTGCAACAATTTGAGACTTTGTTTTTTGGCTCTACAATTGTACTAGAATTTCAAAACATCACGTGAGATTTCCGTTGAACCCCCTCCCTCCCCCTTGGTGAGGTTTCGTGAGATTTCGCCGGCCCCCCCCTCCCCCTATTTCACCAAACGTCATTAATGGACCCCCTAAGATTCTTAACACAAAGGAACAGAAATTCGCAAATACGTTAGTAAGGTAAGGATGCTTCACACAAGTGACAGAGATGTTGGATATCATCCTTTACTCTGTTCACCCTTAATTTGAGGTTCAGGGTCATGTGTCCAGGCAACCGAGTTGTAAATTTCCCCTTCCAATGTAGGGGTAAGGGCAGCGGAGTGGGGATAGAGCAGAATGACCTTGAGCCGCCTATGTTAAATGAACGCGCTTTAATAAACCGTGATGATAACCTTGTAGGGTTTCAAGTGACTGAAGGAATAAGTAATCGTGAAGCATTTTAGAGGGATGAGGTGGTTATAGGCACAGTTATAAAAACGTGTCTCTGAATTGTAAACATATCTCAGAGTCAAGGTAGAAAAGTGAGTTCAACGAGATAATAAGAATCGCAAAAGAAATGTTTATTCACAAACAGAAATGGAAGGAGAGACTTTCTGAGTTAATAGCTAAAGCTGTAAGTGAGCCCCCCCCCCTTTTCAATTTATGATAGGTTTAACACAAATCTAATACAGCAGCCGCTCATTAGATCAGTACAGATATATTCAAGCCTGACGAAAATGACGGAGCTAGCGGTTGAAATGTCTGACTTTTAGAACACTATTCGGTTGTACACTCGTGAAAAGATTGTTCCAGTCACACGCCAGGAAAGTCTCTGTTCTTACATCAGATGGAGAGTTTATAAACAGCAGAAATGAGGACATACACAAGAATGGCGAAACCGAAAGTACTTTCCTTTGTCCGATACGATTAGGAAGATGAGTTAGTGGCATAACGAGAATGGACTGCAACAACCCATAAAACAAACTATCAGTTACGTCTGTGTGTCAGACAATGGATTCAGGCGACAAAGATAGACAGATGACAGGATAAACTTTAGAAGATTGACACCGAGAGTGGTGGTTGAGCGGTAACGCGCTGAATTTGCGTTCGCAGGTGAATGCAGGGATGGTTCCTTTAAAAGGCCAGGGCCGAATTCCTTCCCGTTCCTTGAATCCAGTCCCTCCCCGCTTCAAATGACCTCGACGTAAAAAAAAAAAAAAAAAAAAATGAAGAAGATTGATGTAACATTTCAATCGTTTCGAAAAAAAAAGGAAAATAAATACCAGTAGCACAGATGAGAGGAGGGAAAATCAAAGCGGAGGATGAAATCAATTAAGGAAGCATAAAGATGTAAGATTTTTGTTTTAGAGTCGGTTGGTGTTTAAGACACCACGAAGATGGTAAATACGACTGCTATAGTGTGAATGAGATAAATAATAGTAATTACTACATTGTAAAGGTATTTGTGACCAGATTTTATTGCTACGCTTATAAAAACGTCAAAACGTATGTTTTCAGATATTAATATCGTCTTTGATAGTAATATTTGCAGATGAGGGCTTAATAGCAACCAACGAATCGGATACTAAAATACCTAAATGTTTTATATCACCTTTGGTTAATGGTCTCCTTTCATAGTAAGAAATTTTGCTAAAAGGTTATAAAAACGCGACCGTTTTATAACGGTACTGTATTTGCTGAAGAACTTCTAAGATAACCTGAATCACGGATTGCTTATAACGGAAAATATTAAGAACTTTGGAGGGCACGTTAACTGGAAAGTGATCTAAACTTCTCGCTATACGTCACCTCCCGTCTTACGTCATACGTCTCCCGCAGTGGTTTCCTTCCAAAGCGATATTTAATGGGTAGGCATCATCATTCCGCACGAAGCAATATCCTGTAGTTCTCAGCTCGCTTTATCTACACTAATATTATAAATGCGAAAGTAACTCTGTCTCTCTGTTTGTTACGTTTGGACGACTAAACGGCTAAACCGATCCAAATGAAATTTAACAAGGAAACGATATGTATCATTAGCAATGACATAGGAGACTTTTCCGGGATAAATGACATATTTAACTTACAAACACATACATATTGTCCCTATTATATAGTATAGATATGGATTTTATTCAATTCTAGCAATTAAATTCTGAGTCTACGCGTATGAAATCGCGATAACAACTAATAAAATAATTTATTGAGAATGGTTGTAATAGTCCTTACTACAATCTACACTTACTGAGAAAAATAAAAAATAATAAACAGAAATATATATAACGTCCTCCTTTATTCTAGCGTGTTATGCCTTCCTCTCTCAAACATTTCTGGAAATCTGGAAACCAGAATATTTATCAAATCTTTACAATCTCTATATGTGACAGTGCAGACGAAATATCGTAATCGTAATGTATCACCGTGTACCAGTTTTCTTTTACTTGCGGCGTTACGCCTCGTTTACGTCGAGGTCATTATGGGGTTCTGTACAAAGAACGGGAAGCGATTCGGCCATGGCCTTTTGAAGGAAGCATCCCGGCATTCTCCTGGAGTGATCTGGGTAAACCATGGAAAACCCAAATCTAGACTCCCGGACGGGGATTCGAACCCGCGCCTCCGAATGTGAAGCCAGAGAGTTACCGCTGACCCACCACGCTCAGTACATTATATCTAGGTATTGCTGTTCTTTTAATCCTTCGAAGGTATTTTGACGATTCAATAGACATCTGCGGATTTTTTAAACCTCTAACTAAGCTTAGTGAGAGAGAAAGCGTTCGGGCTTTGCATTAGGAAGGTCCCAGCCTTGATCCCCGGTCTAACCGTTCAGATTTCGGTTTTCTATAATTTCCCGAAATCACAACTCGTCGATTTTCTTTCCTTTGTTTGCCCGTATTCCTCTTCCGGCTCCAGAGACCTCGAGTTGCCGTAAAACCCTAAATAAAATATAAACACTCTGTCTCACCTAATTGAATTTTACAGGTTTTTTTTAAGTCTCTGTATACCCGGATAACTGTGTCATCAATTTTTTTGCATAAAATCTTCGTTTTTTATTTATTTATTTCTCTTTTTTTCCCATAGTCGTCGAGGTCATTAGAGGCGGGAAGGAAAGGAGTTTTTTCTGGAAACCGTGGAAAATCGAAATCTGGATTACTAGGATAATTGCTTTTAGAAACACTACCACAAACTTCCGCTCTCTGCTCCGAAAGAGCTTCTGGTTAGAGAAGGGTCGTTCGCGAGTGAATCAGTTCTTTAGAGCAATTCTTTTAAAAGAGCGAGTGAGCAGTCGCTCACTAAAAAGTAAACGGTAGTTCTTCTAGGTGAGTCGGCTGAAGATCAAGAAGAGCTTGTTCACGTGGGTTTTGTGTACTGTAGAGCTAAAAAAAAAAGGTCTACTAATTGCATCAAAGTCGAATTAAGGGGGGGTATTTCATCGAAAAGTGGGGGATTCTGAGGGGTGACCTAAAAAAAAAAGTGAACCGTTCAAAAGAACTAGTTCTTTTCGTGGAGTGATCAAATGAACACCGCTCTTTTTAGTGAGTCACTTTGCCCACCTCTACTTCTGATGTCTCAGTGGATGATGCCCCGGTTCGAATCGCGACCTTTACAACTGGCTCAGGTTGCTGTGTAATGTGAAGTACGACAGAATGCTTCCGTGATTCATGTTTCACGTGAATCCCAGTAGGTTAGCGCCAGTTACGGATCCAGGGGGGGGGGCTAGGTGGCTCAAGCCCCCACAAAAGTATTAAGGTCCACCCCCAACATCGTAATTTTTGAGATTTCGAGAACTTTTTTTCCGTTCAAGCCCTCCCCAAACCAAAATCCGCTCAAGGCCCCCCCCCAAACCAAAATCCGCTCAAGGCCCCCTCCCCTCAAACCAAAATCCTGGGTTAGAGCACTGCGTGGCGAATCGAAAACTCCTTGGAGATACTTCGGCCAACAAAGTCACACGGTAATTTAAAAACTCGGCTCTGAAACTACTATAACGTTGGATCAAAGAAGCGTGTCTGTTCTCTTCTAGAGACGAAATATAGGGTAGCGTTCGAAACGTGGATGATGCTTCGTCATCAGGCGACGAGAGAGACAGAGAATAAGTTAGAGAGAGAGATAAGGAGAGACGAAGATACTCCACTTCCCTCTCCCGTCTCTGCATTTATACTGACTCATTACGATAAGTGAATCAGGCGAGAGAGAGAGAGAGAGAGCAAGAGGCAGACAAAGACATCATTCTCCCCTTCGGCAAAATGATCGCGTAACGCCAGTGCGGCAAGAGTGAGACAGAGACTATTTCTCTCTCGCTCTGCGCTTGTTGGCACATTATCGCTGGTCAGCGAAAACAATTGCAGCTTGGCCTTGGTGCGAACTGTGACGTAAGAACAGCAGATGCTGCAACATGGAGGGGTTCAAGCATGGATTCCTTCCTCCATGGGTTCAAGGGATCTGAGCAAATAGACGTAAAACACTATAAATTTACTAGCATATTGTACGTACTGCGTGCGATTCTTTACGCTAATAATAAATTGTTTATTAGTTTAACTTTATTAGTTTAAAATTTTCAGTGTGAGACGTGGTGATGTAGATGTTAATTACAATTTTTAATTAATTACGATGGAGTGAATACTGTCGTGCCGATTTTCTTCCCCACCCGTTTTTGCTTTTCTCACTTTTTTGGTTTCAATGTTAGAGGTAAGCATATCGCATTTGTGGGAAGAAGCCATTTTATGAGATGTGTTCAAAAAGTGATAGTGTTAAGGACTAATTAAAGGAAGTTGCATAGTATTGTGATTAAATCCATTTGGTGGCTGGAAACACTTATAGAAGGCATCGTTTAGAATGGCTGGCAAAACTTTCAGAGTGAGTTTACATTGTGCTATAATCAGGAGCATCACCTCTACGCCTGAAATTAAGCCATACTTTCTTTTTTTTTATCAGAAATTCGTGATGAATGGTTCAAATACTACATTTCACATCGTGACCACAATTCTTCTTCGCTCGACCGAGCATGGTGGGTGAACGGCTAACGTTCTGGCCCTGCATTCTGGAGGACGCGGGTTCGAATCTCCGTCCGGGCATCAAGATTTGTGTTTTCCATGGTTTTCCCAGATACCTCCAGGTGAATGCCGGGATTCTTCATTCGAAAGGCCATGGACGAATTCCTTCCCGTTTCTTTCCCCCATCCCTTCCCGCGTCTAATGACCTCAACGTCGACGAGGCGTAAAGCCATAAGCAAAAAAAAAATTTAAAACATCGAATTTTTCGTTTTTCACACAAGTTCCTCGTCCTTTCTTTTGACCAGATGGTCTTCGCCTGTGCACATTGTTCCTGAACCGACTGAATTCATCAATTGTAGTTTGAAACACGGTTCGATTCTCTATCTCATTTGTATAGATATAAACTTTTTCCCTATCTTCCCTCAATCCATTTTGTTGTCACCTTTAATTTAGTGATGTAGTTGATTTTTTTGATTTTTTTTGATTTTTTGATTTTTTTTGATTTTTTTTTTGTTCCACTCTTTTTCAGCTTGCTCTGGTGCATTTTGTCTGTAATTTTCTCTACATCGTATATCCATCTTCATTTATTATTATTATTATTATTGCCTCGGGCTTAATTACTCGTCGACGTCGATGTCATTAGAGTTGGGAGAGGGGGGGGGGGTGATAAACGGGAAACAATTCGGCCACGGAATTTTTGAAAGAACAATCCTGTTATTCGTCTGAAGTGATTTGGGAAACTGCGGAAAACTGAATTCTGGATGCCTGGGTGAGGATTCTAACCCGAGTCGTCCCGAATGTGAGACCGCCAAGTCATCTCTACGAGAGACGCATGCTAATGAGCACAGAACTGCAACTCTTCCTTATGCCCTTACAAGAGAAGAAATAAGGCCGCGCATTCCCTTGATCTAGTTTTAAGCGGGTATTGGGGTGCCATAAGTGAAGTTATATACTAACATCCGATTCGAATATTTCACACTGAACTTTCCTAAGGCTTGATACAAAGTTTGGACTTCAGTCTGCTGGTACTTATTGTCGGTATCTTTCGGTGTACAGAGATACTGACTGATACATACGGAAGTTTTATCAACGCCGCGTGAAAGTGCTTCGACCCATTGCATTCGTAACTGGTAATTCCGATAAGAACATAAAATGGAAATGTTTTACCTGTTACTAATCGCACTTTTATCGAACGTGCATTACTACATTCACAGTATCACGATATAAACGTGATTCCACATTTTATTAATATACTTTTAACGAATATAAATAAACAACAACCAAAAAAAAAACGAAAAATACTGGTGCATTAGGGGGCATCTATAAATTACATGAGGAGTTTTTTCGGATTTCCGGACCCCTCCCCCCCTATGGTGAGACTTCGTGAGATCTGCCCCCCCCCTTGGTGAGATCTGGTCTGGGAGGCACCCCCCCCCCCCCCCGTCGCCCACGCAACTTTTCGAACTTTTTTTTTAGGTCTCACCCTTCCGAAGCCGGTCACACCCCCACTTTTTCGGGCTCCCCTCATATCGACTTTCGCGTCATTTGTAGACTTCTTGCTATTCTTTTTTTTTTTTTAAAAAAAAAAAAAAAAAGCCCTACTGTACAACAAAAATGTCCTAAACCTCACGTGAGATTTCCGTTGAACCCCCTCCCCCTTAGTGAGATCTCGCCGGACTCCCCCCCCCCCTATTTCACCTCACGTAATTTATGGACGCCCCCTTATCAGTGTGTAAAAATGGCAACTCCTCGATACGTAAATATACCGTCTGAATTCGCCAGTCAGTATTAAACCAATTTAAGTTTCAACATTTTTAGTGTGCGTGTTCAGAACCGCGCAACACGTCATACTTACAGCTGCAGATATACTAAATACTGACAATTCCGTGTGGTCGGAGAGACCTGGTGACAGGGTTTCTATTGCCTGTGTATTCCGCCTCTGTCTTACCCGTCTTAACTTAACCCGGTAGCGCTACCAGGTACAGAGGACCTACAGTTAAACGAGGAATCGGACCACAGGCGTACTCCACATTGGCCAGAGGTGAAGGTCGAGTTAAGAGTCTACCTTAATCCCCGCCGAGACAGGTGTTCGAACGGAGGACCTTACGCTCTTCAGTTAGAAACCTTAACCACCGCACCACTAGACCGCTATAGTTATACTGTTAACATTAGCATGTGGGTGAAGCGAACTAATAAGATTTTACTCATCCAAATATCGCCCAACACGCCTAAAAAAAATTTAACTTCAGAAACTAAAAATCTAACTTAGTCCACAACCCGAAGGTTGGTCGAATTTTCCCGAAGGGGATACATAATAATGATAATTGATAAAATTGCAATGGAGCGTTCTGGCCTCGCATTCGGGAGGACGCCGGTTCGAATCGCCGTCCGGTAATCCAGATTTGGATTTTCCATGGTTTTCCCAAATAGCTCCAGGCAAATGCTGGGATGCTTCCTTTAAAAAGCCATGGCCGAATTCCTTCCCATTCCTTGCCCCTCCATCCTTTCCCGTCTCTAAAGACCTCGCTGTTAAGAGACGTGAGGCAGTAAAAAAAAAAAAAATGCGTAGGAGCACCCGCTCCGGTGGAAATCTCCCTACATCCCCTCCCTTTCCCCGTCCAACCTACTTTTTTCCTCTACTAATCTTTACTTTAAATTCTTTCGGTAAGTTATTCATCACTTCTCTTGGCAATTTATTCCAGTCCCTCACTCCCTTTCCAACAAAAGAAAATTTTCCCGCACCCTTATGCCTGAAATCAAGTGCCAGCTTGTGGCCATGGTCAACCTTATCCTTCCAAGCACCTCTCTTAATTTTTCCACCAATATCTTTCCATGCTTCATCACCAGTACAGGCTTTAACAAGCTATTGTGTCAGTCAGGGGTCTACAGTTTAACGTGGAATCAGAACCACGGAACGTCCCGGCGTAGCTCATATATTCAAATACAACTCCTAAAAATTGCTGCTTAGCACCTGATTTGAAACCGCGACCAGAGAGAGTAACCGTCGGAACTAAGCACCTAAAACGCTGAACAACCAGACAGCCAAGAAGTTTTCACTTCAAATATACAACGTTGTGCACGCGAAGAGAACAGGAATGGCACAGATTTCTCGAGAACGCAAAGGTACAGTGGCGTAGCTAGGTCAACAAGGGCCCCGGTGCAAAAAATTTATTTTGGGCCCTCAGGCCAGACGGGCGACCTTTTTTTTTGCTTTGTTTGCTGGTAGGGGCCCCCTGAACTGAAGATGGGGGCCCTTGAATTGTTCTTCTTTAGGGGCCTCTGAGCAGTGGTTGGGTCCCCCCTGAGCAGCGAGGGCCCTTAGTGAGGGGCTCCTGTGTTCTCAGTGTTCTCAGGGGCCCCTTAGACGACGGTAGAGCTAAAACAAAAACAAAAACAAAAAAAGGTCGCCAGTTTTCCGTGAAGGCTCGTGGGCCCTCTAAACTGCGCCTGAGGGCCCCTAGAGGTGCGCTTAGGGGCCCTTTGAGGTATGCTTGGGGGCCCCCTGAGCGTGAGGGCCCCGGTGCACTGCACCGCCTAGCCCCATAGTAGCTACGCCCCTGGCAAAGGTACAGCTGCATGGTACACAAGTGATAGAGAAAGACGGAAAATATGTGCGCCAGAACTACATGTAGGTGCATTGTTAAGTGTTATTGTGCTCGGAGGTTTGCATCGACTGCCAATTTAGTCTGCTCTCGCTTAACCTTTCTGACTTCTGATAACCTCGGGACAAAGAGGATGGTTATCTCTGGTTATGTATGCGCTGTGCCGAGTTCACAATGGGTTCTGTATCTGAGTTAAAACAATTCACGCTTCTCTCATGCTATTTAACGCAAAACATCGATACTGCTGCCTACTGAATTTCATCATAGTAATAATCTCAAGACTAGCTTCTAACTAGGGTTGCTAACTTATTTGCAAGAAAATAAAATAGATTTATTTTTAGAAGAGGAAAGTAAAAAGTATATGAAATTTTTTTTAAAAGTATTTTTAAATTTGGAGGTTTATTGCATTAAATACTTGTATTTTTTCCGTCCTTATGGAACTAGTTACGAATTACTTGCAAAATGTAATAGATTGTACCATCTACATTCATAAGTAAATTAACAAGGACATTCTGTGCCACAATTTGTATATTTTATCCGAAATAAAGTATTTCTGCAAAATTTATCTTTATACCGATCAAAAAAGTATAAAGTATTGTTGGCAACCCTGCTTCTAACTCCGCCATGTGTTCCCATTTGCCTAATTAAATATAGTTATTATCAAATTACGCTCATAACCCATATTTTATAAAAATGTACATATTTCGATTGTAGCTTACATGGCGATACGGTTGGATCTACTTACATACGTCTGAAATAATAACGTCAATAGTATGGCGCTAGTGAAAGCAGAGCAAATATAAACCTTAACAACTTACGTCATACAGCGTAATACTAGTTTTATTCCTAGACCAGGCCACATACACCACGTTAAATGCGAAACTACTTTCATATACATGAAATAATGTTTTCAGAAACAGGACATTCATGGAAACAACTTAAATGATGTTTATATATAAAAAAAAACTTAAACCACTTTTACACTTTGGTGTGACGTCAAATGCCAGTTGTCTTTTTGAGTCAGACTAAATTTCAATATAATCAAATCTTTCACTAACATTGTTGCTCGAGAATTAAAGCTTTTATCTTACATATCTATGGGCAGAGAATTTAACGAAAATATATACATCGAACGAATATAAATAAATAAAAGTAACTAATAATTGATATATTAGTTAAAGAGCAGTATATACTTTTTTCAATGGAGAATTTACAAGCTGTTGAATGTGTGAAAAGGCTAAAAAAGGGAAAAAACATTATTTACAAAGCAATCAACACTTCAAAATGGCGCTACAGAAGCAAGTTTCATGGTAGCCCACAATCTTGCCGAAAGCAAGAAACCTTTTTCGGATGGCGTAAGGCAGTGTATTGTAGAGTGTGCAAGTATATTGTTTTCCGATCTGAGAAGCAAATTTGAAAGCACTTCATTGTCAAGAAGAACTATAGTGCGGTGTATTGATTCAGTTAGTGACGAACACTCAGAAAAGTTGAACACCGTTTGGTTTTGTTTGGCACTGGATGAGAGCACATTAAAACAAATGGGACCAAAGTTTTCATTGAAAAAAAAAATAGTTATGATCAAGTTATCAAAAAATAAAATTACCAGTACAAGATTCATGCAATGATATTTTTTCTTTTCATTGGATTTTGCATCAGAAAAGCGTTTGTAAAGTTACACTGAACTTTTCTTGAGGATGTGGAGGCAGGGAATGAAGACATAATTTAACACAACGTTTTGACGTGGGTGAACCTTAGCAAAGTGTCTTGACGCGAAGGAGATAACTCATGATTTTCAAGTGGAGATATGAGATATTTGCATCTGACGTGTTTGAGAAATTACATGAACTGATTGTGACATTGCAGGGAAAGGGATTGTTTGCACATGAAGTGTGGAAGCATGTAAAATTATTCAAAGCAAAACTGGGTATATTTTGGAGGCCACCAGGTGAACGCAATTTTTCTCATTCTCTTTATTAGGAAAACAGAAAGTGGCTAAATATGATCTACTATGATTAGAGATCATCTGCAGGGTTTAGAGGAATAAGTCACAAGATTTCAGGACTTTAAGAAAACTGAGCCTAAACTCAATTCACTCTCTCATCCCATCACTACTCATATTGACACAGCCCTTGAGGAAATGCATCTTTAACTTATTGTTCTCACTGTGAGTGAAATGTCTAATTCTGTGACATTGGTTAACTTTTAAAATCTTTGGTTGCTGAAAAGTTTCTGTTTATAAAGAAATTGATGGGAAAATGTTCTCTATAGCTATATATATATACCAAATAATAATAATTCCATGGAATCGTAAGGACCTACTGACAGGGTTTCTATTGTCTGCGCATTCCGCCTCTGTCTTAGCTGCCTTAACCTAACCTGGTAGTGCTACCAGGTACAGCAGACCTACAGAGGAATCCGAACCACGGAAGCGTTCTGACGTACTTCACATTCCACAGCAAGCTGTGCCAGAGGTGAAGGTCGTGTTAAGGGTCTATGAAAACCCCAGCCGAGACAGGGATTCGAACCGAGAACCTTTCGTTGCTTAGTCAGACACCTTAAAAACTGAGGCACCAGACCGCAATAGCCACACTGTTAAGATTATCATGTCGCTGACGCGAACTCGAAGGTTTTTACCCATCCAAAAATCGCTCAACTGTGTGAATCCGCCTGAATCAACTGTGCTTATCACAATACTGATTAAATATAATAAACCTGTCGCGTAAAAAAACTAAAATGAATTGCTTTTTTGCTGCAGTTCTATCACCTTTTTTATATTACCAGGGAAAGATGCTTTGATATGCTTAAAACGTTTAAATAACACTTTGGGTAAATATTTTCGATAAGCCTCGTAAAGTTTATAGTACAGCGCCACTTCACTTGAAATTGAAATAACACTTTAGCGAACACTATAATCAAACTTAAATTCGCTTGACAGAACAAAATTAGAATTAATTTATCAACGGGCGATCCTAATCAAAACAGCTATATTTCAAACCATGAAAACAGTACTATCTATCACTGCCTTGGAAAATCCAGGGTGACATCTGTAAGCGAATTTGAGTCTAGGTATCGAATCTTAATGCGCCTAAGAATGTCGGTTAGTTCAAATGCGCCAACCGCGTGCAACCCAACGCTATGATTTCAAGTCACTCGTATGCGAGGCACTGTCAGTATATAGGGTATGTAATTACATTCGGAGATAGCTAAATGACGGAAATAAATATCCACATGCTGTTTTGTGTTCTGTACAAATAATATGAATTAAATGCTACATAGCTTGGCTTGGCCCCCCCCTCCCCACGTAGCCTAGCGTAGCTTTCTGCCCAACCTCTTCCCCCATTCCAAAACCGAGTCACCTAGTTTATGGACGCTCTCCAATGCGGAGATCGGCATTGCTTCTGCACAACTCCGAGGAGTTGCAGGAATAAAAGCTGGTAGCAAGAAACAATCAACATATTCACGTCGTCCCCTCTTGGCGATTCAGATCGAGAAAGAGTTTCGTGAACTCAGCTGCTATTTTGTCATACCAGCGGCTCGGATACGTCAACTATACCAGCAGCGGGTATCTGAGCTGCTGTTGGATCTTAGGGTCACACCTCGATTATAATAAACGCACGTCATCAGTCATCTCCGAAATGGGATGTCGAGAAACAAATATGGCGTTTTTAAGCTCTTTTTTAATTATTGCTTTCCGCCTCGTCGACGGCTAAGGTCATTAGAGGCGGGATGGGACTGGGGACAAGGAACGGGAAGGAATTCGGCCATGGCCTTTTGAAGGCGGCATCCGCCTGGAGTGATTTGGGGAAACCTTTAAAATTGAAAGTTGGACTACTTCGACGGAGACAAAGACGGTGAATGTGGATTGATTAAAAATGACCATCACGGCCTGTTCTGCAACAATCTTAACAACCAGAGTGTTCTTATCGCAAATGACGACGCTATCACTGCAGTGGGATTCGTGGAATTGGTTATTTGACATCAAATCTTGATAGAGAAAGCAATTAAGCTTTGGACCACACCCGAAGAAGCTTTCATGAAATACTTGCCTTAATCATTGACTTCCTTGCGGTGGAGCATTACTGTGGTGATAATTTCGATATTTTTTAATTTCACGAATTTTTAACTAAAACTCTATCACTGTTTCTGGTAAGTTGATCAACATATT
This sequence comes from Vandiemenella viatica, assembly GCA_031002005.1. Classification (NCBI taxonomy): domain Eukaryota; kingdom Metazoa; phylum Arthropoda; class Insecta; order Orthoptera; family Morabidae; genus Vandiemenella; species Vandiemenella viatica. Next base: position 119,918,571 of record CM061918.1, read on the forward strand.
TCAATGCAATTGAAATGATTAAAATTGGATCATTCATTGACGTTATATTTAAAAGAAAGAACAGCACTATATTTGTAGCTGCGAGGCAGCGACAGGAATTTAGGCAGCAGGTCGAGAGGCGATGTTTGGTGGTAAAGTTACTATCCTGCATAGTTGAATGTTGAATGGAGGAACGTGTGCTGCTAAGTAACCAGAAGAAAAAAATCACGGTAAATATCGTCTAAAACCTCCATTGCACTCTCATTGTTCGAATATTTGACGTTAGCTGGGCAATTATCTGGTGTCCTTTTTAATTACAATCATGAATGTAATGTTCCTTTTATTATTATCTCTTAAAACTGTTATTTTAAAAAAAATGAATGAAAATTGTGAAACAGTAAACTTTTGACGTTTGTAAATGCAAAGAAATCATAAATAATTCAATTATATTAAAATCAACAAACAATCTCCTCCAAGCGCATATGATTTTTTCTCTTTTTTTATATATAACTATTTCATTCCAATCGTTGATTCCCTTAACTACAAAAGAAAATGTTCCGATTTAGTTGTGCCTGAAATCAAGAGTCAGTTTATGAAAATAGTCATCTTTTCCCTTTCAGCTACTACTCCTAATTCTTCTACCAATATACTCTCATCAATCATCACCAATATACTCTTTATACTCTAAGAGCACTGTGTTCACCCCCCTCATATCTTGCAATGACTCTCAACCAAGCTGCTTTGTCATATCACCGAGCATGTTAGTTGGATGTAACGCTCTGGCCTCGCATTCGGGAGGACGAGGGTTCGAATCCCGGTCCGGCCATCAAGATTTGGGTTTTCAATGGTTTCTCGAAATCTCTCCACCTGAGCGCCGTAGTGGTCCCTATAAAGGTCATGGTAGAATTCCTTCCCCTTCTTGTCCCCAGGTCTTACCCGCAGCTAATGACATCGATGTTGACGAAGCGTAAAGCCATAATAAAAAACATTTGGAAGTCGTTGCAGACTGCCAACAGAAATGAAAACATAAAACTATGAATATCATAAGCGCAACACGTCATGCTTATAGCTACAGATGTACTAAATAATTCCGTGTGGTCGTAATGACCAAGTAACAGGGTTTTTTTTCTAACTGCTTAACGTGTCTTAACAGCGAGGAAGATGGGAAAGGATGGGGGCAAGGAATGGGAAGGAATTCGGCCATGGCCTTTTGAAGGAAGCATCCCGGCATTTGCCTGGAGTGATTTGGGAAACCACGGGAAAACCCAAATCTGGATGCCCGGACGGGGATTGGAACCGCCGTCCTCCCGAATGCGAGGCCAGAACGATAACCGTTACACCACCACGCTCGGTAGCAGGATTTCGTAGTGCCGCCAGATACAGAGAACCCAGCGAGCGTTCTGGAGTACTTCACATTAAACGGCCAAGCTGTGCTAGAGGCGAAGGTCGGGTTAAGGGTCTATGAAAATCCCCTGCGAGACAAGGATTCGAACCGGGGACCTATCGTTTCCCTAGTCAGACCCATAACCACTGAGCCAAATATATTCCTAAAATAAACATGTCGGTGAAGCGAACTCAGAAGATTTTACCCATCCATATATCGCCAGCGCACCTAAAGAAGTTTTCGCTTCAAAAACTAAAAATCTGACAAGTCTACAACCCGAAGGTTGGTCGAATCTACCCGAAGGAGATGTAGAGGAGGGCCAGTTCCTTTCCTCAGGCGCCTACAGTTTAACGTGGAATCAGAACCACGAAACGTCCCGGCGTAGCTCATATAATCAAATACAACTCATAAAAATTCCAGTTCACCACGGGATTTGAACCCTGAGCTGTCAGCCCGCGTTGTTTTGAAACATACGTGTGCTATGTACCATCAAAACCGGGTAAACACTGTGGGTTTGTATAAACAACGTTGACAGAATTTAAATACAACGTAAACAGTGTTTTTTATTTGTTTTGAAGTATAGGTATGCAAAGTTCCATCAAAATTTGTTAATAATAATAAAACGAAAAAGAATTTCTATTAACTATAAATTTATTTAAATTGAAAATGCAGTGACGCATTTATATTTAGAGATAGTACAATCTATTTTAAAAAAAAAACTGACCAAGAATGAACTAAATGTTCCAGAAAATGCGCCAATTTCATCCATAAAGTACTCACCGATGCCTTATGTTTTCGTCGGTGATGATGCTTTCAAACTAATTTTGCATAATTTTGTACGTGAAAGGAGTGGCCGTAATGAAGATTTAGTGCAAGGATGTCCCACCCAGCTTCGCAAATCTCCCAAGCCGGCTTGAGCAAGTTTTGGTCAGAATATTCTAGTCTCCAAGTCTCCATATTCCATATCGATGGCAAAGACTAAATTTCTCTTATGAAATCTTCCGTGTTTGTGTCTTGCGTCATGTTGTCTTGCACAAAAAACACGTCTTTTTTTTTCATTCACGCCACTCTGCGTACTGACAACAATGTCGCCGGAGGCGGTTAGTCGCGAGCGGCTAGCCGCGCAGTGAGTATTGCGTCGAAATTTTATGAACATTTTGGGTCGCGCGCGGCTGCACGAGTCGCGTGTTCTTTTGCAGTCGCGACGACTGCCAAGTCGCGGTCGCGTCAATGGGTATGTCTAGTCGCTTACTGGAGAAGAGGCCTTACCCCACCCAAAGGCGCATGTAGAAGTTTTCACTTAAAAAAAAAAATAATCCTTTTCCGACCGTGTGTTACGGTATTTTTATCAACCTTTCTTTGTACAGGTTCCAACTCCTGTATGTCCTGGGGTGTCATACTACGCCACCCACACTAAAGCAGTGGTTTGACTATGATTTTGGAATCCTCCCTTTGGGCTTTACTCCTCGTCAACATCGAGGTCATTAGAGGCGATAGAGAATTAGGGACAAGGAACGGGGAGGAATTCGCCTGAAGTGATTTGGGTTTCGAATCCACGTTCTGCCAGTACTTTACCGTTCACCCTTCAATTCAATTCTGGAAATCAATTTTCTCACTTCCCTGGTACATCCCCTTATCACCCACCCCAAACAATGGAGGAATCCTCCGCCTATCATTTGATCAATCCACCCAGATGAAACTCCAAGATTTTTACAGTTTGCAACCAGAAATTCCTCCTGTCTGCGTACTTAATAATTTTAACCTTTTTGGAATTTATCTTTATCGCTTGTTGCAATAAATGCGGCATGTCTTTGGGTAGTGTCAAGGAAAGTACTGTCAAGAGAATTAATAAGCCTTCACTGCTCAGCAAGAGTAAATATATTTTCCACAGTGAAAAGTCCTATATTTTTTTTGGAACAGCTAGTACAGTGCGAGTCTATGTTTTCCAGATTTAGCTGTCGTGAGTTATTTTTGGCGTTAGATATCTCAGAAGACTGGTGCGATCGCTGTGGCAGGCGAACATAGAGGTCACTATAAGTAAATCGAAAACAAGCGAGGCGTTGCAGAATTTCCTTTGATGCACCAGTTGGGAAGACCGCTCCAAAATCTGATCCTACTAGGCAACAGGAATCTCAAACTGGTCTGATGTTTATATTATAAACCACTGCGGTGTTAAAAAATATCTTAACTAATATTACAAATGCGAAAGTTACTCTTTTCTCTATCTGATTTCACGATTAAACGGCTAAACTGATGTTGATGAAATCTGACCAAAAAAAAAACGCTTTTTATCATTTGGAAGGACAGAGGATATTTTTTCGGGATAAATAACATATTTTGAGATTAAATTTTGAATACCAATCGAACGCGGACAAACAGACGGATAGCGGGTGTCAATCAAGTATTTATGTCTCAAACAACGGTGTTATTGAAAAATATATCTTATATATTAAGGCCGAATCCACGCGAATCTATCTTTATTATTTCTAAGAGCCCTCAGAACAGTGGCGTAACAGTTGAGTGGCAGGACGGGCAAAAAGCCCCGGGCTCCCTGCCGTAGAGAACCCCCTCTCTCCCCCTCCCCCCGATGACGTGCCGGAGGGGCCCCGCTGCCCAAGTTCCATCCATTGTCTCCCTCGAAGGAGGGTCCCGTCGGATGAATTTAACACGGGCCCCATCTCGTATAGTTGCAAACTCTTAAATTCAAATATAGCCCCATCATTGATATTTCAGCAAGTTCCAATCACGCGGTCAAGACCTTTGACCCTTTGCTATAGAGTGCATAATCTCTGTTCTGACTTCACGCGTTTTAACTCCCTTCAAATTCCTCAAATTTTGCAGAATGAACCCAAAAGGTGAGGCACAGGACAAGTTCTCATTTCAGCCAGAACGGTTCGCGGGAACTGTTCTAGACTCGTGACCATACCCAAAACACGGTCACGTGTTTAAACCCTATCGGTCAGTGGCGTAGCTACACCGTTGAGGCCCGTGGCAAAATCACTGGACGGGGCTCTCCCTCAGTGCCGGATCGAGGGGTGCAAACCGGGGCAACCAATTTATGGACGACCTTTTTTAATTTTAATTCCAATACTGCCCCTCCGGCAGTATGCCTCCTTCAGCTAGGGGCCCACTCCAGCTGGGGGGCCCGTGGATTTTTGACCGTCCTGCCACCCTATTGCTACGCCACTGCTGTCTGTAGAGTTTCAATTGGCCGCGTAACCTTTCCTGCCATTGAGTTTAAGTTAAAATCATAACCACGAAGACGAAAGCATTCTTGCGTGATTTACAAACATAAAAAAAAGTATTTTATAGAATTGAAGGGTTAGTAGTATGGTCAATCGACATGAGGAGTAGCTTCAGTTGGCAGTAGGGTTGCCAGGTACAGGATTATAATTTCCTGGACTTTTCTGGGGTTAAAAAGGTGTTTAGTGATACAGGGTTATAACTTCCGGGACATTTATGGGGTCAAAAAAGGTGTTTTAGTGGTATGTTTAAGGACTGAACAAATATTCTTATTAATTAATAATAGTTGTATTTTAGGTTAAATCTATGCTACATAACACACACACACACACAGATATATATATATATATATATATGTAAGATTATTTATTCGACTTTGGCTGAAAATCACTACGTCATAGCTGAACAGTCTGTATATATTGTCTCTGGTCGTGGTAAGGTGGAGCGCTCCTCTACCTCCCGCTGCGAGCGCGGCATGGCCACCGTGATATCTTAAGTTTGAGAAAAAAACTGGTATACGGGAATTCCGGGACATTAACCCTTAATTCCTTGACACGGGACCAGACACAAAAATCCGGGACATTCCCGGATTTCCCGGCCATCTGGCAACCCAAGTTGGCAGCCAGGCAATTGTTGTATACAACATATCCTGTGCGAAAATTTCGCAAATAAAATACGATGAATGGCGAGGTTGGTAGTTTGTAGCAGGCTCATTTGGGTAAATTATTTATTTGTGAACTGCAATAGCTACTTAACAAAACAACAAACTTTTGGAGGCCTAAAACATTCATACGACATCTGGCGGTAATCTATATTACTAAACAGAACATTACTTAAAAAAAAAAAAAAAAAAAAAAAAAAAAAAAACCGATAATGTAGAAAACACACACACTTAAGCGATGGCTCTGTGATATTTGGCGCTGCTATCTAGCGATAGCGAGTTCAATCCTTATTGATGGCAGTGAAGCATTCCATTACATGAATTTTCACATTAAATTCGTTATAATTTATGGAACTTGTTCAGCACATTAACATGATTGTCTCTTACCTTCCACGTAGTAGTATTTATTCTCCTCAGGGGCGTAGCTACTATGGGGCTAAGCGGTGCAGTGCACCGGGGCCCTCACGCTCAGGGGGCCCCCAAGCATACCTCAAGGGGCCCCTAAGCGCACCTCTGGGGGTTCTCAAGCGCAGTTTAGAGGGCCCACGAGCCTTCACGGCAAACTGGCGACCTTTTTTTTTTTTAGCTCTACCGTCGTCTAAAGGGGCCCCTGAGAACACAGCAGCCCCTCACTAAGGGCTCTCGCTGCTCAGGGGGGGCCCCAACCACTGCTCAGGGGCCCCTAAAGAACAATTCAAGGGCCCCCATCCTCATTTCAGGGGGCCCCTACCAGCACCCGTCTGGCCTGAGGGCCCAAAATAAACTTTTTGCACTGGGGCCCTTGTTGACCTAGCTACGCCACTGATTCTCCTAATATTCATCCACGTCTCGTGACCAGTACATGTCTTACACACCTCCAACACTCTCTTTACCAGCCTCCTGTCTTCCTGCGACTCCCTGCCCGGTCCTTTATTGTGTCGTTTTCCCAAATCAATCCAGGCGAATGCTGGGATGGTTCCTTTAAAATGCTGAACTCCTTCTCGTTTGAAAGGTTCTAGGTGTTTACTATTTCTTGCTGTTCAGTCGTGTAGGGGAAACCGTGTGAAGGATCTCGTTGGATGGTCCTTAAGAATAATGCTGATTGTAACTTAATTAATTAGTTCTTTAATTAATAGGTTTTTACTGTCCGGTCACCAGGTTTTTTTTTTTTTTTAATTTACTTTCACCAAAGGATGATAAACACACCCTCTAAATTGAATTATGAGTTTCATAAAGTAACAAGACGGCCGAATACACTTTTCATTTCGACAAAATATCATAACAAACATGCGGGCAAGGCAAGACTCATGGAGGAAGGAAATATATGGAGACGACGCAAGAGATCTTCACCACGCATTGAAGTGAAGCAGGGCGGAGGAGGAGTGGGGGGGGGGCATGGCCGGAGTGGAAGGGGCATGGCCGCTTCCATACAGACACGGGGAATATGTACAAAAACCTCAAGGGGACTCTAGGATAAAGGTGACGCCGATATCTGGTGATGGATTATTATGTAACTCGATATGACAAATAAAAAATGAAGAATAAAATTTTTTGATATTCTGCTTAGTTTTCGAGATATTCTGTCCCAAATGTGAAATGGTTTTGGTTGAAATTCAGAAGAAAAAATTGGTTAAAGTCAAATTTGATGATGGATTCTTATTTAAAAAGACGAAACAAATGAAAAATAAAGAATAAAAATTTTCGATATCTCACCTAGTTCTAGAGATATACTGTATCAAAAGTGAGGTTTCTTGAGTTGAAATGGAGAAGAAAAATTTCGCAAAAGTCAAATTTAATGATCGATTCTTATGTAACACGACGAGACAAATCGAAAATAAAGAATAAAATTTTTCGATATCTTGCTTAGTTTTCGGGATATACTGGGAACATCGCAATGTTTGGAAGCGCAATACCGCTGCTGCCGCCATGCGGGAGAGTTTAGAGCCTACTTCACCAATTTAACGTCACTTCTCCTCCATGGCAAGACTCGTCCAAAGATACTAAAGCACAATTCCTGCGAATAAACTTCAGGAAACAAAACGGCTTGAAGACTCAAAACAATTATCAAAAACTTCTGACAACAACTGTTACCGCGAGCCAGTGGCGGATCAAAAAAAAAAAAAAGTCCTCAATTCCATGTAGTCAGGGGTGACCTTGGTGCTTTTGGGGGAGGGCTTCAGCCCCCTACCCCCCCCCCCCCCCTGGATCCGCCACTGCCGCTAGCTTAAATTAGCACCAGGGAAATATCCAGAACACAATAAAGAGCAGAGACAATGATAAAGAGTGCCGACATACGTTTCTCGAACGCCAACAATCCCACTGACAATCAAAATCATACGAAATCAATTAGAACGAGTACAAAATCACTCGCAGTCATTAATAAACACTTTTAAATGGAAAATAAAACTATTTACAGGCATTTAAACACAAAATTGGCAACATAAACCACTCCAAGTAGCTGTAAATCGTCCTCAAAACACTATGCTAATACAACATTTATAATTACAAGCTTCAATTAATATTTCAAACGTCATACTACTTCTGATCGTATTACAAATCAATTACACAGTCTCCTTTTATGAAAACAATATTCATTCACATGAAAAAATATACAAATTAATACTTAATCAACTTTCATCTCTCTGTACTTAATTCCCAAAATTTATAAAAGGCTGGGGGTGAGGGTTGTTACACGTTCTTTACCCCAATCCCCTTCGTGTAGCGCGGAGAGGCACTCATGATGCCTACAGCTCCCAGAGGTGCCATGGGCTAACCCGGGGCGTCACAATCATATTATACGAAATGACGTTGATAGTATCTCTACGGCTTGTCGCATTTAATCGTTTCTATCATTCTACAATTTTCTGTGGCGACATTTTTTTCTATTATTATTAATTTTTTTTTTTTTTGTATAAAAAAATTTAAAACTCGATCGCTGAGAAATCACTGTCTGCGATCTATTCACATGCAATTTTCGCACTTCTCATAAACTTTCCTAATTAGTTCCACAATTCCTTCAACTATTCCTCTCTTTTTTTAAACTTTACCATATCTTTTCCCTAAGTATTACATTACAAGCCATTTTTATGTCAATAAAAGCTATTATCGTGTCCTTGCCATAGTCCCGCCTTTACTGTATGAAAATTGTTCGTACCGTTGCTCTTCCTCACCTATATCCATACTTTTCTTCTCTAGAGGTTTTCTCTATTGTTTGTTTTATTTTACATAGAATAATTTTTTCATGTATTTTAAGGTAGTGGCTTAGGAATTTTAAACCCCTGTAGAGCTCTCACTTGGTTTATTCCTTTTTATACGAATAAGCACTATGACTCCGTTCCTCCAACCCTTTTCTTTCAAAACTTTCTGTATAACTCCACACAACCAATGTATTCCCATTGTTCCTGCTGCTTGTATCATTTCTGTTGTCAGATCATATATTCGAGGCGATTTCCTATTCGGAATTTCTTTCACTCCAATTCAAGCTCCAGGAGTCTAAATTCTTCCATTTCCCTTTTTTAAGCTATTATTTCACTCCCCTTTTCTTTGGTAGTTTCTACAACTCTTCCCATGTTTTCTTCCAGTCCTTCTAACAGGCTTTTGAAGTACTCTTCCCATTGCACTTTACCCGGTTTCTCCAGTACTTTGGTTAGAATACATTTTTTTTTTTTCGCGGCTAGGTGACTTTTATAACAAGGCAACTCATTCGAGAAGTACGTTTGAGGCAAAAGAGTGTAAATCCAAAAAAAAAAAAAAAAACCGAGCATGTCCTCTTACCCTATTGTTTTCTTCTTTTAAGAAAAGAACAGTTACTAAGAAGCTGACAAATCAATGGATATAGAGAAAGAAATATACTATCATGCAATATATTCGGAGATTAATGATGGATGGCTCACTTGTCAGCCACGTTATGAGTGGTTTTGGGTGTTATTCTTACATAAAGAAACATTTAATCTTTTGTTATTCTCGACCATCAATACTAAAAAAAAGGATACTTTGTCGTCATATCTGCCACGCTGTCTTCACATGCCCGGCATTGATTAACAGACTACCAAGGGCTAATGATGTCCTCACTCATTGTACAAAAATTTTGTTATTATAGCTCTTTCTATAATGGTTCAACCCGTTTTAAATTGCAACTCAGTGTACTTCTCTTAAATCCACATTATTAACTATTAGTTGTTTTTTGTTTGTTTATATTCGTTCGATGTAGACATCTCCGTAATAAACTGTATCCGTAGATGACACTGTTATAGTAAGGTAAGAAATATAGGATCAAGTTTATATGGTAAAGGTATCAATGCGCATGCAATAGAGCTTTCATTTTTAACAGTAATATTAACATTTCACGTTCCAGCAGCGGGATAAAAAATTGTGTTTTCTTTCACCCACTCTAAATAGGCTTTTGACTCAATTGCTGGAGAGATCCTAGTTGGGATCACCATCGAATTTGACATCAAAACCCAACTAGCAAATATAATCATGGAGACCTTATCAGGTACAACCTCTAAGGTCAAGGAGAACAATATTAATCATATGAAATGAAGGCAGGATTGCGACAAGACGACGGATTATCACAGATACTATTCAACTGTGTTTTAGAAAAAATAATGAGAATTTGGAATTCAGAACTCGAAAATCAAAGAATAAGCCTAATCTGTTTAGGAAAAATCGAGAGGAACTACAAACAACTGCTTAGCCTTTGCTGATGACCTTCCTATCCTGTCAGGAAACATAGATGAAGCGCTCGAACAGATTAACCTGCTAGAAAGGTTCATTGGCAGAATAGGGATTAGTATCTAGAAAGATAAAACAAAATTCATGAAAAATGACAATTACGGACCAAAATTCCTTGAAACAGAAACTGGAAGGATTGCAAGGATAAAGAAATTCAAATACCTTGGTGAGACAAGAGGACAGACTAGATAAGCTGTGATGGGTGATTCTATATCAAAAATTGGGAGAGCTTATGGGTTAATGGAAAACATCTATAAAACGAAGTAAATCTCTTGGAATCCAAAATAAGGCACTACAATACTGTAATCAAAAGAGAATGCCTGTACCCCAGTGAAAGCCACTTCATGAACTAAAAAAGCCTGAGGTCTTACAAACAAGAATAATGCGGAAAATTAGAGGCTTAATCCAGACTGATACAGGATGTAAACTCCGAAGCAACAGTGAAATCTACAAGAAAATGGAGAAAATCTAGGAGACCATGGATGAAGGAGGTCGACAAGTCTCGGACATTTGTACAAAATTGATAAAACCAAACAAATGTTTGAATATCGATGGCGCAAGAAGACAACTACAGCGTTGATTAAGCAAGTTTGTAAAGACTTTTAAAGTACCAGTATCCTGGAGGCACAGATGTTAGACAGAAAAACGTTTCTAAATATGATTAATAATTTTGAAAGGTTTCAATTCGAATAAACAGCAAAGACTGGAAGAACTTGGACAGAAGAAAAGAGGTAGCAGCACAGTGCCGTATTGAATAAAACTGGATAAAGGAAGAAGAAGAAGAAGAAGATATGAATTGTTACGTGATCCTAAATGTTCAATTTTTAATTAAAAAAGGTCAAATTTTCTTCATTCATTCATGTGGATGAAAGTACTTCCACAATTGTAGTGATCTATGTGGCGTGGACCAGAATTAAAACTAATATTACTCGGTACATTGTTATGCTTTGCTTTCACTGACGCCATGTCATCCGAAATATCTTGGATATAGCCTGCTAACTGAGATTCTCATGAATATCCTGGCCTTAGGCAAGAGATTTGATGAGTACAAGAATTCTTAAAATGTAGAAATAAAAAAAATAAGGAAGGAAATACAGTATCAAAAGATGTGTAAATGAAAATGGACGTGCCACAGGGTTGAGTATTGGGTCCATTGCTATTCGTTATTCAAATAAATAATTGTGTTGATGATTTGCAGTCATATGTTAGGCTGTTTGCAGATGATATAATATTATATAATGAGATCATAAGACTGTGAACAATTGCAGGCTGATATGATCGTTGGTTGTAAGAATGGTATTCATTATTCTTCACTCCCAATACTGATATTATCTCAGCGAACATATTAAATCTATTAACAGCTTGCGGCAAAGATAAATAAGGTACATTAGGCTTGGAAAGGTTTTAAAGTCCTACAGCTACAGGTGAGTTTGGTAGTGGAATATACAATACAATACATTCATTTTCCATTGATCCCATATAAGAGATTGGCTCTGTGGGATGTGTAAAGTTGTCAATTTACAGATAAACAATTGCATAACAAAGTAATACATACACCAGAAGATTACAGTCATAGCATACATGGTACATTAAACAACTGGATAACAAAATAATACATACACCAGATGATGTACAGTCATAGCATACATGGTACATTAAATTACGAATGTCAACTACATTTACACAAACTACTATCTGTTTATTTTTGGATGAAATCAGCGTACTTGGCCAGACACTTGGTGAGTATTGTGGGACTAATATTATAGTTATCAAATACAGCCGTTGTATAAGTTCTAAATGAGGATTGATAGAAATGCGTGTAAAAATTACCGTTGAGCACAATCAGTGACTGATACAAAATTTAATTTAATTGAGATGGAGCGCATGCTAGTCATTTACTTATCCCTTCTTTTAGTATTATTTTCTTATATACTTTGAGTGTTAAATTTCTCCAATCATCTACTTTTGCCATTTACGAATTTTAATTTGAAACTCCTGCAGCGTTTTCTTTAAATTATGCATCGCTTCCCTTGGTAATTCATTCCAATCCATGACTACCCTACCCAGAAAAGAAAGTTTTCCCAAATCTTTATGCATGAAATTGAGTACCATCTTGTGACCATGGTAATCTTTTTCCTTCCATGAACTACTCCTAATTCTCTGTCTTATATCCCTCCAAGCCTTAACATGAACACACGCCTCGTATACTCCCATGATTCCCCCCCCCCTTATTGTCTTTCAATACAGTTACTTTATTATATCAATTACTGCTTTAATTTGCAAACAAATTTAGCTGCTCTCCTTTACATGCCCTCCAACTTCTGAATTTGATAGCCAAAATGTGGGTCCCAGACTACACTATCAGATTCAATCAATGGTCCGGGCAATGTTTTGAAACCCAATTGTCTCATTTCTCTTGTTCGTCTTCTCTTAATCCTCTCCAGTAAATGAAGTATTTATTAACTTTTTTTACCACTTGCCCAATGTGTCCTACTCATTTGAATTTATTATAAAATGTTATGTCAAGATATTTACACTTTAAGCCTTCAACAAGCAATTCTGCCCCACCTTATATCATAAGCAACCTTTTGTTTTTTATCTGTGTACCTCATAAGCTGACGCTTCTTGACATTTTTCTTCATCCCATGTTGACCTACCCAATTAGATATTCCATTCAGGTCATCCTGCAGCCGTTAACAGTCTTCTCCCTCTCATTTTGATCTCATTATTTACCAGTATTTCATATGCATTCTAACTGTAATCCATCAACACAAAAATTACTTAGTATGATGAACGGCAATGGCTCCAATATACTACCCTATGGCAATCCCAAATTCACCTCTTTCGATCCTGTATTTCCTGTTCAAATCTTTGCTTTTTTCCTTTCAAGAATTCCTCTACTCGGCAAGTCATTTATTCATCCATTGCAATGGTTTTCAACTTATTTAAAACCATTTGCCTTACCTAACAACGATTTACCACAAACGATGGAAGAATTAATAGGAAAAGTTTGTGTAATGTGAAAGAAGGTGTGCTCGGAAACTGACACCGAGATATATTCTTCATCGCAATTAATAAATAACAAAATTCAAGTGAATCAATGCCAGGAGTGCATCAATATAGGCTATTCTACTTAACGCATCACATATAACGATTGCGAATTCACTGAAGAATGCGTAAATCTGTGGGGGAAACGGTGCTCGAACAAACCGTTGTTGATAGAGTTTCATGTTGCATCTTTGAAAAGCCTGTCATATGTTTGTTTGTTTTATCTGTGGATCTCCAGGTGTTCGGATTTGAATAACTGGTGGATATTTTCGAGTAAAAATAAAGATGTTTTTGAAATTAATGACGTACTGTCATGCACTTAATTTTGTAGGATTCGAAAGACAGGCTCTAATTGGTAAAGTATCAATGAAAAGTAAATATTTGGGTATCTCACAGTACTTGCATTAAGGAATGAGAAGACGTAAAAATAAAATACCAAAATCTGAAATTATATTTGTTGTTTGTTTTACAGGCTGAAGAACGGCAGTTAATTGTGAAATTAGAAAATGTCTGATATTTTGTAAAACAACTGAAATACCGCATGTATGTATTTATAAAATACCAATAACTTATTTTAAGATCTTGCGGAATTTCTTTTGTGATAGTAAAAAAAAAAAAAAAAAGTTAAGTTTTGGCAATTATAAGTTAGAACGGTTGCTGAGATGTGCGGAAACGAAAATGAATTACTCAGAAAAAATCCCAGCAATCCCCTGAAAACTTGGATGAATCAAGGTGGCATGTTTATGACTGCTATAATTAACTCAGTACATCATATTAAAGTAGTAATGGGCGTGTCAGTATACCATATATTATAAGTAGTCATATTTATGAAGCTGCATTGGATATGTGTAATATTCATAAAATTAAGTCATAATTGGTAACGGAAAATCATTTTAGTATTACACTAGGCATTTTAAATTTAAATGTTAATCCGCTTAGCATGCACTGAGTACAATTAAGAGTATAAGATACTGTTGGAAATTAATATGTCTCCACGTAAATGCCAGGACATTTCCATTCTTGCTTTCTTCCCATTGACTTTTGACAGTAACAAATTTAAAAGCCATAAGAAAAAGAAATAATAATTCAGAGGGCAGGTAATTAGTGCACAACAACCTAGTGTTGAGCTGTACTTATGAACTGCAGTTCAACCTGAAAATGTTTTCCTGTCCTCTGCAATCTTGAGTGATTCTGTTGTCCAGCATCATGGTAACAAGTTTCCTTAGAAATGTGTTCCATGTTTATTTTGTTTGCAGTTGATGTAACAGATATTTTTATGCTGTAGTCTTCACATTTTTCTCTCTTAACACTTCCAGTATTGAGGACAAATGATTTTAATTAAAATTTTCTAGTGATATGTAGAGATCCTGCACATTGCATGTCAACCTTTCTACTGCAGTAACAAAGAAAATATTCTCCTTATGCAAACCATTCCAGGCTGAGAAAAACAAATACGATAGGCCCAAGGTAGGCTAGGGAAATATCACCCCCGTTTACCACATTTGAAGGCAGCTGGAGTGAGGCAAGAATAAGGCTAGCTGCTGAAATATTGCTGTTTTTGTGATTGTCTCTCTTATGTTCCTCATTTCCAGCCGCCTTCATATGGGTTATATCTCCCTATCCTTCCTTAGTTTTATTGCTTTAATGAATTTTCAGGTTTATTGGAGATTGCGATTCCGTTGCAACAACATTAAATAATATTGTTGTAATACTGCTTTAGACAGTAGGTAGCAAGACGTATTATTTACCAGGCAGTAATTCTATTGTAATACAGCCGGGGCCATTATTTTCAACCAGAAATTAGGTTGTAATACAGCCTGGACCAGCATGAAACCGCTAAATGTACTTGCGAAATAATTGCTAGCGGAGTCTTGAGTTTGACCACTGCAGTATTATGATGCCAACTCTTGGCGGAATCGCGATCTCCAGTAATCCCGAATTTTCATGCTTATTGTTATTATTGTAAAATACCGTAGGTATGTAGAGATAAATATATGCATTTTTTTAAAAATGGGAGGCATTGAAATGCCAAACTTTTTTTAAAATTGGTCTGAGTTTTAAGTTATTTTTCTCTTAATATGTTGTGGAATTATTGAGAATTGTGTTTCCACCAAAATTGTTATCTATTCCACATCTAATCACGGAGCACAGGTAATGATATAAATTGTGCAAAAGTCAGAAAAGGAAAGGTGCACGAATTATAATTACCAGAACAGCTGACCATATTTGACTAGTAGTTTGAATGGAGTATTTTAATTAGCCTTCTGTGAAACTTATTCTTGCTGTTCTTTTTCCTCTTACAGGAAATTCGAATCTTGTGATTCACCTATAAAGATTTGGATATCCGATGTGGTAACAATTCCACAACACAAGACTTACACTTTTGCATATATCTTCAAAGGAAGATTTACCAAATGTGTTGACATCCTTGGAACAATAACATCAAAAGCTGAATACTCAGAATGCTTCATTTACATTGGTACGTTTATAACAGTTAACTGGTTTAATTTGAAGTCACTTTGCACAAGAGAAATATCTTCTTCTTTCATCTCTATCTACAACAATCAAGGTCATAATGAAATGAAGGAGTAATAATTTTATATGAATTTATTAATGAGAATAAACTGAATGTGCCTTTTAAATTTTTTATTGTTTTGTACATTTTGAATGATAAATGGAATCCTTATATACTTGCACATTTGTTTGTCTATCCATCTTCATTAATTCTGAACCCTTTAATTTTGCAGTTTGTAACTGTGCATTACTTTTGTTCAATTAACCTTAACTAAGGCCTATAATGTAAAGTTTTAAAAGATCATGGGGGCCAAAAATAAATTATGGTAGGTGCAGTGACAGGTTGATGAAAATATTTCCTTTGCATAATTTTTATGGATATGAAATAAAAGCTGGGAATCTACAGGATCTTACAATTTTTTTATCTTCCTTTTTGTATTCGTGATTTTTTTTGAAGATTTTGGCAAAGAACAAATGGCATTTTCCCCACTTATTTATGAAATTACTGATCTGAAAATTCTTTCAAATATTTAACTTACCAAAAAATTGTAAAATGTGTTTATCCTAGCCTTTCTGACTTCATCTGTGGTAAATGATGGGTTATTTTCCCGAAATTACTTGAGATTGCAATTATGGAAGGAATTGAAACCATTATATTGCAGTGGTCAAACGCAAGACACTGCTAGAAATACTTTCTGAACTTAGTTTTAGTAATGTCATGCTGGTCCACTGTGTATTACAACCTAATTAATGCTTAAAAAATAATGGTTCAGGGTGTATTACAACCCAATTACAGTTTGAAAATAATACATCTTACGGTTGAATACCACAATTATAACATCTTCAGTTAGCTGGGAGCACTGTTGGTGTAGATCTATTTTCCCTATCCTTCCTTGTTTTCATTGCTTAACTGTGGTTTCATTGCTGCCATCATCCAGAAAGTAGTATCATAAATTACGAGCCAAAGAACATTAATAGTAAGTTTGACTTAAACAACGATTCATGACAAAAATAAACACAATTTTCTCTCAAAACTTACCTAGTTATTTATTTTTGGTAAAGCGTTTTGCATTAGAACATCAAATGACGACAAAAATGATTGCATTAGCAATTAACAAGGATTACATATCGTAGAATGTGGCATTGAGAAATTGTATACTAATAAGGTTGATAAAACGAGTGAAGAAATGCCATTACTCTGGTGGAGATGTTTCGACATGGTCGAAAAAGAAGAAACGAAAGTGGAAGAGTGTAATTGTAACTGGACGGAAGAAGTTATATTGGACTTGGCAGGAATATCTATGAGCGACACAGAAGAAGAGAAGAAGAATATTTTTGGAAAAACAGAAGATGAGGGAACAGAGAAATGTGAAGAAACAGAGGTATTCTTCATTAAAAAGCAAGAGATAAATGATAATTTGGCAATGTTAGCCTTTCACTTACAAGATTCCCACTGCCTTTTTCCTGGCAACCCATTGGCTCCAATATGTTTTGGATGGGCTTAAACACAAAATAGCAGATACCATGGTAGGTTGTTAAATGATAAACTGCTGGGTCATTATTGAAGCATTGTACATTTTTTTGGGCATTGTAATTATTAACTGGGAGTTAGCAACATTTCAAAATTTCATTGCTCACCAATCTCATTTTAATTGTCTGTATTATACATACCTATTGAATTTTCAAGATAATGTGCTCGTAGATTATTTACAAATTTATCCCTGTCCTTGTCCTGCTGCTATAACTTCTACATAATTATCTTGTGTCTAGTCCTTTTTTCTTGCCTGCTCTCTCCTTTTCTATTAGAGTTTTATATTTAGGATGATATATTTACAACACAACTCCATATTTTAAATTTTTGTTTGAATATTTAAACTATACTCAACTGTTTTACTGATTCAGTGGATGATGGCACTGGAGCTGTCGTGTGTAAGGTGAACAAAAATCTTTATATCTCTGATGAAGAATATGCAGATCTTTTGCTGGAACGGAAGAAAATTGAAGATTCAACAGCACCCAAAGAGGTTAAGAATGTAAGTGGAGATTTTTGACAAGAAATGGTGGCATACTTGAGATATGTGAGGTAAATTGTAGTATATTGAGTAATAATGTGTTTGATACATTGAGAGAAAAGTTGTTCTGTTAGAACATTAGATGCTAGTGTGCTGATAATTTTGTCATGAAATGTCATGATTTGTTTAATTTTTAAAAGCTATTAATATTTTTTTATTGAAATAATACCATCATATACTTTTTAGTTTAAGTTCTTTCAATGTTTCTGGTAAGCTGTTGATCATTTTCCTTGGTAATCTGTACTACTAATCCCCTTACTTGAAAATTTTCCCAGTTCTTTAAGCTTCAGATTAGGTGTGCCATCTCTTACCTTCCATGTACTCTTCCTGATACTTCTACTTATATCCATCAATACCGTATCACCAGTATATTCCTTATACATTCCCAGCATTCTTTTCATCTGTCTCCTGTTTTCCAATGAACCCTATACCAACTCCTGTATTATATCAGTTTGCATAACGTTCTGGCATCGCATTCAGGAGGATGAGGGTTTGAATCCCTGTCCGGGCATCCGGATTTAGGTTTTCCATGGTTTCCCCAAATTACTCCAGACAAATGCCGGGATGCTTCCTTCAAAATGCCATGACCGAATTCCTTCCTGTTCCTTGTCAGCAGTCCTATCCTGCCTCTAATGAGCTCAACATCAATGAGGCGTAAAGCCATAAGTAAATATATATATATATATATATATATATATATAAATAAATCGAAGGAAGGAAAGGGAAATAAAATCCAACCACTTACCACAGATTAGGGGGGGGGGGGGGAGCACAAATACTAGATTAATAATTGAAAATGCTGAAGGTATATTATCATTCCCCCCCTCTCCTATACGACCATGTTTGCTGGCCATGCCATTCACCAGATGGCCATCATTGTGTACATGTTGTGGCATAACATGGAGAAATTATAAAAGGATTGGTTGCCAAGGCAAGAACAGTGTAACAAGAACCAGCCGGTGAATGAGAAGGTTTAGTGTGTACGTTTGGATTGAGGGTATTTAGTTACTGCTTGCTGAGCACCTTTGAAATCTTCAGATACGTATTAGTAAAGTGTAAAAGAAATAAAGATCAATGAATTATATGAAAGTTTATCGTCGCTCAAATGTTTAAGGATTAAGTTTGCTTTGAAGTTTCTACCCAAGACTTTGTTATTAGAATAACAACAGGAAGTATATTAAAACACGATATGTATATTAAAATTCGACGATAACACATTAAAAAATATGATAATGTCTGGCTCCGTATGGTGTCACACGTCTGCAAGAATAAGACTATACGCTGAAATATTGCGGATTTCTTGTGTTTGTTCTTTTCTGTGTTCGTCATTCTCAACCGACTTCATCTGTGGTAAGTGTTGGGTCTTATTTCCCTATTCTTCTTTCATTTTCTATCAAATGTTATGTCTTTAACAAGAAATTGCTCTCCCACCATATAATCATAAAGAACATTTAGCTGGCATTTATTTCAATCCCATGTTGATATAACCATCTTTGGCAGACTCCCTGTAGCTCTCGACTCTTCTCCCTTTGTAATTGTTTGTAACTGACATTTTATTACATTTTGATTAAATCCAAAAACAACCTAAATTCTGTTAGCAAACCACCCACGCAATCATTCACTAGAATAGTGAACAGCTATGCTCCCAATACACCACCCTGTGGCACTTCGAGTTTTACTTCCACCTTTTTTTGATACTTCATTTCCTACCAGTCACTTTTTTGTCCACTCCAATGGTTTTTAACGTATTTACCATCCATCACTCTGTCAAAATGGATTGGAAATATCTAGTGCTACATTATCAATGTGACATTCTATATCCATTTCATCTGAAATATCTTCCATATAGCGCACTGAGATTCACATTTGAATATTCTAGCCTGAATGTATGCTGTCATTTTGCAATCCAGTTTGATTCCTCACATACATTTATGAGTTGGTTGCATATCATCTCTCCATCTATTTACCTACCACTGATAGCTCTGTAATTTTTTACTCTTTGTTTGACCTCCTTTACCTACTGGTGCTACTATGGCAGTTTCCCGCCCTCCAATAAGCACTGAATCTCTGGACTCAATCTAAACAATATTTCAAGGTATGGTACAATATACGCTATCTTAAACACATCTTACTAATCCTAAACACACTGGGTCCTTTGTTTATAGCTTATATGGAAAAGCTCCTCCTTACAATTTTCTGCTTCCTACCCAGAATGATAGTCCCTTATGGTTTCATCAAACCATTTACTTAAAATCCCGGGCTTTTTCAAATCCTCAGTAACTTCTTCTCTATCTTCATCCACAATTTTTTTGTATATCTTACCCTTCCTTAGTTTTCTAACATAGTCATAGCAAATTCTAGAAGCAGTATTGAGTGGCCCTCTTACACCAGTAACATTCTTCATAAATCAGTCTTTGGCTTCCTTCTTTGGCACTGTTAATTCAGTGGCTAGTTGTTTCCAATATTCCCTAATGCCTTGTTATCTCTTAACTTTGTTATCTCCTTGAAGTCTTCCCATCTCTCCACTGTACTGGTAATCTGCTTCCCACACTGAACCTTTCCCCGAATTATCTCTTCAGTTCTGAAATACAAGGTATGTAAATCTTTTCATAAAAAATACATTTTTATTATATAAAAATGATACAAAGTATGTTCTTCAAAATGTTTTCCATTGCTAGATATACATTTTCCCCATTTCTCTGGTAATTTATCAATGCCACACCAAACAAAATTTTGCTCTTTTGACGCAAACCAGTCATCGAGCCATTTTCATAAGAAGTGAAGCGCTGCTCAGCAAGTGCATATCACATCGATGTAAAGAGATGTAATCATACACGAGCTAAGTCAGGTGAGTAAGCTGAATGCATCAGTATCATGCAACTAAGCACCTCAATCATTTCCTTTACCGGTTTTGCTGCATGTGATAGTGTGTTGTCATGAACCAAAATCACTTTGCGTTGGTGTTGCCTTTTCTGGCATTCTGGTCATTTTTTCCGCAATGCTTGATTCAAATTGATCATTTGCTATCGATAAAGTTCAGTATTAACAGTTTCACCAGGTTTTAGTAGCTTGTAATAAATCATACCATTTTGATTCCACCAAATGCAGAACATTATCTTCTATCCATAGCAATTTTTCCTTGAAGTTGATGTTGACAGGTCACCTGGAGTTACCAATGATCTTTTATGCTTAGGGTTCTCGAAATATAACCACTTTTCACCACCTGTCATAATTCAATGGAGAAATTACTTTCTTTTATGCCTGGTGAGCAACATTTTACAGGTGGTTTTTCTTGCTATTTTTCATTCAGTTTATGTGGAACCCATTTTCCCATCTTCTGGATCTTTCCATCACTTTCAAATGCATGGATACAGCTTCCCATGTTACATTTAATTGATCTGCGAGTTGTTATTGCGTTTGAGCATCATCCTCATCCAACAATGCTTGCAATTCGCTATCTTCAGACTTCTTCGGAGGTCACCCACGGTCTTCGTTTCTCAAATCAAAATAACCACTTTTGAATTTTTTAAACCACTCAAAACACTGTGATATCCTGAGAGCATGCTCACTGTAAGCTTTGACAAGCATTCGATTCAATTATGCAGTAGTTTTCATTAAATGGTAATAGAAAATCAATGATGTCCGCAAATTGTAGTTTGTAGACTGAAAACTCGGACATGTTCAACATTATTGAAAACTACACTGTCATATGACACTTGTATTGTTAAGTTGAAAATGTCTGTCAGCTGTCAAAAAAAGAAAATAGTGATAATGATGTGATCTGATGGTAACTGCATTGATAGCTAGAGCCATCTATCAGCAAATTCTGGTTTCATATTTACACACGTGGTATGTACCTTTTTTTGTTTCCTTCAGTTTTATTGACCTTCTTAATAATGTATTGTAACTATGAATAACCTATTTTTGGAAGTTCAAATTGCTGCTGATAATATACAAGTCATAGATAACATAATTATCCCTATCCATAATGAGAAAGACTTACTCTACCATCTTTGCTAGAAAACTCTAAGTTAATTATAAGTCTTTAATTGGTAATCTGATTTTTCCTCATTCCCAACAGACAAAACTGTATTTTATTAATGAAAGCCTGAAGAAGGCAGACGTCTCTCGAGAACTGCTGGAACTTGGAACTACAGTTCACATTGTAGGGAAGATATACATGTTTCATGACAGAAGGCAAGTCTTTGCCAGTGACATCAGTATCCTTTATAAATTTCAGACTAAGTTGTAACACATCTATAAGCTTGTCAAAACCATTTAGGGATAGGTTTAATCCAGAGAACAAGTATGGAAAAGCATTTCTATTAGCTAGTCCCAGTAGTAACATACATTATAGTTCAATTTCAATGGTGCCTATATGGAAGATAGGGATTTCAGTTAAAGTAGTTTTTCAAGTCCAACGGTTTTTCTTGCATTCATTTTCACTGCTAAAGCCTATTATGGAGCGTATTTATTATACCCAGAAAAATTTAGTGTAATTTGAAATAACTACAGTAGAACTCCAATTATCCGAACTCCAACTATCCAAATCGCTTTTTTAATTCAGACAGAAAAAGATGGGGATGACGTGTCACTTGAGGAATTCAGAAACATTCTTTTAATAATTCCTGGATGTTCAGAAGTTAGTGCTGAAGATATAGGATAGTAAGGCGTGTGTGATTCGCCAGACCCTCCGTAGGTATGAAATTGTAAATGACGACGAACTTTTTGAAAGTGTCGAGGAAGAAGATGACCTTAATGTCGAAGCAGGCACGGGATCATCAGCTAGTCAAAGCATTTGTCGGCCTTGAAACTGCGTTGAAGTGGCTGGAGCATCAGCCCGAGTGTGACCACATGCAACTTCTCACTGTCAAGCGGATGCGCAATTTGGATGCCTGAAAACATAATCCGTTCATACGAGTCAAACAGCTTACTTTGACCGAGACGACATTAGCATGGTACGTACATACTGTGCTAATGTACAGCACTTGTAAGTACACTTAAAATGCAAGAGTGTTGCCTTTTTATTTATTTAATTAAATGTTCTATTTCTTTAAAAATAGTTTTTTTCCTCCCATTTTCAACGTACATACAGTAATTAATTAAAATAAACCAATTTTGGAAAAAATCAAACTATCCAAATTTTTTACTATCCGAATGGGGTCCTGTTCAAATTGTTTCGGATAATTGGAGTTCTACTGTAATGAATGAAAAAAGTTACAGCAGAGCTTTTATCACCATTTATAGTCGGCACCTTCTGGAATATATTGAACATAAAATCCAGTAATTATGCAAAGTGTAATTAGTATTTTTAATTAAGAGAAAAAAAATTGAAATTTATAACTAATAAAGTTAGAAGCAAGAAATTAATTTCAGGAGATAGACCTAATTAAGGGGGTTAAAATGATGTATTCGTTTTGGTAGAAAGTTTAAAGCATCTGTAAGATAAATAAAGTTCTTTGAAATGTATTGTCTCAATAGTTCAGAAAAGGTGCCAGGTTATGACGTAAGAGAGTTTGGGATTAATTTAATAAAAGCCTTTTTGAAGGTTCAATCAGGTAGAATAATATACTAGAAAGACCATATGTTAAGAGATTAAATACCTTTGTAGATATTAATTTTCAAAAGTATTTTGCTGACATCATAAAATCAATGGGCACTGTTATGAGAGAGCAGCCATAGTGGTTTGGCGCTCACTCTTCCGGCAGCTTTTGAGTGGGTCAGACCGTGCATTGTTGGTAGAGCCAGCGGTTCCTCATGGTCGGTAGCCATAGTGTAGTATAATAGTGAATTTCTCTTGAAATTCTTTTTTTGTTTCCTGTTCATTTGTTTGCTAATTGCACTGTAGCAGACAGAGATTTGAGTAAACAGCTAGCAAATTTGAAACTTTTGCCTTCAATTAATTTCATGGCCTTATTTGCCATTTTGAGCAATTTTCTGCATTTAACAATACAGATTGTTCAGTTGTTTAAAGTAGCTGGGTTAGTGAAGAACACTTTAATATCAGAACTGATATTCCTTTATAATTGCTGTGAACTTCATCCAGAAATATAGACTTTTGTTACTTATAGAGGCAAGATGGACTGTGAAGATGATTAATAAATTTTAGGACTTTTTACTTCTTTATCAGTAAGTTTAATTATCTCTGTACTCAGTTTTGGTGAAATTAAGTGCAATAATTAAGATTAATGAAAAATCTACTTCTTTCATGTAATAATGATTATTTTTTTCTCCTTTGTGTTTATTTCTTGACATACTAATTCAGCTTTGGTAAACTCTCTACGTGAAGAGGCAGATCGAATCTTTGAGATGTGTGAACTGTACAAGATGTATGACGAAATGGAGGAGGCGAGAACACCTCAAACACTGGACAAAATTCTGGAGTTGTCCCACTTCCCAGATAGGGTTAATAGGCCGACATTTGATCCAGATGTGATTTAATCATTTACAGCTACTTATCTTGATTATGAATATTTGTTCATAATGTGATCAGCGAGAAAGACCGTCCCTCACCGGTGATTATAGTTGAATGACAAACAAATACAATATTGTTGTAATGTATAAAAAAGTATTACATTTCTTCATTGTCTTCAGTTAGTGTTGACTGCTAGGAGTGTTTTCTGTAGTTTCCCATTCCTTACCATTTATTAACACACTAGTTTTGTTTTACTCTTCATGAAATGATATTCTAATACCCCTTCATTTTTTTTTTCTTCCAAATGTTTGACATCCATTTGTTTTGCTCTTGATTGGTGCTATATTGATTTGCTAAGTAATCATTGTTACTGAAATTTTATTGATATATGCTTTAAGCTTTGATTACTTCATTTTGTTTGACACGATACTCTTTAGTAACTGTGTTATTGTACTTTAAATTATGCTTTGTGAAAGTGAATAGTATAATTGTGAATTAAATGCCTCTGTATTTTTTAAAAAAAAAAACCTTTCAAATATAGTTGTATTACTGTACTTATAACTTTTGTTTAGTTAAGCCACATGCCTCTCTTACTGTGCTTTAACCTTTAATATTGCTCATTGTACTCCTCTTATTTCTTTACCGAGCGTGGTGGGTGAACAGTTAACAGTCTGGCCTCGCATTCGGGAGGACGCGGGTTCGAATCCCCGTCCGGGCATTCAGATTTGGGTTTTCCATGGTTTCCCCAAATCACTCCAGGTGAATGCCGGGATGTTTCCTTCAAAAAGGCCATGGCCGAATTCCTTCCTATTCCTTGTCCCCAGTCCCATCCCGCCTGTAATGACCTTAGCCATCGACAAGGCGTAAAGCAATAAGAAAAAAAAAAGTTTATTTCTTAATTTGATTCCTAGCAAAGTGCTTTAAGCTTTGTTTAAAGTTTATCGACTTTGAGGATTTCTATAAAAAAAATTTGTTCAGCTCACTGACTAAACAATTTCTAAGTTATTCTTATAGTTTCGGCAGCATTTTATTGCAGAGAGGATAGTTTCTCTGTAGTGAGTAGATAAATCTTTTTGACTTGCGAGTTCTGAAAATCTAATCATGCATTTGGTGTGGCAGATGTGCATATTATTGACACATATTTACTCTGTGCATATCTTGGGAGCATGCATTTTTTTTGTCAGGTCACGGACTTTGCTATCAGTAATGGGGTCGGCAGAGGTTAAAATACTCAGTCAACTCGTTGATCATCCTCTTATCACCGACTGATATGATTGTGTTACTTAAAGAAAAAATTGCATTCACATTAAATCTATCTTTGTTTTGAATGTCTGCCACATTTTTTCCAGATTTCTGTCTCTCTCTTATATGCAGCATTTTTTGTTCATAAATTTTATAATTTCAAGGAGTAAATGGAAATCAAACCTATTACACTTATGCTACTAAAAACATGCAATTTTGTTAGAAATTTAATAACTTTTCCAATTTTTTTTTTTTTTGTATCTTCCCTTTGTGTTAACAATTCTAAACTAAAAGCAGTTAATATAAGCATAAAAAACACCTTCAATGGTGTTTTGCTTGTGATTGCTGACTGGGAAGCTTGTACTGTTGACTGCTTAAAATTGCATAAAGCTTGTTCTCTATCATTTAGAACTACCCATAAGCAGAAAGTGTGGGGGGACATTCAGATTCTTTCCTCATAACTATCTTCAATTGCAGGGATTCAGTTCTGCATAATCCAGTGTAAGGTAAATCCTTGTCAGGATTGGCACCAGACCCAATAACTTAAAAGATGAGTTCTCAACTCTGCTTGTTACGTTTCCCAAATCTTAAAAATGGATTCCATATTAGTTAAAAGTTTTTGTCTACTGTACTTCACCCTCAATTTATACTTGTGATTCTGTTGAGCACATACAGTATCTTTTTTAAATGATGTATGTAAGCAGCAGACAAACAACTGTCTGGGTGTTGCAGAGTTCGCGAATATGCTGGTGAAAACTCTACACAATACTGCTTTTTATTTCCAGTTTGTATGTAGTTGTTTCATCACTGTGACCTTGCATTTGAGCTAGTTTGAACTGGTGTGACACAATTATAGTTTGAAAGATGCCTTTTTAGCATTAAAAGGCAATTTATGAGTACAGTTCATCCATGTAGCTCATCAATATTACTGTTACATGTTAGTTTTTAAAGTTGTAGCAGTTCTGTAGATAAATAATTGAACTATTAAAAATTGTATTTGTAAAAAAAAGGTGTGATTATGATTCAGTCTAAAATTTTTGCAAACTGATTTAATTGACATCAAGACTACATCTTAACTTCAAGAAATCTGCATAAATTCCTGTACTGATGAAAAAAAAAAAAAAAAAGCTGATAATAAGCACGAGGTGGTAGGCCTTTATAACAACATATTTTGAAATTTAGCTCTATATTTATAATTCTTTTTTACATTTTATATTACATGAGAATTTCTGGAATATGGAAAGTCAGATAAATTTATCACAATTTATTAAGCATTTGGAAAGGAGAGTAACCACTGATTACCAAAGTTGAAGAGTGCCGTGGTGTTGAAAACTGGATACCCACAGTCTGTGTTGAAATTTCCAGGCTTACAACCCAATTAATACTGAAGTGTTATCTTTTTTTCCCTTGAATATTGGTATATTTAAAATGTGTTCCACCAAAAACTTGAAAATGTGACCCACATTTTCTACACCTTTCTGTATTAAGATGAGCACTTACAAGCTTAATAAATAAAAACAAAAAACTCGATGGATGTATCAAAATGAACAAGGGCGTATAAAATTAACCCTTCACTTACCAAAACCGGAAGTAGGAAGGCTGTGTACCACACTTTTGTGTCATTACAGATACTCTGATCCCCACTTTGGTATGGAATAGGTTTACTTTCAATATCCTTGTTTGTTTCACAGTATTAATTCAATTACTGTAAGTATGCTTTGCACACTTTTGGAAAAAATCTAGATAATGCAGGGAACTGGCACACGTGTTATTTTGGAAGAGTACTGACCAAGATTGTGTGAAGGAATTTGGAGAGAAGGAGACATTGCAGAGAGGAGCATGTGTAGTAATCCGTGTGATTTAGGATATGGTAAATAGATTCAGGGCTAGGAGATGCTGAGTGGGGAACAGGAGTTTTTAAAGTGGAACGAGGATATAGCTGTAGCACGATAGATTTGCATTTGGTCTACATTGAAGGATAGTTGCAAGTTATAGACTCAAATATGGTGTTCATAAAATAATATATATCACTGGATATAAAATATCATCATACGAATCCAGTAAATTAGGTAGAAGCTGTAATTGAGATTCAGTTCTCCTTAAAATTTAACTTATTTTCTGACATGTCCGGTTTGATGCAGTTAGCTCGATCCTGCTCTACATATAGCAAAACTCAAAAGTTGTTCCTTAACAGCAATGGATCTGTCTCTAATAAGGTGAAATTACATTTTTTGCATAAAAATCCATTTTTCTCTTTATTTGTTTCCAAGTTACATATTTTTAAGCTATCAAGAACTTTGACTATTGGTAGTACAATCTCAATACAGCATATTGCAGAGTTTGTGCTGTTACATATATGACTGCACAGACAAAAGAAGCCAATCACTGTATAAATAATAGTAAACCAATCTTTGGTGAACCAACAGTCTAATACTTGTACATTCCTGTAAATTTTATACATGGTACAGAAATAGCTAAATTGTTTCTTTTTGCCAAGTAGTTTTACTTCGAAACATTTCTTGCAGTGTAAGGTAAAAAGAATCAAAGTGAATAATATTTTGAAAGAGTATTTGAAGATTGAGAAAACCAATATAGAGGTAGAATCAGTTCAAGAATATTATTAAGTGCTTCCAAGATTATCAAACATAGTGAAGGTAACTGTGTTTAAAGATTTTCACACCAACCCTAGAATAGCGAGTGTACAAAAATATACCGATATCAATGCATCAAACTATTTGTCAAGCTCAAATGGTAAACATTCTCAACTGCCAAAGATTTTATCATGCATCAGAAAATGTAATTAAATTCACAAAACAGTTGTTAAATTATAGAGAACATTACCACGCCATTAGGGCAAGTTACCGAATTTGCTCATTTGTCTTTTACTTCAGATATATAAGGTTTCGGCAAGTTTTGGTCTGTTACATTTTTGTTTAATCTTAAGAGTTCTCGTGTCTAATTTCTACATAAAATAGACTACTGTGTGTGAACCGTGGATGGCCATTTTCCCTGACAATATGAATTCTGCCTTAACTAATCTCAGTTATTAAACACAGCTGGTCTCAATTTTTGTGACCAAAATACTGAAAAAAATTAATATATGGAAATTGCTTGGTTTTATTTACAATATATAATCCCCAGTATTCTCTCATAAACTGGAAAATTTCTAATTTGTTTGGACTTGAAATTACTTGATCAGCATGTCAAGGAATTGTGAAGTATATCCTTATTTATATTTCTCACTGTGAGACGGTGTTTAATTATTCATTTTTATGACCTAAACAAAAAATACGTATCCATTTGGCAATGCCCGAAAGACGCACTTGAAAGTTTGTCTGCCGTTCCTTTGGTCCCCACTTACTGGATAATGTAAAAAAAAAATGGGAACTAGAAGAAACAGCCGACGAATACGTTATCTCCTTCCTTCGCTATATACAGGTAATGTTACTCATTCATTCGTTCAATTGCGAAACATGAAAATTATCTTAGCTGCTCATGAAGTGCTTTTTAGACAGTCACCTTGTCAAATAAAGAAAAAAATGATCTAAATCTTCACAAAATATTAGTTCTATACTAACAACAGAACAAGAGAGAGAATGGTAACTGGAGATCTGTAGTGGGTTTCATCAAATTGATAAAAAAACTAATTCTAGTCTATTTCTTAAAATTGCTGCTGTCACTATTTAGTGGAGCCTTAAGACTAGAGAAGAAATAATGATAATATGATTATCAGTCTGTGGAAATGAAATGACTTTAGAAAAAGTCAAAACTGATATTTGTTATTTTTTTCAAAACTGCAAGAGGTAATCTGAAATATCCCCCTATGAAACTACCCACAACACAAGAATGTTTATTAATAATCTTCTGCTTATCTTGGAATAAAATGCGGAATATACAATGCAGAAAGCATTCTCACTGCTTCAGGTTAAAAATACAAATAATAAATTAAAAAAAAGGGGTACAAAAATATCAGCCACTGAGCTTTGTACATTTCACTATGCTTACTTTATAACACTCAGAAAGGAATATATATTTATACATTAATATACACAGCATTTACAAGGCATTTACATTCTTAAATCATAAAGACGTTTTTACTAATGAGAGAGAAATAGAAGCGCACACAAAAACAGACTTGGAATGCTGTATAGCTGTCAACTTATAAAGCTTAAACTCACTGGAAACAAAGCCACTAATATTGAGTAGCCAGATCTCGGAGGCATATATATTGCACTTAATCACACAACTTTATTGTCAGCCACAATACTTTGTGTTTTCTCTGGAATGGTACATGTGCTTTGTTTCCAGTGCCGATACTAGTATAGATAAGGAAATATAGTTATTTAACACAGAACACTTAAGTATATCATTTATAACATTGTGTGCTTTTTTTCCCGTAACATCAAGCCTAGTTATACACATAATGTAAAGGTATGCCGGAGGTGCGGGCTGAAATGTATCAAATGGACTTAACGAAGATTTCACCCACAGTAGGGCTTTCTATTTGCCTTTAATTTGTTTGTACGATTGCCTTCCCTCCATTTCATACATCACAGTAACTTTTTCTATCTTACTTTACTTGATTCGGAATTACTAAGGTATAGACATATCTGCGTGGGCTGCTTATTTCCGATTGGTTGAACAGGACAGCAGTGTTCTTAAGTCGGACACAAAACTGAAACAGTTAACACCTTATATTAGACAAAAGTTCTTGATCTATGAATAAGCTAGTGTATTCTAAGAGTAAACAGATGGTACTAAGAGGTTGATAATATTTGTGGACAAAAGGTTGTAAATCTCAAAATTTATAATATGCTGTACCTTCTGGATCACAAAAATGAATTATTGCTTAAAACATACTATGTAGATAATGGAGACAAAGAAACTGCCATTAGGAACTGAAGATAAGATAGAGAAAGATAACCCATTACTTACCACAGATCAAGACAGGAGGGTGAAAGAAATACGTAAAATACAAAAAATATTCACAATATTTTGGTTAATTACCTCAGTCATTTTGGATGCGAGACATATCCTAGCCCGCCACATGAATGAAACTCACGGGAGAAAGATATAAAAAATATATACAGATGTTGAAAAAATTATGAAAACTGACTGCAAACAGGTGACAGGTTTGGTTTAGTTTGAGGCCATAGGTGTATCTGGCAATTTTAGTCAGTTTTCATATTTTTTTCAACATCTGTATTTGTTTTTAGTATTTTTTAAATTATCTTTCTAGTTTTATTTATTTACTCTTATAATATATCAGAATTATTTTCTAAACAAATTTCATTTAACCTTGACTGATCGTCGCAGATTATTCTGTTTCACATTTATCGTTGGTTAACTTTTTCCCCCCACCACTCGTCCAAACCCCACCCTGCCACATGCTTCATCTGCGTTTCATTCATGTGTTGGGCTGGGATGTGTTCACATTATTCCGCCCGCCAATTAGCTTGCCTTCTACACCTAAGGTTACTAACGTAAATATTGTGAATTTTGTTAATGTTTTTACATGTTCATCCCGCTCTTCTGCCTTCATTTGTGGTAAGTGATGAGTTATTTTTCCTATCCTATATTATTTTAAAACATACTACTGTATGTAAGAAATGATGTGGTATCAAATATAAACTTCCAGGCAAAAGTATTGTTTACAATGACAAGGGAGGGGGCTATTCATCTATTATAAGCAATTTTTAATTTCATTTTGATAGATTTTTTCATCTTGACAAATAAAAGCCGTAGATAAATTTAGTAAGGGGGCATGCATAAACCAGGTAGCTCCATTTCGGCCTCCCGTGATCCCCCCCCCACGTAGCTTTTTTTCCCTTTTTATTTCAGAAGACATTTTGTACCGTTTTCTCTTGACAGATGATTGTAAATTCCATACGGAGATAATTAACTGAGGGAAATAAATATTCACATGCCATTGTGAGTTCTGTTCCTCATTTTAACTGTGAAAAATGTTATGAAAGGAAAGCTACGTGGCCTGGCTGGGAATCCCCCCTCCCCCCCCTTAGCCCAGCGTAGCCTTCCAGCCAACCCCCCCCCCCCCCTGATCCGAGCCCCATAGTTTGTGCACGCTCCCTAACCTTTCTGGAAACAATGTTGGAAATTAAAGTTAGTTTCCACAGAGTGCAATGGTAAGGTATAACAAGCCTGTATGTATAACTAATGATAATAAACAGAAATTTGAATTAAAAAAACAATATAGAAAGTAAGATCATTACCTTCAAAAGTTGAAGGTGATGGGGGCTATGATGATACAATTAAAAATAATCCTGAAATCTCACAATGTTTCAGGTAACCTTTTGTCATGTACAAAAAGAATGACAGAGATTGGTCAGCTTCTATATTATCTTTCATATATATTTTTTATTCATATTTATTTTTTATTTTATTCAACCATCTGAAATGAAGTTTTTAAGGTCAATAAAAGGGTATTCCCTAAATGATAGGAGGTGAAATGATGAAATGAGCGAACAACTGAATATCTCCCTTCTAAATGACAGAATTACCCAAAAAATGGGATAACTGGAAGAACCACATCCTACGGATGAGAAATGACAGATTTCCTAAGCTTGCCCTGGAGTATCATCCCACAGGCAGAAGGGACATTGGAAGACCTAGGAAGAAGAGATGGTCGGAAGAATGAGGTCGGAACAGGCTTTTGGCCTACCCATGAAGAGGAAGTAAGAATATATTTTTTTATTTACTAAATTCTTAAATCACTTGATTGTAATAGTTTTTTCACATACAGCTAGCATACACTGATAATTTTTTTTTTTTATTGAATCTACTTCCACTAACTGGTCTGTCCATCTACAAAGATACTTTCTGCTACAAATAATTATAGTTTTCAAACTGTGTGTTAAAATCCCTTCTTTCCCTACCTCAGCTGCAACTAAACACCCATAGTAAGTTATTTTTTATTGTATTACGTATCTCTTGTTCTATTGCGTCTTTGTAGTTCTGCATTTCATTTTGCTTAGTAGAAATTTGTTTTTCTACTAACAATGGGACTATGCAGAGACAGTATTCCAGCCCACACCAAAACAAGGAGGAAATATCAAAATTTGGAACAAAAAATTATTTGCTGCTGTGTGATGTCATAAATTGGTGGTATCCTGGGAAATTAAACAAGGGAGGAGTTATGTAAAAATTATGATGTGTACAGTAAAGTTCCATTTTAGATAATAGCATATTTCTTGTGAAATAATTATTTTTTATTTTTATTGAATCTACTTCCACTAACTGGTCTGTCCATCTACAAAGATACTTTCTGCTACAAATAATTATAGTTTTCAAACTGTGTGTTAAAATCCCTTCTTTCCCTACCTCAGCTGCAACTAAACCCCCTTAGTAAGTTATTTTTTATTGTATTACGTATCTCGTTCTATTGCGTCTTTGTAGTTCTGCATTTCATTTTGCTTAGTAGAAATTTGTTTTTCTACTAACAATGGGACTATGCAGAGACAGTATTCCAGCCCACACCAAAACAAGGAGGAAATATCAAATTTTGGAACAAAAAATTATTTGCTGCTGTGTGATGTCATAAATTGGTGGTATCCTGGGAAATTAAACAAGGGAGGAGTTATGTAAAAATTATGATGTGTACAGTAAAGTTCCATTTTAGATAATAGCATATTTCTTGTGAAATATTTTAACTAGCTATGAAGTGAGTTTTTACAATACCTTTAAGGATGTAGTCTGTCAGTAGAGTAGGAACTGTTGGGCTGTCCTCATTTATTGCTTTCAGAACTGAAACAAACACAGACCATATAAATGATAACAAAGGCTTCCGTGGTCACTGTATGTATTATCGATTCCCCGGGTGGAGCCGCATCGATTTATTAAAACCTAACATTTCTGCCATCTTACTGTGGCTTAAATGTTAGGTTTTAATAAAACGACGGGGCTCCACCCAGAGAACCATAATAATACAGTCCATATAAATCATTACAAATTATTTCAGAAGATAACTAAATGTCTGTTTAGAGTTCTGATTTGTGTTCTGCTGCAGTTATTCCATCTCAAGCTTATAGTCGGAACATGCAATTTTGTCATTTTGTTACCTGCAATCTAGTAAATATAAAGTTTTCATTCTTTGCTTCAGGAAATAGCTAAATCATTTGTATAATGAGCAACATATTTGCCCTATAATAATTATTATACTGAGAGATGCAATGATCTGTGACATAGTGAGTGTGCATCAGTTGTGAAAACTTCAAAGTTAAAGTTATCAGCTACATGCCAAATAATTTAGTACAATAATTTCTATAGTTTTGAGTTTGTCTCTTTTGTTGCTGTCTGTTCCTTTTGTAGTTCTTGGTTTATTTTTCTGTGCATATTTTTCATTGTTTCTAACCAGTATCTTATTTCTTCTCGGGAACACTGTGTAAAACAGCAAATTTAAATAAATTTCTCTACATTTTTGTGAAAGTGCTTACTCCTGTTATCTATTGTGATTAATTATAGTTTTAAATTACAAGGAAAGGAAAACTGACTCATCACTCACCAAAGTTGAAGACTGAAGTGAAAAACAAAGGTTGAACACTAGAATACACAATATTTCAGTTTTACACCTTATTCATGCTGTAGGAAATGAGTCGTGTGGTTCTGGAGGTGTGAACATACCGAAGTTGAACATATGACATTATAATTTTATTATTTCAAACATAATGCAAATGTGACACTTGTGTGATGGGCACATGAATAATACTGAAACACTTAAAAGATATTACATACAGAAAACTGCATAGCTCAGTTTAAGAGTAATTTTTTCCTCTTCTGAAAATCAGCTTAGTGCTGCAAGAATAATTACAATGTTACCGAGTTCGTCAGTTTTATTTACTCATACAGTAATATTCCCACAAAAACTCACTATCATCAATAACAACAAAAGTTTCCAGCCTCAGGCTAGATTTGCCAGAAATATAGCCCGCTCACAAAAAAAAAAAAACTTTGTAAGGAAGGGAATGGTTTAAGCTTGTGTTATTCTGTTAAGGTAATGTGTGTTATTGATGTCAAAATATGACCAGCTCTGCAGGCACAAACAAGGTGTGTAAATGGCCTAAAACTATTTACAACATTTCTGTCACGCCAGACCTTCATTTACCTCCCTTGGCAATTTTTTTTATGGCTTTATACATCATCGTCATTAGAGATGGGAAGTGCTTGGGACAAGGAACAGGAAGGAATTTGGCCATGGCATTTTTAAGGAACCATACCCGCATTTGCCTGGAGTAATTTTGGGAAACCATGGAAAACCCAATTCTGGATGGCCACAGGGGGATTCAAACCCATGTCCTCTATAATGTGAGGGCACAGTGTTACTTCTCTCCCACCTCTCTCGGTAGCAGATTTAAACTGGGAACTATCAAAGCTACCAGTGATCAGAAAACAATGTATCAATGTCCCTACTGGCTTGGAAGGTGTGTGATACCTACGTATTAACACGTATGAATGGAAAATGCACGATTTTGAAAAATTTGGCTAATCTGTGAAGTGAATCTTTGATGGATGTTTTAAAGGTTTTACTTACTCTTTATGAGAACTTGCAGAGCCTGATTGTCTGGAGGTCCACTGCCCAAATGGTAAGGGATCACTGTTGTCAGGTACTGAAATACACAAACACACCCATCAGTCAAACTTTTTCGGCTGAATATCTTGATAACATGGCATCTATTGTCTCTTGAAAGCCATATATGATGAGAACATTCTTTTAGGCAAAATAAAAAATGACAATAGGGAAAGTGAACAAATTTACAAAATTGAAGGCTTACATGATATCCTACCATTACTAAAGCAATGTCTTATTATTTAATCATTTACCATCTTTAGTAATATTATTTCTTTTCGACTACCTCCTCATGCTTGATTTTAGATGTTTATGGCTTACTCTGTTTCTCCAGCTCTCCTGCAGTCACCTTTGGTAAATGGTGTGTTTAATATATCTGGCCACATTCTTATTAGTAAGCTTATTAAAACTGAAGTGTTTGGGCCCAGATGAAAGTGTGTAGAATTGTTGGAGTTATAGTTCCACACTGCTCTCACAGCTATTGACACTGCTAGAGGCGATGTGGTCAGCATCCCACTTTAAATAAGCAAATAAATTATAAACCTAGAAAATTCTGATGACATGATTACTATTGTTGCTAAAGACAAAAATGTAGCAGCAGTATATTTTGTAGACAGATAAGTACCAAAGCGCTTGGCTTTAAAGGACATGCTACAGTAAAAAAGACATAAAAAAACTACATTTCATACCTGAAGAAAAAACATGATGGAATATTACAAAGCTCCTATGTGATACTATATTGGTTTCTTAAATAAAGGAGTCACAAAATGGAAAGTTGTTCTAGAGTACTAATAGTATTGAAAGCCTTCTAGGCATGATACAAGGTGCTACATGTTCATCAAATGAAAAGATATGCTGGCTTTAAAGTAATTTAATCTTTTCTGCGTAAAACAATGTACCTATTACGTGTATTTTTTTGCTATTGTTGACAAACCACACAAGACTGCAATATCAAATTAACTGGAAAACCTGCTACAGAAACATAGCTCCTGTTCAAAGCATAATTTAAAGTTGGATTAAAGCACCTTCAACCGTTGTCGTATTCTGTCAAACGTCTTTACCTCCATAACTCTACAAAACATATGCAGTGAAACAATGTTGATGTCGTTAAATGGAGGAAAGGAAAATCTGGTAAACTGAGTTCAATGAGTGGCAAGTAATGTGTTTTAGGGTATACGATTCAAAAGGGTTCCAAATTTACCTAAAAACATTATGTTTTATGCCAAGATTGTTTATAGACATCCTTTTTCCTCCTTGCTTATGACTCTGCCTCTATTAATTCTTCTTACAGACCAAAAACTGGTAAATTAATAGATCCTGAAAGTGTCATGTTTGGGTCTCACCTTGGGGTCCAAGCCGTTGGGTGCCCGGGTGGTTCCGTTCCGGCTGCCTCTCTTACGCTCCACGTGGTACTGCCGTCGTCTGTTCTGGACGGCCAGCAGCAGAGAGATGAAGCTGTTTTTGAGTTCCTTCTCGTACTCCAGCTCGTCTCTCAGGGCCAATTCGGCAATCAGCGTTTCGGAGAATTCTCTGATGAGCACCTCCAGCTCGACGTACAACTCGTTCAGCTGCGACACGCTCAGTGTCTTCAGTTCTGTGAAGTTAACAACAAGTAGGTCCTTCAAACATTGTGTTTAAATACCCAGAATCTTGTTATGAAATTCTGATAATTAGTAAAAGATGTTGATACAAGACATATGAACCGATTTCATATTTAACAAGTTTGATGAATCAAAGAATGCAATCATCATTTCTCTTAGCCACCTAATGGGGAAAACATAAAAAAATATTGATATAAATTATTTGAAATTTGACAAGGACTTAAAATAGTAATACAAATACCAAATTCTAAGCAAATAAATGTAAATTTAAGTGTACGTCAGATTATTAAAGTTACAGAATTGATAAAAATTCTGAAAGAGCTTCAAAAATTTTAGGAGATCCCACAATGTGGTCTGAAATTTTGCAGGAATAAAATACTTTCGCTGTACTATTACATATGAAAGGACCAAAAATGACATTTCTTGAGGAATTTATCAGAGATATTTCATTTATAATCTACATTCCATCATATATAAATTTATTCCCATTTTATTATCAGTAAATGATTCTAACCTTAACACGGAATTTTCACATATTCAACTCGCATCAAATTTCTTGCCTTATAAACTTAAAGTACTCAATGGATAATTGCTTGTGAAAATTCGTCTATTCTTCGAAATTACCATTTAACCCAAGGATGGCCAACTAAATTGATCTTGCTGGCCACTTTGGAAATGCGGGTCGAATATAAAATATATTTGCAAGAATATTATTTTAAAATCAAAGTTAATTTTTTCTCATGATGTCCACAGTTAATTTTTGGATATATGGATGCACAAATAATCTATTTTTTTAATACATCGGTTTTCATATTACAAAATTATAAAGTAAATACATTTTGTAAAAGTGTGATGAATCTTGCGGGCCGGAAAAATGTTCAAGGGTTGGCCACTCCTGAACCTAAAGTGATCAGTAAGATATATAATATTTGAGCCTGGTGCGATTCCAATTTTAGTAAGATCAATATAGGTGATAATACAAGTTTCCTTCCCTTTCCAACAATCTTCTTAGTGGTTTAATGGCCTCACAATAGTCTTCCGTCCCATTTCAGATTAAGTTAATGCGCTACAGAAATCACATGTGATATGAAACTATCATCAAGTCACTAAGACAACACTAAATTATGTTTCACTTGGATGTAAGT
The DNA here is from genome assembly GCA_031002005.1 of Vandiemenella viatica. NCBI lineage: Eukaryota > Metazoa > Arthropoda > Insecta > Orthoptera > Morabidae > Vandiemenella > Vandiemenella viatica. The sequence continues at coordinate 119,956,168 of CM061918.1, forward strand.
ATATTTCAGCTGTTATACTTAAGTGGTCGATACACTGTGTCTGTATATACTCACTGTCCTCGTAGAGTGGCGACTGTAGAACTTCCTTGCCTCTGCAGTCCAGACCATCTGTGGAGTCGAGGAGAGAACCGTCTGAATCCGGAGTACACTCTGTTGATGTCGTCTCCTGTGAGAAGAGTCAAATTCTTAGTTACAGCATAACTATGGATTACACTACTACACATTTGTATATGCAAACAATGAAGCAGAATTCACAGAATTAAGAGTAGAAAATAGATATATTAGAGGGTGAGGAACAATGTGATGTGAAAATCTGTTTTAAACCTGAAAATTATGGAATATAGAAATTAGAAGGTAATGCAGTTATACTGCTGGTAGGAAAGAAGCTAGGGAAAGTAAAATAACTCATGGAGTCTGGTAATTTGGAGTGGAAGCTGTTCACAGGATTTTAGTAGAAAGGTTTTAAAAGGGTAAAAAAAAAAAAAAAAAAAGAGAGAGAGAGAGAGGGAGTGAACCACTCCATCAGTTGAGATGATATAAAGTGTAATGAAATGTATTTATAAACAAATGAAAAATTGAGACAATCATAAAAATAGAAACATCGACAGATGAAAAACTTAAGAAGGTAAAGGAACTTAGAGAAAATAAAGAAGAGGAAAATGAAAAGTTGAAGACATAGTTGGTGAACCATGTAATTCTAGCTAACTATTTACAAAGCTACAGTATTTAATGAAAAAGGAGGTGGTGTTCTGGACCATTAATGAACACCAAGAACCAAGTCATTCAGAACCTATAAAAACTCCAGTTGGTAGCTGGTGCTTCAGAGAAATGCATAAAGGAGAAAGTTTTTCATGTAAAGAGTCGTGAAACAAGAAAATGTAATTCAACCTAGAAAGCCTAAATGTGTAGGTATTTGAATATAAAATAATCATGATGCCCAAGAAATGGTGTCAGAATGTAAAACAAGTTTAACCAGTTCGTTTAAATTCATAGGAGATGAAAGTTGCTAGACTGCAAATTTAAATAAATTAAGACAGAGGAAGAAAGCTACTCTTACAAAAGACAACAGCATTGAGGAACGGGGTGACATACTAAACAATGAAATGTTTGGGTATGAACATTGTATGCAAAGAATGGGGGTCTACGACTACCTGAATTCCCACTAGATTCCCACCCTCTATGCATCATGTTTTGCAGTTAAATGACTTAACCCAAAAACTTCAGTGTTTCGACTGTGTCTTTACCTTTGCTGAACATTGATGCCATCAAGCTGTCATCTTTGGCTTATTGGTTGGTACCTTAAATATTGTTTCTAAACGTTACCTTAAATTAACTAAAATGTGTGCTTTTCACCACATTAAAACTCTAGAATGAAGGGATTGAAGTGTCTGTTTCTATGTTGGTTGGTCTGACCTGCATCATGTCATCGATCTCCCTGATGACCTCGTCTGCGGTCTTGATGGGTTCCTTGTCGGCGTTCAGTCCAGACAGGATGAGGGCGTGCATGTCCAGGTCACTCGCCACCGCTTCGTCCTCGGAGCTCAGGTCCAGAGGATCCTCGTCCGGCGACAGCTTGTCCTGCAGATGACACAGGCAACAGAGCTTAAGACAAGAACTACAGGCACCATTACCTCAATAGAGTTGACCAAGCGACTATCCAGGTCATAACCCGAGATAAACAGGCAAGAATTCCAGACAGTATGAAAACAGAACTTTTTGCTAAGTATCTGCAAGATCTGAACAACTAGATAAGCATTCAGGGCCGGTGTTGGGGGGGGGGGGAAGAGTAAGCAGGCCAAATGTACCCAAAAGAACTGTCCGGGCAGTGATAGAGCTAAAAAAAAAGTTGCCCATCTGGCTTGAAAATTTTTTTTTTTTTTTTTTTTTTTTTTTTATAACTGCTTTACGTCTCCTATAACAACTAGGTCTTTAGAGACGGGAAAGGACGGGGGGGGGCAAGGAATGGGAAGGAATTCGGCCATGGCCTTTTGAAGGAAGCATCCCGGCATTCACCTGGAGTGATTTGGGGAAACCATGGAAAACCCAAATCTGGATGCCCGGACGGGGATTCGAACCGCCGTCCTCCCGAATGCGAGGCCAGAACGCTAGCCGTTACACCACCACGCTCGGTCTGGCTTGAAGGAGGGCCCCATCTAATGAAGTTTCCATGGGCCCTAACCCCCTAACTAGTTATGTCACTGCTAAGAAAGCTTACCAGGGACCCTAGAATCATAGTGCCAGCCCTGAGTCACTTCATGGGGCAGAAATGAGAGAGTCAAAAGAGAATAGAGGCGTTTGAGATGTGGAGGAGATAAGCTGGATGGAGTAATGTTGAGTGCTGAAAAGGGTTGGTGAGAGGTGGAAACTACTGCAGTCATAAGAGAAGTGGATGGAACACTCACTTAGAGGGGAGTGCTTATTAACAGACAGCTTGGAAGGACCACGAGAGTGAAAGCAAGGAGGTTCAAGATGATAGATCACATCAAAGGAAGCAGAAATTACATGGACCTGAAGGTGGGCGAGCTACCAAGTGAAACCCTGCCTTAGAGTGGAACACTCATGATGATACGATATAGTTTCAAGAGGACATAGGTGTGTGCTACAAATCTCAAAATTGTTTTAGCAAGGTTCATCATATTGAAGACAGTTACAGCAATATCTTTTGGAAAGTGTGTATCCAACATGGTCATCATCGGGAAAAAGATTTCGTTTGCACATTCCGAAAGATGAGTATGAGGCAGCTAGTTTATTTTGCTTATTTCCCCTTTTTATAGTCATATGGAATAATATTCTGAGGCAATTCTAACCATAGAGACAAAGTGTTCAGATCCCAAAATCTTGTAATAAGAAATATGTGTTGGGTTAGCAATAGAACTTCATGTAGAGAGCTATTCAAGAAGTTAGGGATTTTAACATTAGCGTCTGAGTATATATACACATGTCCTTTGTAGTCACAAATTATACTTTGTTTGAAACAAATAGTAAAATACACAATTATGGCACTAGAAGTAAAAATGATCTTCACAAGGATTATAAGTCATTGCCATTTGTTCAAAACAGGGTCCCGATATTCAGGGATACATATCTTCAATAGGCTCCCAACACATATTAAATGTCTAGCAGATAAGAATAAATTCAGGAAAAAATTGAAAGAATTTTTAATTGACAACTCCTTCTACTCTGTCGAAGAATTTATTTCTAAGGTATCTAAAAAATAACTGCCAGTAGCTTGCATAAATGTAGTTTACATAATTTACAATGTATGCTATGACTGTACATCTTGTGGTGTATGTATTATTTTTGTTATGGAATTTTTTAACCCTTTCCTGACGGTACTTATAAGTACCACTGTATTTACCACCATATAATTCAACAATACCAGTGTCCACTGCATTGTTAGGCCTGTTGATGTATTGTTGTATGATTAAGTCAGACAATGACAACATTTATTTTTAAATTTCTGCGTGAAATTGCCGAGAAATTAATTTTCTAAGTTGGGGCTTGACAGCATACTGACCAAAGTAACAAGTGGTACATTACAATGAATTTTTAGATGATAATTTACTTGGTAAGTGTCAATTTCTGTTATTATTTTTTTAGTTTGAACATTTAACCATATATTTTTTACCTATAAAATATGTTTTTCTAGTTTATTCACTAAATAATCTAGAAAAACCAACGTGGACTTATAAGTACCGTCAGGGAGTTCTGGGTAGTTTTATACAGATTATTGGTCAATATATTTAGCAATTATACAATTGGTTTTATCATTGTTTTTGGTATTTTCAAATGGATATTTTTATGAAATACGCTCTGATTGAAGCTCTTCTCTTAGAAGTTTATAATTTATCAAGGCAAAAATGAAGAAATGACTGGAATGTTCTCAGATTACTCATTAGGTCAAAGAGTGGTCTTAGAATTGACTGGAAAAAAAAGGGAGCAATGCCGATGTTATCTGGTATTATCATTATTTTTCATCAGTTTCATTATTAAAAAACTGAAACAACTTTTGTTTGTGGGAGAATCAGACCATACTGCAAGGGACTTTCTAACAATCTGCTGATGGAAAACTAAAAAGAGGAGATTGTGATAATTAATTTACAAACCTAGGTATTTGCTACTGGAAATGGAAGGATAAAAAGGTCATACATTTAGTATCAAATTTTCATGGCAGCAGTGAAACTCCACTACACTGGTTGGGGTCAATGGCAACTTCAACAGATGGGCCCTCTCTCGGGTTGGATTGGTGACCTGGTGGATCTTGGACCAGAGGGCCTCTTTGGCCGGTCAAAGGGGGCCACCTCCGGCAGTAGGTCCCGTAGAATTTTGCCCATCCTGCCACCCTGTTGTTACACCACTAGTTATATGCAAAGAAAAAGATGGATTGAAGTCGACAATTTCATGCTCAGGAGTCGTCAAGGACTACAATACCTTCATGTGTGGGGTTGATACTGCTGATGACTTTGTGCAATGCTCACAGAAGATTACCAAAATCATGGTAAAGATTGTTTTTGGGAATTCTGGATGTTGTATTTGTCAATGCCTATAACATAAATGGTCCGATATTTGAAAAAAAGTCTGTAAAATTTTTTAGAAGATCCTTTGCACAAGGTATGATGACTATGAAGGATATCGGTAAGAAGAAAAGATCATCTACAGATATTTCACCAAGCCCTCATCCATTCAAACAACACAAGTCATACTATTCCACAATGAGAGATGTAAGATTGGGAAACAGAGGTATACAGTGTCCCTAAATTGTAAAAATCTGATGAAGATGTGAAGTATTTCGAATGAAGAAAATACAGTCAAAACATCATTCCAAATGTTGCACTACAACGTCTTTTGTGTCTGTATGAGCAAAAAGAATTTTTTTTTTTTTTTTTTTAATATCATGAGGCAAACATTTCATACCAATATGAACGTAATTGATTTCAATTGCTATTTCTGTACATCTTGTGATACACAAAGTCCCTGACGGTACTTATAAGTACCGGCTTAGTAATTAGCACTTAGAGTTCAAAAAAAAAAAATTTGAAAAAAATATGTGTGTTTAATTTCAAGTACCTGTATACAAATATATAATTGAAATTATAAATTTCCCTTTTTTTTCCAATAGCCGGTAGGAAAGGGTTAATGTACTGAGTATGCTATGACTGTACATCTTCTGGTGTATGTATTATTTTGTTACGGAATTTTTTAATGTACCATGTATGCTATTACTGTACATCTACTGGTGTAATATTATTTTGTTATGCAACTGTTTATCTGTAAATTGACAACTTTCCACATCCCACAGAGCCAGTCTCTTATATTGGTATCAATGGAAAATGAATGTATTGTATTGTATTGTATAGTACATGTGGAATAGTGTTTGAGAACTATGTAGAAAGTATGCAGGTTGGGCTTTATTCGTTAATGATGTAAAATAAAATGTTAACGTTTTAGAGCTTTCCGTTCGTCAACATCGATGTCTCTAGAGGCGGGGCAAGAAACGGGACGGAATTCAGCGGCAGCATTTTGAAGTAAACATCACGAGCGATTCGGGTAGACCCTTTTTTCTTTGTTTACGACTTTTACGCCTCGTCGACGTTGGAATCATTAGAGACGGTAAAGGATGGAGGCAAGGAACAGGAAGGAATTCGGCCATGACGTTCTAAGGGAAGCATCCCGGCACTCGCCTAGAATGATTTAGGGAAACCATGGTAAACCCTAATCAGCAATGCGGACGGGGATTCGAACCCGCGTCCTCCCGTATGCGAGGCCAGAGCTTTACCGCTCACCCACCACGATCATCGTAAAAAAATATCTTTCTATCACTACTATGACATATCGAAGACATTAAAACAAACCTCAATTTCATGATCTATTATGCACAGTGTCGTAATATTCGTAAATTTAGAAGAGCGGTTTTTAATTTGCAACGTGCTACACGCGTTCAAGAGAAGATAAGATCAGCACTTAGTGCTTCAACCTATCTATTAGTTATCAGATAAATGCGTATCTATCGGTTCTGATTTTTAATTTAATGCAGATTTCCCACCAACACAGCGCAACACCCGCTCTTAATTACTCTTTGTTGACACTAGAGACTAAAGTCGCATATAACAAACGTACTTATATGATAAAAATTGCAGTGTGATTGTCGGATGGCAGAAAGAAAAACTTTTCTGAGAAATACACGTGGAGGATGCCAGTGGCGGATCCAGGATTTAGGTTTGGGGGGGGGGGCTAGGATTAACAGTAGAGCAAAAAGTCCCCAAAATCCATGTCGTTGGGGGTGACCTTGGTGCTTTTGGGGGGAGCTTCAGCCCCTAGCCCCCCCCCCCCCTGGGTCCGCCACTGGAGGATACGTTGGTGAAGTGACCCGCTCTACCGAGAGTGATAGTTGAGTGGTAACGTCCTGACCTCGCATTCTGTAGGACGCGTGTTCGAATCCCCGTCCTTCCATCGCGATATCAGTTTTCCATGCTTTCCCGAAATCACTCAAGACGAATGCTGGAATGTTTCCTTCAAAAATCCCTAAGGGTGAAAACATGCCGAGCAGCTCGCGCTGAAGGTCGCGGCCGCGGTCGCGGTAGATGTTTCATCCACGTGAATCAAAACCATTGTTAGTAATGAGTCAGCGCACGCCGAGGCGGTCGCGGTCGCCGTCGCTGCTCGCGATTCAGCTGCAGGTCGATGCCAGAACAAACTATTTTGTTTTCTCCTCGCGGCCTAGCGCGCCGCTGGAGGTCTGCTTGGCGCTGATTGGCTGAGCTATGTCAAGGCCACGCGATCCAGCTGCTACACTTGATTACGCAGCTCGGCTTTCGTATTATACAGAGTGATGTTGTTTAATTTTGTCTTGTTCTAAATATTGATTTATTTAATGGATGTCATTTCGTTTTATACAACTGCAGATATAAATTAACAATGTACTGACATTGAAAATGCTACATTCTGTATTAAATAAATTATTGATGAAATATTAAGTACAGATTTTTATAAATTGGACAACTACCGAAAAGTTAATGTTTCAAGCAATTAGATAGTCAGCGGTAAATAAATTACAACAAATTTTATAATAATAATAATATTTAATTAAATTCCAATTCAGCGCACGCTCCGGTTTTCAATTTTCCTACGCACCCAGCTTTCCTCCTTTCCTGCTCCCACCAACATTTGCCCTAATTGAAATAATTATCTATTGTTGATGACTTGATTGACTATTCAGAAATTATTACACATCATATACCGACGAATATGGAACATCAGACAATTCTGTCCAACAATCATTATAAATTTAAAGGAAGTAAAAAAAAAAAAATATTTCGTGTTAATTATTGTTTAAAATAAACTGTTGACTGATTTTGAAATGGAAAATTCTGATTTTTAAATAAAAATTCTGATTTTGGATTGATAAATTTTAAATTTGACTCTAAAATGTTTTGTTAAACGGTATATTACTTTATTTACAATAATTACCATTAATTTATAGTCACGACGAGTTTTCACTCAGCATATATTGGATTGTTGTGGTAACTGTTATAAACATTTGACTTCAGTTTGCCCAGGATTTTACCGTTAAGTTTGTGGTGTGTTTCGTAGGTGGGTATGGAATTAGTCTGGATGGACAAAAGTGAAGAAATTGTTTTAAATAAATTTTTAAAATCTTGCTTTTATTGAATTTGTAATGCAATTATTAATAATTTGGCAAAACAGTAAAACTTCATATAAACGGTCCTTAGCCATTTACAGTTTATTCTGGTTTAAAACTTCAGTAACACACAATATGTTTATATTGAATGGGTGATAATTTTGTTATGTACACAACACACAAATAAACTCAGTGGGCAAGTGGCACACCCCGCGAAACAAAAGTCTGTTTAAACAAAAAGTAAGTTGGCAGCCGAATTTGACCTTCTAACCCCAAGACACCTGATGGCATCGTTCACTGCACTCGACCCATTCAATCGAATGCACCAGAGTAACAAACAAACCCCAATGTTTCGTTCTAACACTATTTTTATAGGTAAAAAGACAACCAGTAATGTGAGAATGTGTATTGACTAAAAAAAATATTTTAACCTACTGTATTTCAGGTGGCCGTAATAACTTACGAAAGTAAAATAGAGAATGGGTTGCAATCCTATCTAAACGGTAAGTTACTTTCAATAACTATTTACGATAATTATCATTACCTTATGGTCACGACGAGTTTTTCCTCAGCGTGTATTGGGTTGGTGTGGTAATTGTTATAGATAATTGACTTTTCTAGTTCGTCCACGATTTTGGAGTAAATGTACTGAAAAGTTTCTGGTGTCATTCGCAGGTATGCGTGGAATCTATTTGGGTGATTTTTCAGTTCTTGATACAAATGGTGATATTCACCTAGCGTTTGTCTCTCTTCATTTATTGGGTGTGAACTGAACTGTCTGTTGCTAGCCCTAGAAAGTAGCCACCACTTTGTTGCTACTGACAGGCCATCATCATCACTATCATTTTCACTTGCACGAATCATTGCAGCGTACACAGACTTAACTAATACTCGGGATAAACACAAAATCCAACAATGTGCGATGTGTGGCACCTACGAAGGTTTGTAAAGCACTGTTGAACGTTAGCAGCTGTACCTCGGCAGCGAGCTGCGCCGCAAGCATCTACCGCGACCTTCACGGCGAGCTGCGCGGCATGTTTTCACCCTAATGCTTTTCCGCCTCTAATGCCTTCGAAGAGGCGTAAAGCCAAAAGAGAAAAACTGGTTAGGAGTCTTCGTGCGACTTTCGAGAGTCTGGTTGGGTGCAATAGGCCAATAGCCGCGCGTGTCATAGCTAAAACAACTGTTACCACCAGATAAACAATAAAAATTTTCTTGCTGTCATCAATCTCTCGACTAGTATGATGCAATCCTAACCTCTTCACCTCAACATACGACCTCAATTATTTGCTTTATATGTTCTAATCCCCTTCCGAAGCCGATTACCCCCCCCCCCCCCAATATCGACTTTCGCGTCATTTGTAGACCTTATCTTTTTTTTTAGCTTTACCATTCTACAAGAATTTCAAAACCTCAGTTGAGATTTCCGCTGACATCCCCCTCCCCCCAGGCGGGCTGGAAAAAAATCATAGTAATAGTTGCATTCAGTGGATATAATCCTCCTTCGATTAACTGTAATACACGACATTAAATCAAATGCCGCCATCCATATCCCAAGTTGACGTGTTCATTTAGTTACCCACTGTATAATTTTCCGTATATAGGATAGTTAATAGGAATGTGGCTGTACGGAATATTTTTTATCTGTCCCACGTGGTAAATAACGTGCTAAATTGAACACTGCTGTTGAGTTCTCTGTCGTTTATGGCTTGTCTGTTTGAGACGTGCGGTTGACATGTTACTAAAACACGTCTGCGGGTCAAAAGGGGCCCGCAGTCCGAGAGAGAGAGAAAGAGAGAGAGAGAAAGAGAGAGAGAGAGAGAGAGAGAGAGAGAGAGAATAAGACGCATGAAAGAAGCGCGTGCGGCCAATCAGAGCCACGCGCCGCGATAACCCCCCGGCTGGGGAGCGCAAACAGGCGTTTACGTAACGGCCTGGAAATCGAGAGACAAAGCCATGTCACGGAGGACAGTCATCACAAAGCCACTGCCCCAACGGGCTGGTGGCTCAGTGATAAGAAATTAATGCGTATGGCATTATTAGCCGGGAGACCTCGAAGGGTAGTTCGGTCATTTGACAGGGCGTCGATTTGCCGCGCATGTGGCTACCATAACCTAACCCGGTTATCCTAGAGGGCGTCCATTAATTACGTGAGGAAAAATAGGGGGGGGGGTCAACGGAAATGTCACGACAGGTTTCGAAATTCTCGCTGGAGAGTAGAACTAAAAAAAAGGCTACAAATGACGCGAAAGTCTATTTTAAGGGGGTATTTCGTAGAAAAGTGGGAGTCTAACCGACTTTGGAAGAGTCTCAAAAAGTTGCGAGGGCGATTTCTAGGACGGGTCCTCACGAACCAGAGCTCACCAGAGGGGGGGGCGGAAATCAGTAAAAACACCTCACGTGATTAATGGACGCCCCCTAACAGCTGAACCACAGGACCGCTGCCTCAGAGGTGATCGGAAGGTTCCCGGTTCGAATCTTGGTCTCGACCGGGATTCCCATAGGCTCTTAATCTGTACTTCGTATGCACAAAGAAAGCTTTTGAGGAGATGAAGTATGAAACGCTTCTATGGTTCGGATTAGTATACCCCTTAGGATTACCTGGTTACTATAGTGGGTGTACTGTGCAGCCGGTAAGAAGCTGAACAGGTCATACGGCCACACGAGAATATATTACCATACATGGAGAAGTTACTGAGGATTAGAAAAAGGCAGAGATTTTAAGTAACTGGTTCAGTGAGATCATTAGGGACAATGAATCAGAAACGGGAGGGCCTAATTCGGAGAACGAGCTTAACAAAACAATTAGAAATGAAGATACAAAAAAATTCAAATTCATCCTGAGGAAATCATGAAAGAACTAAGAAAGCTGGTGTAGATAATATTACTACAGATATCTTGTAGATAGCCGGATGTGACATTGTACCTTATCTTGAAATATTATTTAAATTGAGTCTGGATACTTGCTGCTTACCCAAGGACTGGAAATGTGCGATAGTAGTGCCGGTATATAAAGGAGGGGTGAGAAATAGAGTCAAAAATTACAGGCCAATCATCTTGACTTCAGTGGTAGGTAAATTAATAGAAAGATTGATGTGCAACCACATCAGAAATGTATGTGAGGAACGTAAGTGGTTTTCAAGAAGGCAACAAGGGTTGAGGCAAGGATATTCATGCTAATCTCGGTTGGTGGGATATATGCAAGATATTTCAGATGAAATGGACAAGGGAGGCCAAATTGATAGTGCAGCACTAGATCTTTCAAAGGCTTTTGAAAGAATGGGCCATAAAATGGTAGTAAATAAGGTAAAAACTATTGGAGTGGATGAGAGGGTGATTTGCTGGGTAGATGAATTTTTAAAATGCGGAAAACAGAAAGTTAAGAAAAAGCAGTATCAAAAGAAGTGGAAGTAAAAATGGGTGTGCCACAGGGTAGCGTATTGGGACCATTGGTATTCATTATTTTAATGAATAATTGTGTTGATTGTTTACTATCTGAATTTAAATTGTTTGCAGATGGCATAATGCTGTATAAAAGGATCAAAATGGTAGAGGAGTGTAAACAGTTACAGGGTGATCTGGACAGGATATCTAGTTGGGTTGGTAAACATGGAATGAAGATAAATGCAAAGAAGAGTCAGCTAATTAGATACACAAATAAAAAACAAAAGGTTAATTATGAATATAAGGTGGGGATAGAACTGCTTGTTGAAGACTTGAAATGCAAATATCTTGGCATTACTTTTGATAACAAGCTTAACTGGGCAGGACACATTGGACAGATAGTGGGAAAAGGTTACAAAATTCTGCACTTGTTGGAGAGAGTGATGAGGGGATGTACGAGGGAAGTAAAGGAACTGGGTTACAAAACTTTGGTCAGACCATTGCTTGAATATTGTGATGTAGTATGGGATCCACATTTTGAGTATCAAATACAGGAGTTGGAGAGGGTGCAAAGAAGGGCTGCTAGATTTGATACTGGAAATTATCGCAGAATGTAATCAGTAACAGATATGATAAAAGAGCTGGAATGGGGTTCATTACAAGACATGAGGAGGGTGAAAAAGGTCATGGGAGTGTACAAGGCGTATATTGGTGATGAGGCATCGAAAGATATTGGTGTAAGAAATAAAAGTAATGCATGGAAGGGAAAAAATAACCATGACCACAAGCTGGCACTCGATTAAGGCACAAGGGCGCAGGAAGATTCTCTTTTTTAACTAAGGGTGTCAGGGATTGGAATAAGTTAGCAAGAGAAATGAAGAATAATTAAAAAATTTAAAGTTAACATTTGTAGAGAGCAAATGTAGGTGGGTGTAGGAAAGGGGGAAGATGGGTGTGTAGAGAAATTGCCACCGGAGCGTGCGCTCCATTGCAATTTTAATTAAATATTATTATTACAGACGGTTCACCCACATAATTTTCTCTTGTTACCTTTCAGGGATTTTTAACTCCCAACTCAAAGGAGACTGTGCTGAAAAATAAAAACAATTTTCCCCAAAATAATTTTTTCTTCATTTTAGCTCGTACTTTAACAGATATCGCAAATATATATATATTTGTTTTTTAGCACACTTCATTGGGTGGTTTTGCAGCTTAATCACTGAATATACAATACTAGCTGATGCCCGTGACTTCATACGCCTGCCCTTAGAATTTTATTGCAAGAAAATAATGTGTGTCTGTACAAGGAATAAACTGATTACGAGAGAAACAATGCCTGAGCTACCAATATGACACTACAGACACACACGCTAACTGTCCGTCTTCACCGTTCGGTTAGTTTAAAAAATTCGTGACAAAATATATTATTTATCCAGAAAAAGCATCCTGTGTCCTTCCTAATTATGTATAGTAATTCCTTGTCAAAGTTCATCAATATCGGTTTAGCCGTTTAGTAGTGGGAACGAAACAGAGACAGAGGTACTTTAGAATTGGAATATCTCAACCAAGACCTTCCTGAAAGCTACTAAACAACCGTTCTAGTCGAAGCTTTAGACTCAACAACGTTTATCGATCTTAGCATATTTGCTGACCCATTTTACCCTTCCCTACAAGAATTTTTTTTCCCATCCATTTTTGCGAAATGAAAGTAACGATAATAGTGGTGAAGCTAGGTCAAGGACCCCGGTGCAAAATAAAATTATTTTGTACCCTCAGGCCAGATGCACTTGGGGGTCCCCTCAGCCGCGCTCGGGGGCCCCCTGAAAGCGAGGGCCCCGGTGCATTGCACCGCCTAGACCTATGGTAGCTACACCCCTGGATAGGTTCAAATCAACGGCCCAAGGAAGAGTAAAAGATATATCGCGAAATATCTTAGGCTGCACGAAACTGGCGAACTGCTATCATGACTATGTTTTATACACAACTAAAACGTAGCAGGTTGCTACATACAGGATGCAGGAACGTTTTATGGAATGTTCTCTGCCTCTTTATCGTTATTTTGACATCCTAATCAAAAATAAATTTTGTATAGTGATGTAAGAAAACAAAATTTGTTTCCAGACAATGATGTGAAGGAAAATTTCTGAAAATTCTTCATTGGTAGGATACGTTACAAAATAATAAAATCGGTATTCATGGTCAAGGATGAAACCTTTTGAAATCGACTGATATTTCAGCCTGCGCTATACAAACAAAGCATCAACAGCAACAGGCATTGCACATGTTCCATATGGTAGTTCGTGATTTCTGGTATACAATATAAAGGAGGGTTCGTCGACGGCGGAACCGGAAGAATATGCCAACGGCATATAAGATGAAGAAACATCCCGTTAGCCGTCTGAAAAAGAAGCGCGTAAAACTGAAATGTAGCTAAGGGAATCAATGTCAGTAGTTGCAACATGGACTGACCTTTGATTGTTTTCAAGTACTGTGCAATATTGCGCAACAGTTCAACGTCGAACTCCAAGGACTGGCAATTCATTCTTTGGTACAATCGGAATTATGCTATTGGCTGAGACCACGTGACTTAGAACAAAATGGCTACTTTGAAAAAAAATCCCTGATGCTTAAGCGTTACGAACCAAACTCTTGTGGCACATTTACATGAATGTTAGACTGATTTCTTATACGTTTTTGTACTAATTTGGCAGCCAGACAATATCTAAAAAAGAAAGTTATTAAATGTATGCACAGGATAAAACAGTGAAGTTATATGAGAAATATGCGATCGGTCCAATATAAATAATCTATAACGAAGAATTCTACACTGTTTTTAATTTATTTATTTTTTTTTTGTCTGACCGTAGCTCTGAGCGAATTCACTGGAAGACAGGAGGAGGGCGAAAGAGAGTCATGGGAGTGTATGAGGCATATATTGGTGATGAGACAGTCATCTCCTAGTATTATCCATGATCCGGAAATTGACGAGCTATATTACTTACGTTATTTCTTAAGGCCTCAGCAACACCTACATCTGCATCTGGTTGACGATAGAAAGACCCTAATACAAGTTTTGTCCCAGCTACTTTTAGTCTAATCCATAGGATTTCATAGACCATATCAATATTTATTTCGTTACACGACAGGTGTTTACTAACAGCTATAAATACAGCACCTCCATTTGAATGTAACCTATCCTTACGGAAAACATACATGCTATTGTTAAAAATTTCTGCTGAACTTATATCCGGTTTTAACCGGCTTTCAGTACCTAATACAATATCAGCTTCTGTGCTACTGATAATGCTTTCAAGCTTAGGCTGCTTATTACAAACGCTCTGGTTAATAACGAGTACTTTTAACGGTCAAGACTGGCACTCGATTTCAGGCACAAGGGTGTAGGAAGATTCTCTTTTTTGTGTAAGGGTGACACGAATTGGAATAAGTTACCAAGAGAAATGGTGGATAATTTACCAAAAACGTTGAAAGAATTTAAAGTTGAAATTTGTAGAGGGCAAATATAGTTGGGTGCAGGATAGGTGGAAGATGAGTGTGTAGGGAAATTGCCACCGGAGCCTGTGCTCCATTGCGATTTTAATTAAATATTATTGCTAAGCAAATACTGGTGGACAGATTTTTATGACATTTCTAACGTTGTCCCAAGAAAAGCAGGTTAAAGATAAAAGTGTCATTTAATTCAGTTGTTTCTAATTACCGAGCTAAATTAAAAACAACTGGTTGCAACATTTAGAACGGTTGAGTGAAGAAAAGAATCCAAAGCAGACACTGAAATACAAAATGGCATAGATCCGGACACCCAATCCCAATGATGATGATTATCTGTCAGTGAAATAAAATCAACCTAAGGTTTAGTTAAACTCCGTCACTTAGGTCTCCATGCAATGTTTACTCCAATTTTTGCTTACATTTTTCATACTTCCACAGAGTTACTGAGGTATGCCTCTGGAACGAAATGGGTATTGTTGTAGTTTGACTTATAAGATGCAAAATCTAAACGGATGTAGAAGTTATAACGGATATTTTTGTGTCTCATTTTGTACTGATCTGTTCATTATATATAGAAAGCTAAGCTCAGTATTCTAGATTTACTCAGCCAGGTATCGGAGATAAGATGGCCAGTTGATTTCCTCCTTACTTAACCAAATCCGGTAATCCTAACGGGTATAGGGGATCTACAGTATAACGTGGAATACGAACTACGGAAGTGTTGTGGCGTAATTCACATACACAAATCAAGCTTTGTCAGAGGTGAATGGCGTATGAAAATCTCCCCGAGACGGGGATTCGAACCGGGGACCTTACGATCTCCAGCCAGATGCCTTAACCACTGAGCTACCAGACCGCTCTGTTTATTAATATAACAGCAGTGAAATTATGCAAGGGAAGTCTTCCACGAATTGATAGTAGAAAGTCAAAACATGCTGAGGAAATGTCAAACTGTATACCGAGATCCAATCAAAAATAGAATTTCTACGAATACTATGGTGAGTAAAGTTTAGAGCATAATTCTGGGTACGTTCTACTGCAGTGTGATGGCATATGGAGGGGGGGGAGGCGTGTTTACACTACACCAGCTGACGCGGCATCATCAAAGCTCGCTCCGGTTCATCAAACACCAACGTTCCTCGCATCAGCGCTTCTCTGCATTCACGATACTTCGTCACCGAACTCTCTAACGCGCCGTGGCGGTATCTGGCTCTTCACACGGGGTTCGATGCCCGCTAGTGGACAGAATGTTCACCACCTTGCAGTTGTCCAATTACCCGATTGTGCATCTAAAGTCCCGGGTTAAATCCCAAACCTCTTCGCAGTAAGGGCATACGCCGCTGTTGATGGTCTTCTGTCCTTAGGATGGGGTAGTTTACCTTTGCACTTAGAGTCACTTTCTGTCCCTCCCTCCACCTGTATACATCGGCAATACTACGATATCCGAGCCGCTGAAATTTGATGAATTTAATGGTTGATTCTTATGTAACTCGACGAGACAAATCGAAAGTAAAGAATATTTTTTTTTCAAATATCTCAGTTGCTTCTCGAGATGTCGAATGTTAAAAATCAGTTACAGGTCCTTGATCCTTTGGTGACGTTTTTCTTCTGATTGAAGCCGTATTACACCGTGGCCACAACGGCTAGGAAGAAAACAGAACACCTATTCTGCTTGTTTGCTGCGTAGTTCCTAGTGATTTCGGCGATTTTTCTCTGGTCCAGGAAGGATCTTAACCTAAACACCTCAATTTTGATATACGATATCTCAAGAACAAAGCGAGGTATAAAAAATGGTATTCTCTACTTTAGATTTGTCGAATTACATAAGAATCCGTCATCAAATGCAGCTTTAGCGAAAAAAAAATTCTGGTCCAGGCCACTTTTCAACCTAACCGCCTCCATTTTGAGACACGATATCTGGAGAACTAAGCGAGATAAATATATATATATAGATTTCTTTGCTTTTGATTTCTTTCGTCCAGATATATTAGAATCGACCATAAAATTCATCAAATTTCAGTACCTCGGATATCGTAGAATCCCCTAACCATCATATTACTACATGCATAACAGGAGATAGCGTACAAATGTTTCGGGCGTCCACACTTGGACTAACGTTATGCCGCTTGGGATCCGTATTGCAAGGGATCAATTAAGAAAGCGCCATAACATTGATATGTAGATTGGGCTCGGATTGTATGGCAAATGGACTTCGTAGGTTTCCTTTGAATTTATTGTCAAACTTTTACACAACTATAGTACTTTCGTTTAAGAGTGTGAAGAAATACTATGTCCCTCGACCTGTTTGGGTTACAATGACATCAAGCATGAAACGATAATGCAGTACTCTCTGATATTAATACGTATGTAGGTTGAGCTCAGGTGTCTTGTGGCGCAAACTGACTGATACGATATAAACTAAAGCTACCCCGAGTACAATACAAACTACTATCTGTGCAAACCCGGAAATTATATACAACAGGTTACATGCATTTACACAAAAATTAATAAAAATAATAGCATAATAATATTAATAATAATTGTAATAATAACGAAAATGATTAGAGCAGTGTTTCCCAACCTTTTTTGGGTCATGTCCCACTTTTAACATTTTTTTGCCCCCCCCCCCCCCCAATACATAATTTTAAATAAAAAAATATTTGTTATTAACGAAACTCATATAGGATTATTTTTGAAAGAAAGCACTTTAATATTGTCATAAAACACAGTAAGTAAAATTAAAAAACATATATTTTTTTTACTATACAGAACATTCATTGTATTTATTTCTTGAATTTTATATTACAAAGCAACAAGGCAGCAGTTATTTATTTTGTTTGCCTTGAAGAAATAAATTACGACTTACTTACATGTTCCACTTAAATTCAGTACTCGAATATCTTAAAAAAATGTGGCACAAGGCACAAACAGTATTCTTGAAAATTTAACTGGAATGCATTACCTGACATTATGTCATATGAAATACTAAAATTCAAATTCAAAAGATTTTTAATAAAGATTTATTATGGCAATTTAGTGTGATCCTTGCGTTTGATGCTTGACATAGAGATTTTATATTAGGCTCCAATTTAGTAAGCTTTAATCTCAAGTCTCCACGTTGTGATATATCCAGTCGATTTCTTTTTTTTTTTTTTATCAGTAAATCACTTACTGACAACAGGCCGAGACAGGCGGCACATTACGCGGTGAATCCCAGAAAGGTCAAGTTGACGACTCAAATCATCCAGATGATATATTTTGCTAACATCAAACGAAACTATACCTAATAATTATTTACAGCACTGTTTTAAGAATTTGCTTTTTTTGCTATATTTTGTAACTATATCTAACATTGCATTTAAATAACCCCAAGAGAAAGTGGTAAAGTCGTATCAAGTCAATTTCTAAATTGCCCCCCTAAAAAAACCAAATTGCCCCCCTGTAGGGCGTGGGCCCCACGTTGGGAAACACTGGATTAGAGGGATTGTGATAATGTTTCCAGGAGAAGAGTAAAAGGTAAAACATCACACACTCAAGAAAGGATGAACTATTATTGGAAGCCAAGAAAAGAAGTATCGAAATGAATGCAAAGGATTACTTTCCGTGGTTTTTAGAGGGCAAAAATCGAAGAGGAGAAGGAAAGACATATTCGGCAATGGAGTATGGTGGCTCAGCCATTAATGTAGGTTGTGTACCGAGGGAAACCGCAAGGACGCAATTGAGGAATCCCCATACAATGTTATGAGGATTTTGGACTTAGGTACAGTACTGTTACGTTGCAGCTAATTAATTCCATTAATTGTTTTGTTCCGGGAACCGGTATATTAAAACAGCCTTCATGATAATCAAAAAGGGGACTTTCGCAAAGTTTCATTTGAGATCAAGGATTTATGGATCATGAACCAGTGTAAATTCTAACCAGCTGTGGCAAAACCGTTTTGATTTAGGAGACGACCGATATTGGCAGGCTATAAAATTCAACTTTGTTATTTCTTTTACACGCTATTTTCATAGGTACTAACAGCGCCCTTCAAAAAGTCCGTTCCACTGACTATTAGTCCCACCCTTCAAAAAGTCAAGGAAAACATTTCAAGAGATAGAAATGAATTTATAATCGACACTGGAACATATATGACAGATTACCACGAAGAAAAGCACCTCAAACCAAACCAAGGGAAGAAAATTCAGATACGTGATTTTATCTTCGCGAGAGGGAAAACCAAAATACAACTTAAAACTGCAGTCTTGTAGAAACCAAAAGAAACCAAAGATATCAGTCAAACTGGATCGGATGGATCATGGAGGAAGGAATAATATGGAGACGACGCAAGAGACCTTTACCACGCATGGGAGTGAAGCAGGCCGGCGGAGGAGTGGGAGGACATGGCCGGAGTGGTGGGGGCTTGACCGCTTCCCAACAAACACGGGGAATATGTACAAACACCTCAAGGGGACTCTAGGATAAACGTGACGCCGCAATCTGGTGATGGATTATTATGTAACTCGATGATACAAATAAAAAATAAAGAATAAAATTTTTTGATATCCTGCTTAGTTTTCGAGATATTCTGTCTCAAATGTGAAATGGTTTTGGTTGAAATTCAGAAGAAAAAATTATTCAAAGTCAAATTTTGTGATGAATTTTTATTTAAAAAGACGAGACAAATAAAAAATAAAGAGTAAAATTTTTCGATATTTCACCTACAGAAGAAAAATTTCGCAAAAGTCAAATTTAATGATGGATTCTTATGTAACACGACGAAAAAACTCGATAATAAGGAATAAATGTTTTCGATATCTTGCTTAGTTTGGGGGATATACAACATCCAAATTGAGGGTTTAGGTTTGGATGCAGGCTGGACCAAAAATTAATTCTGTCAAAGCCACAATGATTACATGGTTGACATGCAGAATGGATATTTCAGTTTTATTACTACCACTTGTGGTTAGTCTGAAATGTGTCCTAGACCAGAAAAAAAGTAAGAGGACCCACTCTAGGGATGAGCAACCCAGACATTTTGTAGGCTGGTACCAGAAATAAAATGTTTATTCAGTCACCTTAATGAACATTCTCTTGATCAAGATGTGTTGTCTAATTTCACAGCCCTACTTATTAGGACAATTGTAAAAAAATTATCTCTCAGTTAGATTTAGATACGGGGGGGGGGGGGGGGGGTAGAATGTTGTACAAAAAAAAGAGACTAAATTAGAAACACATTCCCCAAATTGATTTTGTTCAAAGGCCAATAACTTCTTTATTTATGAAGCCCATTTTTATTTCTGCATGAACCTGTTTCGACATAAATAGATGAGAAAGATTTCAAAATCGGTAAAAATAGGTATAGACGTATTTACAAACAGAAACAAGTCTTATATGAAGCTTTAAAAATAACCTAAGTCAATGGCCTGAAATAGCTATTTAAAAAATTAATAAAACTCACAGCTTCTCACATAACAGTTAATTTTATCATCCATTGTCAGTATAATCAGCAACGTGACGAAAGAAATCGTAATAGCAAATTCACTGAATCGCGAAGTAAAACACGCCCCTTTAAATCTCATTTTAAACACTCGTTAAAAAATAATGCTAGTCTATTATGTGCAAAATAGCAAGTTTGCTGATTTTCTACACTACACCAAGAAAAATTTGAGAACAAATCATCCCATTGAGACCTATGACTAAATATTTATAGACGTGCTGCAAAGTTTGCGGTGTCTACCGCTCACTTCAACAACGATAATTACAATTCAACTTACTTAAGAAATGATATTCCAGGTTCTTTCCTGTCTGGCCTATTTGTGCAAAGGTACGCAACACAAGCTGGCATTTTTAAACACTTATACACAATACTAAATGAAATAATCACTGCATCTACCACAATGTGAACACCTTAATTGTTGGGAAGCGCCATATGGTCGCTGCCGGTGCTGCCACCATGCGGAAGAGTTTAGTGCTTGCTTCACCGATTTAACGTCACTTCTCCTCCATATAATTCCTTCCTCCATGGATGGATCACGGAGGAAGGAATATTCCTTCCTCCATGGGATGGATATTGGCTGAAGAATTAGTAAGCAGTATGTCATAGCAAAGAGAAAAACGCGGGAAAAATACAGCTAAATAATTCGGGAATGTTATTATTTATTTAGCTGAAAAAGGTTACAGAGGGTTGTTACCTCAAACGGTGAAAGCAGAATGTCTAAGAAAATTGCTTTCGGGGCTTAAGTTCCACCCACCCCAGTTTAATAAATTACACCTAAAAAAATTCTCAAACGAATCTGTAGGAGGAGGAGACTTATCGAATCAAACTGTCGAAGAACTGCATAAATCGATTTTCTTACGAGTAGAGTAAGAGGCTTCCAGACATAGTTAAGAGGTATATTATATTGTCTGCTCTGTCGTTGGTGCTTTCTGTACATGGCACCAAAATTATTTCTCGTCTCTCCCGTCGCCGTATATTTTCGACTAGTTAAAAATCATGTTTACATCTACTTGTTTCAAGCAAGTATTGTATCAGGAGCATGCTGTCCCTCCTTTTTGGTGTGTTGAGTTTGAGATAAGAGCAGACTCTACCATGCTGGAGACCATTCTTTCTGTAAATAAAACGTGATAAACGTGGTCTTGGTACATCCTAGTGGCCGTCGTATGCCAGGACGGCAGAAGCAGCCGGGAGGTGGCGAGAGCATCTATCAAGGTCATCATCCGGCCACATTGGATACTTCCTCGCCGCGGCTGCTGGCCTGTTACGTCTACTCAAGGAAAATCGATTTCTGGATAGGTCGGTCGATCCTTTATGAACACGGCAGCCATATTGGAGGAGAACTAACTAACTACCTTCAGTTCGCGACATTAATAATGCGATTCATATTCGGCAGTATGGAAGTGATATAAAACTGGCCAAATGCAATTTGGCCTCCATCATAGCTTTTATATTGTGATTATGTTGTGTTGCTCAAGCTTTCCTTACGGACATACGGCACTATATTCGAAGTAACAGCCAATAAATTAATAAACGACATGTTGTTTTAGGGCGCGAAGGATAAACGACAGTCCTTGCAAAGTTCTCTCATTTGTAGTCTGATGAAAGCCACAGAATGATGGCCGAAACTTCAGGGTTCGAAAAATTGTTGCGGTTCCACCCGGAAAGCCAAGATACATAATGACCAATAAATAAATACACGCGGTTAATCTTATATATAAAATTCTCATGTCACAATTTTCGTTCCCATACTCCTCCGAAACGGCTTGACCGATTCTCATGAAATTTTGTGAGCATATTAAGTAGGTTTGAGAATCGGCAAACATCTGTTTTTCATCCCCCTAAATGTTAAGGGTAGTCCACCACTAAATTTTTTATTTTTTAGACAAAATTTTTATTTTTTATTTTTTTATGATACAACATACAAAAATACATACAATCCTAAATTTTCACCCTTCTACGATCAACCCTTATTTTTTAATAGCCATTTTAGTAATTCTTTTTGGATGCACCGGGTGGAACTGGCAAAACATTCGTTATTTCGATAATTCTTGCTGAAATACGATCAAATAATGGCATCGCATTGGCCGTCTGAGAATCGGCAAACATCTATTTTTCATCCCCCTAAATGTTAAGGGTAGTCCACCCCTAATTTTTTATTTTTTTTTAGAATTTTTTTTATTTTTTTATGATACAACATACAAAAATACATACAATCCTAAATTTTCACCCTTCTACGATCAACCCTTATTTTTTAATAGCCATTTTAGTAATTATTTTTGGATGCACCGGGTGGAACTGGCAAAACATTCGTTATTTCGCTAATTCTTGCTGAAATACGATCAAATAATGGCATCGCATTGGCCGTTGCATCATCGGGCATTGCAGCAACTTTATTGGATGGAGGCAGAACAGCTCATTCAGTATTTAAGCTGCCACTAAATATTCAGAATAACCCTGACGCAGTATGCAACATTAAGAAACAATCGTCCATGGCCACCGTGCTGAAACGGTGTAAAATTATCATCTGGGATGAATGTACTATGGCACACAAACATTCGCTTGAGGCGTTGAACAGGACATTGAAAGATATTAAAAACAACAACAAACTATTTGGCGGAACTCTATTGGTCCTTTCAGGTGATTTCAGACAAACACTTCCAGTCATTCCACGTTCAACATACGCTGATGAGTACAACGCTTGCTTAAAATCATCTCCATTGTGGCGTAATGTTGAAAAATTACAGCTAAAAGTAAATATGCGCGTTCAAATGCTTCAAGATCCATCAGCTGGAACATTTTCAAAACAACTCTTAGATATCGGTGATGGAAAAGTTGCTATAGATGAAACTGGATACGTAAAATTACCGACCGATTTCTTCACACACACAGTACATAAATCATGAGTGGCTTGCAGAAAGAGCAATTTTAGCGGCAAAAAATGTAGACGTTTTGTTATTTTTATATTCCCTCATCGTTCACAGCGCTCCATGCCTATTTCAGGCATATACCACATTCTTACATACATACAATATACACATTCTTACATACATACATACTTACAATAAGTAAGCTATTTTTTGTATACACTATAAATTACTTGAAAGTTATTTATATGACAAAACAACGTTTGCCGGGTCAGCTAGTAATATATGAAATTGAATAACATTTCTAATACTAAGGAAAAAGGAAACGACTTTTAGGCAATACAAATAAGGGGGCCTCCATTAATTACGTGAGGTGAAATAGGGGGGGGGGGCGGCGAAATCTCACCAAAGGGGAGGGGGGGATGCAACGGAAATCTCACGTGAGGTTTTCGAAAATCTTGTTGGAGCGTGGACCTTAAAAAATAAAGTTTACAAATGATGGGAAAGTCGATTTCACGTGGGTATTTCGTCGAAAAGTGGGGGTGTAATCGCCTTTGTAAGGTTGCGACACAAAAATGGTCTCAAAAAGTTGCGAGGGCGATTTCTAGGGGGAGGTCTCACGGACCAGATCTCACCAGAGGGAGTGGGGGGGGGGGGTTCGGACCAGATCTCACGAAGTCTCACCAGAGGGGAGGGGGGGGGGTGCCAGGAAATCGCGAAAAACACCTCACGTACTTTATGGATGCCCGCTAACAAAGGATACATAAATAACCCATCACTCACCATGGGGTAAATTTCGGCGTGTGCATACCACCCGAACCTAATAGCTCATTCCCAATCGCATAAATAAGGATTTAAACCGAAATACTGTATATGTTTTTGTTCGTCTCGTATCTTTTTCACTCGTCGCAGTCCTCAACTACGGTGAGTGATGGTTTATTTTCCACATCCTTTGTTATGAATAACATTTCTGTATCTCAAAGGTAAAATGTGTTAACTCCATACATAATTCATGGATTTGAGTTAACACCACATCTGAATTCGTCATAAAGAGACCTAATCTGGAGTCTGTTAAATCCTACGTATCAGTGACCCAGTTTTCGGTACTGATTTCTCAAATGACTTTTACTCGTGGTATGCTGTGATAAGTCACTCATATCTTTGTTAACGCCGAACGGACGTAAATGTTCCGACAGATGTAGTACGTTAACGTAAAAAAGTTAGATATCGTTTTATTTTGCTTCGAAAATCAAAACACAAAAGAATTAAAGAAGATGTGTTAAGAAGAGTTAATCTAATGAAAAGCGGAAGCAGGGCAGGACGTTAGAAAATACGTGGTTGATTCAAGAGCGGGTAGGATCATAAAAAAGAGAATTAAACAAAAAAATACGTGGAAACGGAATTTTCGTAAGTCAAATATTTCTTCTAGTAAAAATAAAAAGGGACAAGAAAGGAATACAATACTTACATGCGGAAAAAGGTGTAGATCTAAGTATTCTAACATTTTCTCTGAAGAGGAGTAATTTTTGGGATGAACGAAAGTCATGGTAACGCCTACTTTCCACAGTAATAGAAAAGAAAGTTAACAGAAACCCATCTGTGGGTGGCAGAAAATGTAGAGTTGAAATTTACGAATGCAGCTTTGAAAGCAGGAAGGAGAAAACCTTTTTGAGTACACATTTATAGAAGAACAGTAAAAAATGCAACAAAAAAGGAAATGATTGAAGAAAGAATTTTCGGCCAGACAAAATGAAAAAAATACAGGGCGTTCGCCGGGAAACGCAACCCACTGTTAGCGCTACAAGGAAGAAACTGCTCCCGGCGAACGAGCGCTCAGTTTCCGGCATTGTTCGACCGTCGGCCGCGGACTATTTCATAATAATTACGCTTCATAAACTTCATAAACTTGTATGTGCTAAGCATTTAAATGTGGCGTAATTCATTAGCTTACCTTATAAAAGATGCTGGAAGTGTTGACCCTCTTGTGTAATGCACATTTCACATCTTCTGAACATATTCGAGACACACGCTGCCCTAACTGACTTAATGATTTTTTGGGTGACTGTTCTAGTCGAAAAGCGATATCGTTAATTTTCTCCTCTGTGAGAATACGGTTGACCGACAGTCTCTTTTTGTTAAAAAATGAACCCGTTTCTCTTACTTTTTTAACCAGACGCAGAATTGTTGATTTAGCTGGCAGCAAAGCGCCAGGAAATTCGCGACGAAATTACTGCGACACTTTTTAAACGACTTCTTCTTCACATATGTATCGTAGAGAAATATTCTTTGTTGCAAACTGTAACGTACCATAATTATACTCACACTCAAACACGGTACAGATTAAAAGGGTATGAAGCCCCAAACCAGCCAAACCGCAAAGAAACGTTTATTCACAACACTGATTAATAAGAGACTGAAGTCACAAACTATCTACAATGCAAAGAAACCGTTCTTAACAATGTAAGGGTCACTGCAATGCACTGTTGGGGCAGCGGAGGTGTTAAACAGTGCGGTGATTCACGGTGCCGGTTGGCGGAAACTGCTGGGTCCACTGACCGAGCAAGTTGCCGACGGCAACAGACTGGGAGGGTAGCGTTTTCCGGCGAACGCCCTGTATTTTCAGAAAATAAACACCTTTCAAAATTTCAAAAATACATGAGTAAATAAAGTGTCGAATCTTCTGAAATAAAATTCTCTGGAAGCCATCTATTGATAAATCATGTGTACAACCATGAATGGAAGTACGAGGATTCCCGCCAACAGTATCGCCAGGAATGGTTATGCATAGACACCTTGATTTCTCCAGCCACGGCCTGATATTACAAGTGACACGTTCAAAGTGCAGCTTATGGTAGATATGAGACTGTCAACTAAAACTGATATTAGGTATAACTTCAAGCAGTAAGATACAGATGCTCGGCATATTGAAAATAATAATTAATAATAATAAAATTACTACCTACGTTAGAGAAATGTTTAGCCCACAACTCCCGACAAGAAGAAATTTATTTTACTGAAGGAAAATTTGGGAACTTGATTATACAATGTATGATGTTTTCTAAAAGAGTGGATTTTTTGTTATTTGGGATGAGCATAAGAGAGATAGAAAAGGATGGATTAGCACCAGTAATTTCTAAACGGTACCCTTGCGATTTCCAAAATAATAGTGATATTGCTTGCACTTCTCAGAACCATAACATGGTTCTAATTTTTGCTACTGTAATGATTTCTACAACGATTCATGGCTTTTGTGCTGGTTTGATTTGTATTTAATCCTAATTCTTCAAAAAAAATTAATGTCATTTACTAACTTCTACAAACTTATCACAGAAACATTAAATACGTTACGAAGCAGGAATTTTAATGGCATACAGCCATACAGCAAGCTCCAACTGCGAAAATCATTGATCCGAGGGTACTTGATTCTCCAAGTGCGTATTAATCTTCGTTGCAGTATGCACGACATTATTTATGAAGTGCCCCTTGACCATCTTGCCTGTCAGCAAGGGATAAGCCGTCTATTGGGTTCTCGGAGTCACGTGTCTGTGCTCCTAATCAGACTCCTCAAGGCGCCAGCTATCTCCTGCATTGCCGATTTCACAACAACGCGAAATGTTGCATCAGAACAGTTTTAAACAACAACAATACCAAAAACAAGACTTACTGCCGAGAGCTCGGGAGAAAACATCAGCTACAACCGTTACCTCTAGGAGAAAGGGAGAAAACCCCATTTAAACGCCGTATAAAAGTTGCCGATCTGTACAGTTTGCCGTATGCGAAAATCAAATGACGGCAAATGGAGTGCAAGCAACTCGTCAATTTAACATTGCGTTACCTTTTATTCCACATGGAATCACGCCCACTTGTTTTCATCGGTTTTCTGGCTATGGATCATCTTCAGTCGGGAAGTATTTCATAACATTTGAAAATGTCTTACGACCCGTTGTTTTGAGTATCACAGTTACTTTGAATCCTTTTAAAAATTTCTATGTCACTTTTTTCCCAGCTGAGATGTAAAGTGGCTCGTTGAACCTTTTTTCCAACCGAGGCACGGAACGTTCAGATGAACCATAGTTGTACGGCAGACAGGTCGAAATGTGTCGCTAGTTAAACTATTCGCCAACATAAGGCACTGGTGGTTCCGTGAAAATAAAATATGTCACGTTTCACTCATCAGTAAAATAGCTGTTGACACACTATATTGATTGAGGTAAAAAAGTTTTTTGCATCTTAGGACGTACAGCTAGCTTGATGAACTTTTACCAGATAATTAGATACACCACTTAAACACCTATGCCCGCGGCCGGACTCGAACCGGCGACCTTCGGCACTTGGAGGAAAGTTACTGGAAGAGAACTCGTGTAATCGACATCACGCTTAGCCTCATACTCCTCAGAGTAGACTCAACAAACACGGCTATTGGAAAAGTAGTTCCAATACACTGCGTCTTTGCGACAAAGGTAGTATTTGGGAACTCAAGTATAAAAACTTATGTTTTAATACACACATTTTTATGTATTAACAGTGTTATTGTTTTGCAAGCTTTCCTTGGAACTTCAGATATCAAAATTTATGTTATAACACACTAAATTTTACGTATGCATTTGTTTTCTATTCATTTCCTCCAACTAAAACAACCCTTGGATTTGGTAGACTG
Organism: Vandiemenella viatica; assembly: GCA_031002005.1. Lineage (NCBI taxonomy): Eukaryota > Metazoa > Arthropoda > Insecta > Orthoptera > Morabidae > Vandiemenella > Vandiemenella viatica. The sequence continues at coordinate 119,983,699 of CM061918.1, forward strand.
TACCTGAAGAGGGGGAATGTGTATCACCCCCCCCCCTCCCTCCCCCTGATGCCTTGGTAAAACTAAGACAGTTTACTGCATAGAGAGCCAACTGCCGTAATTGAATCTTTCAACGTTGATCAGACAGAGCAAGATAAGAGACATAATTACAGTGCAAGTCCTTCAGCATCGTGCAAGATCTATTATAACGAGTGACCGAAAAAGCAGATGCAAGAACAGCTCTTCCTATTTTTGTTTGCACTTAGACTTAACACATTACTTCTGAGATCCTAAACCTTTATTAAGATTTCGAAAGAAATATCTTTTATTTTTATTTTACACAGTCTTCTTGGTGTTTCACGAACGTTCTATATCACAGATCCGGAAATAACAAACACACATACACGTGTGTGTATGAAACATGAAACATCTATGTAACTGTTTTCTCAGGTTGTATATAGATATTCTCTTTGGTAACTAGCCGAAAGAGTCCGTTTGTGTAACACGATGTTTAGGCGATCATAGTGGCTGTCGCCATTGTCGAGTCACTTGATAAAGGTGGCAGAGACTATGATCGAAACGTCACATTTAACCAATGGACTCACTTTGCTAGTTACCGAGAGAATTTTACTCATCAAATATCTACCTTCATAAATTTCCTTTCATACCTCGGCGGAAATATTACCAGTCACGAAAACTCTTCTGTAATTTGTCTCCGACAGGCAGTTGGTATCCATCTTGTTGTCTTAGGCCGCTCAGACAAAATGACCGTACCTGGAGGTGGGCCCTGGGTTAACCGGTTCAAACCCCGAGAGAGGGACAATAAATTGTTATCCTGAATACAGCACCAGAGCAAGAGAATAAGAAATTTCAGGGTTAAACGCCAAACCCCTCCGTATAGTGTATGCAGTACAAGACATTGTTGATCAATCGTGAAACGTAGCGGAAACCAAGTGCCCTTCGGTAGAGTAGGCGTGAATGGGCTGATATTGTGTTACAAGATCTCTTTTTTCGGCTTTAAATGCGCAAAACAAAGAGAAATACTCGGCTACACTTGACGCTACCAACCACAGTCATTCACAAATGTAAACACGCCCGCCATCTGTTAGCGAGTATCTGACCTTCTTTCAGAAGCGCTAATGTCTGGTTTAATTTCGCGATTAAAACATTGAGTCGCTTTTTCATTTAGAAAAATTAAAATGAAATTAACGCCTGAAAACAAATTTTCGAGTTAAGACATGGCCAATTTTTTGGTGTTTGTAATGTAATTGTAATTTAATTTGAATCTCTTTTCTCTTTTTTTTTTTTGGGGTGGAGTGTAGAGCTCACATTTAATAAACTAGATATTGCTGTCATTCATTCCGTGTATTTTAACAATAAGTTTAATTGTATTTCAATTCAGTATTTCTAATTCATAAAATCACTGGTAGGTAATACACCCTCCGCGTGGGACGTAGCTTTTTACCCCTATTGATACCAAAAGAATAGGACTATCGACGGAAATAAATATTCTCGCGCTGTTGTGTGTTCTGTACCTTTTTTTAAATGAGACTGATAATACGAATGAAAAGCTACGTAACTTGGCTCGTAACTCCTCCTCCCCCCCGCCCCAGTAGCCCAGCGTAGCCTTCTTCCCAACTCCTTCCCCTCCTCCCAAGCTAGACCGAGCCACGTAGTTTATGGATGGTCCCTTATAGTAACAATATAGAAACCAAGAACATCATTCAAAATCCTATGTTCATGAATGAAGCTGTAAGTGTGTCTAAACTAAGGATTGCAATCCCGCAGTGTTTTCAATCCTGCGGGATCCGTGCGGGATTGGCGCAAACCGTTTTTTAACGCTTATATTTAAAACATAGTTACTTAAAACTTTAATAAATTAATTAAATTAATAAATCAATTTTAATATTAAATGATACAAATTAATAGTTAACAATATTTTAATTGGCAAAATGATACTAAAAGTTTGTAGCATGTCTCAAGTACATTTCGAGGTTTTACATTTTTGTTTTTTAATCTAAACCAATTTTTAAATAAATAATAAAAATTGAAAATATTGAGTGTTAGGTCATATTATGTGCATTACAATACATCACATGAATTTAAAAACGTGGTTTGCTTAGTGGCCAAGTTACCAGAGTTTTAAAAAAATTCTAAATAAACGTTCCATAACACCGAGAGAAAGCATTCCATTTCACAAAGTGAAGTGAATATACTCTGTAAAGTGTAGACTTGGCTCAGAACAAGATCTTATAACTTTTTGTCACTGCACAAGCACGAAACTTGGCTATTTTTATTTTTTATTTTTTTTTTTACAAGAATTGTTTTTGTGGGATTCATTATTATATCTCCTGATTTCTTGATTGATCTTACAGTTGATTCAATGTTAAGGGAAACTACTCACCAACACTTAAACTGTCAAGTATTTCAATTTTACATATGTGGCGTAACGACGTTATAAGAGTGGAAATTATTACTTTTTAGTAAGAAAGGAGACTTTCTCGGCGAATGATTGCAGTGAAGTTTTCATAGGTTGTATCTCCGGATTTCATTGTAAAAACACGAGATTTTACCCGTGAGGGAGACGGCGGAGGCAGCCATCGAAGTATGGTGTTCCTACAACACAATTCGTCGATACACCCGTGAAAACTTCATTATAACTTTTTCTGCCTTTAGTCGAAATAATAACAAGGAGAAGAGCGGCACATGTAAACAGGCGGCTTTCTTCAAAGAAACGCATTGAGGCAGCGGCCAAAACAGCAATAAGTCAAAGGATATACAATTGCCTTTTGATAGCTGCTAAATAAATAGGTATGCGATTAAAATTACGATAACATTAGTTTCCTTTCAACGAATAATCAAATTTTCAGCCGCAAAAAAGGAAATTGTCACAATAACTTTATCTGCAAATACAAAAAATGGGAATAATGAAACTGTGAAAAAAAAGCTGTAACTGTGTAGTTCAGATAACGTTTGCGACACATAAATAATTATATAGTTAGAAAATCGTACTAAATATGCAACATAACTCAAACTACAGAAATGTGTACTCGAAAATGAATACGTAAAAGTGTATTTATTTACTTACGAATGACGAAGGTTGACAAAAACAAACGTTTATTCACACGAGCCAAATGTAAACTGCAAGGGTAGGACAGTGCAAAACTTCCGATAAGAGATCGAGTGCGGCAGCGAGTCACGCAGACTGACATACGTTTCCGCCGGATTTTGCGGATTGCGGATCCGCTTAATTTTTTGCGGGATCCGCCAGACTGTCTAATGATGCGGGATCCCGCGGGATTGCGGGATCCCGCTTTGCTGGATTGCAATCCCTAGTCTAAACGGATGGAGAATATCAAATAGTTCGTCGTCGTACTTCCTAGACATCACGACATTTAACTTCGGACACAACTTGAAACCGGATATGTCGACACTTAGAAATCAATATTACAGGATCGTGCACAGTTATCTGAACGCAATCTTCCAGAAATATGAAGGAAATAAACAGGGATCGCGTTGATATTTGAGTCTGAGGTAGACACCGACCTTTCCGTTCTCGTTGAGGTTGAGTGCTGGCATGTGGAGCTTCCTGGCGTACGACTTGGTCCAGTCGATGGGCAGGATGTTGCCGAAGTTGCCGGTGATGGTCCACCACATCCTGCAAACAACAACAACAACAACTGTATTCTCCACAAAAAGCTAGTACCTAGTTGTAGTTCGTTGATAAGTAGTATGTTCTTGGTTCATTTGTCATAGCAAATAAAAAGTAAGTATTGATTACATATGAACCAGCTTCAGTTAGAATTAAACTTCTAATCGAGCGTTCATAAACTAAGTAGCTTGGTCAGGGGGGAAGGGGTTTGGTTGATATCTACGCTGGGCTATGTAGGGGGCAGGGCCGGTTTAAGACTACCGCAGTAACGGGGGCCCCGAAGCTTGAGGGGGCCCCGCCACGATCCCCTTAAAAGTTTGTCCTTACTTAACGAACAATTTTCCTGCTAAAATAAATAATATACAAATTTACAATGTTAACAAGCTGCGTTCACAATAGACGTTTCCGAAGCGTGGAGTTCCAGGAGAAGTCCTTCATCAGATACAGTTTTGAGAAAGTCGTATCTGATGTAATTACAAAATGCCTATATATTTAAAGGCGTGTATTGCTCTGAATCTGTTTCAGTAATTTATGTAATTTCGTTCTAATAAACTCATTCATCTTTTGACGTTTCATATAAAAAGTTATTGAATTAAAATGTGTATGCCTGCTCACGTGTCTCCATCCTCAAAAACCTATATGTACTAGCAAAGAAAGGCAAGAAAAGAAATGCCGTATACAAAAAGTGTATTATAAATATAATAATAGATATAAAATTCAATAAAAAAATAATTTCATTTGACACAATGGGCAGCAGGGCTTAGCCAGAAATAAAAGTGACAGTAGTTGGGAGATCCATATGAGATGCATTGATAAAACACCAAAGACTCCCGTTGGAGTTGGTCCCGTTTAGCTAATACTCAATAAACTGCTGACCCGTTTGTACACAGATTTAGAGAAACCTCAAACAGTATCTATTATCGAAAGTGTAGGCAAAAGTACATCTGGAAATGAAGTAGGGGAGCCCCGAAATCAAACTTCGCAGGGGGCCCCGAAATTCCTTAAGCCGGCCGTGGTAGGGGGAGGGGGTTTTCGAGCCAATCTACGTAGTTTTTCATTCATTATAAAATAAAGTACAGAATACACAATAGCTTGTGGATATTTATTTCCATCATTTAATTATCTTATTATTTTAGACACCCTGTATACTGACAGTGCGTGTGACTTGAAATCATAGTGTTCGGGTCGTTCGGGGCCGGCGCATTTGAACAAACCGACACGACGAAAAACTTTGGCCCGCGGAACCTAGGCTCAAATTCGCTTACAGAAGCCACACGGTATTTTCCACTCTACTTACAGTACTGTATTGATTATTAAAAAAAAAATGCAGTTTCGATTCGGATCGACCGCGTCACGACTGATAAAACAATTCTAATATTGTTCTGTGGAGCGAATTTCAGTGCATATTTAATTATAGTTCTACCTGAAGTGTTATTTCAAGGTCAAAATGTGGTGTGAAATGGCGCTGTACGATAAACTTCATGAGGCTGAAATGTTTTTCCAGACAGTTTTCGATATGCTTAACTGCGGTGAACTATGGAAACCTATTAAGCAGGACAAATAATATTCCACGGCAATGTAGAAAGAAAGATGATAGAATTGCAGCAAAATAAAACAAGAAAGCACCTCTTTTTAGTTTTTTTTTATGTGGTATATACTGTTTGGTCTATTTTATCAGTTAATAAACAATTATGAATGAGATAAGGAGAATGTTTCTAGTATCAACTCAAGAAGAAAAAGATCCCTGGATGCATCTGTGAAAGAGGTTTTCCCAATACCAGTCATTGGTAATTTGCAGGAATAGCAAGTGTCACCATTTCATTCAAAGTAGTTATAATTATAGAAGAGCAGGAGGTAGGAAAATGCTACAAAATCCTTCATTTAATGGAGAGGGTGATGAGAGGATGTACTAGAGAAATTAGGGAGTTGTGTTGCAAAACTTTGGTCAGACCATTGGTTGAATATTGTGGTGTAGTTAGGGACCCACATTTTGGTTATGAAATAAAGGAGTTGGAAGATGTGCAAAGAAGAACAGCTAGATTTGTTTGCGGAAATTATCGCAGGACCTAGTAAGTAATTGGTAATAACAATAATAATAATAATAAAGTATATAAAGCAAATATCGGTCGTGTTCACTATATACGCAATAATTTTGATGATAAGTCTCGTAAGAGGGAACGGCGCAAAAATGTCTTGTGGAATTAATACGGAAAAAGCAACATTCCACAGTTGTGCGGTGGATAGAGGCGGAAAGGAGGGAAAATCCACGTCAGGCTAAGGTGTTTCTAAAGAGGTCAAAATCGAGCAACGTAGTTTATGGACACTCCTTAATATTCTGTCCCAATTTTGAGGGCAATAGCGAACCACATGCTGAGAATTGCACGTTTATTGCAAGTCAAGGGAAGAAAATACCGGGTTTCTGAAATCCACGTATACGAAATCAGGGTACAAGAGTTTTAGCTGCCGCAATCAACATTTGTGCTGTCCCGAGGCAGATATTACGGGTGATCAGATCCAGATAGACATTTCATTCCTGGCCTTTGGGGGCATCCATTAATTACGTGAGGTATTTTTCCGGTGACCTCCCTTGGTGAGATTTCGCCGGACCCCCCCCCCCCCCCCACTATTTCACCTCACGTAATAAATGGATGCCCCCTTTCGGTGATGTTTCATGCAGACAGATTCTTCGTTGCGCTCACAAAAAGAAAAACTATCCTGGACAGATAACTTTAATAACAAATTCAAGGACACCGTTTTTCCGGTGCAAACTGCGGACTATTTCTTCTGTCTCGCTCGCACAGAGAGCAAAACTCTGGCTGATTATTATTCTGTAGAGGTACATTTTGTGAATTAAGTGGTCACAGAGTTTCGGAAATGATGGGTGAGGAAAGAAGTTTGTGAAAGAGTCCAACAGGAAGAAGAGACAGGGTACAGGGTCACATTTTGAGACATGCTGGATTAGTTAATTCGTTAATGGAAGGAACTGTTGAAGAAAAAATAAATAGAGAAAAACAAATATTAGAATATGTGAAACAGATAATTGAGGATGTAAGTTAAAGGGTATGTTAGGACGAAGAGGTTAGCTTAAACCTTCATCTAACTTTATCAAACCAGTCGAGAGAATTACGACAGAAAATAATTGTTATTTATGATGCCTGGAGCAGTGTGTGTGTGTGTGTTTTTGTATTAGCTTTCCCCGTCTCCTGATTATATTTCACGACCGCCTCATTTCTCTATTTTACGACGTCCGCTTTTCCTGGAGAGATTTCATTTCCCGGGAGTAATTACTCGGCTGTCGTTTGTTTTCTCCTTTAAAGACGGCCGCAGTGTTCGCACCATGGTTCGCACGGCCTTATTTGCAGGGTTGCCAACAGAAAGCGGTGAATCTCAATGAGCGAAAGTCACGCCGCGTTCTCACAGTCTTCAAGCTGACGGGTGAAACATTTTTTATTTTATTTTTTACTTCTTAATTAACATTGCCCTATATATATATATATATATATATATATATATATATATATACATACACCTTTGCTTCCTGTAAAAATTACTTTTCATGAAAACACACATGTGAACATTAACTATTGTTAGGTGTAGCTCTACTTAAACCGAAGTTGAAAAAACTGTATCTCACAGTAGTTTATTTTGTCTTTATAAGTTGCTAGACTGGTGTTCTGACTTTTTTTTTACTGCCTAACGTCTCTTAACAGCGAGGTCTTTAGAGACGGGATAGGATGGGGGCAAGAAATGGGAAGGAATTCGGCCATGGCCTTTTGAAGGAAGCATCCCGGCATTTGCATGGAGTGATTTGGGAAACCATGGAAAACCCAAATCTGGATGCCCGGACGGGGATTCGAACCGCTGTCCTCCCGAATGCGAAGCCAGAACGCTAACCGTTACACCACCACTCTCGGCGTGTTCTGACGTAAATATTGATTCAAGTATATAACTGAATATTTGATTTTTTCCCCTGATATATGTACTAACTGACAAAGCATTTGTAAAGAACGTGGCAAGTCAGACTCAAGATTCACGGAACCAATTTCACGTCAACTTCACATTACCGGTACCGGTATAAATCTGGACGCAAAGGAAATTGTCACTGACAGGCCTATTAACTCTTCGAAAACATTATCGTTAGACACACATTTGCAAATGTAAAATCCGCTTTTCGTAAAAATTACCGATAAGCTAAATCGACATCATAATTGTCAGCAAAAATAATGGCGTGAAAATACAAAAAAAAAAAAAAAAAAAAAAAAAAAAAATCTATCAAACTGTGCAGTCTGGGATCAAACAGAAATCGAAAGCCTGAAACACGAGAATCACTTTTCGCAAACAAAAAACAAACTTATCGTACAGAACACAATAAGTTACACGTTCCGCAGACAGATAACACCTCAAACATTGCTCCTATAGATTAAATGGTCCGGGTGTCACAAATCCGGTTCTAATTCTGGCAGGACACAGGTCGCCTCATGATTCACACTGGGCGCCTGTATAAACAGGGGACCGGTGTCGCGTGATCCTTTAGGCCTTTAGGGGCCCTACTGAGGGGAAAAAATAGACTAATATATGGCAAAGTAGCCACGAATTTAAAATTTCTGATCTTATTAAATCTTCTCGGGCTTACAGCCGCGTTAGGTTATCACACTTGTGGGACGTTTCGAAGACGTCTATCTCAGCACTTATTTTCAACCAAAGGTTAATTATAAACTGTTTGTTTACCCGCGTAAACAAACAATTTATCATTGACCTTTGGTTGAAAATGAGGGCTGAGATAGACTCCTTCGAAACGTCCCACAAGTGTGACATCTTAACGCGGCCGGAAGCCCGAGAAGAGTTTATTTATATACAACGCAGTGAAAAACTTCGATCTTATTCTGATCTTATTGTTCGGATTTACAAGGTACACTAGATGTAAGAAATTGTGTGTGTTGATTAAATAGGCCTACAGGATATCATCTATTTTAGGAATATAATTCAATATACTAGGTAATACAGTTTTTGAGATAGTCTAAAATATCGCGAATCATGAACTCTAATCATCAATACCACCTCACACGATGGGATAGAAAAAAAGAAAAGCGATACCCATAACATAATTTCACAAAACTTTAAATACGATATTCGGTTTAGGTCAGCGAAAAAATAACGTATGTGTAAATTTGAAGTTTCCAACGTATTCCGCATACGAGACTGAATCCCGTGACACATCAGTATGACTCGGTTTAAGTTAAGGTGCAAAATTTTAAAAATAAATTTAATCAATGCTGGCTGATGACAGACTTTAATATTAGGCACTAACACGCTCCAAAAATCCAAGTTACCCAAGTTAATAATTTCGCATGAGCTGCCATCTATCCGCGACACTACGTAAACACGACGTTATCAGTACTCGCCAACAGAATGCGTCTGTGTCTTGTGGAAAAAAAAAGAAAAAAGAAAAAGAAACGCAATAATAACGATAAACATTAATGAATTAACAACAACACACATAATCGGCGGGGAAAAAAGTAAGATATTTTAACTGGGAAAGAAACTTAGCATGGAGATATATCAAATATGCATAAAATTTATTTTATTACCAACATTGACATTGTATATATTTTGTTGTTGCTGAAGAGTGGAATTTGAGTAAACACTCCGCAGTATTTAAAAAGTTGTGAACTACCGCAACGATAAAATTTATCGATAATTATCGAATACAAGTCTCGCGTTAACATTTTCCTGGTTCTGGTGTGGTATATCATCTCTAAGCACAATAAATGATAACTGTTTTGAGAATTTATGGATCATCTCTGCAGAGTTTGAATGCCACATGGATATCGATGAAGGGAAATATAAAAAGTGGTTGTTTTAGTACTATACTCATTAAAAATGCGTAATGCTTATTTCTCTCCACGAGAATGTGGAAAAGCTGAGAAAACTGGTTTCAGAATCTTATCATTTTTTAAAAGCAGTTTGTTTCTGTAAAATAATGAAACCGTGAGGCTTATGTGGCTGGTGGAGTTATAATATTATAAATTCTGCTTCTATCATTGGAGGACCTACAGTTTAAAGCAGAATACAAATCAAAGCGGAGGTGAGTATTACGCTAATGCATCATAAGCCAATTAATACTTTCCAGTAAGGTAATGCTACTTATATTAAACCTGTTACCGTGATATTACAAGAAAAATTTCCGGGTCACCCCAGAACATATCGTGGAACATTTGCTACGCCTGGAAACTCACCCGAAGGAATATTTTCTCCCATTCAACAGCGACAACGAATTGGTAAGGAATCTATTTACATTTAACGTAGTATTCGAGACAGAATTGTCGGATTCTGATGTTGCGTCTATAACTGAACTTCCATGTGAAACATCACTCAAAGATATACCGGATAATACCACTGATGTATGACTCTCGTATCGCCTGGAATGTCCAGTTTTAGCAGGAAAATTTCTGATGCCTTTTGTCACAATCTATAATAGTGTAGCAGCAGGCCCGGGTTAAGAAAAGAAATTTCGGGGCCCCCTTCGAAGTTTGATTTAGGGGCCCCCCTACTTCTTTTCTAGATGTACTTCTGCCTGCACTTTTGATAATTTTCGTGACTTTATACACACACACACACACACACACACATACACACACACACATATATATATATATATATATATATATATATATATGTGTGTGTGTGTGTGTGTGTGTGTGTGTGTGTGTGTGTGTGTGTGTGTGTGGAGCTCAAACAACGATTAAAGACACGGACTGAGGTGTCTCTAAATCTGAGTACAAACGGGCCAGCAGTTTATTGAGTATTAGCTGAACGGGACCAACTTCGCAGAGTCTTTGGTGTTTCATCAATGCATCTCATATGGATCTCCCAACTACTGTCACTTTCATATCTGGCTAAGCCCTGCTGCCCATTGTGTCAAATAAAATTGTTTTTGTATTCAGTTTTATAGCAATTATATTTATTTACACTTTTTCTATACAACATTACTTTTGTTGCGTTTCTTTGCCAGTACATATAGGTTTTTGTGACTGGAGACACATGAGCAGGCATACACATTTTAATTCAATAACTTTTTACATGAAACGTCAAAAGATGAACGAGTTTATTCGAACGAAATTACATAAATTGCTGAAACAGGTTCAGAGCAATACACGCCTTTAAATATATAGGACTACTGTAATTACATCAGATACGACTTTCTCAAAACTGAATCTTATGAAGGACTTCTCGTGGAACTCCACGCCTCGGAAACGTCTATTGTGAACGCAGCTTGTTAACATTATGAATTTGTAGATTATTTATTTTAGCAGGAAAATTGTTCGTTAAGTAAGGACAAATTTGAAGGGGATCGTGGCGGGGCCCCCTAAAGCTTGGGGCCCTCCGCGACTGTGGTTCTTGCGGTAGCCTTAAACCGGCCCTGTGTAGCAGGATTTTCAATACAAATACAGACACAAATTGCAAGTCTAACCGGATGCTAGAATTCTGATAGCAAAGCTCTAAACACAAAACACTACTTGGACAAATTTTCTATTTACTGTACATATTTCTGACATAAATGCAAGAGTTTTTTTTCCAGTTGTGGTTTGGGTGGAAGTAACCACAGAAATAATGTCCAGCTATTTTTAATTCATACAAAATTATAAGAATCTTTCAATATATAAACATGTTAGAATATCTAAATTAAATATATATTTTTTTTAACTGCTTTACGTCTCTCAACAGCGAGGTCTTTAGAGACGGGAAAGGATGGGAGCAAGGAATGGGAAGGAATTCGGCCATGGCCTTTTTAAGGAAGCGTCCCTGCATTTGCCTGGAGTGATTTGGGAAAAATTAAATAAAGAGACAAAGAAAGGCGCCAGTGTTTTTCAGTATTAGGCACCACTGAAATTTGTCTCCCAGTATTCTCTTTGTTAGCCGTCATTACAATGATTTGAACTTCCGCTGAGCCGAGTATACTACCGTCCCGATATTGGGGGGCGCCATTGTGATGTTAAAGCTAATACGCCATCTGTGTCGTCAGATTACGCAATTAGAGAACAAAGGGGCGCCCTCAATTGTACGGCCGTCGTTCCCAGGCTGCGTCCAGACGCCTGCGACAGCGATGACCAAGCACACGCTGCTGTCGTGCGAGTTAGCTGCTCACAGGCGCTACTGGGCTCTAGCAGCTCTGTCTGTCAACACAGTACTGTACTGTACTAACCTCAAGCTTACGCGTACTGTGCATGTGGTTATTTAAAAAGGGAATTTACAGCGGGAAATGAACTGAGTGAACATTGTCGACGAACGTCGAGCATTTCGCATCAGTGAGTCCTAGAAAATAGTGGTGGGACCTGCTTGACACCCATTACGATTAAATATCTGGTTGTTGTAGATCATTTTCCTCAGTTGCTGATAATATTAATAAATAAATTACGCCAAAGCAATTGACTTTTTTTTGTATTTATTGATCTCCCGTACGCGTTTCACTTCTTTTGGAGAAGCATCTTCAGCGGGTTTTTTATTTTGTGATCTATTGAATTTCTTTTAGCTCCATTCTCAGCATCAGTGCTTTTGCATTTTTGGTGTCTTGCAATAAAGTGCAGTGTTGTGAATCTGAATAATGAAGACACTTCTCATTATGTGTTTTTTTCTTGTTTCACAAGAGTGCAGTGTTGTGAACCTGAATAATGAAGACACTTCTCACCAAAAATGCAAAAACACTGATGCTGAGAATGGAGCTAAAAGAAATTCAATAGATCACAAAATAAAAAAACCCGCTGAAGATGCTTCTCCAAAAGAAGTGAAACGCGTACGGGAGTTCAATAAATACAAAAAAGGTCAATTGCTTTGGCGTAATTTATTTATTAATATTACGATTAGAGTTTTCGCACGTTTTTCCGTAATTATTTATCACTGTGTATTTCCCATCTCTCAGTGGTGCAACAGCCAGTAATTAATCATTTGACTCTTATGGATCGGTTGAAAAGTAAATAAATAAATATAAATGAATATTCATTGTCTTAAATGTTTCCCGATTTACTGTTCTAATCTAAAACTACTAAAATTATAGCTGTTAGCCGGCATGTTGACATGTAGTGCCTGCAGTGGATAACGCGCTTGTAATGAGGCGGATTTCGTATACTTTAAAGGTATGTATATTCGTTTGGCGCGACTAGGACCATTTTAAGCCCTCGTTTCGTTTGAATTTCCTTTGGATATATAAACATCCATGCTGCAACTAGAGCTGTCAGCCCTGGAGGGGAACTACGGTTTAAAGTCCATGGAAGCGTTCTGGCGTACTTCACATTACACAGCAAGCTGTGCCAGAGGTGAAGGCCGGGTTAAGGGTTTATCAAAATCTCCGCCGAAACAGGGATTCGAACCGAGGACCTTTAGATCTCCAGTCGAACTCCTTAAACACTGGACTACCAAACTAAATTATTATTATTACTTGCGAATGGACCACATTAGATCATCTTGGTTCTTATCGTGGCTTGTAATTAACAATGTGTCCGTTGTTTCCACTAGGTAGAACAGGGGTTGTCAATACCTGGAGCAATGGGGGAGCTTAAGAGTTGCGATTCATGTAACTTGTGTTTTATATGATGTGTATATATTTGCTTGTGTAGTTAATTCATTACTTTATCTTTCTCTCTCCCTCGCTCTATCTCCCTGCCCCCTCCCCCCTCCCTCTCCAGTAGTTTTATTCTTTCGGGAGCGTCTATAAACCACGTAGCTCCATTTTGGCCTCCTGTGAACCCCCCCTCCCTCCCCCCACGTAGCCCTAAGTGGCTTTTGCCTCTACCCCCCCCCTCCTCCATGTGACACGTAGCTTTTTTCCCCTTTTGATTCCAGGAGACATTTCGTACTATTTTCTCCTGTCAGACTATTGTTAATTACATACGAAGATAATTAACTAAGGGAAATGAATATTCACATGCTGTTGTGAGTTCTGTTGCTCATTTTAACTGTGAAAAATGTTATGATAGGAAAGGAAAGCTACGTGGCCTGGCTCAGAACCCCCCCCTCCCACCACGTATCTCGGCGTAGGCTTCCAACCAACCCCCCCCCCCCTTTTTTAACCAAGCCACGTAGTTTGTGCACGCTCCCTTCTTTGTACATTCATAACATTATCATTGATTTGGTTGATAAATCTTAATAAAAGTGTCCAATAAAGAGTTCCCTTTTAATCGTTTTCACTTCCAATTTCATAACTGTGTTTCCATAGAAAGTCAAGAGTTTTGTACCTATTGTATTATTGTGGTGTAACACAAAATGTACCAAACATTGATAATATACACACTGGTAAAAAAAATTAGGCCTTGTAGAGTTAGTGGTCCGTAGAATTATTTTTTTGACATTTTACTGGCCCGTCGGTTGAAAATATTGAGAAATGCTTGCATAGGTGACTGCGCAAAACCGCGTCAACACCGAGGTCTTTAGAAGCGGGAAAGGAGTGGGGGCCAGGAACGGGAAGGAATTCGGCCACGGCTTTCGAGGGGATCGCCTGGAGACATTTCCGTACCCCATGAACAACCGAAATCCGGATGGATTCGAACTCACGTCCTCCCGAATGCCGCTCTTCCACCAGGCTCTGTATCTTTTTGGTGCGTCACAAAATGGCACTATATCGCACTTCCCGTGGGCTTACTGTAATGACAAAGCTCGATTATAATCACAAAAATAATTTAATAACTAAACCGAGCGTGATGGCTGAGCGGTTAACGCTCTGACCTCGCATTCGGGAGGAAGCCGGTTCGAATCCCCGTCCGGGCATCCAGATTTGGGTTGTACATGGTTTCCATAAATCGCTCCAGGTGAATACCGGGATGCTTCCTTCAAAAGGACATGTCCGAATTCCTTCCCGTTCCTTACCCCAGTCTCATCCGCTTCTAATGGCCTTAGCCGTCGACGAGGCGTAAAGCAATAAGTAAAAAATAATAATAATAATTAACTGTGTCGTTCACTACGCCTGTCTTTGTGTTAAACCATTTTCTCCTGTCAGTATAATCGTCTGTTCAATGGCCAACACATAAATCACTGATGAACATAGAAGTCAGTAACTGAATTACCGTTGTGATCAACGACCTACACCTGACAGTCCTCTATACTGGCAACTGCTTTTTTAGTTGGTAATTTTTTTATCTACACTCAACTTCATCTCCCGCTTTTCAGCATTATTTTCTTCCGCACTTGTTTCATTACCTCAGATTTACGAAAGCGGGTAGACAGCATCGAATGTGAATCAAACGCAATAGAATCAAGTCTCGGCATTATTCGGGGCGGTGCAGTAGTTTTATTTACAGATAGAATATTCGCAAAGTAATGCCGTCCATAGGGGAAGATTAAAGGCAGCGCAGGTGACTTTGTGGCATCAACGATAGACCGAGCGTGGAGGGTGAACGGTTATTGCTCTGGCCTCGTATTTGGGAGGACGCCGGTTAGAAAACCGGTCCGGGCATCCAGATCTGGGTTTTCCATGGTTTTCCCAAATCACTCCAGGTGAATGCCGGGATGCTTCCTTCAAGAAGGCCATGGCCGAATTCCTTCCCGTTCCTTGTCCCCAGTCCCATCCCGCCTCTAATGACCTCGACGTCGACGAGGCGTAAAGCCATAAGCAAAAAAAAATAAAACATAATAAAAATAAAAATCTACGAAAGCACGGCGAGAAAATGGTTCTGTTGTTTCAAAGCGGAACACTCTGACCCGACAGAACATGGATTCTTGACCTGGGAGAGGCGTGGCGTGGCGTGTAAGGACTGAAACGCACAGTAACTCAGTAAAACCGAAAAAAAAAAAGAAACTGTTGTATTATTACCCGGCTAAGCTCGCGGGCTAGATATGAATGATCTGATATTTCGTCGGATAAACATTCTCCTAAACATGGGTGCTGTTTTGTAAACTAAGGGGGCATCCATAAATTACGTGAGGTGAAATAGGGGGGGGGGGTCCGGCGAAATCTCACCAGATCTCACCAGGGGGGGAGGGGGGGTCTACGGAAATCTCACGTGAGATTTTGCGAAAAATTTGGGGATAGTAGAGCCAAAAAAAAGGTCTACAATTTGCGCCAAAGTCGATTTTAGGAGGGTATTTCATCAAAAAAGTTAGGGTGTGACCTAAAAAAAAAGGTCTTCAAAAGTTTGGAGGGTGGTTTCCAAGGGGGGGGGGGTTCTCACGGACCAGATCTCACCAGAGGGGGGAGGGGGTCCGGCCAGATCTCACGAAATCTCACCAGGGGGGAGGGGGGGGGGTCCAGAAATCCGGAAAAACACCTCACGTAATTTGTGGATGCCCCCTAAATGAAAACATTATTTCTCACTTATTTTAAAGCATACGTGCGAAAAGTTTCTTCGAAATAGGAAAAAAACTGTAGATTTGTGTGTCGCCATAAAAACCCATTATTAGTAGAGCAGCTAAGTAAAACAGCCTAAACAACCAAAATGTTAAAACATTTCTCTTTTTCCATGAAGTATGTCTTTGGTTAGTGCTATCCAACTTTTGAAGTTGTTACCGCTTTGGCCATAAGTTATAATTTTACTTCCTAAACAACAGATTTCAGTAAGTTCCGCGGTGACACGTAATTCTATCTTTGCATGTAATCAAGTCATCGCTATGATCTCTGGTGTATTTCGTGCATAACATGCTGAGGTCAGAGTGCTAGGAGGGTATGAACGCGGCGGTAAGAGCTGGACGTGTATGGGCGCCGCGCGCCGTAGGAGTAAGCTTCTTTCTGTTCCGCCTGAGAACCGGTTTTGGTGGAACACCTGCAGCGACCAGCCCGCCTCTCTCTGGCGATAATCACCCGGACAACGACCGACTGGAGACCACCAGCGATACTGTACCGCACGGAGACCACGGTACAGTAACAATAACTCCACCCGCCAGAACAATATCAGGTCGCTCAGTGGTAAATAGAGACAATGGGACGCCAATGCATTTCAGCCTCCCTCCTCCTTTTATCCGTGACACAAAGGGGGCGTCCATAAATTACGTGAGGTGAAATAGGGTGGCGGGAGGGGGTCCGGCGAAATCTCACCAAAACTCACCAAGGGGGAGGGGGGTCAATGGAAATCTCACGTGAGGTTTTGGAAATTTTTACGGGACTGTAGATCTAAAAAAAGACTTAAGTCTACAAATCACGCGAAAGTCGATTTTAGGGGGGTATTTCGTCTAAAAGTGGGGGTGTAACCGGGTTTTGAAGGGTGAGACCTAAAAAAAAGTCTCAAAAAGTTGTGAGGGCAATTTCTAGGGGGGGGTCCCTCACGAACCAGATATCACAAGAGGGGGCGGTCCGGAAAAACACCTCACGTAATTTATGGATGCCCCCTAGCGGCAAAAAGATCCGATACCGCAATCAGAATCGCCGAAACACATAAGGGAGGACCGAGCGGGGCGGTGTAACGGTTAGCGTTCTCGCCTCGCATTCGGGAGGACGGCGGTTCGAATCCCCGTCCGGGCATCCAGATTCAAAAGGCCATGGCCGAATTCTTTCCCATTCCTTGCCCCCATCCTTGCCCCCCCATCCTTTCCCGTCTCTAAAGACCTCGATGTTAAAAAGAGACGTAAAGCAGTAAAAAAAACATAAAAAAAACATAAGGGAGGAAGTTGGCTTTACGTAAAACAGAGGAAGTCCTTCTGGAGAGGACGGAAATGAGGATGGCGAGGTGATTATTGGGTATATCTCTTAAGGACAGACTTCGGAATGAAGAGATAAGAAAAATAGCTGGAGTGGCCAGTATTAGTGAAGTCAGAGGGGGGAAGATGAAGGTGGTACTGTCATGGCATGCGAAGAGGAGAGGAAGAACCAATCAGAAAGCATGGGGGTTAGCTGTGGGAGGAAATATATTCGGAGGGAGATCAGGGATAAGATGGAAAGATATATTTAAGAACGACCTCGTGAACAAAGGACTGAAAGAAAAGATGGATGAAACTCAAAGGCAGCTGACTTTTAATATTGGGGAAAGGTTTTGTAGAAGAGGAAGGAGGAATAAAAATAGGGAATGACAATCACCAGTTAAAAAAGATGTCAGTAATTCCACAGCGTAAAACTAGTCCTTTCTGGTCGCTGTCACACCCGATCAAAGACTACTACAATCACTCACACTTCAGGCCTGCCAATCTCTCGAAACATTTTTTATTATTATTATTATTTGCTTTACGCCTCATCGACGGTTAAGGTTATGGCGGGATGGGACTGGGGACCAGGAATGGGAAGGAATTCGGCCATGGCCTTTTTGAAGGAAGCATCCCGGCATTCGTCTAGAGCAGTGTTTCCCAACGTGGGGCCCACGCCCCACAGGGGGGCAATTTGGTTTTTTTAGGGGGCAATTTGGAAATTGACTTGATACGACTTTACCGCTATCTCTTCGGCTTATTTAAATGCAATGCTACTAGATATAGGTACAAAATATAAGAAAAAAGTAAATTCTTAAAAGGATCACACTAAATTGGCATAATAAATCTTTATTAAAAATCTTTTGAATTTGAATTTTAGTATTTCATTATATGTTTTTTAATTTTACTTACTGTGTTTTATGACAATATTAAAGTGTTTTCTTTCAAAAACCATCCTATATGAGTTTCTTTAATAACAATTTTTTTACTAAAAATTATGTAGGGGGGGGGGGAACTTTAAAAGTGGGACATGACCCAAAAAAGGTTGGGAAACACTGGTCTAGAGTGATTCGGGGAAACCATGGAAGACCCAAATCTGGATGCCCGGACGGGGATTCAAACCCGCGTCCTCCCGAATGCGAGGCCAGAACGCTCTCGAAACATCACAGCTACTTCAAACACGCAGATATTTACGGTATTAAGTCATCAATTTTCTGATTTACTCGTATTTTAACGTAAACCAACTTAGGCCACAACCCGAACGTGGGCTGTATCTTCCCGAAGCCATTCTGACAGAGGTAGGACAGCCAGTTCTTTTCCTTTGAGACCTACAGTTTAACGCGGTATCCGAATCACGGAACGTCCTGTCATAGCTCATACGATCAAACACTTTTCTTAATAATTCCTGCACCCACCGGTATTTGATTACGGGACCGAAGCAGCGAACTTTTAGAAAGCAAGCGCCTATACCACTTCCCCCACATTTTACCGATTTATTTTTTAAAGTTACATAAGGCGCTTCAAAAGTAATATATCTCAATTTAATTAAATTATAAAAACTGTTTTTTCTCTTAGCTATGGTCAGAGCTACCATACCACTCTACTATATAGTAACTACCAGAAAAACAATTCAATTTAACAACAATACTATACACCTCAGAATATCGGCGACTTTCCACTCTCCTTGATAAGGGATCATCCACATGGGAACGCCCATGCACTGTTTTCTCTTTCAGACTATTACAGATTGCATACAGAGGTAATTAAATGACAGAAATAACTATTCACATTTTGTTGTGTGTTCAGTTCCTTAAGGCGCATTCCCACGATCCCTTGTAAACGGAGGCGAGGCGAGACGGCACGGGACGGGACGCCATGGGAACAGGGGCGCCTCTGCTAGCGGAGACGAGACGCTGCTACCCACACTGAGTCGGTAAACATCACAGGCGTGTGTAGCGGTGCGCTGTTGCCATCGGTTTGCAGCAGCGGTGCACACCCCTTCTGTTGCTGTAAAGTGCAATGTGCCAAACGACACTAGGCAACGTGGTGGGGAGGTGGTGGCGAGGTAAGCTAGGACTAACCTGCGGCCCGCGGTCGTCCCTACACTTCGGCTAATGAGGTCCCGTCCCGTCTCGCCTCGCCTACAAGGGATCGTGGGAATGGGCCTTTATTTTAACTGTGGCAAATAATATGAACTGAAAACTACGTGTCTTGGCGTGGTTCTGAATCTCCTCCTTCCCTCCCTCCCCTAGATGAAGCCACGTAGTTTACGGACGCTCCCTGTATAATAGGACACACGTTAAGAGGGGAGGGACTTATTAGCGTCGTGAGTTCACGGTGAAAGTGCTGTTTTAATCGAGTTTTAAATTTAAAATATTAAAACATATGTAGTCACGAGGCGAGCGTGAGGGGGTGTTCACAGATGGGCGACAAGGAGGGGTGGAGGTAAAGAAAAACAAACTTGCGAGAGGTTATTTGTAGGTGATCCCTGGCCATGTATTCCTTACGTGGGAAAAGTAGCAAACACTCTCTATGCCATCGCATATTTATTGGCCTGAGAGGTATGCAGTTCGCATATCGACATCTGGCGTGCGACTCGTAACAACTGGTCGCTGGAGGAAGTAGGGACCTGGAGTTAGGATTGTCGGAGCTCAGTGGCAGGCAACACCCGCGGTGTGGTTCGGTTTGCGGTCGGGGGAGCTATGTGCTCCGAAACGGTTACTACGATAACTAACAAAATCTCAATACAAAACACACAGTATCGTCAAAACTATACCAATAGGCGCAGACCGATGATCATGTAAGAATCGGAAGTCTTGAATTAAATCCTTGAATAAAATCCAGATACAAAAAGTATTCCACATATTAAACACAAACTAGAAACATTAAAACAGATGGAAGTTACAGGCATTCTGTAAATTATAGAAACTACTAACCGAATATCTTGAAAATCACCTAAATTATAAATATAAGAAACAGCACATAAAATAATAAAGCCTTAAATAAAGCATGAGTAAGTAATTGAAATAATGGAAAATTATAATAACCTATTGAAAAAATACCTATTGTTAAGGGGACACAGTCGCGAACAGGCTCAAAAATTCGATGATTTTTTTTTTTTTTTTTTTTTTTTTTTTTTTTTTTTTTTTTTTTTTTTTCAATGCTCCAATTATTTAGCTACAAAATATCGTTTGTTTCATACAAATTTGACGATTCGTTTCGGAGTTAATTTTTTCTTGATGCATGGTAATAGTGTGTCTGTATTGTAATGTACATTAGTTTTTTGTATGTAAAACTTTTAACACAGTTTTTTCTCGAAACTAAATTTTTTGATCTTCTGGAAATTTTTCTCAAAAACTAAGACCGATAAAGATATCAGACTTTCAGCATCTCTTGTTAATAAAACGATGATCAATCAAATAAAAATGGGACCTGTCGTAACAATAAGAACTAACTTACAAGCTCCAAGGTATTTATAAAAGTTTATAATTTTCTTGTCTTTTACAACAAAAAATAATTACTCATAAACTATATAAAATATAGTAACCAATCTTTATGTGATTTCAAGATGATGTTTCATCTGTATACTGTAAAAGTTTCAGGTCTGTATCTCCATTAGTTTCTTCAGAAAGTGTACCTGAAGTTTGCTTGTTTTAACATTGATTTCTTATGGGAGGTCCATCGCGACTGTGTCCCCTTAAATCAAGTTGTCTCAAAGAAGATAAAGCAATAATTTTCTTCAAATCATATTCAAAATTAACACCAACTCCAGCCATAAAACACCCAATTAATAATAATAATAATAAAACATTTATACATTCCTGTATAAGTAATGAATTGAACCGATTTATTAAATATACTCCAGCAGTCGCTAAAGTAGAAGAATGAAGTAAAGCAGAAACAGGGGGGGAAATTCCCGTATCTCTGGTTTTGAATTTCGCGATATTCTTGCCTTCACTTCTTTCACTGCTAGAGATAAGTAGTTTACCTCCTCTCTCTATAATTTATTTCAGTCCATTACGCACAAAATAAAGTGTATCAATTTCTTTATGCCTGAAATATAGCAATCATTTATCGTAATGGCCATCTACAACTCCTCTTTTTTAAATATCAGTTTGTAAGAGCCCTCAAACCTAAACTTAAATGGAATTGTATTTTATGAAGCATTTGTAGTAAGTTAGAGTTGTATATGATCTGGTAGGTTTGTTTTTCACTTTCCTGTAAATCAATGTATATAGACTGTTTTATGAAAAGAAATTATTTAAAGGCCATTTAATATGTTTAAGAACAGAATTGTGCAATAGAATTGCTTAAATGTTAGTAATTCCAAGTATGATGTCTAAAGCACAATTTGCTACAGTTTAAAATTATTTCTGTGAATAGGTTTGTGTTCAAGTATCTTTAGTTTCCATTTCTGACCATTTTGTAATGATGGTGAGTGGTTGTGTATTAATTTTGATTGTTTTTAATATGTTTAAATTGTTTAATTATTGTTAATGTTCGAGAAATATCTGTCGGAATCTTTTGAAGTGTTCTAGAAATTTCGATGTAGCTTATATAAAGCGATCATCCGAGACAGAGAAACAGTCTTCACAGACTCAATTTACGACGGCCAAGAACTGTATTATCTGTGGAAGAAGTGTTGTATACAATCGCTGGATTGTATGTATGCATGTAAACAGTATCGTTGACGTCGTGTTTATGAAAGTAAAAGAAAAAGGTTAAAGAGAACTTTATGGTAGACTGCTTATTTATTATATTAATTAAACCACTAACAATCTAA
Source organism: Vandiemenella viatica (assembly GCA_031002005.1). NCBI lineage: Eukaryota > Metazoa > Arthropoda > Insecta > Orthoptera > Morabidae > Vandiemenella > Vandiemenella viatica. Next base: position 120,005,709 of record CM061918.1, read on the forward strand.
TAAGTTCCTACCACATTGCATATTTCAAACACACCACAAATAAATGTATTTATATTAATAAAGGAGCTGGAATGGGATTCATTGTAAGAAAGAAGTGTGAAGATATTCATGGGAGTGTACAAGGCGTGTATTGGTGATGAGGCGTGGAGATATACTGGTCGAAGAATTAAGAGAGCTGTATGGATAGAAAAACATGACCGTGACCACAAGCTGGCACTCGATTTAATGCATCAGGGAGTCTGACAATTTTTTTTTTCCCCTAGGTAAGGGACTCAGGGATTGGAATAAATTACCAAGGAAATTAATTAATAATTTACGAATTTTAATTTTAATTTATTTCAGAGATTTGGTAGAGGGGGAAAAGTAGGAGGGTACAAGAAAGGGGGAAAATGGATGTGTAGGGAAATCGCCACCGGAGCGAGCGCTATATTGCAATTAAATATAAATTCGACCCACACAGATGTTTCCATTATATTCTCTGCTAATATATGTGTCTATTATTAAATTATTATTTTACTATCACTGGAGAAGAAAGCTTAGTAACTAGGATACATAGATTAAAAATGGGAATCATTACTAATGAAGTTAAGAATTGTGTTTAACTATTTATCTTCTTGTGGTGGTTCAATATTTTTTCCTTTAAATTAAGATTTGAAATCAACTTTAAAGAAAACTATGTAATTCGTTTAGATACGAATATAAATAGGATTATTAAATAGAAGCCGAAATATGCACCACATTACAAAATCGAAATTATGAGCGCGCTATTTAATGACAATTCTACTTAGCTGAAAAGAAGTCAATTGGAAGAACACTGCGTTAAACCTGTCATATTTTTACAGACTTGGAAGCTAGTAAGCTAATATCAGTACACGAAAATTGAGGAGCTATTAGAATGCGTTACTAAGACAAACAAACCACAGATTCTAGAAAAAGATTTTGGCTTTCAGACCTACAGAAATATATGCGACAGATGCCGGTACAAAAATTTGATATTAAGAACAGATTAATTATTATTTTATATTCCGGCGAAAGGTCATATAGCACTAAGCTTTTAAACAGTGAAACCCCAATCGAATTCCAAAGAGCAAACAAGGTCCTTATCACGAAAAACTAAAGTTCAATCTGATGCATTTTTCTAACAATAATCTTGATGTGCTGCAAACAATTAATAGCAGCTCAAAAACTTTGTTACAAATTTTTAGGTTTATTGAAGTGTTTATCTTTGGCCACTTGCAGGGGAGTTGCGTTTGGATGAGATAAGAAAGCGGTCACTTTCCCCTGAGTTAGCGCTCAGCTTAGCGTCTGTTAGCGATGCTGATTGGTCGGCGGGAGAGAGTGCACCTCTTAGGCCTAATCTAGTATGTGTGTCACTGGGTCACCACTAACTACATAAAACACACCTAAACTACACTGAAGAACAAAATCAAACCGGGTCGAAACGTCTCAGTGCCCGAACGCTTCAATGGAATGTAAAAACAATTGAATCAAAACCCTTCAGCCTTACATCACAAACTGTATTACACCTTTTTCTCCTCAATCTTTATGTTGGTGGATATTTTTTCTTCAGAAACTAAAACTAAACCTAAAATAATGCATTTTGTTTTATTTCAGAATCCTACACCAAACGAGATTTGTGTGGAAAGTTTATTTTTGCTTATGGCTCCCCCCCCCCCCCCCCTCACGATGTCGAAGTCATTACTGGTAGGAAAACACTGTGGGCAAGGAACGGGAAGGAATTCGGCCATGCCCTTTTGAAACATCCATCCCCGCTTTCCCCTGGAGTGATTTCGGGAAACCATGGAAATCTGGAAGGCAGAAGGGGATTCGAACCCACGTCCTCCCAGATGTCTTTTTTTTTCTTATGGCTTTATGTCTCGTCGACGTCGAGGTCATTAGAGGCGGAATGGGACTGGGGAAAAGGAAAGAAACTCCGCCATGGCCTTTTGAAGGAAGCATCCCGATATTTGCCTGGAGTGATTTGGGGAAATCATGGAAAACCCAAATCTGGATGCCCGCACGGGTGTTCGAACCGGCGTCTTCCCGAATGCGAGGCCAGAACGTTAACCACTACAGTCCCAGATGTCGACTACCCGTCAAGCAATAAGTAAAAAAATTAAAGTAGAAAGGCACATCCGTGAAACCTTCGTTAAATTCATATAATAGGAAACCCGAGTTTTTATCTCTACTAATAAACAAATTATTGTTTTCACAGAATTTAAACCTTTAAGCAGATTAATAATAGAACCAATTTCCACCACCTGAAATCCATCACAGCCCAAAATACCTAGGACTGCAATGTTGGAATCGCCTGGAAGTTATGCCACCTATCGCCTCTGGTGTGAGTGTGGTTGCCTAAGGTAAGTGTTGTTTGAGTGCAAGCAGACAGTTTCATCGAGAACTAGCGTCACACGACAGTGGGGCACAAGGGTGACATTCGTGCGAATGTTGCAAAGCACAGTACCACGACGAGAAGGTGTTTTTTTATGGTTTTACGCTCGTCGAGGTCATTAGAAGCAGGAAAGGACTGGTGAGAAGGAACAGGAAAGAATTCGGCCATGCCTTTTGACGGAGCCATAACGGCATTCGCCTGGAGTGATTTGGGGAAACCGTGGAAAACCTAAATCTGGATGCCTGGACGGGGTCGAACCCGCGTCCTCCCGAATGCGAGGCCGGAGCGTAAGCGCTCATCCACCACGCTTGGTATCCATTTTTCAATAGTATAATTTTGCGCTATAAGTTCTAATTAGTGCTTTTCTGTCTGTTATGTTGGTATCACCCGGCACGGCTACATTTCGAGCTCGGCGGTCGATCTGTTTAAGACGTTCGTCGACCTGGCCTGGTCGATAGCTGGGCGGCGAACGACCTTGGCTTCTCTGGCAGCTTTTTGCTTCGGTGTTTGCAAGCGCCAATCAGAATGCACCACGTGGCGTCTGGACGGGAACAGACCTAACAGATGCTTCCCTGCCTCCTATCTCGACGCAGCATAATCGTCTACCTGCACTGTAACAACTCTACAGCTCAAAATTAGCCTAACGCAAACAAATACCTTACACACATCCGGGTTCTCAGATGTCAGACCATAGGCGCAGTACTAATATAGGGTAATTATAAATGAATGAAGCGATTTCAGAGATTCACTGTAGATATATACTGTTGATAGATGATGCTTAAACACTGCATCTATCACGTAATCACAAACACACACACACACACACATCGAAAGGAGTTAGGTTGGGAGAGCGTAAAATCCTTGATCGGAATTGTTGATCATCCTCACATCCATTTTTTATTTATGGTTTTTGGCCTCGTTGACGTCGAGGTCATTAGAGGCGGAATGGGATTGGGGACAGGGAACGGGAAGGAATTTGGCCATGGCCTCTTGAAGGAAGCAACCCGGCATTCGCCTGGAGTGATTTGGGGAAACCATGGAAAACCCAAATCTGGATGCCCGGACGGGGATTCGAACCCGCGTCCTCCCGAATGCGAGGCCAAAGCGTTACCACTCACCCACCATGACTGATCCATCGCCGTCTTGACCAGAGATAATATATATCAAGTCTGGCTGTTGACGACGGCGCACTGGTGGCAGAAATTTGAAACGCGGCAGCAAAACTGAGTTCATCAACGTAACTGTAAAGTTTTGTGACCGTATTTAAAAATAATATACCGATAGCAACAGTAAATTTGTGAAATCATTTCATTTATAATGCCCCTCTAGTTTTTAGTTCCTATTGGAAGAGATGAAATAGAATGTCTGCTCTGATATTTCATCAGATATCCGAGTTATCTCCATTTCGATAAATGGATAAACTGTGTTTTCTAAAGAAGCTTTTCGGGCATTTCTGTTTCGTAGGACGTTGTAAGTGTTTTTCTATGTACCTATTTCAGTTGATAAATGAACAATTGCTACTAATTAGTCCGTTCTTCTTCTATCCCACTACAAATCACCAACCTCGCTATTCATCACAATATTTCATTCGCGAAATTTTCGCACATGCCTCCTAGTTAACTAAAATCTTAGTTAAGAACTTGAAGACGTACTAAGTCCAGTGAGACCTACAGTTTAACGTGGGATACGAACCACGGAGCGTCTTAGCGTAATTCATATGAAAAAATAACCACCCGCACTAGTATTATAACCCGGGACCTTGCATTATGCAGGCGGAAATCTTATACACTGAATTACCTGACCACTCAATGATATACTACCTTGCGTATATACAACTTTTTTCAACCAATTTCCATCAGCCTGGATGTGGCCTGTAGAGATTATGACGGAGCAAACAGTTACTAAAAATCTCCAACCTCCGGGCGGGACTTGACGCGGGGGCCACGTAATGTCCGAACGCGTTAGACTTCTCGGCGACGAGGACTTCCGCGAAGCCTCAACAGTAAACACAATGTCCTTGACCATCTCGCAGGGTCACCGTTGTTTAGAGGTAGTCATTACGCATTCCACTCGCGTCCGACAACATAAACAGTGTCTCCGTAACTCCGAATTCAAGCGCCCGCATATAATGATAAAGATGGCTTCGTACGCGTTGGTTTAGAATTTCATTGCCAGAATTTGTCACAGAAAGCTGTAAGTTAAAGGTGTCCCACAAACAAAGCCTGAGTAACCGATATAACATCACAGAGACTCACACACGCTATCCATCTGTCTGTCACCATTCAGTTATTTTTCAAAATTTTATGGCAAAATGTGTTATTGACTTCGTCCGTCTGTCCTTAGAATTTTATTGCTGGAATCTGACGGAAAAAGTTGTAGTTTAGGTAGAAGTCGTACCACAAATTGACTGCGAGAGAAACAAAGGCCTGAGCGACCGGTATAATCTGTCATCGTTCAGTCATTTTTCAAAATTTCGTGACAAAATATGTTGTTGTTATCTTGGTTGTACGGGGTGAACCGCGTCAATTTATCCAAACCTAACGTAGTACAACTCTTCCTTTGAGGAAGGCCACAAAATGATGGACGAAACGTTAGGTTTCGATAAATTGACGCGGTTCAACCCGGAGAACGAAGATAACATCGATAACGACGGCGGAGTTTGGCACCGAAATATGTTGTCAGTGGCGTAGCTAGGTCAACAAGGGCCCCGGTGCAAAAAAATTATTTTGGGCCTTCAGGCCAGACGGGCGACGTTTTTTTGCTTTGTGTGCTGGTAGGGGCCCCCTGAACTGAGGATGCGGGCCCTTGAATTGTTCTTTTGGGGCCCCCGAGCAGTGGTTGGGCCCCCCTGAGCAGCGAGGGCCCTTAGTGAGGGGCTCCTGTGTTCTCAGGGGCCCTTAGACGACGGTAGAACTAAAAAAAAAGGTCGCCAGTTGGCCGTGAAGGCTCGTGGGCCCTTTAACTGCGCTTGAGGGCCCCTAGAGGTGCGCTTAGGGGCCCCTTGAGGTATGCTTGGGGGCTCCCTGAGCGTGAGGGCCCCGGTGCACTGCACCGCCTAGCCCCATAGTAGCTACGCCCCTGTATGTTGTTATTTATCCGCAAAAATTATCATATATCTTTCCTAATGATACATAGTATTTCATTGTCAAATTTCATCAATATCGTTTTAGGCATGAAAATGTAACACACAGACAGAGAGAGAGTTACTTTTGCATTTCTAATATTATAGTCCGTTCAGTTACCATAGGTGGCTCAAGGTCAATCCGCTTTATCCTCACTCCAATGCCTTTACCCCTACATGCGAAGGGGAAATTTGCCACTGGTCTACCTGGACACAGCGACCAGCTTGTAGAGATAGGAAGGGTGGGGGGAGGGGGGAACATGACCTTCAGCCGCCAGTTCGGAGTGAACAGGGTATAGTGTAGACGCGGTGTGTTCTCAATGGTGAAGGCCATGGCCGAATTCCTTCTTGTTCCTAGTAGCCTAGTTCTCGGCTGTAGTGACTTCGATACCCACGAGCAGTAAAGGGTTGAGAAAAAACAATAGTGGGTCTGCCGGACTTTGATCGTCGCATAAGGACGAGATTGGCCTGGCGAGACATTTCCTTTACGTGTAGTACTGCCTTTATACAGTTCGGACGGAACGAGTTCTGAGAATCGGAGACCAGCGTTCGAGGTGGTCGCCAAATACGGACTCGCCAACTCCATCCACGCTGTGCAACCTGCGCAACAAGGAAACACACACCCACGGACCAAAATGGAACACGAACAGCCAAGCCCTCCAGTAATATACACATGCAGTTCCAAACTAACCTCTACACTCCAGCAACGACACGAGCTGTCACTTCCATGGTGTATCCCCTCATAGGTAGATGAAGTACTTTTTGAATTTCCATACACTACGTAAGAATATATACAGGCTGTTACAAAAATGTACGGCCAAACTTTCAGGAAACATTCCTCACACACAAACAAAGAAAATATGTTATGTGGACATGTGTCCGGAAACGCTTACTTTCCATGTTAGAGCTCATTTTAGTTTCGTTAGTATGTATTGTACGTTATCATGATTTCATACGGGATACTCTACCTGTGCTGCTAGAAGATGTGCCTTTACAAGTGGTTCATGCACGATGGAGCTCCTGCACATTTCAGTCGACGTGTTCGTACGCTTCTCAACAACAGATTCAGTGGCCGATGGATTGGTAGAGGCGGACCAATTCCATGGCCCCCACGCTCTCCTGACCTCAACCCATTTATGGGGGCATTTGAAAGCCCTTGTCTACGCAACCCCGGTACCAAATGTAGAGACTCTTCGTGCTCGTATTGTGGACGGCTGTGATACAATACGCCATTCTCCAGGGCTGCATCAGCGCATCAGGGCATCAGGGATTCCATGCGACGGAGGGTGGATGCATGGTGTCGTGACAATCGCGCACAGTGACAATCGCGCACAGTGACAATCGCGCACAGCGACAATCGCGCACAGCGACAATCGCACACAGTGACAATCGCGCACAGTGACAATCGCGCACAGTGACAATCGCGCACAGTGACAATCGCGCACAGCGACAATCGCGCACAGCGACAATCGCGCACAGCGACAATCGCGCACAGTGACATCCGCGCACAGTGACAATCGCGCACAGTGACAATCGCACAGCGACAATCGCGCACAGCGACAATCGCGCACAGCGACAATCGCGCACAGCGACAATCGCGCACAGCGACAATCGCGCACAGCGACAATCGCGCACAGCGACAATCGCGCACAGCGACAATCGCGCACAGCGACAATCGCGCACAGCGACAATCGCGCACAGCGACAATCGCGCACAGCGACAATCGCGCACAGCGACAATCGCGCACAGCGACAATCGCGCACACCGACAATCGCGCACAGCGACAATCGCGCACAGTTTAAAGGTCGGGCCACACTCTCCCCTCTCCCGTGTACTTTATTATTTACGGAACGCAGTATTAACAAATCATCATCACACTAAAGCTTTGCCAGAGGTGAACGTCAATTTTGAGGCCTGTAATAATTACATACAACGGAGCCCGGGACTGATCAGATACTGCACCACTTTCAAAACCTGCAGTCACTGTCTTAGGGGCCCATTCTGGTACAGCCTTGATAATTTCACGAAACATACGTACATAAGTAATCTTCTTTTTGTCAGGTAAGAGTGTAAACACCACAGGATGTATGTTTGTTTCTTCGTCAGTGCTGCCGTAATCCGAATGTATTGTGTAGATTTGGGAGAACTGTTTACTGGCACTTTTAAAAGTACCATCCATAAAGAATTGTTCGTGTAATTTTAAACTTTGTTTGGCTCTTTCACCGCTCAGAACAAATATTCTTTCATCTTCCATATCATCCGTAAGAACAAAACTGCCTCCATCTCCCATCTTCAACAATTCATCATCCAAGACCACTTCGTCAGAATTATTTGGCTCCTTTTGGTTTCCTTGTGATATACTCCTCTGACGGTACAAGTTTCTCTTGGCAGTTGACTGGGCTGGCATTTCAGTTACAAATTCGTAGCTTTTATCATGGAGATCTCCTAGTTCCTCAGAGTAAATTTTTTGAATTGAACTATCTTCCGCTCGAGCTCTCTTCTTTGCCTCATGAAGTTTCTGATATACTTCAACGCGTGCGTCGTCAGGGGGTCCCCACATATGCTCTGTAACATTCAGTATGGCAGCATCATTACTCTTCAAAATTCCACGACATTGTTTTGATCTTTCTTTGAGACAGCACCAGGTGATCGTTCCATCTTCTTTCTTTCTAAGCTCTCGATAGCTGTCTGTACCCGTCATAATGCGCACACGGCTCTCCATGTGTAGTTGAAGTAACTTCTATGATTTAAACTGTGGTACTCAAGGCAGCAGTGAATGCGAACAGTGGTGTGCGGTCCGGTTAGGAGGGGATGTTCAGAATCCAGCATGCTGTTGTAGCGGTGACTAATTGGTAGCTAAAAGCAGGTAGCAAGAGACGACCCGGTTGTGCGCGATTGTCACTGTGCGCGATTGTCACATATTCGGATGCATGTATCCTCGCTAACGGAGGACATTTTGAACATTTCCTGTAACAAAGTGTTTGAAGTCACGCTGGTACGTTCTGTTGCTGTGTGTTTCCATTCCATGTTTAATGTGATTTGAAGAGAAGTAATAAAATGAGCTCTAACATGGAAAGTAAGCGTTTCCGGACACATGTCCACATAACATATTTTCTTTGTCTGTGTGTGAGGAATGTTTCCTGAAAGTTTGGCAGAACCATTCTGTAACACCCTGTATAGGGTTATTATAAATGATTGAAGCGATTCTACAGATTTACTGCAACAACATTTCTGGACATATTGTCACAAACCTTTAATCATAAATAAATAAACTCCAGAATTTTTGTGCGTGTACATTACGAGTGCTTTATATGTGTGTCCCCTGACTAATTCTGCAGATATGAAATCGATAGTCAAGATCTCGCCACGTTCGGTGTAGCATATTCCTATCAACCTGTTCAAAAAGCACTGCTGGGTTTGTTGGTAGAGGAGGCTTAAACACTGAATCTTTCGCATAACACCACACAAAAAAATCGAAAGGGATTAGGTTGGGAGAGCATGAAATCCTTGATAGGAATTGCTAATCATTAGGATTCGGATTTTTATTACCAGAAAATAGATAAATATTCAGAAAAATATAACCTTAAAAATGGGTAAATATGATCTAATAATGACAAAATATGACCAAACGTTTAAATTTACTATACATCAAAACATGCTCAATTTATATATATTTTTTTTTTTTGCTGTCGTCAGTCTTTCGACTGGTTTGATGCAATGCTCCATCCCTTCCTATCCTGTGCTAACCTTTTCATCTCTACATATCCCTTACAACCCACGTCCTCAATTATCTGCTTAATATATTCTAATCTCTGTCTTCCTCTACAGTTCTTACCTTCGACTGTTCCCCCCACTAACAAATTAACCAATCCAGCATGTCTCAAAATATGACCTACCAGCCTGTCTCTTCTTTCTGTAAGATTCTTCCTCAAACTTCTTTCCTCACCCATCATTTCCAAAACTCGTTAATTTCGCACTTTATCTGTCCACCTAATTTTCAGCATTCTTCTGTAGCACCACATTTCAAATGCTTCAATTTTCTTTCTTTCCTAAAGTCCATGTTTCGCTACCGTAAAGTGCTGTGCTACACACAAAGAGTTTCAAAAAGCTCTTTTTAATTCCTAGATCAATATTTGAAACTAAAAGGTTTCTCTTTTTCATGAAGCCTCTTTTTGCTAGTGCTATTCTGCTTTTAACATCATTCCTGCTTCGGCCATCGGTTGTAATTTTGCTTGCAAAGTAACAGAATTCACTTACTTCTCAATTATACATCATTTATTAATAAATAAATTACGCCAAAGTAATTGACTTTTTTGTTTGTTTGTCTCCCGTACGCGTTTCACTTCTTTTGCAGAAGCATCTTCAGCGGTTTTTTTCTGTTAATTATGTACAAAAGTTGTAAGCAGGTTATGTTTCTGGTTTTTACAGTGGAATGAATTATTATCTAACTTATAATCTACTTACATTTTGTGGTCTATTGTATTTCTTTTAGCTCCATTCTCAGCATCAGTGCTTTTGCATTTTCGGTGGGAAGTGTCTTCATGTTTGAGATTCACAACACTACACTTTATTGCACTGCACTATGTGTTTGTTACTACTTGCAAATGGCCGTTCTGTTTTGTTTACTAAGCATGGAGTTTTTGTAGTTATGCGGTGCTGTTTTGTTTTTTCAGTCTTCTATTGTTTGGCGGTTTTTTAAAATGTAAATGATTTCAGTAGTTGTTGTTTTGTATGTCCATATTTACTGTTGTTTTTCTGTGTCGATGTTTCTATTTTATTTTAGCTTCAGTGTTTTGTATAGTGTTGGGTGTGTGAGGTTTGTGTATTCATTTATTATTCGTTTTCCTTCTGTTAGTGCTTTTTGTATGTGGTAGTTTTCTTGGAATGTTAGTATTTGTGGTTTGTTGTTGTTTATGTTGAGTATTTGCATACAACAACAAACCACAAATACTAACATTCCAAGAAAACTACCACATACAAAAAGCACTAACAGAAGGAAAACGAATAATAAATGAATACACAAACCTCACACACCCAACACTATACAAAACACTGAAGCTAAAATAAAATAGAAACATCGACACAGAAAAACAACAGTAAATATGGACATACAAAACAACAACTACTGAAATCATTTACATTTTAAAAAACCGCCAAACAATAGAAGACTGAAAAAACAAAACAGCACCGCATAACTACAAAAACTCGATGCTTAGTAAACAAAACAGAACGGCCATTTGCAAGTAATAACAAGCACGATGTGCAGTGCAATAAAGTGTAGTGTTGTGAATCTCAAACATGAAGACACTTCCCACCGAAAATGCAAAAGCACTGATGCTGAGAATGGAGCTAAAAGAAATACAATAGACCACAAAATGTAAGTAGATTATAAGTTAGATAATAATTCATTCCACTGTACAAACCAGAAACATAACCTGCTTACAACTTTTGTACATAATTAACAGAAAAAACCCGCTGAAGATGCTTCTGCAAAAGAAGTGAAACGCGTACGGGAGACAAATAAACACAAAAAAGTCAATTTATTTATTAATATTATCAGCAATTGAGGAAAAAATGATCCACAACATCCAGATACATCATTTATTTTATCTAGTTGTGTCGCTTTCACGTAGGCAGCATAATTTGCTTCCGTGCACTCACTGCAACATTGGGAGATTAAAATTTAAATCATTTTATTGAAGTCACTCTAATTTCAGATAATTTATAGAATATAACTCTTTCATCTGTACTAAAATACTCCTCTCTAAATTCCCTAACTTTTTCGGCATGGTGGTAGGTATATGGAAGGGCATACATCGTTGATGCGGATAGGTAACACATCAAAGTGCAGCAGTGATTGGGGCTGTAGTGTCGGGATGTAGGCAGAGGAAGGCGTGATTGGAGCGATGATTGCCTGAACGAGGGAGCTGCATTGCGAAACTCTCACCAGGGTGCGCGCGCGTTGAAGCCTTACAGTGAACAGCTGTACGGCTTCCAGGGGACCGGCCTTCAACTGAACACAACGCAACGACCACTGGTCCATACCACCAACCCAGCACCGATACAAGAGTGCGATGCATGGTCGTAGCTACTACACTATCCCCAAGCTCTATAGAAGATTTTTAATCGCCGTTTTCGGTGTAATTCAACGCACTATATTCCAGAAAACTGACGAATTAAAATTCAAAGTTACGTTGTCAACAACCATATTAACAGAATCCAAAGACTGTAGTGTTCGTCTCTTATGCAGTGTGATCTTTGGTGGGTATCAACCATGGAGGAAGGAATATATGGAGACGACGCAAGGGACCTTCCCCACATACTGGAGTGAAACCGGGTGGAGAAAAGTGGGGAGGGGAGGCCGCCATATTGCTTGACAGGAGAAACACGGGAAATGGCACAAAAACCTCAAGAGAATCATAAGACAACCGTGGCACCGCAATTTGATGATGGATTATTATGTAACTCGACGAGACACGTCAGAATAAAATTTTTTGATATCGTGCTTAGTTCTCGAGATATAGTGTCTGAAAAGAGTGGAGTTTCTGGTTGAAATTCAGAAGAAACGTGTCACCAAAGACAAATTTGGTGATAGATTCTTATGTAACACGATGATACAAATCGAAAATAAAGAATAATTTTTCGATATCTCGCTTAGTTCGCGAGATATACTGTCTCAAAAGTGAGGTTGTTAGGTTATGAGGGGATTCAACGATAACCGTGGTGCCGCAATTTGATGACGAATTCTCATGTAACTCGATGAGAGAAACTGAAAGTAAAGAATAAATTTTTTTGATATCTCGCTTAGTTCTCGAGATATGGTACATTAAAATTGACGTGGTTAGGTTGAAATGCTGCCTGGACCAGAAGAAAACTATCGCCATATCCATATTTGATGATGAATTCGGACGTAACTTATTGAGCAGGTAATTCTTTTTAACTTGAATAACAAACTGTTTATTTCTACAGTCCTTAAATTTTAGTTGATGTTCAAATAGGATATATTTATACATTCTATTTCAGTAATTGACAAGAATGATTTCAAAATCTAGAAATATACTTGTAGATATTTAAAAACAGAAACAAGTCATATCTGAAATTTTAAAAATAGCATAAGTCAATGTTTACAACTTTTAAAAAAAATTAATACTTCATAAAACCTCATAGTTTCTGAGCTTACTTAGAAGATATTGTACTGTTAGTGGTCTATATAATTTTGCTAGAAAAATCAGTGCATTCATAAATCAGAAGCTAACAGCTAATAATAAATAAATTGTTTCTTCTCTTCTGGTATACACCGCATTTCAACCTGCCAACATTTCCATTAATATTGCCGCTACAAAACCAAACTATGTAGACACATCTAAACACAAGAAATGCATCGCGAACTACATTTCGGACAAAAAAGTTTATTTCATCACGTTTAGTAGTTCGCACAGCACAAATTATCACAATTAATTTCATCGTGCACTTTCAGTGTAAACTTAAACGTGAGTAATGCATGCAGAATACCATTTTCACTGTGTCACGATGTAAACATGACACGTTTAAATTAAATTTCCAACACTTGTCTACAATAAGGCTAGCTTTTCAGGTGCAAAATAGTAACATATGCTAATTGTCTACACTACACCAACAAAAATTTGAGAATGATATGATCCTATTGAGAGCAATGAATAAATTTATAGCGAATGGCACTAATGCTGCAGTTGCCTGTCAGATACTTCAAGAACGATAATTACAATGTGACTTACTTATGAAACGCTATTCCAGGTTTTTTCCTATCTCGTCTGTTTGTGCAACCATATTTAGCACAACTTGGCATTATAGAAAACTTTAGAATATTAGAAAATGAAATATTCTCAGCAGCTGACACAGTGCAAACAGCCCAATGTTATGGTACTCCTACGATGTCCGCCACGCAAGCGCAGTTTTTTCACGAGGTTTCACGGATTTTGCGTTATCTCGTCTCCATATATTCCTTCCTCCATGGTATCAACTCTACTTCTTACATGATAGGCTTTTTTCAGGATGCGATGTTTCTTTGGTTTCATCGGGCTTTTTTTTTCACAAGTATTTGTGTGGTGCAAACTTGAGAAAATCAACTCTCATGTCGATTTTGAGCACAATAGAAAGCTTTTGCGTTAGATGCAACAGAGATGCGAAGCTCAAATTCCTACTCAATATCAAGCCTTTTAGATTTTTTGTAATATCATAACAACGTGGCCCGTGCCAAACTTTCGCGAATGATACACGATGAATAGTGTGGTTTGTAGCAGGATAAAAAAAAAATAACCGACTCAGTAGCAGGAATCGTTTATCTGTCAACTAAAATATGTACGTAAAAAATACTTTCAACGTCTCACGAAACAATTCAGAAATGATTCGCTAGCACAAACAAAGATATTCATAACGCACACAGTTCATCAATATCTCTGTGATATATTGTGCTGCTATCTAGCGAACCCTAAGAGCTTGACTGAGCTATCGCATACCCGTGACCTTGAGTGTTCATGCTTTCGCCATATACGGGTTGACTTTCGTAAAATTCCTTTCTTAATTAATGATACTATGAAAGCGGTGAGCTTAATCTTTAAAATGATACCTCATTTATCGATCTTGGTAAAGTGTGAAGGGAGAGAGATGGTTCGTCACAAAAAAAAACACCTTTTAGAAATAATATATATGACGATTTTCGTATCTACATCGGTCGAAGCAATGTTACCAGAAGGTAAAATCTAGAAAAACTATGTGTACGTCTTAACGTTTTCACATTTGTTAGCGACTCCTAAGAGGTCGATGTACGCCGAAGTGGATTCGTCATCGTGCACAGTACTTTGCGTTGGCCTCGATAAGTTAGTGTTTTTAGAAAGCGGTTAAAGTGAACACACTTGAGCGTTATCTGGAGCGACGCAATATATCGCCGCAGTTAACTTGTCTTAGCAGCTGCCATATCTCCGTCAAACCGGGTCACATCCATCAGACACGCGAGGTGGTCTCCTTACAGGTTACGGGGCGTCCGTTAATCACGTGAGGTGAAATAGTGGGGGGAGGGGGTCCGGCGAAATCTCACGAAACCTCACCAACGGGGAGGTGGGGGAGGGGGGCGGTCAACGAAAACCTCACGTGAGGTTTTGAAATTCTTGTAGAATGGTAGAGCTAAAAAAGTGTCTACAAATGACGCGAAAGTAGATTTTATGGGGGTATGTTGGTACAAAAGCCGACCTTAGGGGGATATAACCGCCCTTCGGAGCATGAGACCTAAAACAAAAGGTCTCAAAAAAGTTGCGAGGTCGATTAGTAGGGGCGGATAGTGTCCGTCAAAATCTCACGTCGTTTTAGAGGGGGGGAGGGGTCAAACCAAATCTAGCGAAGTCTCACCAGAAGGGGGGGGGGGGCTGGAATTCCGGAAAAATACGCCCCCTTACCTTAGGCGGCAGCTGACTTCTATTAAGTTTTGCTTAGGTCATTAAAGGCGGCAGGGGCGGATCCAGGATTTTGGTTTGGAGGGGGGGGGGGGGCTTGGCTTGACTGAATTTTGGTTCAGAGGGCTTGCTTTCAGTGGATCTTGGTTTTGGGGGGGGGGGGGAGGCTTGAGTCGGCCATGGGGTAGTCTTTATAACCTCCTCGGGCCTCAAATCCTTAGAGCTAAAAAAAAAAAAAAAAAAAAATACGGCTCCAAAATTACAATGTCGGGGGTAGACCAAGATACTTTAGGGGGGGGGGGGCTTGAACCCCCTAGCCCCCCCCCTGGATCCGCTCCTGAAAGGCGGGAATGGACTGGAAGCAAGGAACTGGAAGGTATTTGGCCACGGCCTTTTGAAGGAAGTATCCCAGCATTCTTCTGGACTCATTTGGGGGAACTATGGAAAACTCAAATTTGAATGGCCGGACGGGGATTTGAACCCGCACCCTCCCGAATGCGAGGCCAGAACGTTACCGCTTAACCACCAAGCATAGTAAGTATAAACGTTAAGGAGTGTGCACAAATTACGTGGCTCGGCCCGGGGGGGGGGAGGGGTTGGCTGGATGGCTACGTATAGTCTGACATGAGAAAACAGTACAAAATGTCTTCTGCTATCAAAAGGGAAAAAAGCTACGTGTTACGTGGGGGGGGGGGGGGGAATTTTAGACGCAAAAGCCACGTGGGCTACGTGTGGGGGAGGGGGGTTCACAGGAGGCCAAAATGGAGCTACGTGGTTTATGGACGCTCCCTTACGAACGATTGAAGAGACAGAGAGTACGTATCGATGGAGTGCATTGGTGGTGGAATTGTGTGATGTCTGAGAAACATATGTGGAGATTAAGGCATCAGCAAAAAACAGCATATACGTTGGATAATACTGATACATGGGAATGGAACGATTTCCATACTGAAAAATGTTTCCACCTTTCTCTGTTGGCCTTCTGATGTTAGGCTGGGCTACTTCAGCTCCGGTGCATCGGGGTCTCGGCTTATCTCGGCTGCTGAGAGCGGCGAAAGGCGACCTCTTTGGCCCCGGACACGCACGGCTGCCAACCATGCCCAACGAGAACCTTCACAACATATGCCTGTGGCAAAACATCCTTCAAAAAGTGTGCGTATCGCAAATTTAAGGTTAGAACTGCAGTGCTTAACGTTAGGATCTCAAACAGCGTCTAGAAATACGATAGTGCATCCTGATATGCTGGGAGGTGACGAGTCGTCATTATAGGGTGCGCCATTGCATTGTGTATTGTCGGAAGCTTAATACTACTGCCTCACTGAAGTGAGATAGCGAGAGGATTAAGAAGATTTAGAGAGGTTAGTTCGAGACAAAAGTGGAGAAGGCTTAGTAAGTCATTCAATACGTTACAATGGCTAAATCGTCAAAAATTATTGCTGCCATCAGACTTAACGGTAGTCTGGGAACTTATGGAGGAGTGCAACATACCATTCGGATTAGGACATCAGGAATTTTTTATTTTTATTTAGTAGTATAAGGGAGCGTAAATCTCACTAGAAAAAAGGGGGGGGCGGAATTACGGAAAAACACCTCACGTAATTAATGGATACCCCTAAAGAAAATGTTACGGAAGTCACAGCCACCGTACGATCAGAGATATTGGCACAACAAAACGAGTTACATGGCGACTGTTATACAGGGTTATTCAAAAAGAATGAGCAGATATTGCATTTTTATTTCTCGCGAACCATTAATAACACAAATATGTGCCATACGCCACTAGATACAGGAATCTTCAAAGTTTTACTGTGTAAATTTGCGAGGGTTCCGCGCGAAAAGACTTCATCTGAAGTTCGAGGACGGCCAGTGCTTTTCCCTTTGTATATGCACCCATATTTTACGCCAATCGTAAATCTGTTTATGATGAGGTGTGGCACTTTATTGAACTTACGTAGGAATGCGCGCTGCACATCAACAATGGGTTCTCTTTTTTTTTCAAACTGTAGCACACACCTGTCATTTGCTCGTAAATAGACAACAGCGCCGTCGGCGGCAGCGAGTGAAATTAACAGGCGGGATTTACAAAATTTTAACCTGCTGTGTGGCACGTATTTTTATAGTTTGTGATAAATAAAAATGCAAAATCTGCTCCTTTTTTAGTAACACTATATGTTTCATGTGACGTTTCTGTCACGTTACAATAATGAAAAGACCTTCTTCGAGTGCTGTATACATATTTTTAAAAAATGGTACAGGTATTAATATATGGCTTGCCTCGTGTTAGCATCGCTTACCGTGACCACACTCTGAAGCTCATCGAAACAACTGACTTCCATCCTACGTTGCTGTATATATGCACATAAATAAAGATCAGGGTCTGAACTCTGTAGATTCATCGAGTAATTTAAATTAAATGTTGATATGAGGGTCTTTTTTCTTAAACTACTTTACTAATAATTGGTTTCTGAGACTGGTTTATCCATCAGTTGCAGCTAAATTAAAATAACTTTATTTTGACATACATGTTTCGATTTTATTTGATTATCGATGACACTTTTTATTTCCTTCGGGAATGTTCCATATCAGTATTTTATTTTACTTCATATATGAACGGCGATGATGTGAAATCGAAACAAAGTTTTTTTTTTTATTTTAGCTGCAATATACGGATAAAACGACCACTAGAAACCGTTATTAGAATCACGAGTGTTTATTCAAGTTACTACAAATCGGTAGTTTCCTCTTTTAGAATATGAACAAAACGAAACGAGAACAAAGATTTGTATAAGACGAGCCTACGCCGTGTCACATCTTTTAGACGTTACGATCCGAATCAATCAGCACAACATCCAGGTAGTGCTACAGGAATTGCTGATTTTTTTTTTTTCTACACAAGTTCACAATTGCCTTGCGACAGACCACTGGAAAGAAGTTGTTTAAATGAATTTCTGGAGAAAAAACTGCCAGTTTATATAGAAACCAGGATTACTGTCGTTATGGCAGACATGGGTTACGTAGTTACTAGCAACCACAGTAATACTAGACATCTTCGAAGTGTTTTTTTAAAGAATGTACAAACTTTTACCAGCGTTGGCACGATTGCAGAACGTGTTTAATACGTGATATATGGGAACTCAGTATCTCTGGACCCCGCTGGTAGATAGAACTATCGTTTTTGTCTAAACTTACAGATACGAAAATTAATATGTATTTCCTGTTATTTACAACAGAATTACAGGTTGATTCGATAATCACACAATTTCATTTTAATAACATGAACCTTTATGTACAAATCTGAGCTCATTACTTCTTCTGGTGATAATATAGCTCTGTTGACTCGACCAGAGATACTCTTTTTCCCTGGCTGCCGCTGCCAACAATTCTCTTTGATGTTAATCCAGAGATCTCACTACGACAGATTAAGATATACATATAATTTATAGCAGAAGTACAGCAGTAAGATGTCATCTGACAGCGGCTTCTAAGGCTTGCCAACAGGAAAAACAACAACCAGTGAGGCGCCCAACAAAATGGCAATCTCCTCCAAACAAATCACTTAGCCTGCTAGGTGAGCGGTAACGCTAAGGCCTCGCATACAGGAGAACGTGGGTTCCAATACCAGTACGGCCATCCAGGATTCTGTTTTCCATAAGACACTCCAGCCGAATGCCTGGATGGTTCCTTCAAAAGGACATAGCCGAATACCTTCCCGTTCCTTGTCCCCGATCCTTTCCCGCTTCTAATGATCTTGACGTAGACGAAAAGCCAGAAGCATAAGCCAAAAATAAAAACAAACAAAAAAATTTAACGAAAACGCAAATCCCGTAATTTGTCTGAGAGTGAAAGTACGAAGAGCGTTCACTCTACTCACGTACACAATCTGTGACTCTGGGATATCGATGCTTTAGACCAGGGTTGGCCAACCCAAATGATCTTGCGGGTCACTTTGGAAATGCATCATAACTCCGCGGGTCGCATATAAAATTATATATCCCCATAGTAGATTTAGACCCACTATAGGCATTTTTTGGAGTGAAAAATTTAAACGTAATGAATTATTATTATTGTGTTTACTATTATTCTTAGAAGTAAACATAGATAAAATAATTTTAATGATGATACTAAACGAACATTGTAAAGAAATATACAACACTAAAAATGAAATATAAAAAATATTTTGTAAAAGTGTGATGGATCTCGCGGGCCACTAAAATGTTCAGGGTGAGCCGCGGGTTGGCCACCCCTGCTTTAGACACTCGTATATCAGAGGAATATCCAAGCAGAAATGATACCAATACTGGTAGATTAAATATAAAAATATGAACGGATGCAATAGGAGAAGTAAGTGAATTCTGTTACTTGGGAAGCAAAATTACAACCGATGGACGAAGCAGGAATGATGTTAAAAGCAGAATAGCACTAGCGAAAAGAGCCTTCATGAAAAAGAGAAACCTTTTAGTTTCAAATATTGATCTAGGAATTAGAAAGAACTTTTTAAAACTCTTTGTGTGGAGCACAGCACTTTATGGTAGAGAAACATGGACTTTAGGAATACCGGAAATAAAGAAAATCGAAGCATTTGAAATGTGGTGCTACAGAAGAATGCTGAAAATTAAGTGGATAGACAAAGTAAGAAATGAACGAGTTTTGGAAATGGTGGTTGAGTAAAGAAGTTTGTGGAAGAAGCTTACGGAAAGAAGAGACAGGCTGGTAGGTCATATTTTGAGACATGCTGGATTTGCTAATTTGTTAGTGGAGGAAACAGTCGAAGGTAAGAACTGTAGAGGACGACAGAGATTAGAATATATGAAACAGATAATTGAGGACGTGGGCTGCAAGGGGTATGTACAGGGTGTCCAGAAAAGGACTCCCTGATTTCAAAATTAAATATCTCGAAAACAAAGATCGATAGAGGAATGCAGTAAACGGTATGTTTATCGTGACAGCTGTAAGAAGTGTATACAGCAGTTTGAAATAATAGTTACAAAAGCTGCTAACAGATGGCGCTGTAATCGCCATACATAATGCCTAAATAGTGATCCGAAGCTCAGGGCGATCAGTTCCACCATTGAAACGTGCCAATGGTGAACATTTTGAAAACATTGTGATGTGATTGTTTGCAAAGATTGTTTTCATACTATTATTTCACTTATGTATGCTGATATGAGCTGTACAGCGCCATCTGTTAGCAGCTTTTGTAACTATTATTTCACACTGCTGTATTCACTTCTCACAGCTGTCACAATAAACATACCGTTTACTGCATTCCTCTATCGATCTTTGTTTTCGAGATATTTAATTTTGAAATCAGGGAGTCCTTTTCTGGACACCCTGTAGAAATGAAGAGGTTAGCACAGGATAGGAAAGGATGGAGGATTGCATCAAACCAGTCGAAAGATTGACGACAGCAAAAAAAAAAAAAGGGAAATCTTTCCCACACGCGGAGCTTATGCTTGGTAGCTTACTTCATTAAGACCGTAAATGAAGGTGGAATATTTTTTAAACATTTGTTTAATCGACATTGGTTTAGACAAAATGCACTATCTGAACTGAGTCAAATCTGGTTTTTGCTTATGGCTCTACGCCTTCTTCACGTCGAGGTCATTAGAGGCAGGAAACTACTGGGGACAAGAAACGGAAAGGAATTCAGCAATGGCCTTTTAAAGTTACCATCCCAGCATTCGGAAGGAGTAATTTCGGGAAACAATGGAAACCAAGATCTGGATGCCCGGACGTGGATTCGAACCCGCGTCTTCCCGAGTGTGAGGCCAGAGCGTTACCGCTCACCCACTACGCTCGGTCCATGTCTGACGATGGTTCCACTGGGAGCTATTTAGCCGGATGAATGATTCGGGTACAGTATTCTTAACCCACCGTCACAGGGAAGTTCGAAGCTATATAAAACTGAGTGAGCAAGCCGTCCTGGCGACGCAGCAAGAAGCCCGGGGCTGGGCTGGATGGTAAACACCCAGCACCAGCTGTGATGACGTCACGAAAAAACACTTGCTGCGGAAAACACTTGTCAGCTCGACAGACCGACATCCAAACACATGAGGTCTGGGCAGCTGCGTAGAATTTCTCGCACCTACATCATTACGCCGCCAAAAAACATGCTAACCCACCCCATGGCTCTGGTGGTGGAAACAATTTTCACCATCAGGGCTTGGCCGGCAGGGTAGGAAGGGAGATGGTACACAATTCCTAATCACCTGACTACGTACCAAAGTCTTGTTTTGAATCCCAAATCTCTTCGTTGAGCATGCAGAGCGAGGGCATACAAATATTTACGTCTGTCCATTCCTCGAGTTGTCTTCTGGAAGAGTAGGCGTCAATGCCTTTATTTTTTTGTTTTTTGTGAGAACGGGAAGTAATTCGGCCGTAGCCTTTTGAAGCAACCGCAGCAGCAGTCACCTGCAGATATTTGCGAGAGCCATGGTAAACAGAAATCTGGACGGCCGGATTCGAACCCGCGTCCTCCCGAATGCGATTCGGGAACACGTGACAATCCTGCTTTGCAATTTCAAAGGTTTCCTGCAGTTACTACAGATTAGTACCAGAATGGTTACTGTATACGCGCCGTAGATGAATTCGCTCACGACCTTCCTACATCTTACAAAGTACTGTTGCGAACGACTATAGTCCGTTGACTTAACAGAGACGGCTCAAGGTCACTCTGCTCTACCCCCACTCCACTGCCCTTACCCCTACAAGCGAAGGGGAAATTTACCGCTCCCCTACAGGACACAGCGGCCAGGTCGGTGAGGTAGCAAGAGAGGGGGGGGGGGGGGGTTAGGTGAGGAGGGTGCCGACAACAACATGACCTTGAGCCGTCAGTTTGTAGTGAATAGGGTATAATTCCCCCCGCCCCCTCCCTTCACAACCACCATAGTACACACAGTCGCTTTTCGGAGCGGTAAACATGATGAAGAAATTTGTAGCATCATAAACATAATAGTAGTGTTAAGAAGGATTTACTAAATTGTTACCGTCTGCTTCCCCCAATGTGTGAGTGTAGACTTTCCCGGCGTATCGATGCAACAAAATCTTCTCGGGTCTCCAGCCGGATGGTGGTGTAAAAACACGACGTTTCGACAGCTGACTCTGCTGTCCTTACCAGGTATCTTGAAGCTGTCGCAAGCTGACTGTTATTGCAGTCGGGGCAGTAACAGTCAGCTTGCGACAGCTACAAGATACGTGATAAGGACAGCAGAGTCAGCTGTCGAAACGTCGTGTTTTTACACCATCATCCAGCTGGATACCCGAGAAGATTTTGTTGCTTCCCCCAAGCTGACACATTTGCAGAAGATTGGAACTACAAATTCGTACAGTCGCAGATAAAACAAGCGAATTCCGTGACCTTACTGGTATTTGGGTATTATAATCAGCAGCGAAACCTTCAATTTAGGCACATCAGAAAGAAGAAACAAAGCATTTCAAATATGGTAGCAGTAGTGTAGAAGAGTGTTCAGAATTAAGTGGACGGTACGAAATTAACGTTCTTTTGGAATTGACGGGCGAGGAAAGAAGATTGGGGATGATGCATAACACGATTTTTTATTTTTACGCCTCGCAGACGGGAAAGGACTGGGGGCAGGGAACGGGAAGGAATTCGGCCATGGCCTTTTAAAGGAAACATTCCGGCATTTGCCTGGAGTGATTTGGGGAACCATGTAAAACTCAACCTGGATGCCCGAACACACTGTAATACATGCAGGATTGGTTAAGTTTTCAGTGGAGGGAGCATTAGAACGTAGAGACAATGGAGGAAGAAAATGTTTAGAATACAGTAGAGCTCCAACTATCCGGATCAATTTGGACCGGACCTCATTCGGATAATCGAAAATTCGGATAATTGGATTTTTTCCGAAAAAAGGGTCGATTTTAATTAATTACTGTATGAATGTCGAAAATGGGAGAAAAATACTATATTTAAAGAAAAAGAGCTTTTAATTTATTGAATAAAAAGGCAACCTTTTTACATGTAAAGCGTAGTTACAAGTGTTGTATGTTAGTAGAGTACATACAGTACGTACCATACTGTAAATAAAAGTCATTGCTTGCTGAACATCTCTGTCAAAGTAAGTTGTTTGACTGTATTAATGTGTTTTCTAGCAGCAAAGTCGCTGATCTTCTTGACAGTGAAAAGTTTCGTGTGATATGTAGGCAGAATCTTTTTTTTTTTTTTTTTGAATCGCTGTACGTTTCCGTTTTAATTAAAAAAGCGATTAGGATAATCAGCGATTCGGATAATCGGAGTTCGGATAATTGGTGTTATACTGTATATGAAGCAGGTAATTGTGGAGGTAGGTTGTAATGAGTACTGTAATGATCCGCGAGAGCCAGAGGTGCGCGTGCTTGTTTTCTCGTCTGGTGTGTGTCGGTCCCCGGTCCCAGGGGAGGTTCTGCTAGGGTTTCGGGGACGCCAGTCCCGGAGTGGTTCCATTAAATCTGACTTATGGCATAACAGCCTCGTGACAGGGGCCGCGACGCAAGATGAAGTATGAGCCTCGGCTGTTTTAGTAAACAAATAAAATAAGAAGTAAATCTGTATCCCAGAACGAAGGGTGAGGGGAGGCCAGGAAGTACAAGCCAATAGGAACTATTTGTATTTTTATTACAAAAAAAGGGTGGTTTTGTTGCATGTCCCGAACCAACCAGCGGAAAAAGCTTCCCTCCAAAGACAGTGATTGGGAGAGGTCATCAAGAGGAGGCGGAAAACGACGCTTCTTCGAGGCAGCGCGAGAAGAGAACAGGACTCGTTGGTTACCTACCGAGTGGGTCAGATCGACCGCACAGCGAAGCAGTGGAGACACAACTGAGTGAGGCAGCCGGCCGTGATGGAGAGCTGGCCAACCCACCGACTGCATTCGGCCGCACGGTAACCACCATTCCGAAAAAGGAACTTTTGCACCACAATCGATTTTTTTTTTTTTTTTTACCCTAGTTATCGCTCTGAGACAGACTCCCTTGCTCCACAGAAAAAGTTATGTACCCTTGTGTTTTAAAAAGAAGATTAATCTTTGTAAAATCTTGTCAAGCAACCAATTCAAATACATAAGTAAATCGTAAAGTCAGATTGTGAACCTTGTTTTCAATAGATCCCATCCAGTCATGTAATGTGTCATTTGACTTTATTAATAATTCTAGTTGTTCAATAATTCATGTTTAAGTAACAATACTTTGAGATCTGGATGTCGCTTCCCTCAGAATAGGGTACACTCCAATCTCTGGCGCCCACCTGATTTGTTTTTATGCTTAATATTAGTTGGAAATTAATAACTGGTAATGAACGGCCACAGTAAGGTCGAGAAGTCGCTTTCCTAATATAGGTAACACTTCAGTACGTTAATGCGAAGAAATTAATTGCAACAAACGAGTCCAGAGACGGATGAAACAAAAAGAAAATTGACACGAAAAAAGAATCGCCCTACATCCACTGCGGTGAATGCGAAGGGAGTCAGTCGTGGCTTCACTTGTTGTAATGTAAGACATTTAGTAGGCAGGTGGTTTAGTTGAATGCACGTCACGTTGGGCCCGTATTCGGACACCTGCCACGCCAGATTCAACGCAACGTGAAATGTCTCCGTTCCAGTGCAGAGAGCATTGCGTCATACAGACAGGCCACAGACGCTTGTGGGCGTCAAACAGTGAACCAGATCTAGTTTCGGGAGAGCGCACTATGCACGGGACCCGATCCTAACCAAAATACCTTGCAGATTACTGTCTTGTAAATGCGCATTTCACAGGCTGCAATTTTTCTTGTCGGGTTTCCATGATTTAGCCAAATGGATGCCTACTTCCATCTTTTTTTTGCTATCATTAGTCTTTCGACTGGTTTGATGCAATTCTCCATCCCTTCCTATCAACATACTTCTTATAAACCACGTCCACAATTATCTGCTTCATATATTCTAATCTCTGTCTTCCTCTACAGTTCTTTCCTTCAAACGTTCCCTCCACCAGCAAATTAACCAATCCAGCATGTCTCAAAATATGACCTACCAGCCTGTCTCTTCTTTCTGTAAGACTCTCCCACAAACTTTTCCTCAACAATCATTTCCAAAACTCGTTCATTTCGTACTTTATCTGTCCACTTAATTTTCAGCATCCTTCTATAGCACCACATTTCAAATGTTTCAATTTTCGTTTTTTGTAGTATTCCTGAAGTCCATGCTTAGAGTTACCATAAAGCAATGTGCTCCACACAAAGAGATTTTAAAAGTTCTTTTCGAGTCCTGGATGAATAGTTGAGACTAAACGATTTCTCTTTGTGCTAGTGTTATTCTGCTTTTAATATCATTCCTGCTTTTGTCATCAGTTGTAAGGGTGACGTGAGGTTAAATAGGGAGGGGGGGGGGGGCTGGTGAAATCTCACGAAACCTCACCAAGAGGGAGGGGGGGAGGCAACGGAAATCTCATGTGTGGTTTTGAAATTCTTGTAGAACTGAAGAGCGAAAAAAAAAGTCTACAAATGACGCGAAAGTCGATTTTAGGCGGGTCCCCGTCAAAATCTACCATCATTTTACGAAGTCTCACTAGAGGGGGGGGGGGCAAGTCCGGAATTCCGGTAAAATACCTCACGACATTAATGCACGTCCCCTAATTTTACTTCCTAAATCGCAGAACTCTTTTTTTTTCTGCTTTACGCCACGTCGACGGCTAAGGTCATTAGAGGCGAGATGGGACTGGGGGCAAGGAACGGGAAGGGATTCGGCCATGGCCTTTTGGAAGGAAGCAT
Organism: Vandiemenella viatica; assembly: GCA_031002005.1. Lineage (NCBI taxonomy): Eukaryota > Metazoa > Arthropoda > Insecta > Orthoptera > Morabidae > Vandiemenella > Vandiemenella viatica. The sequence goes on from CM061918.1 coordinate 120,031,385, forward strand.
CCCGGCATTCGCCTGGAGTGATTTGAGGAAACCATGGAAAACCCAAATCTGGATGCCCGGTCGAATATTCGAACCCGCGTCCTCCCGAATGCGAGGCCAGAGCGTTAACCGTTCACCCACCACCCTCGGTCGCAGAGCTCACTTCTCCTATCGTATTTTTATATTTAATCTACTATTCCCGTTATCATTTCTACTGCATTTTATCACTTTTTTCTTGCTTCGATTTATATTTACACCAAAATCTTCCTTCAGTAAATTGCTCATGCCATTCAGTAACTTCTCAATACCCTCGGTCTCTTCCTTAACCGGACAATGTCGTCAGCAAATCGTAGCATACTGATTTGTTTCTAATCGCAATCGAACTCGAGCCGGACACTTTTCAGCTGTTTTTCTTTGTTAATCGCGAATATCCCCGGGATATCGTATTTCATATCAAGTGGCCGGAGGGGGGGGGGGGGGGTTAGATAACAGGCGGTCGTACTGTTTCAGGACACTGAACAGAGTGTTCCTCTGTTACTTGTTGTCCCATACAGAGTGTCGATAGACGCTCAGCTGACAGGCAGAACAATGCGGGCAGCCCACAATGCAACGGCCGTTATTTCCGCGCTCCATTTTTCCAGCCGCTCTGCCCGCCTCCAGCTCCCTGGAGGCTGTCGTCGTTTTAATCAGCGGAGCCTCTCCCCTCCCCCTCCCCTCCCTCCAGCGTAACTTGCACTCCGTGACGTCACGCGGGATCCGTTTTAATTACTCCGGCCGACTCGCGGTTTTTCGCTTTAATTAGACTCGTGTCCGCGAGGAAATTCAATTTGCTGTTATCATCGCCCCGACACTGTTCGCTAATCCGCAATGTTACCTCGCACACCTGGGAGTTTCTTGTTGAAACAGCGAATGCGTAATTTTGGACCAGATCCATTAACACCAACATACCTCGCAGTAACACGCGGTGACATTAACATAGAGGCAAAAATATACCGGTCTGTGTTTTTATTTCAACAATACATTTATTTTTCTACGTAGTCCCCCTTTCGATAGATGCAGTTCGTCCAACGTTTCTGCGATGATGGAACGGAGTGTGCTTCTTGTGATTCTGGGTGTGGTAAATACCGATCTACAGTTTCTACCGCATCTTCATTTTAATCAATTTTTTTTCAGCCAATAATTTTTTTAGTCTGGAAATAGGTGGAAGTCATTGGGGGCCAAATCTGCGGACAAGGTGGATGTTACAACAGTTCGTAGGGCCTACTTCATATTTCAACCTGATACGTAGACACACAAAAAATACTCAAACACACAGACATAAAACAAAAACACACAAACAAAACACATTAGCACAAACAAACCACATACAAACAAACACACAAACAATCAAACAAAAAACAGACATAATACACAAACTAAACACACACTACAAACAAACCATGCTCCCTCAAACCACACACCAACAAACAAAACACGCGTAATCAAAAAACACACAAATACAAGGAAACCATTCATTAAAAAAACACACAAATACAAGCAAACCATTCATCAAAAAAACACACAAATACAAGCAAACCATTCATCAAAAAACACACAAATACAAGCAAACCATTCATAAAAAACACACAAATACAAGCAAACCATTCATAAAAAAACACACAAATACAAGCAAACCATTCATCAAAAAAACACACAAATACAAGCAAACCATTCATCAAAAAACACACAAATACAAGCAAACCATTCATAAAAAAAACACAAATACAAGCAAACCATTCATCAAAAAAACGCACAAAAACAAAACCACAAACCTACAACACACACACAAACCTAGAACATACACAACACGACGCACAACAACACGCACGCGCGCACACGCAAGCACGCGCGCACGCGCACAGAGAGAGAGAACTGTATAAACAAATTACTTTACAGATCAAATTGAAAACTGATGTTGGTTACTGGGACACGTTTACCAACATCAAAAAAGTCCTATCGACACCAATACTATTACTGTATCAGGCCGAGAAATTTCCACGTTGCCCTACTAGCAAAGGGTAAAGACCTGAAGCAGGCGCAGTAACTCTAGTTAGATTGGTGGGACGGTCAGTTTTATTCTTCCCGTGACTTAAATGTACCGTTTTTACCACATCGAGACGGAAGATGGGAAAGGGTGAAACACGGTGCCGTTCATACAGGCCTGCTCTTCCGAAGGACACCAAGGGGTTCAACAGGTGTGAAATCACCGTAAACAATGTCATACGCTCTCAATCCACAAATGTTGCGGGGAGATTTGGAATGTATTCCAGTACAGTGGTATACAACCTGGTGTTTAGGAAATCCGATATATTATCAGAGTGTTAACATCCCTTTCACCTAGCGTGGTGGTGTAACGGCTAGCGTTCTGGCCTCGCATTCGGGAGGATGGCGGTTCGAATCCCCGTCCGGGCATCCAGATTTGGATTTTCCATGGTTTCCCAAATCACTCCAGGCAAATGCCGGGATGCTTCATTCAAAAGGCTATGGCCGAATTCCTTCCGATTCCTTGCCCCCCCATCCTTTCCCGTCTCTAAAGACCTCGCTGTTAGAGAGACGTAAAGCAGATAAGAAAAAAACATCCCTGTATGTCAACTATCACAAAGTAAACAGCGATGAATAAGATATTAGTGGATATGATTTTTTATCCACTTCTGGCGTAAGATGCTCACTTTAAGTTAAAACAGATTGGTTGTCTAAAATTTAAATTAAAAGTGGGTTCACTGGTGGCCGGGAAACCTTTTACCTCACTGCAGCGCCTGAGACGCAACCCGCTACGCACAACAGTAGCTTTAGCAGTGGCAGCTTCGGGGGTTAACAGGATCTCCCACTGAACGTTGCCTTCCCAATGATTACCAATACGTCTGAGTGACAAACGCACCAAGGAGTTAAATTATACTTCGCAAATGCCATTTCAATCAATGTAGCATTTCCAAACAATATTTTTGCATCTATTACCAAAATTACAAACTAAAAATTCAAGACGATTACATTCTGACATCTAGTATTGTTTTTGGTAAATACATTCACATTAATAAATTATTAGGTATTTTGTCTATAGATCTCGTAGAGTAGTTTCAACACTTCAACGATTCCATCCCCCCTTTTTAGGGAAAGCTGAATGTGCGAAAGTTTGGCACGGTTTTACTGGAACCGTCGTATATAGACAGGAATGATTTGCAGACACGAATCCGTGTGTGGAGGCGGTGATATGCCCGAGAGGCTCTAGGTCGACCTTGTGCACAGCTGTCGAGTCGAATGGGGGAGGCCCGCCAGAAACAGAAAATAGAACACCGCCTCTAAAAACGGGATTTCCGGTCCGCGGTGTTAGTAATACTCACACTTCGCTCATTCGCTTCGATCCGATGTATTTACAGTTTCCTGCCGTTTTTATTTCGGGCCCGGCAGTAACATGCCAAGTCTACGAGACATAGTTACCCCTATAATATCGCTTTCACCACATCTACAAAAAATATTATCCAGTACGAAAGTATCTCTGTCTCTCTGTATGTTTGTTACATTTTCACGACTAAGCAGTTAAATTGATTTTGATGAACATTGACAAGGAAATACTATGTATCATTGGAAAGGACATGGGATACTTTTTTTCCTGGATAAATAATATTTTGACATGAAATTTTGAAAATTACCCGAATGCTGACAGACAGACGGATAGCGTGCGTATGTCTGTGATGTTATATCGGTTACTCAGGCTTTTTTTCTCGCAGTCACTTTGTGGGAAATCTTTTACGTAAGTTACAGCTTTCTAAATCCAGTTCTATCAATAAAATCCACGCCTGCGAAGTCAAGAGTAACGGCTGTTACATAATATCCTGAAATGGGGCACAATGGTAACTGTTGCAAATTTTGGGTTACGAGTTTTCAACGCAAGGACACTGTAACAGCCCTCATACCTGAATTTTGAATAGTATTGTACTGTATGAAGTATTTGTAGTGAGCTGAAGTTTGCTTGAATGTGATCTGGTATGTTTATTTTGCAATTTCTTGTAAATCAGTGTATATAGACTTTGTTTTATGAAAGAAAATTATTTTAAGTCCATTTAATATGTTTAAGAACCGAATTGTGCAAGAGAATTTCTTAAATGTTTGTAATTCCATGTATTAATGCAAGTTATGATGTCTACAGGACATGTTTGTACAGTTTAAAATGAGTTCTGTAAATAATTTTGTATTTAAGTATCTCTAATTACCATTTCTGATCATTTTGTAATGTTAAGTGATTTTGTATTAATTCCGATTGTTTTTAATATGTTTAATTGTTAATGTTCGAGAAATATCGGGCGGATGCCTTTGATGAATTCCAGAAATTTCGATAGACTATATAAACAGATCGGCAGAAGGACAGAGTTAGTTAGTTAACAGTTTACAGTATACAGTTTATAGTTTATAGTTAGTTATTCAGTTGGTTCACAGTTGAGTTTACAGTCACTTTGCATCTGACAAAGACTGCGCCAGTATCTCTGGATTGTATCTTTGCTTGTGACAAATATCGCTGACTTGTTTTTGGAAAATAAACAAACATCTTCAACATAACCTTCTGGTGGATTATATTTTAATTAATCAGTATATTAATTTAAACCACCGAAGACCCTAACAACACGTTTACTGTTTTTCAGTATACAGCACATCATTCTGGCATAGCGTTATTTGTGACATGACAATATTCAAAAATAATTATATACTGTAAAAAGACGGTAAAGTATCTTGTTCAAAGCATAATGTGTGACAAGCATGAGAAAGTTACAAATTAATCCGTACTTGGAATAACGCATTATCATCAAACGTGTAGCAAAACACAGCCTCAGGAAGTTCTCAAATATTTAAATGGAAATTTGGCGAGAAAATGTTGTCATACGCGTTTACACATTAATTAATTGATAATTAAAACGACATTGCAATTTTTTTTTACTGCCGTTTGAATTTAACCTCATCTCGGTTCAGTTTTACAACTTATTAAATCATGACTGACGTAATTAGCACTTAATTAACCTCAGAATATGGTCTACAACTTTTTTTTTTTTTTTACCTTCCGCTTGAGGTACACATATCACTAATTCCCGCATTAGAGATTTAGGTTATGTTATATTCGGCTAATGCGTATGCCTGTCTATAAGATGGAAGTTGAAATGCTTTCTTTTTTTTTTTTTTTTTTTTGCTTATGCATCAACGCCTCGTTGAAGTTATTAGAGGCGGGAGAGGACTGGGTACACGGAACTGGAAGGAGGTCGGCCATGACCTCTAGAAGGAAGCATCCCGGCATTGGCCTGGAGTGATTTGGGAAAACCATGGAAAACCCAAATCCTGATAGCCGGACGCAGATTCGAACCGCCGTCCTCCAAAACGCGAGATCAGAGCGTTACCGCTCAACCAACACGCTTGGTGGCTGTAAAACGAGCATATAGAAATTATTTGAGGGATTTGCATCAGATGCTCCGATATTTACGCGGCGAGTTGTCAGATATACAAATCTCGATACATGTTCCGGCAGAAGTATCCAGTTGTGAGCGTAGCTAGATCGTCATCGCGGCGGTACTGTCAGGCCTTCAACACGAGTTATTTGGAGTGCGCCGGAGCGGTGGAAGGTTTAATTGGGAGGAGTTGGGGCGACCCTTGTCTCCGCGTGTATTTCCGTCAACCGTGAACTTGGAACTGACCTCGGAGATAACGGGCAAGGTCTCCTACGGAGCATGACGTCAGTAGGAGTCGAGAGCACAATTCACCCTACCTCGACACTAAACTCCCAGCCACAAACACAAAGTCACTACATAAAACTTTATCGTTGGTTATAATAACGTGCGGTCTAGTAGCTCAGATCAAGCCCAATGGAAGAGAGGACACGGGTTCAAATCCGCGTCCAGTTATTTATATTTCGGCTATCCATGGTTTTCACAAATCGCTCCAGGAAAATGCCGGGATGATTCGGAGTAAGGAATAAAAAAAATACGAGATCAATAGAAACAGGTGCGTATACCAGCGTGTACTTCTATTATTATTTTTTTTCCAGTGTATTTTCTTCTGTACATTTTTCGATGTTATTTGTGTTTCTTTCGCACTCGAGCGGCCGAAGGACATTATCTTTATTGAATTTCGGAAATATGTAGTGTATTGCCACATTACATCGAAATATATTTGCGAGAAGCTGCACCCATTACTCGCAGAGAAGGATGGTGTGGACAATAGAGTAACGGTAACTACCCGGCTGCGTTCCGGTATTTGACCTTGGGCCCAGTAGCCCTCAGTGAAGGACGCGGCGTGGCCGCTGAAGGCCCGTTCACACCATGGAGGAAGGAAATATATGGAGACGACGCAAGAGACCTTCACCACGCATTGAAGTGAAGCAGGGCGGAGGAGGAGTGGGGGGCATGGCCGGAGTGGAGGGGGCATGGCCGCTTCCATACAGACACGGGGTATATGTACAAAAACCTCAAGGGGACTCTAGGATAGAGGTGACGCCGCAATCTGGTGATGGATTATTAAGTAACTCGATATGACAAATAAAAAATGACGAATAAAATTTTTTGATATACTGCTTAGTTTTCGAGATATTCTGTCCCAAATGTGAAATGGTTTTGGTTGAAATTCAGAAGAAACAATTGGTTAAAGTCAAATTTGATGATGGATTCTTATTTAAAAAGACGAGACAAATGAAAAATAAAGAATAAAAATTTTCGATATCTCACCTAGTTCTAGAGATATACTGTATCAAAAGTGAGGTGTCTTGAGTTGAAATGGAGAAGAAAAATTTCGCAAAAGTCAAATTTAATGATCGATTCTTATGTAACACGACGAGACAAATCGAAAATAAAGAATAAATTTTTTCGATATCTTGCTTAGTTTTCGGGATATACTGGGAACATCGCAATTGTTTGGAAGCGTATTATCGCCACTGCCGCCACTGCGCATGCGCGAGCCTGCTTCACCAATTTAATCTCACTTCTCCTCCATATATTTCCTTCCTCCATGGTTCACACTAGCGGTCAGCTCAGGTCAGGTCAGGTAAAAAATCGCTATACACGTAATCCAATGGGAGCATTCACACTACGCGGTCCGCTCAGGTCAGGGCAAGGCAGCTCAAACTGAAGATCAACAACGGGCAAGACCTGAGCTGAGCTGACCGCTAGTGTGAATGTGCAATAGTCAGGTCAGGTCAGATCAAATGGGCGGCGAACGTCTAAAAAAATCTGCTTATAAGCAATTAAAAGTGTAATAAATAATAAAAAATGTTTTAACAGTATGTTATTTCTGATTATTAGAAAGTTAGTAAAATTTTAATATTAATTCAAATATTATTGCATGTTTCCGTATTGCCAAGGTAGAGATTCTGCTTCCGAATTAAAAATGTTGTGAATTTATTTTTTTGTATCAAAAGGGTTCCTCTCGTTCATCCTGAGATTCACTACATGACATGAAATTTTAATCTGTAAACAATTGTGCAAAATATTTGTTGTTAAAACTATGTTATCAATTAATATTTGAGCAGAGTTAAGTTTTCTAAATTAAATTCGAAATGTTTAAGCTAAATTATCAAAAACATTTCCCACCATTAGTCTCGCTCGGAATAGGCAGTAGATAAAATTTTTATTTCTTGATCTGTTTGTGATTTCAAACTCTGGATTCAACCTGAACCGTCGTCTTTTTGATCCTATTCTCTTCATCCAAAATCAGCGCTATTTTAATTAACGTTAGCGTAGAGAATGGCATCGTTTGCTGTGAGCAACTCATATGAAATTTGCATCGTCTACGATTTGATCTGACCTGACCTGACCTGACCGCTAGTGTGAATGGGCCTTACGGTGGTGTGGTGGGATGGTGCAGTGGATTGCGAGCTGTGTGGTGAGTGCGTGGCCAGCCAGCAGGAAGAGATGTGCGGCGACTAACGCCGTGCGGTGTGTGGTTGCTCTTGTGTTTATCCGAGTGGACGTGGATCTCCGACGGCAAGTAGGAAATGGAATCATCGCGTTGGAAGACTGCAGGCAGCAGACTCGGCGCCTCTGCTAAATTGTAACGCCGCCGATACGGTGATCACCGCAGATCACTCTCGTATTGATCAACCCAGTTAACCCTTCTAGTAAAGATATAAAACAAATACCGTAGTAAGAATTCGGAAGATGCACTACCATAAACCCCACGCCTATAAGTTTGCATATGAAAGAGCATACTTTTTCTTCCTGTTCTTTTTTATTGACCCTATGATTACGACCAAGCTGGCTATAATCATAGAGCACTCCATGTTTGCCGTGACGTAACAGCACAACTAGATCACTTCTAATTGGTTGCGGACGTGGAAAAGCGAAAAGAAGCGGAGTTTTGGCGAAAAGAACAGTTCGTTTGTACCCTCAGTACACGCCTAACGACAGTAAACTTGGCGGTATTCATTTTGTGTTTCCAAGTTGTTTAAATTGTGTAAAACGGTTGGAAGTTGTCCTGTCGGCCAAAGGGTTGCACGGCTCCATACGCTGTTGCTATGAAGGAGACGTATGAAGACATTAGCAGAATCCTTGATAAGGGGGCGTCCATAAATTACGTGAGGTGAAACAGGGGGGGGGGGGGTCCGGCGAAATCTCACCAGGGGGAGGGGGGGGGTCTACGGAAATCTCACGTGAGATTTTGCGAAAAATTTGGGGATAGTAGAGCCAAAAAAAAGGTCTACAATTTGCGCCTAAGTCGATTTTAGGAGGGTATTTCGTGAAAAAGTTAGGGTGTGACCTAAAAAAAAAAAAAAAAAAAAGGTCTACAAAAGTTTCGAGTGCGATTTCTAGGGGGGGAACTCACGGACCTGATCTCACCAGAGGGGGGGGGGGGGTCCGGCCAGATCTCACGAAATCTCACCAAGGGGGAGGGGGGGGGTCCAGAAATCCGGAAAAACACCTCACGTAATTTGTGGATGCCCCTAAAATCAGTTTAGTTGGAAACTTTTGCGCTGACTTAAAAGTTGTTGCTCTATTCGCGGGCCTGTAATCAGGCTTCACTCAATACTGCTGCTTCCTACGTGAATGGGACAGCCGAGTCCGAGACAAACATTGCATTAAGCGGAGCTTGCCTCTGCGAGGAAGTGTTACTCCCGGTTAGAAAAATGTCACTCTCGATCCTCTGGTACCGAAGGGAGATATTTACTTGCCGCCTTTGCATGTCAAATTCGGATTTTTCCAAATAGTTTGTGAAAGCAACGGACAAGACAGTTGATGTGATCTTGGTTGTCCGGGCTGAACCGCGTCAATTTATCGTAACCTAACGTTTCGGCCATCATTTTGTGGCCTTCTTCAGAGGACTGTCACGGACAACCAAGATAACATCGGCAACGACCGTGGAAGTCTGCGCACCCACTTAAAGACAGTCGATGCATCACAATTTTTGCAAAACTAAATTTCCTCGTCTTAGTGAGGCTAAAATGAAGGGGGGAGTTTTCGTAGGATCCAGATTAAACAACTTTTCCAAGATTCAACGTTTCTTGAACGCCCGAACAGAAAAGGAAAACGAGCTTGACTTGCGTTCCAAAACGTGTGTGAGAACTTTTTGGATAACAACACAAGTGATTGATGATTATGTCCGTCATGTCGAGGAATGCTGTGAGCTTGAATATGGTAGTGTGGTATCGGACCCACATTTTGAGTATTAAATACACGAGCTGGAGAAGGTGCAAAAAAGGGTTGCTAGATTTGTTTCTGCAAATTATCGCAAAACGCAGTCAGTAACGGATATGATAAAGGAGCTGGAATGGGATTCATTGCAAGACAGGAGGAGGGTGAAGAGGGTCATAGGAGTGTACATGGCATATACTGACGATGAGGCATGGAAAGATATTGGTGTAAGGATAAAAATTAATGCATGGAAGGGAAAAGATGATCATGACCACAAGGTGGTACTCGATTTCAGGCACAAGGGTGCAGCAACATTTGTTTTTTAGGTAAGGGTGTCCGGGATTGGAATAAGTTACCATGAGAAATGATTAATAATTTACCAAAAATATTGAAAAAAATCTAAAAACAAAATTTGTAGAGGGCGAACGTAGGGGGGTACAGGAAAGGAAGAAGATGAGTGTATAGGGAAATTGCCACCGTGCACCCTATTGCAGTTTTAATTAAATATTATTTTTAAAAGGACATAGGGTGTGACGTGTGTCTTAATGTGTATTTCCTTCACTCACACCTGGAATTCTTCCCTGAAAATTTAGGAGCAATTTCGGATTAATACGGAGAACGTTCTATCAAGACATCAGTAAGTTTGAGAAAAGATTTTTCAGGGAAGTAGAATTCGACCTTGTTGGTAGAGTAGTGCTGGTTTTTGGTTCGAGAAAATTCTACCTCAGGGTACAAAAGAAAAATCGAGAACCAAACTGAGGTATTTATTATTATTTATATTTATTACTTTTTACATTATTTCACAAGACAAAATGTAAAAACTAAAATAATTCTTTTCATCCTTCAAAATTATTGAAAATTGATTAAAAAAATAGGGGGAGAGGGGCTCCGGCAAAAACTGTGCGTAATGGGGTAAATGGGGGATCATATTCGGATTCAGCAGGTCATTTTACATAAGAATCAGTGAGAATGGTTTCAGGGCTTTCATACTAGTGTTATCGATCGGTACTGTGTTCTCGCCCATAAGGCAAATCTGGCATTGAATAATCATGTCACGCGCCACTCCAACAATGGGCTCCGGCTAAGCACTATCTATAAAAGTTAATTTCAATGTGGTTAATTAAGTTTAAAAGGCCTCAGGATGGGCTAAAAGTAAAGGACAGTATGTCACATGCGCCACGTTTTAGACGCATCATTTTTTCTCCTTTCTAGTTTTTCTGAAGTCCAGGCCTCTGCTGTTAGTTTCAGATTAGTGATACGACGTCATTAGCCGGCTAGAAGTGTAATTGAACCTATATTTAAGTATCCTTTGTGAGGGCTGTGCATCCTTTTGAAGAGGGCAGCGGCGCTGTATGGTTGGCGGAAACAGCTGTTTACAGGCAGAGCTTTATCGCTTCCTGGAGTGGCTCTGTCTGGAACTGGAGAAGCGCTGTGGCAGCCGCTGGATAATGAGCGGAGGTTGCGTGGCGCCTGGAAATATGAGCTGGAGCAAAGCTTCCTGGATTAGGAAACAAAGTTACGTAGCTTCCCTCTAGCGCGTACTCACACACAGCTCAGGAAATACGAGATTTTAATATTTTGGTCCAGGCAACAAATATTGTAAATCAAGGGAGCGTTACTTCACAGGGAAGGCGAAAACGGTGTCACAACTTTACCGTCCTCACTAAGAAATTAGTTCGCTACCAGTGATACTTTCAGTGAGCAGGTGCCCTGAACGTTTTTAGAATCTGCATTAGTATATATGCGAAAGTAAGTATCAACCCGTTTGTTACGTTTTTTTCCACCTAGTGTAACAGTTAGCATTCTGGCTTTGCATTCGGGAGGACGGCGGTTCGAATCCCGTCCGGGCATCTAGATTTGGGCTGTCTATGGTTTCCCAAATCAGTCCAGGCAAATGCCGGGATGCTTCCTTCAGAAGGCCATGGCCGAATTCCTTCCCATTCCTTGCCCCCCATCCTTCCCCGTCTCTAAAGACCTCACTGTTAGAGAGACGTTAAGCAGTTAAAAAAAAGTTTTATTGACTAAACAGCTTAACTGATCTGGATTAATTTGACAAGCGAATAGATGTATGATTAGGATGGACATAGCATACTTGTTTCCGGGATAAAAAACATTTTGTGATGTAATTTTGAAAATTAACGGAACGGTGACAGAGAGACGGATAGCGTGTGTAATGTTATATCGGTCACTATGGCGTTGACTTTCCTCGCAGTCAATTTGTGGGTCACCTTTTACGTAACTTACAGCTTTCTATATCCAATTCCAGGAATAAAATTCTAAGTCCACGCGTATGAAGACTCTGGTATTGCTATTTGCTCCCAAAGGACCGATATCTGATTCTGTGGCAAAACAAAAATTTACTACTTTACTCTTCAGTACTCTACATTTCAACTCACAGGTAATTCGTGATTACTGTCACTAAATATCACTACTAGTTGATTTTCTCCATGTATTGTGAACAATATTACTATCATTGTCGCTTGTATGTTTCAAATAATCAAAGGGTTGGTAAGAAACTATTTTGCTTATGGCTTCACGCCTGGTCGACGTCGAGGAAATTAGAGGCGAGAAAGGAGGAGGGGCAAGGAACTCGGTCATGGCCGTTCTAACGAACCATCCCGTCAATCGTCTGGAATGATTTGTGGAAATAATGGAAAACCTAAATCTGGATAGCCGGACGGGGATTCGAACCCACGTCCTCACGAATGCGAGGCCGAGGCTTTACCTATAAGCAGGGACATATAAACCAGTATGCCGTCTGCACTCTGCAACCATACAACGCCGAAGTCAACGCTGTTACCGCTGGCATGAATGGATCTTTGTGGCGGTGTACAGACCTATTGTCCGGTCCACAATACGGCAAGGGGAACTCTGGGAGTGGCCGCAGCCTATCCAACACTCCGGGCTTCAGCAACCTGTACATTCTATCGAAACAATGGAACTGAAATCTAAATCGCTTGTAATATTATATATTTATTTCAATAATTCAACAAAGTCGTTCACGAATGCGACACGATCTTCTATGATACGAAGGTTAGTGTCCTCACCATGAACACGTAATATTACAACCTGTCGAAAATACAAATATTTCTTTAGCTTTTAACCCGGCCTTCATCTCTGGCACAGCCTATTGTGTAATGTGAAGTACGCCAGAACAGTTCCGTGGTTTGGATTCCACGTTAAACTGTAGGTCCCCTATACCCGGTAGAATTATCGGGTTAGATTAGGTAAGGAGGAAAGGAACTAGCCGTCCTACCCCTGACTCCAGGATTAATATCTACTACTACTATAACTATTATTATTACTATTTTATACAAAACGCTTATACTATAACATTTCCAAACGGTCGAAGTCGCAGGAAACTGCTACTAATTTAATAAACTAGTGTTTATAAGGATGAACTATTTCATTTCGCTGCCTGTATCGCTTTTACTACCGAGTTAATTGGTGTTTCATAACTGAGAATGGACAGGACAATATGTGTTTGCGATAGTGTGTTACATGGCGTGCTTGTTACTCATATATGCTGTTTGTTGTTGAAAGCGTCCGCTAACGGACTGAACGACCGTGGTTCAATGCCCGATGATGTTTCTTCGAAGTAGAACAGAAGGGACGAGTTCCCTGTCGCACTCAGCTTGCTGTTAAATAAGTACCGAGGGAGAGGTAGGAACTATTCAGAGAGGTAAAGTCTACTTTTTTTTTTTTTTGGTAACAGTTTAACGTCCCTTTTTAACAACGTGGTCTTTAGAGACGGGAAAGGATGGGGGCAAGGAATGGGAAGGAATTCGGCCATGGCCTTTTGAAGGAAGCATCCCGGCATTCACCTGGAGTGATTTGGGGAAACCATGGAAAACCCAAATCTGGATGCCCGGACGGGGATTCGAACCGCCGTCCTCCCGAATGCGAGGCCAGAACGCTATCCGTTACACCACCACGCTCGGTAAAAGTCTACTGCAGCATGGCGCTGACCACTGTACTTTCTGCATACTGTGTCCGGTTCTTATGATTCTGCGAGCATTAATTCTGTTCGTTGAATTCGTCCAATAAAACTGGGAGTTCTCGCCAGGTTGTGAGTCCCACACTAAGCTACGTTCTTCTCCGTAGCGTACGAGTGTACGAGCGAGTGAGGCGTAAAAGGAGAACAGTCGCGTATTCTCTTGTACCGCATACCGAGTCTCTGAAGTTTACACAGTCCTTTTGCGGACAGGCTTTTAGTATTTCGACAGAGCGTCGTTGTTGGCACCTTGCAAGGTGCAAACAAGGTGTTACGAAACGCGACAAGCATAGCGGACACTTCCACAGAAACAGGCAAACGGACTCCAGTGTGTACATACCGAACAAACTTGCAACGTCTTTCTTCTTGTTTTGTCATATACCTCATCTTGGTCAAGTTGACCAAAGACCACTAACTGTACATAGCTCTCGACATTGATTTAACTGATCCGAGCCTCAACATTGGAAGACTTTTACTATCGGAACTATTTGGATGTAACAGTAAAAAGCTTTTTTAATTATTATTATGGCTTTACGTCTCGTCGACATCGAGGTTATTAAAGGCAGCAAGGGAAAGGGGACAAGAAACGGGAAGGAATTCAGGCAGGGCCATTAGAAGGAAGCATCCCGGCATTCATCCGGAGTGGTTTGGGGAAACCATGGAAAATCTGAATCTGGATGCCCGGACGGGGATTCAAACCAGTGTCCTCCCGAATGCGAGGCCGGAGCGTTGCCATTCATCCAACACGTTCGATAGCTAGAATTTTGAAGAATTGTAACGCACATACAAAGTGGATAGCCTAAGAAACTCTCCTGCGCCCACATTTTGCCGTTTGGGATCCGTGTCTCATAAGTTCGATTGACAAGATAGAGAAAGTTCAGAGGAGAGCCGCTCGATACGTGACTGGTTGCCACTGTCCTTACGAAAGCGTCACAGAATTGATACATAGGTTGGGCTGGGATAGTCTGGCAGACAGACGCAGGTTTTAGTTCGAATTTATTGGCAAACATGCGAACATGTACTTATATTTACGAGAGCGACGAAGTACTTCGTCCACCAACCTATTTGGGTTATAATGACACGAGAGATAAAATTAGTGAAATTGGATGCCATACTGCTACTTATATGCATAATTTATTCCCTGCTGCCCTTCGGGATTGGCATGTAGAGAAATTAGTTTTGGTTCAAAGCAGCCTTTGCCATCCACGATTTCTGTGAAGTGCAGAGAACAGATGTACACACTTTGACAATAAATTTGGCCGCCGCTGAAACATTCTATCACTCTTATCTTGCACAATCCTACATCAATGTCATCCTAAGAAACAGTAACGCAATACTGGCAATCCTAATATGCTTTTGGTAAAATGAAAATAAATATTAATTACCATTCAGTACAGCGGTATACCGTACCCGCTTCACAACCAAATGAAAAATTTCCCACTCCCTTATGCATGAAACCGAGCATAATCTTGTGGCCATGGTCACCTTTCCCCTTCCAAGCACTATTCCTAATTCTTCGACTACTATCCCTCCAAGATCAATCACAAACATATGCCCTGTACATTCCCAGCACTCTCTTCACCCTCCTCCAATGACTTCCAATCCAGCTCCTTTATCATATCAGTTACTGACTGGATCCTGCAATAATTTCCACAAACAAATCTGCCTGCTCTTCTTTGTACAGCTTCCAACTCCTGTATTTGATAACCAAAATGTGGGTCCCGAACTACACCACCATATTCAACTGATGGTCTGACCATAGTTTTGTAAAACGATTACCTCATTTCTCTGGTGCGTCCTCTCATCACCGTCTCCGTTTGGAAGCAGTTTACCATCCGGTTGCTGCCATGTGGTCCGTAGCCGCAGGTGTAGGCGGCTGTGTAACGGGAGACAACCGCGTCAAGAAAAGACGCGGCAGAAACACGAAACCGACAAAAAAAATGGAGTATGAGCTGCCTCTCCAAGGACGCTTTGATCTACGCCGTAATGGAATCCTCACGCTGTGATCCACTCCAGCCTTTGATGGCCGCTATAACAACTGGAAACACACCACAGAAAGACGGAAGCCAGAGTTCCTTTGACGTGAACACAACTACATACTCCGCTGGTGGTCGTATCACAAAGACCGACGTTGCGTTCAAATGACCGTCATCCAGGTTAGGTTTTACATGGTTTCCTGGAATCACTCATGGTGAATGCCGAGACGGTTCCTACAAAAGGCCATGGCTGCAATTCTTCCCGTTGCTTGATCCCCTCACATCCATGACGTCGACCAACAATAGAGCCCGGAGCAAATAAAAAACAGTACCATTACGGAAAAATGGGAACACTTGCTATTAGGGAACGCTCATTAATTAGGGGAGGGGAGTCCGCCGAAATCTCACGAAACGACACCAAGGGGGAGGGGGGGGGTCAACGGAAATCTCACATGAAGGTCTACAAATGACGCGGAAGTCGACTTTAGGGGGGTATAACCGCCTTTGCAAGCACGAAACCTAAAAAAAAAATAAGGTTTCAAAAAGTTACGTTGATTAGTAGGGTGGGGGGAATGGAATTCACCGCTAAAATCTCACATCATTCTATGGGGGAGAGGGTACGACCAGATCTCACGAAGTCTCACCAAGTGTTGGGGGGGGGGGGATCCGGCATTCCGGAAAAACACCTCACGTAATTAAATGGCGCCCCCTTATCAGCCATATTCCGGAAGTAAAGGTGTGGACGAATATCCAAAGTGTCGTGTCGTAAACAAATTTCACTTTCCTAACCTATCTTCCCCGTTAGAAGAAATTCGGAAAAAGTAAAATACCACTAAATTTTCAGATACTGATGTTAAATGTTTATTTTGGGGTTCGTCAATATCGTGATCATTGAGGTAGTCAACGAAAAGGAACGAATCTGGCTATAGTATTTTTATCTGAATGGACCATCCCGGCATGTGCCTGGTGTGATTTCGAAAAACTGAAATGTCAATAGTCGAAAATGCAATACATATCCGTTCGATGACGATCAGAAGCCAATTTGTGACATAGATACGTGAGAGAATATAAGACAGGACAGGCTAGCAGGGTTTTTTTATACTACTGGTTAGGGGGCGTCCATAAATTACGTGAGGTTAACTGGGGGGGGGGGGAGGGTACGGTGAAATCTCACCAAGGGGGAGGGGAGGTCAACGGAAATCTCACGTGAGGTCTAGAAAACACGCGAAACTCGATTTTAGGGGGTTTTTTTTCGTCGAAAAGTGGGGGTGTAACCGGTTTTGAAGGCTGAGACCTAAAAAAAAGTCTCAATAAAGTTGAGAGGGTGATTTGGAGGGGGGTGGAGGGTCGGACCAGATCTCACGAAGTTTCCCCAAGAAAGGGGGGGGGTCCGGAATCCGGAAAAACACCTCACGTAATTTATTGATGCCCCTTTACCTGTCGTGTAGGCCATCCAACCGTATCTTGACCTAGGTTTTATATATAGTATTCGCAACAATCTTCCCTTATTTACGCTACGGTCGCTTTTTGTGGCGAACTCCCAGAGCCCAAAGATGCTATAGTGCGTTCAGTTAAAACAGGCGGGTCAAGGTCACTCTGCTATATCCCCTCTCCGCTGCCTTTACTCCTACTCGCGAAGGGGAAAGAGTGCCAGCAGACAAATTTTCCTCTCACTCGCATGGCCACAGCGGTCTTCTCGAAGGGATAGGTAACGGGAGGGGGAGCTGAGGTGAGGAGCGGGGCAAGAGGAACATCACCTTCAGCCGCCAGTTGAGAGTGAACAGGGTATAATTCGATCAATGAAGTCTCCTATAGAAATGACGTCAAGTGCATGACAAGACAGAATCTGGTAAGTGTGGTCGAACACACTCGAGTGTGTAGACGGCATCTTCTGATCTCCCCATTGTGCCTTGCCGCCCACACCTGCCCGAACAACAAAGCACCCGCATATAACCCGTCTCATTGTCCTCCCAACAGCCAGTGTCTTCCGGTTCACAACTGCTCACACCCCAAAGATAAGCAGTCGCCGTCCCTTTTGTCCAGAAGTTCATAATCCACTGCAGGCACAAAAGCCTCCAGTGGAAAATGGATCGGTGGCATCAATTTTCTACGCAGAGATAAAGTTATCACAATTCTGCCTTCTTTACCGTACTAATGAGAGAAAAGTTCTGTCGCCAAAAATGAAATCTTATTTCGTATAAGAAATACAGTTGAAACAAAGTTTTAATAGTGATGAGCTTTAAATATCTGACGCATTTATAATTCGCCAGAGTGGAAATAGGTTTGTGGACGAATTTAAGATAAGACAAATACGGTTCGAATTTAACAGAGGAAAAGCCGGAATTTAATCACGCATACAGACAGAATAAGAAATGAACGAGTTTTGGAAATGATGGGTGAGGAAAGAAGTTTGTGGAAGAAGTTTCCAGAAAGAAGAGAGAGGCTGGTAGGTCATATTTTGAGACATGCTGGATTGGTTTATCCCCATCCGGGCATACAGATTTGGGTTTCCTATGGTTTCCCCAAATCACTCCAGGCGAATGCCGGGATGCTTCCTTCAAAAATGCCATGGCCAAATTCCTTCTTGTTCCTTGCCCCAACCCCTTCCCGCCTCTAATGACCTGGACGTCGACTAGGCGTAAAGCAATAAGAAAAAATAAAAAAGTGGCTTTGTTAATTTGCTGGTGGAGGGAACAGTCGAAAGTAAGAACTGTAGAGGAAGACAGAGATTAGAATATATTAAGCAGATAATTGAGGACGTGGGTTGTAAGGGATATGTAGAGAAGAAGAGGTTAGCACAAGATAGGAAGGGTTGGAGGATTGCATCAAACCAGTCGAAAGGCTGATGACAGCAAATAAAAAAATAAAAAAAATAAAAAATAAAAATTGCTATCAAACTTCAGTTTTCTGTTTCACTGATATCTGTATCTTTCCTTGCACAAATTCGTCCTTTATATTTAATGTCGCATTTAAATTTATTCATCTCCCTTAATAGTTTTACAACACACTTCGTGGATGTAAGCATGTGCCAATTTTTTTTCAGGTTGAAGTTCATCCCGCAAAGTCCTAACACTTGCCCATATATCTGACGGCTTCTAAAAATTGTCTTCATTGTTTCTTCAAATCACGAAATGATCCATCATATTTCCTTCCCCGATTCCTCCCACTATCTGCACTATTATCTCACACATGACAATGATGAAGAGCAGGCACTTCCTTGGTTACATGATAGGGCTGTACGTGTAGTCCAATGACCCAGTTGGCAGTGCAGTGTGGTGTGGTTGATGTGCATTTTCTCGGTCTGGTGGAGGCATGCGTGCTGGAAACCAGTCTGTAAGCTGACACCACAGCAAGCCGACACAGAGACAGTAAAATGGCAGCTGGGGTATATTACCAGCAGAGGCAACCTGTGCGCGTTGAGCACAGCTACAATACACTAAAAAGGTACAACGGGTCCAAGTTCAAATCTCGTCCTACCTGCGGGTTTTTGACCGTTCTGAGAAATAAGGGAGCGTCCATTAATTACGTGATGTGAAATAAGGGGGGGGGAGTCCGGCGAAATGCCATCAGGGGGGAGGGGGGTCAACGGAAATTACACGCGAGGTTTTGAAATTCTTGTAAAATGGTAGAGCTAAAAAAGAAAAAAATGACGCGAACGTCGATTTTAGGGGGATAAAAACAGACTTTAGAGGGGGGGATATAAGCCTTAAAAAAATAAATAAAAAAAATAAAAATGAAAAAATAAACAACAGGTCTCAAAAAGTTGCGAGGTACATTCGTAGGGGACCAAATCTCACCAGAAAGGAGGGGGGGGGGGGGCTCCGACAAAGTCTCACCAGACTGGGGGTCCGGAAAAACACCACACGTATTTCATGGACAACCCCTACTCTACCCGAATACTGGGATGATCCAAAATTCTGCATCAATAACTACACAATTAAGTTTAATGGATTCGGAGATAAAAACTATTTCGCTAATTTTATTGCTTAATTTTACTAAAGATGAAAGTTGTTAGAATTTACAGTATTATAAATGCGAAAGTAACTTTGCCTCCCTGTCAGGTAAGTTTTCACGACTAAACGGCGAACCGGTCTTGATGAAATTTGACAAAAAACATTACATAATATTAGGAAGGACACAGAATACTTTTTTGGGCATAAATAACGTATTTTGTGATGAAATTTTGAAAACTAATCCAAAGGTGACAAAGACGTTATCAGTCCAAGTCTCTGTAATGTGATACTGGTTGCTCAGGCTTTACTTCTGTCGCTGTCAGTTTAGCAATAAATCTTAGCAAAGGACAGCAAAACCAATACCGAGTGTGGTGGGTTAGTGGTTACCGCTCTAGCCTCGCATTCGGGAGGACGTCTGTTCGAATCCAGATTTGGGTTTTCCATGGTTTCCCCAAATCACTCCAGGCGAATGCCGGGATGCTTTCTTCAAAAGGCCATGGCCGAAATCCTTCCTGTTCCTTGTCCCCAGTCCCATCCCGCCTTTAATGACCTTGACAAGGCGTAAAGCCATACGCAAAAAAAACTATCAAAACCAAAAACGTTGTGTAAAAAATGGTATTGACATGTCTCCAGAAAGTTACGTAATTTTAAACTGCAAACAAACCTTTGCCACAGGCACTGCGGTAAGTAGTCTACCCCCTCCCCGCCCCCACTTTTCTTTGTTGCTGTTTTTAAACATGTCGGAAATTGATTCTCTCCACGAGAGAGGTTCAGTGGTAGTCGGTATGGGAGCATCCATAAATTACGTGAGGTCAAATGAGTGGGGGGGGGGTCCGGCAAAATCGCACCAAATCTCACCCAGGGGGGGGTCTACAGAAATCTCACGTAAGATTTTGAAAAAAATTTCGGTTTTACGGAGAAATTTCGTCGATAAAACGAATTTTGAAGGGTGAGACATAAAAAAAAAAATGGTCTCAAAAAGTTTCAAGGGCTATATCTAGGGGGGGGGAAGGGTTCTCACTGACCAAATCTCACCAGAGGGGCGGGGGGGGGAGGTCCGGCGTAATCTCACCAGAGGGGAGGGGGGAGGGTGCGAAAATCTGGAAAAAGACCTCACGTAATTTATGGATGCCCCCTATGGTGATGGCTTCTCCCCCATATTATCCTGCCTCCGTGATCTTTTAGATAACTTTAACGAAGGGTAACTTAAAAGATTTCTAGATCCTATTCTGGCAATAAAATTCTAAAACCACGCGTACGGAGCTGAGGGTAGCAGCTAGTAATAAACATAAAATTAAACTGACCAATTAGAGGCAAATCACTAAACGAGAGATCTCCAAATTTGTTTTCCTGGAGCCTTACTTCACGTCGACATCGAGGTTGTTAGAGGCTACAAATGGATAAGAGGGGAAGGAACGGGAAGGTATTCGGCCGTGGTCTTTTGAAGGAACCATCCAGGCATTGGCCTGGTGTAAATTCGAGAAACCATGAAAAACCGAAATTTGAATGATTGGATGCGTATTCGAACCAATGTCCTCTTGAATGGCAGGCCGGAAACCTACCGCTCACTCGATAAGCACAAGAACGTCTCAGCTAAGAACTTAGACGACTCAAGAATACATCTTTCTGCAATGTGTAACAGTTAATATTCACTTATTATTAAAACAATTACTCATCATCGATTTTCTACTGTAATTCCATAATATGTCTTGCAGCCACTTATGTCAACCTTCCAATACCTTCCAGACCCATTACTAATCGCAATTACAAACAAATTGTCATACAAATTAAGTAAAGAGTAGAGAAACTATTAGAGAAATACGAGTAGCGAGAATCAGTAATAAAATCTCCCGAAAGGAACATTTGCTTTGGTTAGAGCTGAGGCGTACACAATTAGTACGTTGTAAACATGGCAGACAGCGCCACAAGCTCCCACTGTCGAGGAAAAATATGGCCGTGACAACGCAAATGAGGCGGCTAGTTGCCATGTAACACCAGCGCAATCTATATTCACCGCCGACCAAACGCCTCGAGTTTCAAAACAAGACGGCCAGGTTACGAAGAATGCCGCTCCGACCATGGAGGAAGGAATAGCTCCGACGAACGAGACAAAAGAGCAACAAAGCAGCGCAGCGGGCGGTCACGCCAGAGATTGTGCTGTCGACCAGGTGAGAGATACTACATATTGTAATAGACTTGTGACTCAAGCATATCTCTGGCTTTGCAATGAAAAACTTCCATCTTTACCGCACATATGAGAGCATTAGCGTTTCTTAATTATTTGTAACTTAGCAATGTAATTTCATAACAAATCTAATCTCACGCAATCCGATCAAATCCGTAAAAATTATCACTTTCGTGACATTTCTCTGAAGCTCAATGTGTCTCAAGGTGTCTCAGGTACAGGGACTAAAAACACAAAATAAAAGCAAAAATATAAATTTCATCACACCGTGCTATGTATTGCATGAAGACGTATTTTTTAAAATGAAAATACCAATTCCACATAAAATTTATTCGGGTTTTGTGGTAGCACGTGGCGAAGAGAAATGAATCATAGTTGTATCTACTAATTCCTCAAGGAAAAGGTTTTTCTGATTTTTGCGTATGTTCATGGTAAATGTTCCGAAGAATGTAAGCCGCAAAATATTCCGCAGTCAAAGTACCTCAAACATAAAACTATACTGAGGTAAATAATAAATTATCGTGTAAGCCTGTTCAAGTGAGTTTGCTGTTGTGTTATTACTTGATGTTCCATGCACTTGTTAAAAATCCATGTGTGTTTCTAAAATACCAAAGAATTATTGAAAAAATTCTACAGATAAATTATAGCTGTGGACAGAGTAATTGGCGGGTCAGTGTGAACGCGCTGTTGCCGTACTTGGGGACAAACTCGCGATGCGCTCTCTTTCTATCACCTGAAAATTGCAACGCTGTGCGGCCTGTGTTGCCTAGTCCAAGCGTCAACAGCTCTCTAACCACCCCCAAACCTTCCACCTCCCTTTCACTAAAAATGTGTGAACCTGAGAATCGGAATTAGAAAGTGTCAGTGTGAGTGTGAACTTGCTCGAGAGAGGATATTTTGATTTTTAGCGATTTACGATTTTTACGTGCGATTTAAATAATTCCTTTTGGTTATTTATTAATTGTAGTAATTTAGTGTAATAATTTTACCGAACAAAAAGTGCAGTAACTTATAATTAGGGAAATTTAGCAAGAGAATCTTGCTACTAAAAATGGATACTTAGGAAGAGACTTATTCTCCTATTCCAGGTGTTTCCGAACTAACGACTCCCAACAAGACGCAAGTCATCGACAGCAGAACCACCGCTGCTGAAGCAGACAACACAGTAAATCTATCATTCACAATGTTTATAAATATTTCAAATTTCTTGTGGACAATGATCGAGAAATTTTGTCTTCTACATGTACGCTAGTAGGAAAAGACTTGAAAGATATGGACGTACTTGATATTGACGAAATAAAAAACTGCAGTGATTTGTTACCGCAAAAAACAACCATATTGCGAAAAAAATTAGGGAATGGACAGGCTATTTGCGCTGCAGCTTGTGGTTGTCGGTTTGAGAACTGTCCAGCGCGTGTGTCGTGAGGGAAAATAACCTACGTTTGTTTCTCGAAAGAAAAATATGAAACAATACAGCACTCTAACAAAGCTTATCGACTTTGACAGTCCTTTGTCAGGAGGACAGTACACGAATTTTACGATAGTGATGAGTGGTAATATATAAACAGATAATTTTGTCGTTAATTAAGCAAGTTTTTCAGTGCAGAGGATGACAAAATAAAATTTTGATTTTAGTTATAAATATACAAACTGAAAATAAAATGTAACACGTGGACTTTTAGCCACAAATAAAAGAAGAGTATTTCCATAAGTTTCCTTAGTCTGTCGAGAATTTTATTTTTCTGCGCAGATAATAGAATAATAAATAACAGGTCTTTGAAACCTCCAATTATATTAAACGCATCTGCAATGCATAACTTTCTTAACGAAATGACATGCATCAATATTTTATGACAGAATAGTGATCATAAATTACTTAAAACACGTTACAAACCATTACTACAAGTAAAGAGGTGAATACAACTGTTACGCGCACGGCTTGGCAACGGCGCATTTGACGCCACCCGCCAATTAATCTGGCCAGAGCTATAATTACCTTTACGAATATTGATTTTGATAATCTGTTTTTGGCTGTACAATGATTACGAAAAGGTATAGATCAGAAAATGAATAATATCAGGTATCTGCATATACTACTCAGGACAAAAAGTAACAATACTGATTCCTTTCTACCATGCAGTCGGTCAAGAGCAGAGGAACAACACGAACAATAACTGCCCGCCAATCAAATATTAACAATTACGGTATTCTCGGTTGTATCAGTAAGGTATAGAAACATTAATTAATACGATAATCTTGGAAGTATTAAAAAGTAAGTTGTTTAGGCATAAAATTGAACATTGGCGTGTCAGTTCATTGGACAGGAAAATACAATAAGTTATTAGCAATTTTAACAATTGACCTACTAAATCTAGGTAGACTGGGAATACTGCATTAGATCCATTTAAGCAGACTATACTGATACCAGAGGTTATGTTTGAGGCCATCACGTGGCTAACACAAGTCTGCTACGATATGTAATACGGTGCTCGGAGGGGGAGGTTAACTGCCGTGGAAATAACAGACGCTACGCTGCCAGTAAAGTCTGTCGCTTGATTAGGCACTGGTGTCTGGTGGGTCATTTACGGCCTTTGTTTACGAGCTTCAACATGGTTCACAACAAAGCGGTAATGAACCAAGTTCCTGGACACATGGAGGCTGGCTATACTTTATTAATTTTATTCTTGTTCCTAAAAAATAGTGAACTACATTCAGGCTCTTCATGTATTCCTTCATTATCTGCATCCCTTCCCAGCCAGATTTGTACACCAAAACTGAACGAGATAAAGGAAGAACGACTAAACTTGGCGAAAAAGCTCATTTTTGGGCACAGCACATTTCTGCAGATATAACTTCAACGAAGATATTCGCATTTCCGCTGTTAGCCATATTTGTTTTTCTGTGGACTCTCATTTGTTTCCAGACTTAAGCGTGTGGCTGACAGGAAATAGATTTTCATTAAAAGAACAGGTTGCTGCTGAAAAATTGAATTTTGCAGAACTGCACACTTCATTCTGTATATACACAATTAAAAAATTCTCTGCGTACAACCTAGTGAAAGATGAGCGGATTAGCGGAAACATTTCCAGGGCACCCTTTTGCCTTTGGGGATGGATATGACCGGTAAAGGCTAAACTATCGGAAATAATCCACGGCATGACGATTCAGAAGCCAACGGACTGTCACTGTTTTTAGACCCAAAGCAATATTACGACATCATGTAATCCTTAAAATTGCGTACGGGTATGAAGGAGAGCATCAAACAATTCGAAAGACTGATTAAAACAAAAAACTGGAGTATTGGTACATTACCTGTTCAGTCTTGATCCTACAAAATGTTATATAATTTTTTTATACACTGTAGGAAGCAGTCCCTTACCAATTGTGGCAAAGATATATTCGTCCATTCTTCGTAATAACATAGCAGTACCCCTGGAACGACAGAAATCTTTTTACTGTTCGGTCTTGTTCCATGGGTAGAGAATGGACTTCCGTATATCTGTTGAAGAGCAATCAGGTAATCCGTGCTTCCAAGAAGCCATCAGCGCTTCTGACAATCGCGGCCGAATCACGAACCTCAATTCTCCGCAGGCAATTGAGATGGTTTCCGAGAAGACAACAAGAAGCGGCAGAGATTACGGAAAATACGCCTAGAGACTCGCGAGCTTGCTCCACGAAATCATCTCTTTCTACATTTCTCCTGCTACCAGATCTTTAGACAGACATTCGAGAATCTGGAAACAGATACGTTGCCATACAAAACGCGACCATCATTAGTAAAAATGCCGTCTCTTGTCGGTTTTATGCGGTCACTGATCATTAATGCTGTAATACTCTGTCTTCACGCCCATTTTATTTTCCTTCTTATGGCTTTGCGCCTCGCCGCCGTCGGGATGGGATTGGGGACAAGGAACTAGAAGGAATTCGGCCATGGCCTTTTGAAGGAAGCATCCCGGCATTCGCCTGGAGTGATTTGGGGAAACCCAAATCTGGATGCCCGGACGGGGATTCGAACCGGCGTCCTCCCGATTGCGAGGCCAGAATGTTAACCTCTTACCCACCACTCTCGGTTTCACACCTGTGAAGAATATTAACGTCAAATCGCATAGTAGACACACAAGCTGTAGATCATCAATGTTAAAAAAAAAATGATGCTGCACTTTAAGGAAACATTTTATAATATATGTACAAAATGTTTTGACCAATAAAAGTTTGACGAATTTTTGTGAATGTTCTTGTAGTAAGATTTTTCGATCAATGATTGCTCCAAAACATGTCCATTTATTATTTCATCTGCCAACTTTATCATAATTTTATTTGCCTAGCTCTATATATTTCAAAATCTTCAATTTTTCTTCTCTTCAGATATTGTTGAAGTCAAAGCTACACTTTTACAACCGATTCTTGCTCAATGCACGTACTTATCGAAAGTTTTTTTTTATTGTTTTTGGAACCTTTGAGCTTTCTTCTTTCGACAAGTCTCTTTTTACAAACTATAATCTGGTTTACGTGTCATCATTGTTTCTGTGTAATTAGACTATAGGAGGAAGCCTGTAATTTATAGAGTCGTTTTCTGATGGAGGAAAAATTACTCCACAGAGGGAGAAAGATATCGTTGTCGACTAGAAAAGATAAATCAAGTCCCATCAACACTGACGCCTGCCTTCCCAAGGATAGCAGTGCATAGGGCGCTAATTACCCCGCCGTCGACGCGCCCTTAAGTCACAACAACAACAACAAGATAGCAATGCTGTAGATTTGCAGTAAGTACGTTTGCAGTAACAAAAATAGCTGCTATATATATATATGGAAACAGTCATTAAATGATAAAGGAAGTTAGGTTTGCAGTAACAAAAATAGCTGCTCTATATATATATATATATATATATATATATATATATATATATATATATATATATATATATATATGGAAACGTTATCTAATTAGCTGGTAGTAACGGCGGACAGTTTAATCTTCTTTATTAATATAGACAGCTAATTAATAATCATTTAACTGATTACTTTCTAGTATCAATCTATCGTTTAGTTCCTGTACGAATTAAATTCACATTTTCAAATCAGATTTTAATTACATGTCGATCTTGTTACAAACTAGAAATAAGAGCGCAGAATAAACATAAGGTGCTGGGATACAAAGGACATAATATAAAACTTGATATAAATTCTTCCACAGCAAGGATAACATACGAAACTCCAAAGATAATACTAGCGAAAGAAATTAACGTTTCTATCTAGCTAAGAGTCAGAGAAAACTGTAATACCAATCACAGTACTTCAAATAAGTCGTATAATGAAGCAAAAATAACTGAACCCCGTTATGAAAGATAAAGTAATTCGTCGCTGCGATGTGTCGACCAGCAATATCGACCTGTCGTCCCGTACCTGACATACACCGTGTCCCCTCCCTTCTCATTGATTGGTCTGAAATATTCAGCCCCGACTCGTCTGGTTTATTGCCCTCTGGGGTAACATGGCCGCAGTGCGGAGTTTGCAGTTCCTGCCAACATTACGCTGCAAACATCCACTAGTATTCATATCGAAAAACACCTACAGTGGAACAGTTTCCCATAACCTCTGAATGAAAGGACATGGGGATGTCAACAAAGTACACTCTTTGGCAAAAAAATTGACTGTGGGCGCCTGAGACTAAGTCCCTTATTTCGCACAATGTGGAATCATTGCGGGTATTCAACTCAGCGCTATCTATTATTCATTTCCTTAAGTCAATGCCTGAAACAAACGCTCCAGTGATGCCACATAGTGCATAATAATTGACTTAGTCTCAGGCGCCCACAGTCAATTTTTTTGCCAAAGAGTGTACATAACCCGGAAAAAAAATTCTATTTGCAAAATTGAAAAAATACTATGCCTCTGGTAATGCGAGTTGGTGATATTTCGATTTTGTTCTATTTTTTACTTGATGCAGGTGTGTCTATGGAGCACAACGTGTTTGGCAAGTGATTAAAATACTCGAAAAACAGTGCCTTTTATCGTTTTAAGAAGATTTACAGGTTTGCCAGATTTATACTTGCTCCAAAACGTATCACTCGTCTCTTAATACTTTCAAACGACAGGCAGCTTCTTAAATAACAACACCGTCGATAATCATTAAGTTTGACTTTTATTTCGCGGAAAACACTTAAGCAAAACATGCATAAACAAGACATGAGGCTTATCATAATATTTAAAGGACAATACAATATTCAATGACGTATTGTGGTTTTTGTACCGTTTCGAACGAGCTTGCTCAGTGGCTATAATCTCATATATATACAGGGCTAGTCAAAATGATTGCAGTGATTTCAGAAAATTAGTAGTGATTTATTATTTGACATATACTTACAAGATTACACAGATATATAAACAAACTGTGAAAGTTTTTTTTTGAGTGTCTACAGATGCTCAATATGTGCACCTTTAGTGACTCTGCACACATCAAGTTTATAATCGAGTTCTTCCCATACCCGATGCAGCATGTCTCTGTCAGTGAGAACAAATGCATGGCCTCCTCATTCCCCTGACCTAACCCCCTGCGACTTCTTTGTTTGGGGTTTCGTAAAAGGCACAGTGTTCGTGCCACCAGTACCAGTTGATCTGCCAGACTTGCGGGTTCGCATCACCAATGCATTTGCTCTCATTGACAGAGACATGCTGCATCGGGTATGGGAAGAACTCGATTATAGACTTGATGTGTGCAGAGTCACTAAAGGTGCACATATTGAGCATCTGTAGACACTAAAAAAAAAAACTTTCACAGTTTGTTTATATATCTGTGTAATCTTGTAAGTATATGTCAAATAATAAATCTCTACTAATTTTCTGAAATCACTGCAATAATTCTGAATAGCCCTATATACAGGGTGTTACAAAAAGGAACGGCCAAACTTTCAGGAAATATTCCTCACACACGAACAAAGAAAATATGTTATTTGGACACGTGTCCGGAAACGCTTACTTTCCATGTTAGAGCTCATATTGTGGACTGCTGTGATACAATACGCCATTCTCCACGGCTGCATCAGCGCATCAGGGATTCCATGCGACGGAGGGTGGATGCATGTATCCTCGCTAACGGAGGACATTTTGAACATTTCCTGTAACAAAGTGTTTGAAGTCACGCTGGTACGTTCTGATGCTGTGTGTTTCCATTCCATGTTTAATGTGATTTGAAGAGAAGTAATAAAATGAGCTCTAACATGGAAAGTAAGCGTTTCCGGACACATGTCCACATAACATATTTTCTTTGTTTGTGTGTGAGGAATGTTTCCTGAAAGTTTGGCCGTACCTTTTTGTAACACCCTGTATATGACGAAGCACTTTTTCTCCCACCATACATAACCGAAATCTTTAAATGAGGGATAATTTTAAAGATTAAGTGATTAAGTTCTCCGCTTTGGTGACGTCATAAATATGAACAATCAAGGTCACATGTATGCGATAGTTCAGAGTCAAGCTGCTAGGCTGCGCTGGTGTCTATAAGGAGTGATCGCATACCGCTAGATAGCAGCACATATCACAGAGATATTGATAAACTCTGTTTTCTGTAGTAAGGAGCTTTTCAGATATTTTTGTTTCTATTAGGGGAACATTTTATCATTTCTAACTGTTTCGTAAGAGTTGTCATTGATTTGCTACGTTAGGGGTTACTGGCTGGAAAAAAACTGAAGGATATTTCGGTTGTTCATGTGATACAGTTTTCAACTAGCGACACAATCCGCCTATGTGATATCCTTTCCTTTAACCCAATCCATTATTCCTACCGGGAGAAAGCGACATGGAGATGGAGTGGAATGTGGGATGCGATACAAGGAAGCATCCTAGTGTATTACGAATGTATAAAGGTAGCTTTGTAAGACGATAAGAACGGCTTACGGGTCTTCGGAAATTTGAGGGATTCGATCAGAGATCCCTCAGCAAACACACAGCCACCAAACCGGCCCACTTAACACTGGATAGAACTCCAGGTAGGCAGAAACTGGTCGTGTGATAGGTTCTCCCCGTATACAGTGGACTGCTGCTTCTAAATGTAAAACCAGCCTGTTCCAGTAGCGGAGACGCGTTATCAGTGCGATAACAGGTTATCACGGCCAGATTCCAGGACATGCTCTCACATGGCCCAACCCTTTTCTTATTAGGACTTTTAATAAAAAAAATTTAACCACGTTGTTTCAACTTCTTCCTTTGGCTTTAAGTTTCTCTCAATATTACCGCATTCTTTTTCGGTGTTTTTCCTTGCTAGCTCCAGTGCATATCTTCCCTGTTATTGCCCTTGACTTTTACTGTAAACATCCGAATGTTTCAAGGTTATTCGTGAGGGAATGACGCTAATTCTTCTTGTTCAGTACAGGCCATCTAAGGACAACCATATTCAACTACTGCCGGCCTCGGTAGCGTAGGAGGCTCCGCGTGCCGAAGGCCGCCGGTTCGAATCCGGCCGCGGGCATGGATGTTAAGTGTTGTGTGTCTGTGTGAATGTCCTGTCCGTCCTGTGGCGTCCATACATTGGAGAAATACAATAAGTACTGGATGACGACTTACACACTTAAAGCAATTACAATTACATTGAGCTGGCTGTATGGCCTCCGTTGCCAAATGCCATTAAAAAAAAAAAAAAACTACCGAGCGAGGTGCGTGAGCGTTCGGAAGGACGAGGGTTCGAATTCCCGTCCGGTCATCTAAATTCAGTTTTCCACGGTTTCCCCAAATCACTAGAGGTGAATATTGGGATAGTACCTTCAAAATTACATGTTCGAATTTGTTCCCGTGCTTTGCCACCAATACTTTCCTACCTCTAATGACATAGACGAGGCGTAAAGCCATAAAAAAAACAAAAAAAGATATTCAACTATTTAATTTGTGGGGAATTCGATTTTTGCCTAATAGTTACATATCTTCTGACTATGTTGCTCCTTCCTGTCTTCTTCTTTGCTGGTTTGTCCTGGAACTTCACAATTGTCCTTAGAGATTTTCGGTCTTATATGACCCTAAGGGGGCATCCATTAATTACGTGAGACCCCCCTAGAACTCGCCCTCGCAACTTTTCGAGATTTTTTTCTAAGTCTCACCACTTTTAGACGAAATACCCCCCTAAAATCGGATTTCGCGTCATTTGTAGAACTTACTTTTTTTTTTTTTAGCTCTACGGTCCAATAATAATTTCGAAACCTCACGTGAGATTTCCGCTGCCCCCCCCCTCCCTATTTCACTTCACGTATTTAACGGACGCCTCCTAAGTGATAATATACATATTATTTTTTTTTCGGAATTATAACGACAGTATTGGGTCAGCCAAACCCACAGCATTTAATAGATTTGAAGTCTTCAAGTTATACCGTTTACGTAGTAAAGGCCTGACAGACATGAATAGGGCTTCGTTGCCTGTGTGTCGTGGGAACAGGCGAGGCGGGTATGCAGTGTTGAGCTACCTGGACACCCGCATTCCTGAGTAAGTCCTTGTCAAGGACACGCAGGGTCAAGAGGCACAGGATCGATGCCGACCTTGACCGCCGCTTCAGGGGGTGTTTCTAAGTTGAGACATCAATCTAGTGCTACCACAACCAGAACGCTGGAACCAAAGACAGTAATCATCAAACAGACGACAATTCTCGCTAACCACGAGGGTCTGCGTGCATTCCTGCAACATGGCGTATTTTCAATCTCTGCAGTATTCTGGTGCGAGGTCTTACTTCTTCGTTCTTGATGAATCTATCTTCATGCAAACATACTCATTACAACATATAGCTTGAAGTTGTGGAGCATTTTCCTCAGTTGCAGATAGTGTTGTAAAAAAAAGTTGTTTTTTTTCTAATTAAAAAAAAATATATTAAAAAACTATTTTGCAAAAACATAAAAAAAAACGTGTCCCAGAAAAAAAAACATAGCTACTAAATCTCAAATTTGTAAGGCATTTATCGTTTAATATAACTGTTTTAGGGTTTATACTAAGTACTTATCTTAATTTTTAAATCTACTATACTTTTCTGGTTCAGTAGAAAAGAAAATTACGAAAAATATTGGCAACATTGAAGTTTTCTTCTACAAACGGGGACTTCCCGCAGAGGCATGGTTGAGCGGGAAGGAATCCCCGTTCCCCATTGTTTGGATTGATACTCGCTATTTGAACTAGTGCTGCCAACCCTACGAATTTATCTGAAGACCTACGGATATTTTCAAAAAATTAGGAATTTTAAATTTATCTACGTGGTTTTTATTGCCTCTTTTTATTACTTACTGTGCTTTCCCTATATTCGTATACTTGTTTGACTCTCAGCATATAGTGATACAGAGTCATTAAATTGTCAGTAATTATGAATCGTTTCCTTGCAACCGTTGGCGTAAACCAACGATTGAAAAAGAAATAAAGTTCCAATTTGGTATGATAATAAATTCAAACTTAAAAGACTGTAATAATAGAATTATCAGCGCA